>CM077206.1:16531878-17219378 GCA_039654625.1 Rhinogobio ventralis | reverse complement strand
GGTTCCTCCTCGGGCGACCCCCACATCTGTATTTCCACTGTAAGCCTCCTTGAGCATGTGTCTTCACTTGGCAAGTTTGCCACCCTGGGGGTAAAAGTTTTCCCCCTTTGGCTGGTTTCCCCAGAGTTCTTCCGTATGCAGCCCCTCGCGGGTCATACGTGTGTCCCTAAGTCCTTCCTTCGGGCAGGCACTTGGTGCATGTTTCCACGTGGAATATGCTTCCCAGTGTACCTTGGTATTCCTGTGTTAAGTTGGAGTCCTTCGTCCGTACTAGCCTTACGACAGGGAGCTCACACTTACGCAGGGCACTGGATGACAGCCGAGTGGCATGATTAAATTGGGACCCCCATTCGTCAGTCACTGACGTTACTCGGAGTGACTGAACGAAAGGGAACGTCTCGGTTATGTATGTAACCCTCGTTCCCTGAGGAGGGAACGTAGACGTAACGTCCCTCTGCCACTTCCGCTGTAGCGCTGGAACAGCCGGGAGTTCAGTCTCGGCTCCTCAGCAGGTAAACATAATGCGATGTTGCCAGCGTACTTCCTTATATACCCACTAGGTGGGGCGGAGTTACGCTATGCAAATTCCGCATGCCCATGGCATTGCATCGCCATTGGGCGCTTTGTTACATCTCGAAGATGATAGGCTTCTAAGCGAAACCCCCATTCGTCAGTCACTGACGTTACATCTCCGTTCCCTTCTACACCATTACATAATACAGATGCCATTGGCTTAGTATATAGTAATTTTACCCATTTAGGTCTGGGGTCACAAAGATGAGGTTCTCCCCCTTAAACATGACTTTGAGGTGTGCAGGGTACAGCAGACGAAACCAAATGCCCTCCTGATACATAGCTCATTTCACAGGGTTAAACATGGCACGTTTTTTAGCAAGGGCGGTGCTCCGATCAGGATAGACCCTCAGCGTATTCCCCTTGAACTTCACCTCATGCTGTCTGGCCCATCTTAAGGCAAGCTCCCGGTCGCGTTAATGGTGAAAACACCAAAAGCTTGCACAGGCTTATCCACTATAGGCTTAGGTCAGAGAGAGTGGTGTGCTCTGTCCAGAGGTGGTGGGCTTGTGTATACCTCAGCCACGCTTCAGCCAGCAATCCTGAAACTAATATGGTGGGGTCTTTGCCATCCTGTTTTGAGCCTTAAGGAAGCTGATTGTAGATTCAGCAGCAATGAGACACTCAAAATGTTCACCTGCAGTGGTTTCTGTTGATGTCAGTAGACTCTAAAAAGAGTTTACCATGTCGCGTAAAGCATCCACTGAGGTTTAGTATCAGGGCAGCCATGGCCTCCTTGAGAATTTCCCATTGCTTAGCTAGTTCAGAAATAAGTTGCATCATGGACAAAGAGTCCTCCAAGCTTCCCTCCGCATCTTGATTTCCATCTTGAGACAAAGCAGGTGCCATGCTCTCTAGTTTGCTAGCTACTTTAGCTTTTTTTCGATTGCGATGCAGCACTTTTTTGTTTAGGATTAATCATTGTGCACAGATTAATTTGTAACCTCTTCCCGAGTTGTTTAATTGGGTTTAACCCTCTGAGCCCGACAAATGCGCCGGCGCCTTTTGCTTGATTTTTCCTCATGACAGTGTAAAACAACTTAAAATACTCCATTATTTTTGGCCTCACAGACATGAAAGATATGTCTTTACAAAGCTTAAAGTGTCTACTTTTATTTATGTACACTCAAAATAAAAACTAAATGTTGTGCTTTTTGCTAAATAAAGAAAACAAACAGGATGCACATTCTCCGCAGTAATTTATATAAAAAACAGCGAGCGGTACAGTTCCTTAAGCGGAGCCTCATTATCTTTAATGTGACTACACCCACATGCGCAAAGCGATTCACATGCAAATCGTCCACGTGAAGGAATGCGAAACTGTAAATGCCCCCCATCACCTCAAAACAAAGCATCATCTTCATCATTCTTCTGCTTTTCATCGAGTTTGGAAGACACGCTGTGAGTTTACCTGGGATTTATCTCAGAAGAAACAGAACGTGATTTTAACATGATAATTTTTAAGGTAAAACATTTCTTCTCACTTATATTAGCATTATTGATGCATAAACTTTACATTGTAGGCTACTAGTTGAACTATTGCCAGACTAAAATGTGTGAAATGAACGGAAACATGTTGAAATATGAAATAGGTAGGCAACCTTCAATGCTAAATAAAGATACACGTACGACATGAGGATATTTATAATATATGCTCTATAATATTAAACACAGCATGATATAAAAGTAGGGTTGCCAACTGTCCCGTATTAGCCGGGATGTCCCATTTATTGGGCCTAAATGTCCCATACGTGACCTCCCTTGTCCCGTTTATTGACTGCTACGCTGATCTAACCACTGACTACACTGCAAAAAATGCTCTTCTTAGTATTTTTGTCTTGTTTCTAGTCTAAATATCAAAAAATTTACTAGATGAGTAAAATGACATAAGATATTTTTTCTTGTTTTCTTGAAAATAAAATCAAATTGAGCAAGTTTTTGCTTAGAACAAGCAAAAGTATCTGCCAATGGGGTAAGAAAAATAATCTTGTTTCTGTCCCAAACAGAAACAAGATTATTTTTCTTACCCCATTGGCCAAAAATCCCCCAGAAAACAAGAAAAAATATCTGATGTCATTTTACTTATCTAGTAAATGCATCTTGATTTAAGAATTTTTAGATATTTGGACTGGAAACAAGAAAAAAATACTAAATAAGAAGAGCATTTTTTGCAGTGTAAGGGGATGTATGCTCAAGTTCGTTATTTTAAATGTAGATGTGCGACAAGCGCACCCAAATAGAGAGCAACGCCGGTGTGACGCTCAATGCGGTGAGGCGCGCTCGTTTTTCCCAGGCGTGTCTATGCACAGCGAGATGAAAATGTTTAGCAGTGGCAGATGTTGCAGGAACATCTGTTTGTGTATGTATTTGTAGATTATATTGCAAACAAATGATTATGACATTCACGGTGATACTTTAATGAGAAATCCATGTTGAAAACAGTTGTGTACATTTTTTCAGGGTTCTTTGATGAACAGAATGTTAAAAAAAACAGCATTAATCTGAAATAGAAATCTTTTGTAACTTTTGAAACATGTAATGCATTCTTGCTGAATAAAACTATTTATTTCTTAAAAATTATTAATAAAACTAGTAATTTAAAACAAATTCCTATTGACCCTAAACTTTTGAATGGCAATGTATAATGCTACAAAAGCTTTAGATGGTTTGTGTGTAACAACTGACATTGATTTCTATGATGTTAAAATTCTTTTTAGGATTAAATTGTGCATTAATAGGTTAAGAAAAACAAATGTGTTTATATCTGAGAGCCTTTTATACACACACTTAACTGCATACACTGAAATGACATACACTGTGTGGTACAGTACAAACATTTTGAGTGTCCCTTATAAAGAACCACGAATGTCCCTTATTTTTGTCCCACTTTTTGTCCATTGTTGTGTATATTTGGATTATGTTGTGTTGTAAATAAATGCAAACAATTTAAAAAGCCATTCTTTTAATCTCTTCATATTCTTTGTTCTAGTTCCTTCACAGTCCTATTCAGCTGCTAGGGCCATCAGGAGAGGGTCTTTGTCTTTCCAGGTGTGAAAAACATCAATATTGTGAATGTCTTGTGAACAAATATTCAGTATGGGTTTTATGGCCTTATTTCAGTGACTTAAATTTTTTTTTTTTCACAAACCACACATAAACAAACTTTTACATACATGCTGCTCACATATTATTGTAGCAGAGTTTGTGCTGAATACAGTGTAATCAGACTTTAGACAAGAAAATGTTACAAGTAACAGAAATAAGCTCAAATGTCAGGGCATGTCAAAACACCTACAGGGCCCAGAAAACAGCTCAGGGCTCAGAGGGTTAAAACATCTTGTGAAAATTCACTGCAAACGGTGTATATACAAAAGGAAAAGATAGCGAGACCACTCATCTGTGTTCTCCTACATCGCCACACCGAAAGTCCATATATATTATTTCTATTCAGCAAAACAGTTTGTAAAGAGTCGTGTTTATTTATGCCATTATACTTACAATGAAATAATTCCCTGTCTTTTCTTCCACGGTCTGCCCCTGTCATAGTTGTTTAATTTACAACAGCTCATTGTTCAGCCCTCCTGAACTATTTATTGCCCCATATTCTGATAAAACACGAGTAAGCTTGCAGGCGTGCAGTCGAAATAATGTGATTCTGTTTTTAATGAACTAATTAGAAGCAGGGTTGCAGAGAGATGTTCAGTTTCAGGCCTGTAAGAGAAACTAAATGCTTGCACTTTTGTACCATCAGGCCTGCATTGGCCCACGAAACAACCTGTCAAACCAGGCAGCCTAGCATTGATAAGAGCAGGGAGCGCAGCGATAACCCCCTTAGGGTAAACAGAACAGAACCAACATAAATGTATTGCAGATATCATTAATATTCTAATGACAATACTTTAAGGTAACAACATAAATCAAGATAAATGACGGTCTGATTCGAAGAGGAATATCAGAAGGCCAATCCTGACTGTGGACAAGAGAAGGAGCTGGGGATGGAGTAGGGTAATAGAGTGGTGCAGGTATGACATCACTTTGAAGGCCAAAATGCGGAAGCGAGTTAGCATTTTAGCACTTCTGGTTCCATCGTCCCGAAGTCAATGGATTTTTTGAATGGGGTTTTGGTTAAATGGCTGTAATAAGGTCTGTGGAGAACACAAGCTCAAAACACTTTCACGTTTTATTCTACGACGTAAAATAAACCCCCTTTTATAAACTAGTCTAACTCAAACGTTCTGGTAAAATGTTTTGAGATAAAAACTGAAAGAGTTGTCGGAAGCTTAGTGATGGTGACACTGAAGTCGTGGGACCGTGGTGTAGTTCGTTTATAGCCTACCTTTAGCTTTTTACTTCTGGCGACTGCATTTAGGCTTCAAAATTCATAAAATTTTGTGAAAATCGGTGAAAATGATCTTGATGGACAAAACGTGCAAGTATCAGAAACTTTTGTTGATCACAGAGCTTGTTTTTAGTGATAATCCAAAAGCTAATGGGAATATCCTATTGAGTTTTTGTTGGGGAAACCAGTGTGATGCTAGTCTCGCGTTGCCAGACCTTCAGACTGACGGCAGAAGGTCTAGACTCTATCGCAACTTTCATTGGTCAAGGACCACCCAAGAGGACGTTTGACTGACATGTAACGCAACTAATTACAGTTCGTTTTGTTCCGCGTCATGTTTAGGGGCGTAAAAATGTAAAGTGATGTCCCTGCAATAACAGACCGGCGTGCATCTATAAATTATTCATTCAAGAACATTGTGCAAGTTTACTGCAACAAGAAAAGTGTGCCATATGCATCAGACGTTCAGCCAACAGTCCGTGGGCGTGACGTCTGAGGCTGAGACTAGTGCGTTGCTGACTGCCAGTTGGCATATTTGGATTGGATTTGCTCGATTGGATTGAGATCTGGGGAATTTGGAGGTCAAGTCAACACCTCAAACTCATTGTTGTGCTCCTCAAACCATTCCTGAACCATTTTTGCTTCGTGGCAGGGCGCATTATCCTACTGAAAGAGGCCACAGCCACCAGGGAATACCGTTTCCATGAAAGGCCGTACATGGTCTGCAACAATGCTTAGTGTCAATGTAACATGAATGGCAGGACCCAAGGTTTCCCAGCAGAACATTGCCCAAAGCATCACACTGCCTCCGCCGGCTTGCCTTCTTCCCATAGTGCATCCTGGTGCCATGTGCTCCCCAGGTAAGCGACGCACACGCACCCGGCTATCCATGTGATATAAAAGAAAATGTGATTCATCAGACCAGGCCACCGTGGTCCAGTTCTGATGCTCACGTGCCCACTGTTGGCGCTTTTGGAGGTGGACAGGGGTCAGAATGGGCACCCTGACTGGTCTGCAGCTATGCAGCCCCATACGCAACAAACTGCGATGCACTGTGTATTCTGACATCTTTCTATCAGAACCAGCATTAAAGGGATAGCTAACCCTTTAATAACTTGAGCAATTTAAGCTACAGTAGCTCGTCTGTTTAATCGGACCACATGGCCTTCGTTCCCTACGGGCATCAATGAGCCTTGGCCTTCGCCCATGACCCTGTCGCCGTTTGATAGATACTGATCACTGCAGACCGGGAACACCCCACAAGAGCTGCAGTTTTGGAGATGCTCTGACCCAGTCGTCTAGCCATCACAATTTGGCCCTTGTCAAACTCACTCAAATCCTTACACTTGCCCATTTTTCCTGCTTCTAATACATCAACTTTGAAGACAAAATGTTCACTTGCTGCCTACTATATCCCACCCACTAACAGGTGCATTGATGAAGAGATAATCAGTGTTATTCAATTCACCTGTCATAATGTTATGCCTGATCGGTGTATACTGACCTGTCTGCTCACCATACACCACAAAGAGGTGTGTGCTCTCTCAACTCTTAACACTCCATTCTCCATCCATCCTCCTGGTAAAGGAAAAGGGACTCATTTATTAACATATTCATCTGCTCTGCAACTCTCTGATTTCTCCATACTCACCTGCTCTACTGTGCATTACATGCCTGTCAATAAATACCTGTTTGGGTCAAACAAATTCTCTGTCTCAGAGTCTGGTGTTCCCTGACAATTATGGCATTTGAAAATTTAAATGAAATATATGTTCATTTTGAAAAATATATATTTACTTAAGCAATGCAATACATTTAGCATTTTAAGTAATATTTTCTGTCACAATGTTTTTTTATATCCACTGCATAAACAGTGCAGGACAAGTTAGTATCCGAAATGTAAAAATTCAAAGTATTACACTGTGTGTCTACACCGAAGACGACCGTTGTTGCAACAGCTTGAGGCTGTCCACACTGGACGCGACAAAGCGACCGTTGAAAATCCATTTGTCCTTTGTGTCAGAAGTATGGAGTACGTCAGAAATAGAACTGGGCATCAGTTTACTGTCAGGGGATTTTTGTGTTGTGCTACGCCTTATCCAGTGTAGACAGTATCACTAATTATAATGGGTTCTTTTGTCTCATTGCACCGCTCGTGTCTGGTGTAGACTTGTGAGATGCAGTAAGAGTTATTCTAACTTAAGCAAACACCACAAACTACTTTTCAGATGCTAAAGTTTTGGCAGAACATCAGTGAAATGGCTTCATACACAACTTGAAGCATGTGTGTCGTTCTTCCATTTGTGTCCACACATTATTCCTGACCTGGGCAACCCGGCTCACATTAATTCATTACCATGGCTAATCAAAGCTGTGACAGTGAAACACAAGCCTGTGATGTGCTAAACAGGAGAGTTCCTCATCTGGACATTAATTAATACGGACACTTACCTTCTGTAAACTAATTCTGTTCTCTCTGTTTCCTATTTTTCTCCATTCAAACAGAAAGGCCCTCAAGGGTTGTTTTGTCTTGTCCATGAAGCTGGGACGCTAATGTTTTTGTTGGGATACGTGCAGTGTCTTTTGTTTAGAAGAGTAGCCACTCATATCCGTGAAATAAATAGCTTTTTTTTGCTGGCTGATGTCGACACAGATAGAGCTGGAAATTTTGCAGGTGTGGGACTCTAGAGGTGTCCTCAATAGCAGCAATTGTGATGATATTAGCATTATGAGGTTCTCTTGTTTTTGGTTTTGCATTATCTGTCCACACCAAAGCACATTATTACTACAAAACATCTGATGCACCTGTGAAAATTATACCTACATAGCCAGTGCTTTGGTCATCCAAAAGCTCAGATCTGTTTAATGTATTCCAGCATTTCCCCATGAAAAGGCATGTTTTGATCATTTCTGCATTTAATTCGGTGGAAGAGTGTGCAGTTGGACAAAATTACGATATTACACTAGGAGTCATTTTGTGTACTCCATATACATTTACATTCTTGGCAGACGCTGCATCAAATTATTGGAGAGCCTGTGTATTATGTAAGTGACCTACTTCAGCAGGTTTCTCTATAAGCACTGTACATCTGTGCAGTAGATTTATCTATATCTAGATAAGAAAATTATTACACAAGCAGTATCATGTCGAACACCATGGCAATAATTAAAATAATTATTTAAATAAGTTTAATGTTCTTATGTAGGTTTGTTTCCCCATTGTCAAAGACAACAGATTATGTCCAAAATATTTCCCAAACCTATATTATATTATATTATATTATATTATATTATATTATATTATATTATATTATGATATATTATATTAATGGCAGATGGGAAAAAATTTCAGTTAAACAAAGTTGCTTTTTGTGATTCTGTTTGGAGATGCTGATGGTTCAGAAATCACACACTTCAACTTTAAAATGCAAATCAAATAATAGTGCAAGTACTGCAAAATAAGTTGAGTATTTTTTTGACAGTTGAGTGAAGTTTGAGATGGTACAGTACAACTCAGTGAGCCACATTTGACTTGAGCTCTTGAATTGGAGGTCTGCAGCTTCTCTTCTTTCACAAGACAATGAGAACATGTTCTGAAACACCTCAGGCAGTAGCGCCTTGGCTCTGTGTTTTTTACGGGCATTAGATAAAGCAGCTTGGCCTTGTCAATCTCACACTCTCCCCTTCTGCCTCCTGCTAATCTAAATGGAATCTGCTGTAGAGGTGATGGTGAAGGGGAACATCATGATTGATTGATGACTGATATCTAGAAACTCCATTAAAAAAGCACTAACTCATTCAGACACAAATAATTCCTATTGGAAACAGCAGTGTATATCTTGCATCATCTTGAAATCTCTTACACCGAAGTGCTATTTGGATACAGTACATCACAAGTGTTTTTAAATTCACTTTATCACAGTGCCGATTGTAGTAATTAGTGGAGCACCATGTGAGCAAAGTTTGCCCCAGCTCTCCAAATACATTCATCCATTTTAAACTAATGCTTAGTGATGTTTACCCAGTTCAGCCGTTAATGAATTATAGATGTGCCCCTTTAGTGATCCAGTGTAAAGAGGATCTGAAACCAAACTTGTGTGCAGAGAGGTGGATTAAACCCCTTTAGATGGATTTGAATGGCCTGGTAGCTGATGAGAGCCTCAGTCGGATTAGAAATGTCAGGCACGTGAGAACTTGATGGGTCTGATTCAATTAAATGCTTTTTTGTACCATTTCGCAGTGTAGAATTTGCTCTCACAACAGCACGGATAGAATGTTGAATGATGCACTTTTACAGTGTAGTAACAAATATTATGTTGGGAAAATATTTCCTCAAAATATGACAACAAAGCTGTTTTTACGCCAAGCTTTGACTTTATTGTAGCATAATCCATTGCATTGCTTCTCATGTTTGTTGCAACAGTCTTTATGTCATTTGAGAGGGGAGTTATGAAACTCATAAAAGTCAACGTAGCATGGCTGCACAGATTTGAGTGCAATGAGATATGAAGCCACTTTTGAAGCGTCATGTCATATGAAACTACTGCAGCGGAAAAAAGAAAATGAAAATGTTGCAGAATCATTTTGCAATACTATCACTATTAAATGCATCATAATATGATTTGTATGTAGCCTATCTGCAGTTAGCTTTGCTCAGCGTCATTAAGCTTTTTTTTTTTTTTTTTTTTTTTTGCTCAAATCTGTTTTCAAATCTGATATTTACAAAACAGATCTAAAACACACCGATGTGTGATTTAAACTAATTTTTTTGTAATGTCATTCTAAACATGTTTGTGTGCATTCTTTTTCATTCACTCTTTAACTCTTACAGCAAACTAATGACTAGTAAACCAGTATATGAATGCATAAAATGCCTCATGTCGTTTCATGCACCTTGTGACCTTTCATGACCACTGTGGAGAGATGTCATCATAGACATAAGAAGCAGCAAAATTTGTCTTTCCACATGGACAGCTGGCGCTTATATCATTACCATAGCAACTGACGTAGATACTGCAGACCTTGTCTATAGTATCTTAAAAAAAAGAAAGAGATTTCATCACCTGCAAAATGATAGTCATTACTAAAGATTGCATTTAACAACCAAATCGAATTTGCATGCACTGTGAACAAAGCTTTATTTGCTCATTTCCTCGGTAGTGCACATTTTTGAGAACGAATCTTTGTAGGTCTTTAGTTCAAATCTAATGATTGTTAATAGAACCTAAGTGAACTAATTGTACTACTTACTCATTTAATTTATGTAGACTGAACAAAGTTATTTGACACCAACTAGCCCTTATAGGAAAACCAATTGTACTCTCCTTATATTGACCAAATTAAAGGGATAATTAGAGACAGCTGTTCCAGCACTGCCAGACTTGATTACAGCCACTCCTGTTCTGTGTAACTTATACTCCTTTTTCCTTATTATGTCATCAGAGTCAGGTTACTAGCTTGAAAATGCAACAGTCATTGGGCAATGCGCAAAGAAAACAGAGACAAATTGAAATTTGTCAGTGTGGAAAGAGTTAAGCTGGGGCCACACTAAAAGATTGTTAAAGTCTGAGAGACCACAAACATGACGATAATCGATAATAACCGTTTTGCTCCTCTAGTGTGTGGAGTGCCGCAATGTTATCAGGAAAGCACACCACACATTAACAGATTCCATTAACAAATGACAGAGTCCCGCCTGTGAACACGGGAAACGGGAAAAAATCTCGTAAAAAAGGAATATGTTTAGATGAAGTCGTAGAGACAGTGTGAAGATGGACTTTACATGTTACAGCGTGAGCTGGAGGCGAGTCTTCCGTCAGCTCGCTTTCTGATTGGTTATTGTTTCGTTTCACGTGATCTTCAGAGCGTGTGCGCTTGTGTCCTCGGGGTTCCCCCCACGCATCTGGATTTCTAAATGTAAATATTCAACATGTTAAATATTCATGTTTCGAGATCGGGCACTCTTAACACTCCTCACACCACAGGAAAATCTGATAAAATAATCTGTAGAACCATCAAGATAATCTTGACTTCACTAGGATTGTTGGAAGGGGAAAAATCGTTCCCAAAATCGTCCTGATTATCTTGCGGTGTGTACCCAGCATTACTCAGTCTGATACGTGATCCATTCAAACCACTCGGAGGTCATCTCAGGATGGACACTTGGAACAGTAGCAAATCTTTCCAGGAGAGACTAGTATATCTTCAAGGAGACAGCATAAAATCATCTAGGAAGTCAAAAGTTCCTAAAAACATTGAAGAAAAAAAGGTAACACTTTAGTATGGGGAACACATACAGTATTCACTATTAACTATGACTTTTGCCTCAATAAACTCTCAATTTACTGCTTATTAATAGTTAGTACGGTAGTTTTTGTAGTGTTTAAGTTTAAGTATTGGGTAGGATTAAGTATATAGAATAAGGTCATGCAGAATAAAGCATTAATATGTGCTTTACAAGTACTAATAAACAGCCAATATCCTAGTAATATGCATGCTAATAAGCAACTAGTTAATAGCGAGAATTAAACCCTAAAATAAAGTGTTACCGAAAAAAGAAAAATGCTTTTCTCACCTCAGCTGAGGGTCTGAATATATTATTAGATTTAGACTGAGGTAAAAATGACATCATTGGAAACCAGCATTTTGAAACTGTAAAACTCTGAAAGAAGTACATTAGGTTTGGTTTAGTTGGTTCTCGCATATTCATTCTTCATGCATTGCAGAAAGAATATCGTACTAAAATACCCTACAATTGGGTATCGTTTGACCCAGTATGCTGCACTCAAAAGAGATCAGTTTTATGATTTTTGGACAAACCTTTCAGAAGTTATAAGCAAAAAAAAACATTTTTTATATCTCCTGACCAGTTGGTGGCACAGTGCCGAAACGCTGCAAGAAGCCTCAAGTCATGCTTGTGGTGTCATTTACCAAGAATCGCCTCAATCTGCTAAAGCGTTGTGGAGATATAACCTTGCATCCATTTTAACGTGCTCTTCATCCAGTTTGTTTGCACATTATTCAAGAACGGCTGTGCCTATTAAAAAGCTTTTGATAGCGTTTTTCCACCATGGTCTGAAGATGATATGAGCCAATTTTGGTGAAAATTGGACAAACAGTTTAGAACAAGTTAAAAGAAATTAGGATTTTAAAATGGCGGAAATTTAATGACAGAAAATGACATAGGGCAACATCGTCTTGAGCCAAGGAATCAGAGGGAAAAATTATTTTGTTTCTAGCCCTTACAGTTCACAAGTTATTAGCGTGGACATGAACATGGTCGTGCTAGAGCAGGGGTGTCCAAACTCTGACCCGGAGGGCCACTGTCCTGCAGATTTTAGCTCCAACTTGCCTCAACACACCTGCCTGGAAGTTTCTAGAATGCCGAGTAAGACCTTGATTAGCTGCTTCAGTTGTGTTTAAATGGGGTTGGAGCTGATCTCTGCAGGACTGTTGCCCTCCAGGAGCTAGATTAGACACCCCTGTGCTAGAGGGATTGAGTTAGAGTAACCAATGTTGCTGTGGTTAATGTTGAGACTGTCCTCTATCTGTGTGCCAAATTTCATAACTTTCCTGCAAGTGGTTCTATAGGCTGCTATAGAGTCGAGGGGAAGAAGAAAATGGATACAGTAGCTACCTACGTACCTTTGGTGCTTGGCCCCTACTACTAGTACTACTACTAATAATAATGATAATAATGATAATAATTATTATTATTATTATTTATGAGATTTCAAAGTAGCTTACCCAACAACTTGGTATGACGTGCATATGGTACATACCTGCACCATGTTCGTATATTTTGACTTATATAATTACTCAGCAAGTAAACTAAAGAAAGACTATTAACCTCAGCTTTTCAGACACATACAGCAAATGTCTCGGTTGGCTTATTCTCCTTAAGCTGTTCTCACTGATACTTGCTGACAGATCCTGTCAGTTATCTGGTGCTTCTCCTAGGTGCATGTTGTGTGTCTCTTAGGTCTCCTGCTGATTAAGAGATGTGCTTTTTCTGCTCTCTTCTTCCAGCAGTCTTTTCATGTTCACACTGAAATGTTCCTCAGGTGAAACTGATAAGAATGGGTGCCAGTTGGTCACCCATGACCAGTGCTCTTGACCTTCTCCAAACCCTTTGGGTTTCCTTTATTATACACCACATTGCTCAGTAGACAGCTTTAGCTCACCTTTAATGTTCCACATCATAGATCTGTGTCTCAGCTGCAAGAGAGGACAGCCCTAATCGAGAGGATAACCTTTCAGTCCACCCAAAGTTTTAAAAAAAACAAACGTCCCATTGCAGACTTCAACACTGTGACTGATTCATTGTTTTGGGTATCCAGTTTCCTAAAAACAGTGGGAATATATACTGTGTGTGTATGTGTGTGTTGCCTATATACAGTCAAACCAAAATTTATTCAGACACCTTCAACATTTTCTTGCATTATCACAGTTTATTCGCTATAGTTTAGAAAATGGTAATAAAATATGACAAGAACTGAGAGTTAAACTGTTTCAGAACAAATTCATCTTGATAATGTCAGATAACTTTGATAGAAAGGTATGTAATGGATTACAATCAACCAATCAGCTGTCAGCTGTTAAATTTAAGTACACAATCAGATAATACCAATTTAGGTCAACCAATTACCAAGCAATGCTTCATTTTGTTCAGTCTGTGGTGTAAAAGATCGCATTAGCAATTAAAGAAAAAACACTTAAGCAAAACATGGTCAGGTCAAAGTGTTTTTGGGACCAAATTTTGATCAATTTTACTGGTAGTCCACTGTATGAAGAATTTTTGGGTATAATATTTCACAGTTTACTTTATTTTGCTATCCTCACTTACATAAATGAACTATAGTGTCCTGCACCCACTAGTAAAAAAATATATCTGGTGTCTGAATAATTTTTGGTATACAGGTGCTGGTCATATAATTAGAATATCATCAAAAAGTTTATTTATTTCACTAATTCCATTCAAAAAGTGAAACTTGTATATTATATTCATTCATTACACACAGACTGATATATTTCAAATGTTTATTTCTTTTAATTTTGATGATTATAACTGACAACTAAGGAAAATCCCAAATTCAGTATCTCAGAAAATTAGAATATTAGAATATTGTAAAAAGGTTCAATATTGAAGACACCTGGTGCCACACTCTAATCAGCTAATTAACTCAAAACACCTGCAAAGGCCTGTAAATGGTCTCTCAGTCTAGTTCTGTAGGCTACACAATCATGGGGAGGACTGCTGACTTGACAGTTGTCCAAAAGACGACCATTGACACCTTGCACAAGGAGGGCAAAACACAAAAGGTCATTGCAAAAGAGGCTGGCTGTTCACAAAGCTCTGTGTCCAAGCACATTACTAGAGAGGCGAAGGGAAGGAAAAGATGTGGTAGAAAAAGTGTACAAGCAATAGGGATAACCGCACCCTGGAGAGGATTGTGAAACAAAATTCAAAAATGTGGGGGAGATTCACAAAGAGTGGACTGCAGCTGGAGTCAGTGCTTCAAGAACCACAGACATATGCGAGACATGGGTTTCAGCTGTCGCATTCCTTGTGTCAAGCCACTCTTGAACAACAGACAGCGTCAGAAGCATCTCGCCTGGGCTAAAGACAAAAAGGACTGGACTGCTGCTGGTCCAAAGTTATGTTCTCTGATGAAAGTAAATTTTGCATTTCCTTTGGAAATCAGGGTCCCAGAGTCTGGAGGAAGAGAGGAGAGGCACACAATACACGTTGCTTGAGGTCCAGTGTAAAGTTTCCACAGTCAGTGGTGGTTTGGGGTGCTATGTCATCTGCTGGTGTTGGTCCACTGTACTTTCTGAGGTTCAAGGTCAACGCAGCCGTATACCAGGAAGTTTTAGAGCACCTCATGCTTCCTGCTGCTGACCAACTTTATGGAGATGCAGATTTCATTTCCCAACAGGACTTGGCACCTGCACACAGTGCCAAAGCAACCAGTACCTGGTTTAAGGACCATGGTATCCCTGTTCTTAATTGGCCAGCAGACTCGCCTGACCTTAACCCCATAGAAAATCTATTGTGAAGAGGAAGATGCGATATGCCAGACCCTGGACTCTCATAACACCTGAGCAGTGCCACAGACTGATCGACTCCATGCCACGCCGCATTGCTGCAGTAATTCAGGCAAAAGGAGCCCCAAGTATTGAGTGCTGTACATGCTCATACTTCTCATGTTCATACTTTTCAGTTGGCCAAGATTTCTAAAAATCCTTTCTTTGTATTGGTCTTAAGTAATATTCAAATTTTCTGAGATACTGAATTTGGGATTTTCCTTAGTTGTCAGTTATAATCATCAAAATTAAAAGAAATAAACATTTGAAATATATCAGTCTGTGTATAATGAATGAATATAATATACAAGTTTCACTTTTTGAATGGAATTAGTGAAATAAATCAACTTTTTGATGATATTCTAATTATATGACCAGCACCTGTATATCAGTCACAATGTTGAAGTATATATATATTAAACAGCCAAGCATATGACATATACATATATATATATATATATATATATACACAGATAAGGCAAAATAAATGGGCAAGCATAAGGATTTGAGCGAGTTTGACAAGGGCCAAATTGTGATGGCTAGATGACTGGGACAGAGCATCTCCAAAACTGCAGCTCTTGTGGGGTGTTCCCGGTCTGCAGTGGTCAGGGTCTATCAAAAGTGGTCCAAGGAAGAAACAGTGTTGAACCGGCGACAGGGTCAAGGCTTATTGATGCACACGGGGAGCGAAGGCTGGCCCGTGTGTTCCGGTCAAACAGACGAGCTACTGTAGCTCAAATTGCTCAAGAAGTTAATGCTGGTTCTGATAGAAAGGTGTCAGAATACACAGTGCATCACAGTTTGTTGTGTATGGGACTGCATAGCTGCAGACCAGTCAGGGTGCCCATGCTGACCCCTGTCCACTGCCGAAAGCACCAACAGTGGGCACGTGAGCATCAGAACTGGACCATGAAGCAATGGAAGAAGGTGGCCTGGTCTGACGAATTATGTTTTCTTTTACATCACGTGGATGGCCGGGTGCGTGTGTCCTCCAAATTCTCCAGATCTCAATCCAATCGAGCATCTGTGGGATGTACTGAACAAACAAGTCCGACCCATGGAGACCCCACCTCGCAACTTACAGGACTTAAAGGATCTGCTGCTAACATCTTGGTGCTAGATACCACAGAACACCTTCAGGGGTCTAGTGGAGTCCATGCCTCGACAGGTCAGGGCTGTTTTGGCAGCAAAAGGGACCAACACAATATTAGGAAGGTGGTCATAATGTTATGCCTGATCGGTATGTATATATATATATATATATATATATATATATATATATATATATATATATATATATATATATATATAAATGTAAGTCATATGCTTGGATGTTTAATTCATTAATCTAGCAGTGACAAATTCAAGCATATAATACCAAAAATTTGATTGCAGTTCAGTGAGCTCTTAAACTCAACTTATTTGCATATTTGTTTAATTTAGACTGCAGTGTTTAACTCAATATCTATGACAAGAACATCATCAGACACTGAGTAAGAAAGCACAAGTTGTTAATGACTTTGTTGTTCATATGCTGTATTGTGAATTTTGTAGTTGCGAGACTGAGGACAGATTGTTTTCGCAGATTGAACATGCTGAATCGACATTAGAATGTCTGAGAAGTGAAGTGCTGTAATCTGGTGACTGTCGGCATTGGTCTGCATCTGAATTGGCCTTATAAGGTTGCCAGAACAATATGTAATGTGATTTCTATGATAATTATAGACTTTTGAATAAAGTTAGGCATTGCATTTAAAGTTCATAGCAGGGTACCAGCTCCCATTATTTTGAGTCACTTTGACCCAAGACACTTTTTAAGTTTTATGTGAAAGAAAAAAGGAATCTCAGTATTGGTTTGGAGTATCATTGCAAAGCAGAGAATTTGCTTTTTATTTTAGTGCATTAAACTCAATGTTTTTCTGGGTCAAAGTGATTCAAAATGATGGTCACATTTGTTTGTTGCACCTTAAGTCTCATTGTTTTTAAAGTCTAACTTAAAAAGTTAAAATTTGGTTGAATTAGATAAATCAGTTTAAGGTGGCTAAGCTGGTTTTTGGACCATAGTAGCAGGATAGATCAGTGTTAGTCTACTAGTTCTAACCAGCTTTCTTGTGGTATACCAGGTCAATCTGGTTGATCCATTATCTACATCAACTTGTACCAGCCAATGACCAGTTTGGTCCAGCTACCATGTAAAAACGTGTAGAGAAAAGAATAACATATATGTATCATATAATATCATGTCGGTGCCATAACTGCTTTAATTAAATGTCCAGGCTGTAAGTGATGTATGATGTGGTTCATGACATATTAGCTCCTAAAAGTATGATGATTAATGATCATAATCCATCAGGATAGTGAAGAGTGTCCCTGGAACCTACTGTCTCACTTTATATAAAATTTAAAGCTAAAATGGAACAGTATTATAACAGACCATCACAAATAACTGTCACACTACCGTCCAGAAGTTTGGGGTCAGTATGATTATTTATTTTTGAAATAAATAGAAATTAATAGGCCTATTTTTTCTCCAGCAAGAATGCATCAAATTGATCTAAAGTGACAGTAAAGCCATTTATAATATTAGTAAAGATTTCTATTTCAAATAAATATTTGCCAATAACTTGTCAATAAACTATCAAATAACCTTGGAAAACAGTCACGTAGACAGTTTTTAACATTGATAATTATGTTAAATAATGTTTTTGAGCATCAAATCAGCATATTAGGATGATTTCTAAAGGATCATGTGGCACTGAAGACTGGAGTAAAGAGAAAAAGTCAGCTTTGCAGGAATATATTACTTTTTAAAATATATTAAAATAGAAAACTATTATTTTAATTGTAATAACACTTCACAATATTACTGTTTTTACTGTATTTTTGACCAAATAAGTTCATATGCAATTGGTGAGCATAAGAGAGCGTACTGACCCCAAACTTTTGAAAGCTAGTGTACACTTAGTTACTGACCATTCAATCATTAAATGTAATTAAATTACATTTTTAAGAAAAGCATTCCCATTTTTCTGTACTGGCTGAGATTGGTGAGAAGCTTGATTTGTCCCACTTTTCCTGAACACACTCTATTAGTTTGTCATGTTTTTTCTAACTTTAAGTGTGATAACATCACTAATTGTGGAGAGAACAGTTGCAATATCCGCTCTGCTGTCAGATGCACTATCTTTCAACTAATGTTAGAGCTAAGGTCATTTAACTGTATAATAAATCATTCATAACCGTTTCGATAAGTATATTTTGATCCTCTGATATCAAAAAGGGTTTGAAAGATACATCTTATAATAAAGCTTCATTTTCTTCTAAAGTAGCCTATATAACTATAATAAATGTGAAGCTATCTATAATGTGAGCACAGTGCAGTGTTACATAATGAACAACAGCAACACCTAGTGGTCGTGTATAGAGTTTTTATATGTGTAATAGGAAGGAGTCTGCAAATCAGTTTCCCTATTTTAAGTTCTGTAACCATAGAGCTTCAAAATGTTCAGGGACTCTCTTTCTGTCTGTCAATCCAACACTGTCTTCAAAAGAGCACCTCACTGAACAGCCGTCTATACAGTTAATGAGAAAACACTCTCTTTTATGACCCACACAGCGGGAAACATTCCTCAAATTCACAGGGTTTCTGTAGATATCCATGGAGACAGTAACACGCTTTGTGAAGATTCAAAAGCACACAGTTAACTGGAAGCACATGGTGAAAACTATAGACATGGCTGTGTGACAGTCATTCAACTTTGTGACCAAACATAAGACATTTGTCAGGAAATCCAATCCTGTTATATATCAGTGTGCTAAAGTGATCTGTTGACTTAACTTTAAAAAAAAGTGAGGAAACCCGCTGCCTTAAAATTATTAAGTGATAAACTTCATGCGTAATTAAAAAAATTAAGTTATGTGAACTTGACAATTCCACGTAACTAAATTTTTTCAATTATGAATGAAGTTTATTTACTTAGGCTATTAATTTTAAGGCAATGGGTTACCTTACTTTTTAAGTTAAGTCAACTGATACATTTTTACATAGTATCTTTTGGTTCTTAAAGTTAAGTAAAATGGAAAATAAGTGGTGAATGTCATTTCATGTTGACGTTGAAGGGAGTTCACCTGAAAATAACGAAAAATCTACTCTCCCTCATATTACTTGGGTGATTTTCATTAAATAACGACTTGAATTTCTTTATAATATACAGAAATATTTATATGAACTAGTTTGGTGTCAGTAAGATTTTTGAATGTTCTCTTTTGCTGGATTTATTTGATTAAAAATACAGTAAAATTATATTATTATTTATAAAAAATATCAGTTTAAAAATAACTGTTTTCTATTTGAATATATTTTAAAATGTAATTTATTCCTGTGATGGCAAAGCTGAATTTTTAGCATCTTCCAGTCTTCAGTGTCACATGATCCTTCAGAAATCATTCTAAAAGGCTGATTTGCTGCTCAAAAAACATGAACCAATTTTTTATAGGGTCATCATCCTCTTTCGTTGTATGGAACAGAGCAGCTCAAACATTCTGCTAAACATCTCATTTTGTGTTCCACAGAATATGAGTGGCATATAGTGAGTAATAGATGGCAAAATGAATTTGAACTTTTTTTTTAAAAAAAAACATCCCTTCAGCAATACAAGTGTTTTCCCTCCAAAACAATTGTCAGATGATGTATCAAGCCACTAGAGGACAGTCTTTAGTAGCTTTACAAGCACAACATAACCTGAACGTAGTGCTCCACTGAAACATATTTACTGTAGAAGTCACATATCCTACTCCTGAAATGTCCAACTAATATATTAACTGCTTTACTGATCTGTGATGCAATGGTCACTAGTAAATTTAATCTTATATGCCTAAATGTGTGTATGCCTGAAAACCTGTGCTTTGAGAGCACAGTTAGTAGGCCATATTTGTTTTTTTCTTTATGTACAGAGTAACGTTAACTCCCCTGTTTTTGTCTCTGATGTGTAATTAATATTCCAGTCATATATCTTTCTCTCCTCTAGCAACTCAAACTCCTCTCATGTGTGGGTTTAAAGTCTCTTAGAATAGTCTGACTCTGACTCACTCAGAGTGCTTCCTCTGGTCCTGTGATGAGGCAGCTGTGGATATCTGCTCCCGGCTAACACACACACACACACCTGCCTTGTTTCCCCTTGACACACTGATGCTTCAGGAGATTTGTAAGCTCTTTTGTTTTTGAAATCCTCAAAGAGCTGGCGAATGCCGACTGCAGCATGCCTGATGTCATCGTCGTATGGAAAGACGAATGGGACAGTGCTCTGTCTGTAAATTTACCACACCACATCTGACATGTTAACCCTCTCCTTGACATTTAGGCCTGTTTCCATCATTAAAGCCTCATTTTGCAAGTCTGCACTTCCCCTACACTTTATAGATGCCCGTGTAACTGGCCCCATGTGTAGATATCGTAAAACGGTGATGAGATCGCTGATAAAGGTGAATGGGTATCAGATTCATGGCCATTGCGTGTCCTCTCCCGAGGCGGCCTGTGGAATACTGTGCATTATTGCACACTGTATTTTATGTCATACTGTACTACAAGAGGGGGTTGTAGAGTAAATTTAAGACATGTGAACTGCACTTACACCAGCAGTTCATCCCACAGTTCAATATCAAACGCAGGAGATTCATATCCTTCTGGATACCATCCAATTCCCTTTTGATGTCCATTTTTTCCTCTTTCTTCCACTTACACTCACATTCACTATGACTGTTTTTCTTTAAGGTTTAGATTGCAATGTGTACAATTTACACTTCAATTCTGTTATAATATAGTTCGATTTGAAAGAATACCTTGTTTGCAAATGATGTGATTATAGATACACTACTCAAAAGTTTGGGTTGGTAAGATTTTTTTATTTTTTTGAAAGAGTCTCTTTTGCTCACCAAGGCTGCATTTATATAACAAAAAAAACCAAAAAAACTAAACAAAAACAAAACAGAAATACAGAAAAAAAACTATTTTGTGAAATACTTTTAGAATTTAAAATGTCTATTTTCTATTTTAATATATTTTAACATGTATTTTAACAAAGCTGAATTTTAAGCATCATTACTCCAGTCTTCAGTGTCACATGATCCTTCATAAATCATTCTAAAATGCTGATTTGCTGCTCAAGAAACATTTTGTATTATTACCAATGGTGAAAACATTCTTTACTGACACTTTTGATCCATCTAATATATCCTTGCTGAATAAATGTATTCATTTCTTTAAAAAAAAGAGATAAATCTTACTGATCACAAACTTTTGAATGTAGTGTACCTATTACAGATGCCTCAAAAAGTGTTTGTACAATGCTTAAAAATTTGTAAATTCCACTGCATTCTATACAAAATATTAAACAGTGGCATTATTGCAAATAATGGATATTTAAAGTTCATAGTTAACATGACAAATTTCTTATGAATGTTTTTTTTTTTTGAAGAATTATGGGGTTCAAAATACATCTGACTTTTTAGGTGGACAGAATTTTTTTTTTTTCCCAAAATATCATCTTTTGTGTTCCACAGACGAAAGAAATTCATACAGTATAGGAACATTTGGGTGAATTATCCCTAAGTGTGCAAGCCTTTTCTTGCCTCTGTAAATCTGAGTTGATAGATTACTAATGCTTCACCAACTTAATAATATTTAGACTAAATCTAATGTACTTCTTATAGACTTATAATGCCTTATGATACACAAAGCAAGGTATAAGAGATTTAGCCATGAATAGACATGGTTTTAAAAGTACAATTATTTTTCCAATGTATCCACCTTGGCTCGATTCATTATCAACCTGTTCCTCTATAAAGTTATGTTTAGAGAATAATGGAGAATAATGTTTTGAAACTCGGGAGTTTGAAAAGGTGCAGACTACAGTCTGTCTCTCCCTCTTTAAACTTTGTCCAAAATATTTTCAGGCTATGCTTTTATTAAAAAAGTAACATATAGTAATTAATGCCTCAGTTCTTGCCAAGCACACCTGTTTCTGGTTAATAATGAGAAATTTCAAGCCAACATAGTCCATTATATGTTGTTGTTTCAATGGCTAAATGGCCCATAAAATGACCTGGTATCCTTTGAAGAATCTTGGAGTTTATATTGGCACATGTGCAAATTATCAGTAAAGATCTAAATGTAAGAACCTGCCCAATGAGAAAGATATAGACATAGATTTCCATGTACGAAAACATAAACCTTGTTGTTTTATTATTCAAGTAATTTGTCACAACCTGTGGACATTTTTGTTGATAGTTGATCATGTTCTGATTAAATAGAAAGTGAAATCTTTGGACGGTGATAATACAGTAAATGAATATTTACTCTCTAATGGAGTTCTAATGTCATGTTTTGAGCTGGAAAGATGATTTGGCGAGTGTGTGTTTGAGCAATCGGGACAGTGCTGTGTTACTGCTCGAAACCCTGCTGCTTTACTGTCAAAGAGATTTTCCTTTTTGTAGGCTTAATGCCAAAAACAATTGGTTTTACACACACACGCTTACCTCAGTTGTAATTTTTATCGGCCCCTAAAACAAAATCTTTTGTCTTTTATCATAATGAGTACAGTACTGCTATAAACTTGAAATAGTTAAGTTAGACTTTTGTGGCTTAGAGTGTTCCATCAGGGATTGAGGTTGTAACAGTTATATTCTGTTATTTGTTTAATAGACCGTAAATGAGATTGGTCATGGCCTAACGACAACCTTCGGCACTGAACTTTTATTACGTAAGTCGGTACTTGTGATTTGCAAATCGGAAATTGTGTTTCTAAATGTACATTTTCCATTTTGTTGAAGTGTTCTGCAGGACACATTTCAATTAATATTTTTTTTATATGACATATTGGATTCTCCACGTCTTGATGGTAAATGTAAGCTTGTATTGTTCCCTTTAAATCATAAATCACATTACATTGTAGTGGCCTATTGCAACCAGCCAGAACATCCTAGCAAACATAGAGAACACACTAACTACCACCTAGAGTGCCCTAGCAACCACCCAAAACATAAATCATCTACTGCCCTATTGCAGCGTTCCAGAAATCCCTAGTAACCACCCAGTAGCCGCTTTTCCACTGTCGGGCCAGTGCGCGCCAAGGCTAACAACATGCCGGGTGGGACCAATAACCTCGGACCTCGAGCTGTGATGCCAAAATCAAGCTGAGTTTCCCCTGTCGGGCCACTAGCCCTGCAGTGCTACCCTTAAATCCACCCTTAACACACCTCCATAGAACATTGTCACACGACCCTACAATTTCACTAGCATTGGTAAGCTAGCTGAATGAAAATTAGCTAGATCACAAAATAAACATGACAAATGGGGATGTTTGGTCTTTACTTATGCCGAGTTCAGACTGCACGATTTTCAAACTCGTCGGATCACTGCACTTTTCACACTGCATGACTATCTGGGGTAGCATTCAGTCACTGCTGTGTTCACACTGCACGATGGATCGGCGACAGGAGGTTTCACACTGCATGACTTTTCAATGGGAAGAGTCACCGACAACTCTCTCCGGTGCGCAAACTACGTTTCATAACTAAACACACGTGAAATGTGAGAAGTCAACAATGTGAGATCACGCGTGCGTCAGACCGGAGTTCTCGCGCGAGACTGGAATTGTTATTAAAAATTATCTGTGCGCTGATTTGCAGTGAAAAGGTGAAAAAGAAAAAAGATTATGGAGGAGGAAATGGTTGGGGAGAAGAGGGGAGCAAGGATTCTGTTTTGCAAGGAGAGTTTGAGGTATATAAATAATTGTTCAATGTGCTGCTGTTGTTTCTGTTTGATATAATTGTAAATATATCTAATAAAATACTGATATTCTGGTCTATAACTCCTCCCTGAACTTCCCGCTGGCCTGTATCTTGCTCTCTCATTGGCTGTCGGTCATAGCCGATGTCTTTTTCAGTCAGAATTCACACTACGTGATTGTCACTCACGTGCACGAGCACCGATTTCAGGCATTTGTCGGCGATTCTGCAAAACCTGTCGGCGAGTCAAAATCGGGGCTAAAATCGGGCAGTGTGAACTCGCCATTAAAGACCCCAGCATTGATATTTGACCAATGATTTACGAAAAAAGTTGCAGTGACAGAAAATGCACATTAATCATGCTGAATGAAACGGTATTTATTTATCATAATTTCACATAAAAACAGAACACACACGCTTATTTGCACCTGCTTCCATTTATTTGTGATCACAGGAACGCACAAAACAACTCCATTTTAAATTCAAAGACTTACACATTTAGAAAAATATTGATAAATTAGCATGTTTACATAACAGTTCTTTAGAACAAGTGGGCATTTCTATAATTTTTCCAGGAAATTATGCAATCTGAGGAGGTTTGAGCGATCTCTCCCGTCTCACTATACTGTTATTCATTCATCCAGAGCAATAGAGGGATCTCATGAGATGAAAACGTTTCTTAATGGAAGTTCTGAAGCACAAAAATCAGAGTGATCCAATTAGCTACACGGCAGCCAGCAGCCATATCACCCTGTAGCCCAAGACTGGTTTCCCACTGAAGCTAAGCAGGGTTGAGCCTGGTCAGTACCTGGATGGAAGACCTCTTGGGAAAACTTGGTAGCTGCTGGAAAAGGTTTTAGTGAGGCCAGCAGGGGGTGGTTACCCTGTGGTCTGTGTGGGTCCTAACGCCCCAGTATAGTGATGGGGACACTATACTATAACAAGCACCGTCCTTCGGATAAGACATTAAACCAAGGTCCTGACTCTCTGTAGTCATTAAAAATCCCAGGATGTCCTCCGGAAACAGAGTAGGGGTGTAACCCCGGCATCCTGGACAAATTTGCCCATTGGCCTCTGTCCATCATGGCCTCCTAATCTTCCCCATGTACTGATTGGCTTCATCATTCTGTCTCCTCTCCACCAATAAGCTGGTGTGTGGTGGGCGTTCTGGCGCAATATGGCTGCCGTCGCATCATCCAGGTGGATGCTGCACATTTCTGGTGGTTGAGGAGATTTTCCCTTTCTATATGTAAAGTGCTTTGAGTACCCAGAAAAGAGCTATGTAAATGTAACAAATTATTATTACACAAAATGACAGATAACGACAAGCGATATATGTTTTTAAAAATAGAAACGATTATTTTATTATATTTCAGCATAAACATACATTCTTAGATGGGTAATGAACACAATCTAACATTTATCATTAATTCAGGCTGAAATGTTGCACGTATATGTAACAAGCAAAGTATTTATCATAATGTACTTTAAATGACATTACAAGTAATGTCAGAAAGATATTAGCTCTGCTGTTGTTCATAAATACCAGTAATGATGTTGTACAATGAGGAAGTCTCAGTGTCATCAGTGTCCCAGTGTGTAGTGAGCCAGTATCCTTTACCCTTCTTAGCAGAGCCCAAATTCGTGTACACAATATACTGATTCACGATTTCGGGAGCTAGGGAACTGACTGAGAAGCACCCACAGTAATATATAACATCTGCGGATGCATTAGTTTGGTATCAACAAAGACACAGGGAAAAGACAGATGAAACATGAAACCAAATAAATACATGATTATAATTATATATGATTTGTCTAAGTTCTTCAAGCAGTCTTCGGTACTTTCCAGAATTATGTGTATTTATTATGACAATAGTTAGCATAGCCTTTAGCATCACATATAAATATATTGCTGCCTCATACGGTGATCAGATTCCCCATCTGATTATAATCAGAAGTTATTTCAGACACTCACTGGTGTCTAAAAGTGAGTTTTGAGCTGAAAATGGTTTTAAATGTCTAAATGTTAAGGTTAGTTAGTAGATATGATATGATAACATGGGAAATAAGCAGCGTTGCTGACCCTCTCCTGACTCCGCTTTTGTTCATGACCACTCCTCAAGCCCCAGTTAGCCCGCTTTGGACCAAGGTATTCGGCAGGCCACAAACCCCTGGCCGTTCAAGCCCCGATAAGGCCCGATCAACCTTTGGAAGTGACAGTGGAAGCACGACTGGCCCTGGCATGCACTAACACGCTCGCTTTCGGCCTGACAGTAGAAATGCAGCTATTTTCTAGCAACAACCTGGAATGCCCTAGGAACTATTCAGAACACCCTAGCATACAATTGTACTGGATAGGTTATTGGACATATACAATTTAAAAAATACTGGATAGGTTATTGGCACATCTCTAACTCAAATATAACTAGTTGAACATGACTGGTGTTAAAGAGAGAATAGAGCGTGGGTTGTTTTGGAATTATGCTATCTGAGAGATATGGCTGTATGGGCCTCTTTGGTTTGGCAGCAGTGTAAGTGTGAGGAAAACTGAGACTGTCGTACTTCACAGAGGGTCCTCTGCCCTACACGATCTTAAACTGGCAGGGAAACAAAGTGTGGCTGTTACGCTTTCATCCAAGTTTTATTATTTATGAAAGCCATGACGGTGTTTGATTTCCTCCTATGTTTTATCATTATGTCAGCGCTTGCGTATGAAAACACAGAGGTTAACGGGAAAGTGGGAGAAGCCTTTTTACCTTTTGTGACGCAGATGGGCCGTGTTTTCCTACTGACAGCTGGATGTGCATGTGAAAGAGAGCAAATATACCTTGTTTGATCTGGCGGTAGTTTGCGTCCAATCAGCATGGCCTCTGAAGCCACAATATGTAATTTAAATGGACCATACCATCCAACAGGGCAAGCTAGGAGAAAAGCAACTGGAGAACACCCACCAAAAGTGTGTATGTGTGTTGGACAACGGGTAAGAGAGATCAGCAAGGTCACTCATCGGACAGGAAACAGACTGATGACTTGTGACCTTGTCAGTATGTATCATTGGTGCTATCAGGGATAAACACACATCCATTACAAAAGTAGTAGCTATCCGAAGTTCTCCATTTCAGTGCAGGGAATTCTGTAGTTCATGATTTCTCCTATGCAATGAGTCTTTTTTGTGTGTTTTTCAATCTTTTGACACGTATAATCAAACCAGTGCGATCATTCTAGGCTGGTCCCTGCGGTGTATAAGCAAACTGGAGGGATTATAGAGTTCAGTGTGTGACGCACCAAATTGAAGGACCGGCTGAGTGGCTGTCATTTGTATGCCTGGAACATTTTATGTTTTAAATCTTCACAGAAGTAGACTACTAGGATAAGTTTACAGATCGTATCTACACCCTGATGCCCATGGCAGCAACCAAAATAAAGTAAATCACCTAAAGCTGGTTGATGCCACCATGTTTTATTGCTGCTTTTTCAATATATTTATTTACATATTTGAATGTGTGTGTATATGTTTATATACACTCACCTAAAGGATTATTAGGAACACCTGTTCAATTTCTCATTAATGCAATTATCTAATCAACCAATCACATGGCAGTTGCTTCAATGCAGTTAGGGGTGTGGTCCTGGTCAAGACAATCTCCTGAACTCCAAACTGAATGTCAGAATGGGAAAGAAAGGTGATTTAAGCAATTTTGAGCGTGGCATGGTTGTTGGTGCCAGACGGGCCGGTCTGAGTATTTCACAATCTGCTCAGTTACTGGGATTTTCACGCAAAACTATTTCTAGAGTTTACAAAGAATGGTGTGAAAAGGGAAAAACATCCAGTATGCGGCAGTCCTGTGGGCGAAAATGCCTTGTTGATGCTAGAGGTCAGAGGAGAATGGGCCAACTGATTCAAGCTGATAGAAGAGCAACTTTGACTGAAATAACCACTCGTTACAACCGAGGTATGCAGCAAAGCATTTGTGAAGCCACAACACGCACAACCTTGAGGCAGATGGGCTACAACAGCAGAAGACCCCACCGGGTACCACTCATCTCCACTACAAATAGGAAAAAGAGGCTACAATTTGCACGAGCTCACCAAAATTGGACAGTTGAAGACTGGAAAAATGTTGCCTGGTCTGATGAGTCTCGATTTCTGTTGAGACATTCAGATGGTAGAGTCAGAATTTGGCATAAACAGAATGAGAACATGGATCCATCATGCCTTGTTACCACTGTGCAGGCTGGTGGTGGTGGTGTAATGGTGTGGGGGATGTTTTCTTGGCACACTTTAGTCCCCTTAGTGCCAATTGGGCATCGTTTAAATGCCACGGCCTACCTGAGCATTGTTTCTGACCATGTCCATCCCTTTATGACCACCATGTACCCATCCTCTGATGGCTACTTCCAGCAGGATAATGCACCATGTCACAAAGCTCGAATCATTTCAAATTGGTTTCTTGAACATGACAATGAGTTCACTGTACTAAAATGGCCCCCACAGTCACCAGATCTCAACCCAATAGAGCATCTTTGGGATGTGGTGGAACGGGAGCTTTGTGCCCTGGATGTGCATCCCACAACTCTCCATCAACTGCAAGATGCTATCCTATCAATATGGGCCAACATTTCTAAAGAATGCTTTCAGCACCTTGTTGAATCAATGCCACATAGAATTAAGGCAGTTCTGAAGGCGAAAGGGGGTCAAACACAGTATTAGTATGGTGTTCCTAATAATCCTTTAGGTGAGTGTATGTTCTAGAAGGTTACATGGTTCCTAAACTGTACCGGGTGGTTTCCAGGGCCCGCTGGGTGTTTGATAGGGTGTTCTGTTGTGTTTGATAGATATCGATTGTTTTTGAATGGCAGAGGCCGAGCAGGGTGGCCGATGGCGGATATAAAGCCTATATTTATATATATATATATAATATATATATATATATCACACCAATTTAAATATAGTAAAAACACATAACAATTGCTGAAATAAATAAATGTATATTTATTTTACTTAATATTTACCAAATTTCTAATAATTTGAAAATGAATTAAAATTGAAATCTGTGAAATTAACATACTTATACATCTTGATTATATTCCTATTCCTGTATTTTTTTTTTTTTTTTACAAATTGTTAGAAAAATATGAATAAACAGGAACTAAACACAAACAGGGCATTGCACTCTAATCCTGTAAATTTGTACATACTGGGAATCATATTGTCACCGTTATGTTCTGTTTTGTTCCATGGACTTCCTTTTTTCTTTTGTCACATGTTCCTTTGTTCAGTTTTCCCGCCATTCGTCTGTCCCCATGGCAACCCTCATTAGTTAAGTTCCTTCCAGCTGTGTCTTATTGATTATCTCGTTTGTTTGTCCTATTTAAGTTCTACCATTTCTGTTACTCCTTGTCTGGTATTGTAAGTCATCCCTTGTATTATGTTGTGTGTACTGACCTGCATGTTCCTTTGATTAAACTCCCTTTTTGAACTTCATTCTTCTTCTGTTGTCTGCCTACCTGCACACAGCCCTGACACATATTTAAAAATGTATTATATATTTAAAGACTTTTTTTAAAATTCTGATTGAATTCTGATGGTAGATGAGAAAGTATTATAGTGTTTGCATTTCTGTTACTGTCACAGTCTCAGAGTATAAAGTCCACAGAAGAAGATCAGACGAAGATGAATACAAAAATAAAGGTATGTAATCAAACAAATCCACAGGTACCATAACAACGTGTGATACACATACAATAACCGACAATCAAGACAGCGAAATGAGGATCTTAAACAGGCTACACACTGATAACAAACTAAAAGGTTAACAGGTGTGATGATCAGATGAATTATCATAGTAACTGTTGGGGAAATATGAACAAAGACAACAGGAAATAATGAGAAGCAAACTAAAAGTCCATGATAATGAAACTAAATGAGCAAATGACTGAATATCCTTGACAGTTGCTAATAATATAAAAGCAACGATATGATACTTTTTCTTATACCGTTTACTTTCTTTGTTTAAAAGTTATATCTAATAACATATTAGACAGAACTGTTAATAAGAGACCTTA
This sequence comes from Rhinogobio ventralis, assembly GCA_039654625.1. Lineage (NCBI taxonomy): Eukaryota > Metazoa > Chordata > Actinopteri > Cypriniformes > Gobionidae > Rhinogobio > Rhinogobio ventralis. The sequence continues at coordinate 17,189,527 of CM077206.1, read as the reverse complement.
AACTAATGAAGGTGTGGGCATTCTTCAGTGCTGTCAAAATAAAAGTTGGCCAAACAGAAAAACTTATCAGTTGGTGCGATAAATTTAAAAATGCCAAATATCAGCCGATATATTGGTCGACCACTAAGTGTTCTGGATAGTTTGTAGGATATTCTGGGAGGTTTGTTGGGTTGTTCTATAATAAAATAAAAATACAATTTTGAAAAAATATACTGTTGTGTAACAGTATAATGTTTTTCCATCTCAAAAGATTTTTTTGGTTATCTTAATTTGAAAAAGTGCAATAAAAAATATCCCATGTAGATTCATGGATTCATAGATTGTCATGTTTGCATAAATATAAATAATAATATAAATAAAAAATACAATTATATATGTATTGATTGATTGCGTTATTTGTGTCTTATTTTAGATGAAGTTGTCATGTGATTTCTACATCCTTTCTACACTGTATATAATTTTCCTAGTTCAGCATGTAGCTCGAAACATGACGTTTTTGTCTCTTGTCTCTTTTTTTTTTGCAGGCCAAATTAATTTGGCTGCAACAGTTTGCCGACTTCAGTAATACAGATACATACATAGAGCCATAATCATTCAGTTCACAATCATTCACAATTCAGTTTAAACTTCTACATTTTTTCACCCTATATTGTTTATTTGGTTACATCCTTGGCCATAAAACTTTTTTGCTAGCCATCACATTTGGAGTGTGACTGAAAAGTTGCCACCTGGACAACAAGAAGTAGAAGGCATAAGAGAGATTGGAAGAAGCCTGAACGCTCAGTGGAAAGTCTTCAGTCACTTCCTGTACTCTCAAAGGTGTGTTTATCTGTCTAACAATCCAGTCAGCCAGTCTAAGACCACCAGAGCTGTAACAACTGCATCAACACTTCAAAAGCCAAGGCTGCCAGTCTCTCTCTCAGTCTCTCTCCATCTGTTTCACTCTGAGTGGCTGGCAGTTGGTTTTTGTCTCCTCTCCGAGACAGGGTTTTAAACAAAGGGCTCAGGTTAAACAGTATCACAGATGTCTGGTGATGGTATAGGTGAATGCACACATGCTTTCATTTACTTTACTGGTCTTGCTTTGCAAAATTGTTCCAGTATGGATATGTGCGTTAGAGAAATATATGAATATTTCAAACAGGAAGGATTATTGACGACCTCAGCAATGAGACGTGTGCGTGATTGCTTGGTCTTAATGAACATGTTTCATTGATGAAAAATCTTTTTTACATAAACAAAGAAAATTTGTTTACAAATTTACATTATTTAAAACCTGACATTTCTTTAGACATATGTCTCATGTTTGTGTGACAAGTATTCATTAAGTGACAGTTCGTTTTCTGAAGAGTATCAGATTGGACTTCATTGACAGAGAGGCTGCAGATCGCGCATCATGTATGTTTTTTTCTTTATTTTGCAAAAAGCACAACATTTTGTTTTTATTGTGAGTATACAAAAAATAAAAGTAGAAACTTCACAGATTCTAATGATGTATAACACTTGCCTGAATGATAAAAATCAACAAGAGTTATTTGAGTCTCTTTGGCACTGATAAGAAAAAAATGAAGGCCGGCGCACCGGCGCGATCATTGACCCCAGAGGGTTAAATAACTACAGCCTTGGTGAGCATAAGAGATTTCTTTCAAAAGCATTAAAAATATTTGTTACTTGCACAAAAGGATATTTTTAAATGGCAGTCAATGGAGAAAGATTTTGCACCCAGATGGTGTAGTTACAGCATCCACCAGCAGGGGCTATTTGTTTGTAATGTTTATTGATGTATTGTTTTAGGCTGTAATTTTTGGCCAGGTCTCTCTCTAAAAACACATTTGGATCTCAAGAGACAAAGTTGAATCAATTATTACATTGTCCTTTGGACAGGTGTGATGTATCACACCCAAATCCTCTGCATATGCATAATTATTGTAATGGGTTCCAGAAACCACTGCAACGCTCACAGGAAGCTAATCAGATGAAAAAGAAAAGATCATACAAATATAATTGATTATATAAACCAGTAGAGCAGATCTCCAGTGACACGGAGGGGAATTGAATTAGCCTATAGCGGATGTGTCCCATCAGTACTAGAACGGGAAGCATTTGTCCTGTTGAGCAGTGACAGTAGGTTTCTTTCTGATGTCTGCTGGGAGTTATAGACAGCAGGTTTTCCCCTGAGGAAGAGGGATGATTGGATGTAAGGTTTCCCTGTGGTAGAGTGAAATAAGCTCGGCGGCCATTGCAAGTAGAAGTGCAGACGTTAGGTCATTCTGTCTGAGCTGTTCGCTCTTAACCCTGTTGTGACGGACTGCTTGGGGAGAGGACTTTTGCCAGATATAATGTTATGAGATGATGTGGACAGGCCTAATCTGGACGACTGCTAGAAAACATACCAACATTCCTAAATTGCAAACACAAAATCATAAAAACATGCATAAGCAGTAAAACCTGCAGACATTTAAAGAAATAGTTCACCCAAAATTATTTTACATCACCCTCATGTCATTTGAAACCCATTTTTTATTTCTTCAGTCTGTCAGAGACACACAAATAATTTGTTTTGGTGAACTATTCCATGAACAATTGTTTTTAATGAAATCTGGGAATAAACTTGAATGTTTGCAAATTTCATTACAATTTACATGCCATGTTTTAGGAATTGTAGTATGACTGTATGTAGTTTGTACTTATCCATATGTAGTTGGGTTCTCTTTATTTATTTAATAATTTACTGCATTATATTAAAGTTTTTTTTTCATCTTTCTCTTTTTAATATTGATGGTGGTCCTTTATGATGGTGGTCCTTTGTGAATGTGATCTAGTTGAGGTTCATACAGCTGTGACGAACCGAGGATGACAGTGGTCTCTGTACTGCTCTGGGCAGCTGATGCTGGTTTTAATGCAGCACGGAAGAAATATTGACCAATTAGACTGTTGACCTGTCAGATCTTGCCTGAAGGGTAAATGGTGGATGCCCTAGGGTAACCCGTGGCAACGAGGGGTCATTCTACAAAGAGGCTCTCTTAACGAATTAGTATATTAATGTCAGTCTGGGTCACTGGGTGTCATGTCCTAACCTTATGGTTTTCATGAAGTTCTATTTAGTTGGTTTGGTAAAGTTGATGTACAGTGAAGACTAAGCGAAAAATGTAGTTACGAAAATCTTAAAAATAAATAATATTTTTGGATTTAAATAAAAATTTAAGATTCTAGGTTGCTAACCAAATAAGCGAATTTGCTAACATTCATGTTAATTTGCAAATTTAAATAAATAAATGTCACATTTTTACTTATTTTTTTCAGTTAACACTTGAAACATTATGAAATTGCAAAATATTATTTTCACTAGAAAAGTCTCAGACTTTTGAACCCTATGGCATATGTAAAATCACATTCACTTGAAAATAAAGGTTCTTCGATGCTACTTTGTGACATCTTACGCTGTAAAAATTGATAAACTATAATTGTTAGCAATTTTTTACCTGATCTAACCCTTACATTTTTATTTTTTTTTATTTTTGGTGTAACCTAATGTATTCGTTTATTCAGTGTTGTTAAATATTTACTTAAAATAGTGTAACTTAAAAGTGACTTAAAATATATCAAATAAATACATTTAAATGTCACAACATAAAGCATATTTTTAGGCTTATTTATTAATTTATTAATTTATTTGTGTTTTTGGTGAAGTAACCTAAAGAGTTTACACTTCGTGAAATGTTAACGTAAAAGAAGTGCTTTATGTGGTAATATTTCAATTAAATAAAATTTTACAGAGAATTTAAGATTGAAAAGTTCTTTGTGGAAATGTGGAAAACGTCTCGGTTACTTATATAACCCTCGTTCCCTGAAGGAGGGAACAGAGACGTCGAACGTGACCGACTGAAAGGAAACATTCTTTAAAAGGCTGTAAAAACCTTTTTTACTGATTGGAACCTTTACAGAACACACATTTTATACCTCCAAGTATTTACATATTTTCCTCATTCTGACTCTTTGATATGGAAATAAGCACAGTGTGCTCACATAGATGCATGCATTAAACATATTACAATTAATGCTAAGAGTTAAAATGACATTATAATTGCTGTTTTCTAGGGAACTGCCTCAGGATGCATTGGACTGTGTGTGTGTGTGTGTGTGTGTCTTCTCTGAGCGCTCTCTCCCCTGGGTTCACTCTTCACAGGTGCACTGAGCTTAACCTACACTGACCCCTCTTAATGAAGCACTCTGGGGCTTCCTGTAACCCATCACCTCTCTCTTTAACCTCTTTCTCTCTCTGCACACACACAGTGGACATTAGCATGAAGAGCCTTGAGGATACAATAGCTTGAAAACAGCAGGACAGGAAGTTTGTGTGATCGGGCCAATGATATGTCCTAAAAGAGGATGGAAATTTAAAGAAATGCTATTGATTGAGATATATACATTTTGATTACAGCAATCTATCTATCTATCTATCTATCTATCTATCTATCTATCTATCTATCTGTATATCTGTCTGTCTGTCTGTCTGTCTATCTATCTGTCTGTAACGTAAAATAAATATACTGTTTCCAAATTTGTTTTAATTCCTGTTTGTAGATATACACTATATTGCCAAAAGTAACGGGACACCCCTCCAAATAATTGAATTTAGGTGTTCCAATCACTTCCATGGCCACAGGTGTATAAAATCAAGCACCTAGGCATGCAGACTGCTTCTACAAACATTTGTGAAAGAATGGGTCACTCTCAGGAGCTCAGTGAATTCAAGTATGTTACTGTGATAGGTTGCCACCTGTGCAATAAGTCCATTAATTAAATTTCCTCACTACTACATATTCGACAGTCAGCTGTTAGTGGTATTATAACAAAGTAGATGCAATTGGGAACTGCAAAGTGGTAGGCCACGTAAAATCACAGAGCGGGGTCAGCGCATGCTGAGGCGCACAGTGCGCAGAAGTCGCCAACTTTCTGCAGAGTCAATAGCTACAGACCTCCAAACTTTGTGTGGCCTTCAAATTAGCTTAAGAACAGTGCGTTTCCATGGCAGAGCAGCTGCATCCAAGCCTTACATCACCAAGTGCAATGCAAAGCGTCGGTGTAAAGCAGAACGGTAATTGCCTGACTGCATTGTGCCAAGTGTAAAGTTTGGTGGAGGGGGGATTATGGTGTGGGGTTGTTTTTCAGGGGTTGGGCTTGGCCCCTTAATTTTGCAGTGAAAGGAACTCTTAAAGGGTCATGAAACCCTAAACCAAATTTTCTGCGATTTTAACAGAGTTATGAGTGTTGAGCATCTTAGAAGTCAATGTTACCATCCATTCGTTTTGATTGTAGGAAAAAAATAGTTAATTTTAAACCTTTTTGCGCTATATTCAACTTCCGGGTTTAAATTCATCTTTGTATCAACGTCACAGAATGTGACATTTTCTTGTACTATAGTATGGTGATGTGTCCTTAGCCTATGAGAAGACGACTCGCTTAATTATTCATGAGTCTGCGTGTCCTTATCCTATGAGAAGATGCCTCGGTTAACGCAGCAGCACGTGTTGATTGACAGGAGCTTCAAAGAGTGAGATCGCATTCAGTAAGTGAGAGATGCATTAATGGATCAAAAACGAGTGTTTGTTTTTGCTTTGTAAGAGTTTCTGTGTTGCATAAGTTCTCTTCAGTAGATCCTGAGTCTTCAAAACAAACGTGATTCATCCACACTGTGAGTGTAACCGCTCTTTACTGCCCATTAACCGATCAAATGGCTCATAAAATGCTGCAAAATAAGTCTCAAAAGTTATCAATGATGCAACAGAGTGTTCGTATATATTTTCTATGCAGAGAACATGCGAATGGCTGTGCATTTATTTGTGCAATAAATGATAGCTCTCACAGGATATGTACTTTATGTATTTGTGGTATTTACGGTAAGCTTACAAAACCATGTGTATATTGTTTTACGTAATGATATCCCCCTCCACTCCGCAGCTTAACCACTCCCACTTTTATAGCATTTTTCAAAACTGTGGTGAGAACTGACAGCTGCTGAAACAAGGGGTTTCATGACCCTTTAATGCTTCAGTATACCAAGACATTTTGGACAATTTCATGCTCCCAACTTTGTGGGAACAGTTTGGGGATGGCCCCTTCTAGTTCCAACATGACTGTGCATCAGTGCACAAAGCAAGGTCCATAAAGACATGGATGAGCGAATTTAGTGTGGAGGAACTTGACTGGCCCGCACAGAGTCCTGACCTCAACCTGATAGAACACCTTTGGGATGAATTAGAGCGGAGACTGCGAGCCAGGCCTTCTCATCCAACATCAGTGTCTGACCTCACAAATGCGTTTCTAGAAGAATGGTCAAAAATTTCCATAAACACACTCTTAAACTTTGTGGAAAGCCTTCCCAGAAGAGTTGAAACTGTTATAGCTACAAAGGGTGGGCCAACTCCATATTAAAAACTATGGATTAAGAATGGGATGTCATTAAAGTTCATGTGCATGTAAAGGCAGGCGTCCCAAAACTTTTGACAATATAGTGTAGCTTGGAGTGGAATGCACCCCCTTTTAAACAAAAATACTTTTAAATCAAAATCAAGAGTTAATCCTGAATATCCATTTCTTTCTATTTAGTCTTAACGACATTTGGAATTACTTTCAGTTTTTAAATTATGACCCATGCCACAGAAAGAGAGAGAGAGACATTGAATCTGGGTTAGTTAGGAGTACTGGTCTGATTAGTTTGTGGAGATTTACTGTGGGACTGCTGGTGTTGTTATTGGTGTCAGTAAGTCATATGACCATGTGGCCCTTTCTTTCCAGGGTGCTTCTTGATGTGCAGTGTTAATAAATTGTACGCATTTCTAATGAGGCCGGTCTGTTTTAGATCTTTCATAAAGGCCTACTTTCCTCTGATGTGTGACACACACACATACACTTAAACAATTTATAAGGTTTTCTGCCAGCCATGACATCAATAACAGAGGGTCAGAGAGGTGACTGCTCAGTGCAGAGGGTATAAACCTGGAAATGAAATGGGAAAAAAAAGACAGCTGTCTAATGACATATGTCATTAGACAGGAACTGGCCTTTCTTTAATGAAAAATCTAAATCGCAGATCTTTCTATCTGTCTAGCGTTCTAGTGATCTATCTAGCATATCTATCTAGCGATCTATCTATCTGTCTACAGTAGCATTGTAGCAATCTATCTGTCTAGCATTCTATCTAGCGTTCTAGCATTCTATTTATTTATCTGTCTATCTAGCAATCTAACGATCTATCTATCTAGCGTTCTAGCGATCTATCTAGCATTCTATCGATCTAGCATTGTAGCAATCTATTTATCTGACTATCTAGCGTTCTAACGATCTATCTATATAGCGTTCTAGCATCCATCTATCTAGCGCTCTATCTAGCATTCTAACAATCTAGCATTCTATCGATCTAGCATTCTAATGATCTATTTGTTTAGCGTTATAGCGATCTATCTATCTGTCTAGCATTCTAGTGATCTATCTAGCATTCTATTGATCTAGTGTTCTAGCGATCTATCTATCTAGCATTGTAGCAATATATCTATCTGTCTAGCATTCTAGCAATCTATCTGTCTATCTAGCATTCTAGCGATCTATCTATCTATCTATCTATCTATCTATCTAGTGTTCTAGCGATCTGTCTAGCATTCTTTCGATCAAGCATTCTATTGATCTAGCGTTGTAGCAATCTATCCATCTGTCTAGCGTTCTAACGTTCTAATGATCTAGCGTTCTAGTGATCTATCTAGCATTCTAGCGATCTAGCATTGTATCTATCTATCTATCTATCTATCTATCTATCTATCTATCTATCTATCTATCTATCTATCTATCTATCTATCATTGTAGCGATCTATCTATCTGTCTATTGTTCTAGCGATCTAATGTTCTAGTGATCTAGTGTTCTAGCGTTCTAGCGTTCTAGTGTTCTGTCAAACATCTATCTATTTAGCATTCTAATGATCTGTCTATCTAGGAATAGTGTTCTATCTAGCATTCTAATTACCTAGCATTCTATCTATCGATTGATCTAGCATTCTATCTATCTAGCGTTCTAGTGATCTATCTAGCGTTCTAGTGATCTATCTAGCGTTCTAGTGATCTGCTTGCTAGTTGCAGAGCTATTATTAAAATATTTCTTGGATTAAACAGTTGTCAACTTGAAAAATGTGTGACAGTTAACCAAAGGTGTTTCCCCCCCATTGTATTATGTTCCCCTTACCAGAAGGAAAAAAAGAGAAGAAATCAAAACAGTGCCTTTTTATACTTGTCAGACACTCTCTCAACAGTTCATGCAGTGAACTTAGTGAGAGAGATGTGAACTGGAAAGCTGTATATGTGGTGATTAGAGCCCTGCACATGTAAAAGAAACTTTAATGGTGGCAATATCTTTCTGTAATGAGGCTGATAACAAGGTTGTATTTGTGCCACAGCACTCCAGTACCTGCACTGTGACTTTAACGAGACTAAATGTGGCACCAATTTAAACCACAGGGTCTTTACACACACGTATAAGGTTAGAAACATTTTCATTGAATTCAGCTTTGCCTGGAAATGCCATTATAGAGCCACTTTGGATGCTGCTGTAAATGTGCCGCCCGCTTTACAATGCATGTATTATTTCCTAATTAAAATCGAAAAGTGTTATGTATGGCAACAGTCAGTAGGCCTGACATACAACGCACATGTGTGCATGTAATCAGCCAGTCCTTAAAATGTATGGCACTTATGGCACTGAGAGTGTTAACACACACCTTTGCTAAACCAGCCTTTCGGTAATGACCTCCTTGGAGACACACAAATACACACACACATCCACTCTGCTCCCACGCCGCTAATGACTTTGAATTGTTCATAACTGTTTTTCCTTTTAAGTTTGCTTTTCAAATGACTTGCATCCTGATGTGGATGGTTTCTGGAGAAAAGCAGTCATATGATTAATGAAATTATTTTTATGGTGCTGCTTGGATTGGACCAATTAATAAAATGCAGAATATATCAAAGCTGTTTGGCAGTGTTACCATTGTTTTGTATATTTTAGAACAGCAGCTGAATGCTAAAATATTTTCAATTATGATGTATCAATTTATATGTTTGAAGGTTAAATGTTGATAACTTTTGGTAACTTGATTTATTTATTATGTTTTAGTACATAAATCACTAAGAGATGAAAGAGAAGTTATGCATTTGCTTATATTTATACGTTTCATATTCAGTATATACATGTAATGTTCAAATACCTACAAAAAAGTATCTTGGAGTGAAGCCAGGAAGTCAGCCATTTTCACTCATTTTCCTGTCCATGCCCATTATAGTCATAGCGCCAACTGTGTCAGCAATGCTGCATCCCAATTCGCACACTATCCGTACTAAACAGTATTCGAAAATAGAATTAGTATGTCCCAAATCGTAGTATGTTGAAAAGAGTATAGGCATGGTCTACTATTTCTGGTCAGAATTCGAAGTGCAGATCGACGCACACTCTAACGGCTGATATTGGCCACAACCCATTGCGATTTGGACGAGGATTCGACCAGAACTACAAACGCCGATAAAAAGTGTTAAAAAACTACAAACATGACGGATGTGCGAGTCCGACGGTTAAGTAGAGTGGTTTAGATAAGAGTGATCAATTATCTGTATTTAACCTGACAAAAACATATTTATTCAATGTTATCCACATTATATTTCACCTTCAGCAGCAATGTGAACTTTTGTAATGATACGTTTGGCCATTAACTTTTAAATGCATCATTATATTTAAACTGCAAACACATGAGGAGAGTCTCTGCATTAAAGACCAACAAATGGCAGATCAACGTGCTACTACATTTCTCTTCAATACGGTAGGAAATTAAACTAAATGTGGAGGATTTTAACTGTGACAATGATTGACAGGGCAGTTTAAACGGTGACAGGATGCACGTAACTAAGCGACAGAGTCCGTTATAGATGACGAAGTAGTATGTCCCAAAGCTTGCATACTCTTCTGCTACACACTCAAAAGTATGTACTTTTTCTTCACAAAGAGTAGATACTTTTAGGTCGTAGTATAAGTAGGCGAATTCGGACGCAGCATAAGTGTTAAATAGGCTAGCAAAATGCTAGAACCATGCTAAAGCATGCTAGCAACACTTAGCTACGTGCTAAAGCATGCTATTAATGCAATGAAACTGGAAGTTGCTGTGACTCAGGCATGCAATATCCAATCTGCCCCAAACTTAAAATGCAACATGCTAGAAACATGCTAGCAACACTTGGCTATGTGCAAAAGCATGCTATTTTTGCCATGAAACAGGAAGTTGTTGTAACTCAAGCATACAATGTCCAATTTGCCCCAAACTTAACATGTTTGATAAGAAACCTGACCTGAAGACATCTACATGCCAAAATGATGTTATAGTCATAGCGCCACCAGCTGACAGCAGGAAGTATGGCAAATACAAATTACTTTAATGTAGTCCTCCTATATTTACTTACTTAAATGTATATTACCCACCGTGCTCCTAAAGGTGGGGGTGGTACCGGTGCAAGGGCGTGGGCCCTATCATCGCTGCTTACAAAGCATTGAAGATTCAGACCTGTTTTAAAACATGAATATTTGTGCCTGGTGCTATACAATTTACATTATATTTGTCAAATGTAAACAGAGTAAAATCACAAAAACTGAGGGTTTTGACAGTATTATTGTAAATATAACAAGCAATAATCAATTAAACAACATATTTTCCCCCATAATTTGCTGTAAATGTAGACAAATTTCATTAATTTGACAAATTCCATTAATTAAACAGCTAAATGAGGACCTGAAGGTCTAAAGTTCAGCATAAATCACTTAAAAATTAGGCTATACTGAGGTTGTAAAAATACTATACGGGACACGAGCCACATAGCTACACGGATACATACTTACACATACATTAACATGCTCACATAGATGGACGTGCACAACTATTTCAGTCTTTAATGGCATTTTCTGGTCAGACAGAATAGAAAGGGTCATCTCTAAAACAATTCCCCCCTGACCTGTTGAGTTTACTTAACCAGGGACAGACAGTTTATCGCTGAACAGTTCTCCCCACTCCACTGAGCACAATTACAAACTACCGTCATTAGAGCCTCTCACAGGATACAGCTAGAAGTCCAACTGATTCATGTGAGGAATGTGGAACACACACACACATACACATAGTGCATTCAGCATTCACAAACACAAACATGCACGGTGCAGTGTTCATATCACACATATGAATTGTCAACAGGCACACTGCAAAAATTATTTCCTTACTCTGTATTTTTGTCTTGTTTTCCAGTTAAAATATCTGAAAACAAGAAAAATATCTGCCAATGGGGTAATAAAAATAAACTTTTTTCCCCCTTTGAATTAATATTCTTTTTCTGACCCCATTGGCAGATATGTTTTCTTGGTCTAAGCATAAACTCACTTTATTTTGATACTATTTTTTCCTGAAAACAAGACTTAATATCTTAAGTCATTGCACATCTCCAGTATATGTATCTTGATTTAAAAATGTTTAGATATTTGTACTGAAAAACAGTAACAGGAAAATGGTTCTGCTCACAAATTTGTTACATAGATATCTCAAATGTGTACCTAAACTGTTCTTGTTTTAAACATAAATAAACGCCTGACATTTACCTATGGGATCAATGACATTTTGATATTATTTTAAGAAAGAAAACAAACCGTGTGGGTTATCGCACTCAACTTACAGATCTGGTTACAGATCTAATAGGTGCTCAAATGTATTTTACTGGCAGGCAGCAGTATGGACGGCCTGTGGGGTCCTGAGCAGTTTTCTTCTGGAGTACAGATGGCCGATAAGAGGGAAGAAGCATACAGCAGTTAGACCGGACCACAGGCCTTGCGTACAAACCATAAGTATACTGTGCTACATTCTCTCTCTCTCTTTCTCATTGATGCCAATCTCTGTGGATGGAAGAATACAGTAATAAAAACACAAATTCCAGAAAAAGGAGAGAGATTGGTTGGGAGGCTGGGTCAAAATGTTCTTATCTTGCTGAGTTATTAGTAGAGTTGACTCGGTAATGAAGTCTTAATGCTGAGATCACTCCACAGCAATATACTGGCCAATGACAGCCTGCCTTAGGCAAAAACTGTTTCCAATGAAAAATTAATAATGTGTATTCCAAATCCATGCCAATATAGAACACTTAGGCCTTGAACATATTTGTAGTCTTTAAATGTGTGGTGTAACTCTTGTTCTATAGATCATGGAGGATTATTAGGAGGCAGAAGAACATGATAGAATCACCTTGTTGACTAGAAGAATATTGTTCAGAGTGTTCAGAAATGAGACAATCGAACTGGAAGTATTGAAGGATTTACAAGGGGTATATTCTGTCCGTATCAGTATCTGCCAGGATTCACACTCATTTTGTGAACTTTCTGACCATTTCTTACGTAACTAACACTTCCATCACTAACCTAACCTGCAGCCATTGTTTAATGCTGAAACTTGACTCGACTCACTTTGGTGCTTAACTTGTATATAGTACACTGCAAAAAAAAGTAATTTTCTTATCTGTATGTGTCTTTTTCTCAGGTTTGGGCATTTGTCAGATGGACAGGGGGAAGAACCGCTAGATGATTAGCTAAACCAGCCGAACAACGAAGCAACATCAAACCACCTCATACTTATTTAAAGTCGCATGAAACAGTAGTTACGATAGTATTTTCTTCCCTATTTTGACGTACACTCACCTAAAGGATTATTAGGAACACCTGTTCAATTTCTCATTATTGCAATTATCTAATCAACCAATCACATGGCAGTTGCTTCAATGCATTTAGGGGTGTGGTCCTGGTCAAGACAATCTCCTGAACTCCAAACTGAATGTCAAAATGGGAAAGAAAGGTGATTTAAGCAATTTTGAGCGTGGCATGGTTGTTGGTGCCAGACGGGCCGGTCTGAGTATTTCACAATCTGCTCAGGGATTTTCACGCACAACCATTTCTAGAGTTTACAAAGAATGGTGTGAAAAGGGAAAAACATCCAGTATGCGGCAGTCCTGTGGGCGAAAATGCCTTGTTGATGCTAGAGGTCAGAGGAGAATGGGCCGACTGATTCAAGCTGATAGAAGAGCAACTTTGACTGAAATAACCACTTGTTACAACCGAGGTATGCAGCAAAGCATTTGTGAAGCCACAACACGCACAACCTTGAGGCGGATGGGCTACAACAGCAGAAGACCCCACCGGGTACCACTCATCTCCACTACAAATAGGAAAAAGAGGCTACAATTTGCACGAGCTCACCAAAATTGGACAGTTGAAGACTGGAAAAATGTTGCCTGGTCTGATGAGTCTCGATTTCTGTTGAGACATTCAGATGGTAGAGTCAGAATTTGGCGTAAACAGAATGAGAACATGGATCCATCATGCCTTGTTACCACTGTGCAGGCTGGTGGTGGTGGTGTAATGGTGTGGGGGATGTTTCCTTGGCACACTTTAGGCCCCTTAGTGCCAATTGGGCATAGTTTAAATGCCACGGCCTACCTGAGCATTGTTTCTGACCATGTCCATCCCTTTATGACCACCATGTACCCATCCTCTGATGGCTACTTCCAGCAGGATAATGCACCATGTCACAAAGCTCGAATCATTTCAAATTGGTTTCTTGAACATGACAATGAGTTCACTGTACTAAAATGGCCCCCACAGTCACCAGATCTCAACCCAATAGAGCATCTTTGGGATGTGGTGGAACGGGAGCTTCGTGCCCTGGATGTGCATCCCACAAATCTCCATCAACTGCAAGATGCTATCCTATCAATATGGGCCAACATTTCTAAAGAATGCTTTCAGCACCTTGTTGAATCAATGCCACGTAGAATTAAGGCAGTTCTGAAGGCGAAAGGCGGTCAAACACAGTATTAGTATGGTGTTCCTAATAATCCTTTAGGTGAGTGTATATCCCAGTGAAACAGCTTCTCAAACAAGCAAAAATGTAGGACAGCACTTGATTTTGTCCACTGGGAATTGGTTGAACTGTCGGGTGCTTTTGATTTGCTATTGCTGTGATCTCATATGAGTGACAGGTTATCCTGCCCTTGTGTCAGTAAACACGTCATCAGAGAAGATATGTCATTGCAAGATGAGGGGAAGTTATGTTGATTTAAAATTATAAGGATGTGCACAGGTAAATCATTTAATATATACTGTTATATTCCATAAAAAATAAGAATTGTCAATTTTGATAGTGACTTTAATGTTTTTTTAAGGTTTTTGACTTAAATTTGTCATCTTTGCTTTAGCTTCCCCTCCTCCCTCAGTTTAAATGTCTATCTGTCCATCATAGCAACGCCCAGGCCACAGAAGGGCCAGCAGACAGTAAGTACCAGTGGGAGGAGGACAAAGCCCAGTGGTGTCTGTCAGTCACGTTAGGCAGGAAGTGCCAATCCCATGTTTCTCACCCTCGTTTCCTCTCTGTCACAAGCTGTGGGACTTTGACCTAATGCCACTGCAGCCCCACTGCCTCTGCACAGCTGCCAGTATGACAGGAGAAAAGACTGGAGGAGTGGGCAGGAGAACAGGAGAAAGGAGGACTTTTCTACTGTGCAGTACATTTTCATGATCCATCAATCTTTATATACTCGATAAAACATCAAAATATCACAATATCACAAATAACAGAACTTTTTAAATACGTTTAATATTTTGTAAATAAGAATTTCAGTTTATCCGTCTGTCCATCCATCCATCCATCCATCCAAATATTTCTCTCATCTAAATGTTTCATTTTTTCACATTATTTTAAATGTTAATCAGTTTGACCTATGGGTTTTTCATCTTCAATACCACTTTCAGTTCTTTTAGTCTTTTATAATATCCCTTTAAAAAATAATTTTAATAAACTTTCATTTTTATTTATTTATTTTACTTACTAATACAAAATGTTTCAAAATAAAACATGTGAAAATATTATTTTAATTTTTAATCGATTCATAAGAAGTCAATAAGTTGTCCTCAGTATCAGTTTTCATCCTTTTTTTTTAGTAATATTCCTTTAACTTACAAATGTCCCCCCCACCCCCAAATGCCAGTTTCTTTGTGACATCATCCTCCAGGAAGTGACATAATTTTGGAGGGAAAACAACAGCACAAACATAAGTAAGTATTAGCAATGAATATATTCTGATCCTTCTATTTTTCTTGACAAATAATCAAATTATAATTAACAAATAAAGTGTCTGATCTTGACCAAAGCATGTTTCTGAATGTTGGCTATAGAAATGCCTTCTAAAATTACAGCACAAACACACAGTGTTCACTTTGTAAACATTAGAGAGTTCAATAGGTACTGCATAACAGGAATGACCCAGGAGTTGTCTCATTATTCTGATTTGAAGAGGCTGGGGATATTCAAACTAATTAAATGGAGGTGATGACTTAATATGATTGACAAAAGGGAGAAAGGTTAAGTGTGTTATTTTCAGTGGAATACCATTGCTAGCAGATCATCTCAGGTTTTGTGCAAATGAAAATGAATACCCTCAGCTGACTTGGTAATTGAATCAGCTAGCATGGCTTTTTATATGGTTCACGAGGAAAAGTGTCCATTGGGTTTCATGCCAAAGTGGAAAAGCCCAAGGCATGGGTGGAATCAGAGCACAAGAGAGAGGAAAGGATGGGAAGGAAAGGTGAAGACCTTGACATGTGTGGATTTTGGGAACATTATGGCAAGAAACATCCATCTTTGTGTTTTATTCAAAGGGCTGGAGGGTTAAGTTTAGTGTGAGGACACTTTAGGTTGAAATGTGTGATTGTAAAGGTTAAGTGTGACATTTCTTTAATGATAAAATATGCCTATCCCAGCTTAACATGCAGTTGATTCCCTTATAACATTTAAACAAGTGTAAAGCATCCCAGTCAGTCCAAAACAGCAACATTGGCTCAACCAATAGAATGAATTTGGGTGGGGTTTTATATTTGTCTGGACCAATGACATTCAAGGGTTGTGTTTGGGAAACCTGTTTCAAAACAGTCATCATTTATTGTAATTCACCGACATTATACACTTCACTAATAATCACTGCAATGGAGTCATTTATAAGTAGATAGTGAATTTTTTTATGCAACAACATGTGCATGTGATTGTGATATGTGTGCTCCTGCAAAAATTCATAGCTTTTTTTTTTTTAATCAGCCTGACAGCTTTTGTTAACACCCAGTGTCTCTGTGCAGACATTCATTAGGGGTGTTTATCTGGGCGAGATCTGACACAATGGTTGCAGTTTTGAACATACCCTAAAGCAGAATTTAATACAAACGAATGATTTTAGGACATATTGAACATGTCTAAACCGGTGGGCAATTCCTGTCAGTTCTTATACTCTTGCTAAACACCCCAAGCGCATATTTAAAGTATCAAAGCCAACGTTTTACTTGCAGTATGTGCTTAATCCTTTCCATGCGCACCATGGAATAGTTTGCCCATATATGATATATTGCATGCAGCTCATCTCTCTTCTAGTGAACTTACTGTTATTAGTGTGAATGCATTCATTTTGAGCTTTTATGGTTTGTTTTTTATAAGTCACAGTGACGTTAAGCTAAACACATTTTTAACACCTGCACCATTACTCAGAACACCTTACAGCTTTTTTCTGACATCTTTTAGTGGCTAAAACACACGCACACACAAATGCTTCCTCCAGAGAGCAAGAGTGTGTCCACCAGCTGGCTAATATTATACTTTAAACACTTTTTCTATGCAACTATTTCCCAAACATCCCCTGCAGGTCAGAAGCAATCTCCCTTCTGTTGTCTCTCCGTTATCTATTCCATCCTCCTTAGTTACTACAACGTGTGTACACAGCACACAAACATTTTTAAATATAAAAAATAAAAGGATTCCTCTCTGGAGAAGTGTTAAGTCTTTCCGCTCACAAATTCTGCCATGTAAATAGCGAATCCGCCATGGTGCAAGTGCAACTGGCTTTCAAAGGGAATGGGAGATTCCCTGATTGGTTTATGGCACTTACGCCCAAAACACACCCATGAGTGAGTCTTTAAGAGACTAGGTACAACCCTTTTTGACCTTTCACCGACCATTTTTTCCGTCGTTAAACTAGCAAAAGTGGATTCGGACACGCCCTAAGTGCACCTGCGCCATGCGCTTCAGACCATGCACTCAGAACGTTAAAATAGGGCCCAAGACATTAGTAGAGTTCTTCTTGAAATTTTTGATTTGATTTTTCGGTAATTTTTTGACATTTTTGAAGGGCTTACTAATGTATTTTTGCTCTTCATTTTATCTCATTGCTGTCTAGGACAAATAATTGAGCTATTATAAAAAAAGTTTCTTTTTTTATCTTTAGGGAAGCAGATTAATGAATCCCACTTATAATCTCCCAAAAACAAACAAAAAGATTTTGGAAGATGTTTAATGTGAACTCGGAGGAAACTTGTTTCCTGACAGAAATCGACATGTCATTGCTATGGAATGTGGATGATACGGTATGACACATTGTAAACAAATAAACACACTGTAGTTGGTATGTGGACTTTAGATTTATATTTTAGCCAAACCTCATTTTAAGATGCTGTCAAAACACATATGAATTACGTTACTTTTGCGCCTCGTCATACATTTAAAATATAAACACACCCATATAGATGTATTTCAGTTGTTTATCTGTTCCTACATGATGTCAACCAGAGCAGACACACTGTCGCTGTACTTTATATGTATATGGGTGTATGTGTGTTTATCTTCCTTGCATGTTTCAGATCTCTGCTGCTCAGGACAACAAAACACCTCGGCCGCACCAAAGAATCCAGCTGTCTGGTCTTTCAGAAAAATAATAAATAATTCTATGCACAGACGCTTGCCAATCGTGAAAAAGCGACGGGGTAAATAAACAGTACAGAATGAGAGAAAACTTTGCTCGGCTGATTACTTGTTTTTAGTGCAATTGTGGCTAAATGGATTTTTCCCGTTAAGTGTTTACCTATGGAAGAGTGAGACTATGTAGACTGCCACACTGTTTATTTACAGTGAATTCACTCAAGGCTGGTTAGAAAATGACCTGTGTTCGGTTGCATATGTCTGAAAAAATACAAACAGCAGATATCAGGGCATCTTTCTGCCTGCTTTGTCAAAACAGTGATTGTTTTTAGTGCAATGCTACAGAGGAGGGAGCGACTGGTCGGGTATCTGAACCGGCAAAATTAAACAAAGAAACATTAATGTTCTGTTCAAGATGTGGAATTGTTCTGATGGTTGTCGGTGAGAATTACTGCAGGGCGTGAATTTTGCTTCTGGTTGGATAGAGTGCTTTTAACGGTCCAGTCGTGAAGAATGCAGAAATATCTTTTCAATCTTAAGGGGAGTACAAGGAGGACTGTATACTATTGTGTGTCCATACATTTCTAAAGGACTATTACTGTACAGTATGTGTGATGAAATGAGAGTAATACAAATGCTAAACTCATTTTGACAGCAAAATGTCTTTGTTGACATTGTAAAATGACCCTGTCCTCATATGCACAAGCATAACCACTGTTCACATATATCTCAAGAGGGGAAATTAACTTTTAACTGTCCGAAAGATTTATTAGGATTTAGACATTTTAAAAAAAGAGAAGAAAAATTATCTAATGCTGATAAATTCATTCTCATTTTCAACTAATCTGCATTTCCATCTTAGTCTCATACAGACAAAATGCTTGAGTCAAGTCAGGTTCTTTATTTCATAGTACAAAGAAATTCCTTGTAATACAGCCAGATGCTTAGTAGGGAATTTACATATGGAAAGACAGACGTGGAACTACAGACAGGGAAAAGAGCATCCCTACATTCATATAATGTGGTACTGCATGTGTGATGTACACTATATTGCCAAAAGTATTGGGACACCCCTCCAAATCATTGAATTCAGGTGTTCTAATCACTTCCATGGCCACAGGTGTATAAAATCAAGCACAGGCATGCAGACTGCTTCTACAAACATTTGTGAAAGAATGGGTCGCTCTCAGGAGCTCAGTGAATTCAAGCGTGTTACTTGTGTGCAATAAGTCCATTCGTGAAATTTCAATGCTTAGTGGTATTATAACAAAGTGGAAGCAATTGGGAATAACAATTGGTGGTAGGCCACATAAAATCACAGTGCGTATAAGTTGCCAACTTTCTGCAGAGACAATAGCTACAGACCTCCAAACTTCATGTGACCTTCAGATTAGCTCAAGAATAGTGCATAGAGAGCTTCATGGAATGGGTTTCCATGGCCGAGCAGCTGCATTCAAGCCTTACATCACCAAGTGCAATGAAAAGTGTCGGATGCAGTGGTGTAAAGCACGCCGCCACTGGACTCGTGTTCTCTGGAGTGACGAATCATGCTTCTCTGTCTGACAATCCGATGGACGAGTCTGGGTTTGGCAGTTTCCAGGACAACGGTACTTGCCTGACTGCATTGTGCCAAGTGTAAAGTTTGGTGGAGGGGGGATTATGGTGTGGGGTTGTTTTTCAGGGGTTGGGCTTGGCCCCTTAGTTCCAGTGAAAGAAACTCTTAATGCCTCAGCATACCAAGACATTTTGGACAATTTCATGCTCCCAACTCTGTGAGAACAGTTTGGGGATGGTCCCTTCCTGTTCCAACATGACTGTGCACCAGTGCACAAAGCAAGGTCCATAAAGAGATGGATGAGTGTGGAGGAACTTGACTGGCCTGCACAGAGTCCTGACCTCAACCCGATAGAACACCTTTGGGATGAATTAGAGCGGAGACTGTGAGCCAGGCCTTCTCGTCCAATATCAGTGTCTGACCTCACAAATGCGCTTCTAGAAGAATGGTCAAAAATTCCCATAAACACACTCCTAAACCTTGTGGAAAGCCTTCCCAGAAGAGTTGAAGCTGTTATAGCTGCAAATGATGGGCCAACTCCATATTAAACCCTATGGATTAAGAATGGTATGTCATTAAAGTTCATGTGTATGTAAAGGCAGGCGTCCCAAAACTTTTAGCAATATAGTGTATATATTCATAGTCCTTGTAATGCAACAATACAAAACACTGACCAGGAAATGCTGATCTCACATAAGAATAGAATAGAATGTTAAAGAATTAAAATCACCACATACGTTTTTGCATTATTTGTACATAGTTGCATTATTAAATCTTGCATTATTAATTTTTTATCAAACCATTATGTCTTTTATTTACTGTACCGAAAATATTTTCGCTCTCTTTTAAGGAACTGTCTATGTTATAGATGGAATATCTGTGTGTGGCATGTTTCGTCACCTATTCCAAAACCCCCAGTGGACCTTCATGGTTGATAAAACCCCCACAATTCCTCAAGTAGTTGATTTCATTATTGATCCTTATCCTAATAATTGATAAACCCTGATAACATGGCCTGTTGCATTGTGGGAGTGCTCAGCCAGAGGCCTGGCTCATAGACCGCACTAATGGCATGATTGGGTAATCACTCTTTCTCTCTTTTAGCACTAATAAGTTGTTCTGTGTGGGGAATGGGAACTAAAAGGTCCCTTGGTGTAGCGTGTTGGCTCTGGGCCCTCAGCGCAGTAGATCTCTACTACAGATTACTGCAGAAATTACTCGCAGATTTCTCTCAGCATTCTGGCTTTCAGCTACGACAGGGATAGATGGAAGCTGAATTGGCTTGCTGTTGGTAAATGAAGACTGTTTTATATTAGGATTTTAAAAAGTTACTGCACTTCCTAGATTACACATTCAAACACATTCAAATAATATTCTAATATGTGTTTCAAGCTACAGTATGCAATCTCAAATTTACAGTATTCATTGTTGCCTTAGGAAATGTGTCAGAACTTGTATATGTTACATTCTCATCATTGTATTGCTACACATAGAAAGATGGCATTGACAAAGGTCACGTGACCGAAACGTTTGCCCTTTTTTTTTCAGTAAAGGATTTATTTTCAGAAGACTTCTTCTTTGGTAGATTGTACAGACTCTCTTGAAATGTTTTACACATAGAAAAGAACAATCGCAATGAGATCTCTGTAAAGTCTCACTTGTTTCTATTAGACTATTAGAAAATGCACTGTCCCTTTGAGTTCTAAGGTCTGTTACTGTATTCTCATCTTGGTTTATTCACTTGGAGTATGTTTCTGGCCTAACTCACACACAGATATATGCTTATAGACAATACAAAAAAGGTTCTTTCCAGGGGAATATTCCACTTATTGCGTCTTTGGCAGCGTTTTGGGATAGCGAGCCACTTTTCTCAACAACACCCAGTTGTTTTTACACAGGCTGTTCTGCATTTTATCCAAAGCACATCCCAAAAAGGTCAGTAAGCATTCAGCATAGCCTTCAGTTTTGAGGTGTTTCTGCACCAGATTAATTACAATATTTCAGTTGCTTACAGTATATTTTGCCAAATAATATAACTATGTTATAATCCTCATCAAAAGGGCTTTGTGTTTTGATTAATATACCCAGAAGGGCAGCTGAGTTTAGATACACTTTCTGAAGTGTTTCTTTTGAGTATGTCATGATGAATTCATGGGAAGGGGAAAGTATAGCAGAGCTCAGTTTCAACCACATGTATGTAATGCCACTCCAAATGTGGAAGTGAAAAATCACATTAATTGAAGGGTGTCATTACTCAGTGCTCCATCTCTCTCTCCCACTCTGGCAGTCCTGCTGTTCAAGGGCTCATACAATGACTGAATTGTGCCTTGCATTCTGTACAGTACAGGCTTCTGAATTTATTGTATGTGTCAGCCTTCATAAAGAACTGTGTAAGTCACAGCACAAATGAATGTCATTAGCTATCGTTAATGACGTATGCAGCCAGAGAGAAATGACTCATATTGAGACCTCGAACAAGCCTTGATTTTACAGCGCAGTAGTGACCTTTTTTGGCGGCATTGGATGCAGAATTATTTTCCCCATTCATTTTCTAAATCAGTAAAGAGTTATAAAAAAAATTTAAACGGGTAAGTGCCATTAGTTCTAGGAAATATGAAAATGTTCATCTGGTTCCCTGAGAGCCAACGCAGTGATGTCTAAGAATTTTTACCAATATTTGCCAAAAAAAAGTAACTATTTCTCCCAACTGGATATGAATATAAAAAGGTAAGTTCAGATGTTTTATCAGGCTATTATTATTATTATTATTATTATTATTACATTTAGATACCTACATGTATGGCACATAGAAGGACTTGGGACTGAGAAACATACTGGGGGTGCGGGTTTACCTATTTTTTATATTTTACTCAAAGTAATAAACTAGGCTACTAAAAACAAACAACATACATAATCTAATAATCAAAACTCTCATTATGAGCACAAAATTGAACTAATTTCAACGTTTATAATTTCCAAGTTATTACATTGTTTATTATGAAATGTTCTTAATTTGTTGATTAATAATGCTAAATGTATGGGGGAAAAAAAAAAAACGTCTATAGGCGCCACCCATTAACTTTTTTTAAGTTAAATGGTCGGGGTCATCTGTATGACATAAAAATAATTGTATTTGCAACATTCTCGTTTTCTGCGTTTTAGCAAAAGTATCTATTTACTGCTCATTGTGTTGCTGCTGTTGTTAAAATAACCACGTAATCTGCAGCTTTACATCTTTAGCTGGAGAGAGACACAACACGGACAGAGCGGAAAGGGCTTGAATGAAGCTCTAGATAAAAATATTAGAGGATGTAGCACCCGAAAGATCATTACCGTAAACGACCCTGAGTGCTTGTGGTGTGTACTGCTCAGTTGTTTTGATGCACTGCTCACTATAATCTGTAGAAACGGTAAAATGGAACAGTTATGTCCCGCGGTCCAGATGGAACCAAGTCAGGGTCTGGAACCAGACCGCAATCCGCCATTTGAATATCGCTGCCCTATATCATAAATACTTATATTATAAATGTAGTATACTATAATAAATGTAAGTAGCCTATTATACTGTAAGTAAATATAATTATAATAAACATAAGTATAATAAATAAAAATAAAAATATTCTTTAAAAAATAAGTTGACTTTAACAAACGCATACTATCCATTAACAACCTCGGATAGTTGTAACTTACAGTAGGTCTAGTAGGTCTGTCTTTAACGGTTTATGAACCGCCTTTTTTGTTCACTTTGCGGACATCACATGATTACTTAATATTCACAAAATTCATCATTTTATTAGCCTGGATGCCAGCCGAACTTAGCCCCGCCCACAACATTTGAGGATGGGAAGTTCGGTCTGGACTTGATCCGTTGTGGAGTAACTATGCCCGAACAGGAGCTGTTCGGACCAATCAAATTGTCAGGGCGGGCTTTATACGATGATTGACAGATGATCAACAGTATTGTAATCATACATGTCACCAAAGGGTGCTTGGGTTGAATTCGTTCTAATCCTAAACGGAGAACTTGTTCGTATTTGCATTCACCTTTACTATTTCTCTCAAAAATGATGATCGTGTTGGTAAGTACTCCGTGTATCCTTAAATTCTATTTACAACACCGGCAAATATCGTTTACACTCATCTTGTTCTTCTACTTCTTCCAGCGTGCGTGCAGTTGAGTTCTGTTGACAGCTATGCGTTAGTGATGTGTCGTTCATGAACGATTCGTTCTTTTTTAAGTAATCTTAAATATGAATCGGGAACAACGCAATTCAGAACAGAGCAATTTGTTCATTTTGTGTTGACCGTGCATGCGCTACAGGCCATCGGTTCTGTACAGGATCTTCTGCATTCAGCCTATGGGGCTGTGAGTTGGTGAACGAATGACTCAAACCCGAAGATTTGAGAGGTGAACTAATCAATTCTGTTTTAGGGACTGCATGCATTACATATGGGGCTGTCACGGCCCAGATCAGACACTGATGACGGAACTAACGACTTGAACCTGCAGACAGTAGAGGTGTACTAATCTTTCCAGGGAACAGACGTGATTAAATGTGAAGTGACAAAAGAAAGAACGACTCGGATTCAGAGGTGAGGTTAACTTGCAGACTGCATAGCCTGAAGACCCAGCTAAGCTAAATTAATGAATCATTTCTTTCTTACAGTTTGGCCTTGGCTAGATGTGTTGGGAAATTTAACGTGTGACATTTTAATTATATTCTGCTGAAATGAACGAAATTACTTGAAAAAAAGATTTGTTCATTTTGCTGAACGAGATTCAAAGATCTGAGTATGTAAAATGATCCGAACTTACCACTACTACTATGCGTCACTCAACATACGTCACTTACTCCGTTGCTCTGATTGGTTGTAGGGCTATAACAAGCCCCATAATCGGGGGGTGGGGGGGGGTGGGGGGGGGGGGGGGGTTGGCTGTTGGGGGGGGGGGGCGTGGGTTGGGGGTTGGGGGGGGGACATGAAGGCTGGGGTGGGCTCAGGCTGGTCTGTCACTGGGCTGGTGGCAAAAGGTGCACTGTTTTCCTCCTCACTCTCGCCGATGGTAAAGGGGGAACCTTTGGGGAGGAGTACCCTGTCCACATAGTCCTTAAACATCCCTTGAGGTCCGTCATGCCTTAAAATGCAAACAGTATTAAGTTTTATTTACACAGAACTTAGGAACAATGAACAGGAACAGAACAACTGGCTTAAATGCAACAAAAACTGACAATGAACTGAAAGAAACACAGAACTTAAATACACAAGTGAATGAAACTAAATTAACAATAGGTGCAACACATAACCAAATCAATGAGAAACCATAGCAACAAACTAAAAACTAGGTCACAGAACTAAAACAAACACATAGCAAACCCAGACAATCCCTTACAATTATAATCGTCACCTTGGAATTATAAGGTTCTCTCTGACATTTTTGTCAAAATTGAGTTACATTATGAGATGTTTTTTTTTAAGATATGTACATTTTCCTACTTTTTATTTAGAAAACAAAAAGGCTCTGTCTACAGAGTTGAGTGGAATGCAAAAACTTTGAAGTTCAATATCTCAAATCCACTCAGAATGCAGATAGAACCAGATAGAATTCAACATTTTTCAAAATGGAAAACAATTATTTTACATTGTAATAATATTTCACAATATTAATGTTTTTAATGTATTTTTGATTAAATAAATGCAGCCTTTGTGAGCATAAGATACTTCTTTTAAAAACATAAAAAAATTAATGTTTCCAAACTTTTGACAGGTACTGTAATATAGCCTATATAGGCAATATACAAGCATGTGTGAATTACCTGAGTCTGTGTGTCTATCAACAGTGTTTGGCAGTTTCAGAGCTGAATACTTCCTAGTTAGTGAAAGAAAAGCTTTTATAGACACCAGGCCCAGAAAACGCGAGCTCTCAAATATATACTGATCTATGACGTAATAGAAGGGGGAAACACCGCCTCTACAGATAAATATGTACGCCTGCTTCTGTAGCCCCGCCCACCGACTCGTGGAACTAAACTGATCACGCTACCGAGCTGTAAACATGCCGAAGGCAGCAATATATTGCGTTGTGCCTGGTTGTGGAAGAACACAGTCACTGCATAAGCTTCCTTTGGATTCTAATATTAGAAATGAGTGGTTGAACTTTATTTTTAATGAAGTTCCAGCTCACGTGGGGAAGTCATTGCGCGTTTGCTCGCTTCATTTCACCACTGAATCGTTTGAAAACAAGACACAGGTTGATATTGAATTTGCAGTCAGATTGAGATTAAAACACAATGCTGTGCCTTCTATATTGGATCCGACAGGAATATATGTGATAGTATTGCATTGTTACAGATCAAATATAATGTTACATCGTGTACATGTCTAACTAAACATAACTTGCCACGCTGTCACAGGGCTCGCAAAGCCCAACGTAGACCTCAGACAACAGTATAAAAAAAAAAAAGCCAGTTCATGACACCTTTAAACATTATTTCGTGGGGAAACATGGAAATGTTTTTTTGTTTCGTATCATATTGTTCGTTATATTTATTTGCTTATTCAGTGCCATTGTGAGTTTTGGTTCTTTTGCTGTTGTAGGCTGTAAGAAGATTTGAAATAACAAATAATTTGGCGAAGTATGAAACTATGCTATCAAGACCTGCCAGGAACTATACATTTGCATTTCCCGAAAAATAATTGCTCACTTTAGAACGCTCGTCAACCAATCAGAATCGACCATTCAACAGTCCATAGTATAAAATGAAAGTTATACAGTCTTTGACATAGGCTAACTCAATAATGTTGCGCGCCATCTTTTTGACATCAAATGCTTATAGCTGAAGTCTGGATTAGGCTAAATCGATCTAATCCGACTTCGAGCGCCGTTAGACATTTTTTTGACATATAGGGGGCAAATTCTAAGATGTCTTATACGCAGCATAATTCTCGCATTTTGTTCAAATAGAATCTAATAATTTTTCATAATTTAAATATAATTTATAGTTTACATATACACTGAAAAAGTCGATTAAACTACTCAGCTCAAATTACATTATCTCCAACGCATGGAAAATGTGTGAATATGTTGAAGCGTGCGCTACTCTCTCGCGATCCCCGCCCTTCCCTCCCTCCCCTCCCTCCCCTCCCTGCTGCACGCGGCGCTAATTGGCGCTCTCTGCTCGAGCCAGCAGACACGAGCGCCACAGACGCGGATACCTCAGCCAAATTCACAGAGTCCAGTCACACTGAGAGAACAGTTCATTAGTCTTTTTTATTTGTTTTCGTTTTCAATGTCTCCCTTCAATTAAGTTGAAGAGAGCTTAGTTTGGGAACAGTGGAAGACATTTCAAGCATGACTTTGGATAATAACGGACCTTGAAGTGTCAAACTGCGCCTCAGACTTCCAGAAAATAACGACAGACACCAGCTCTCACAGGTACCCTTTATTACTAGTATTTCATTATTTTATTGCATTTCAATGCTAGAAAAGCACCAAACCCTAATAAAAATGCCCATATTCAGCAGTTCAGACATAATGAAGTTTTAAGGTGCATCACTCAATATGTGACAGTTTGTGTCTTATGACGGGCGATAGTCCTCAGTTATATTAGTTTTATATCTATTATATTATATTATCACACAAAGATTGTACCAACACTTAAAACGGTGGCATGTCTGCTCTGAATTGCTGACTCTCATGATGATAAATATTTGCAGTTATGTTCTTTGAGGTATTGATAATGCACGGCTCTCCCCTTTTCTCTTCTCGTGTTAGTTTTAGGTGATAGGAAAAATGTATAACTTCAAAAGATTTAAATGATAATCCCATCTGCGCTTTATTAAGCATTATCGTACTGGCAACTTAAAATATTTGACTTTAACAAGTGCATATTATAAATCAAAAACAAAAGCACACCTGCATTTATCAACATTCTTGATTGCTATTGTAGATGGCCATTTTATTTTTATTTGCATATATTGTTATGAATGTATTTATTATTTTATTTACATTTAAATATATTTTACATTTTATTTATTTTCATTTATAAATTATAATTATATATATATATATATATATATATATATATATAGTTAAGAGATTCAGTTTGCTAAGCCCATGTGTCATTCCTTTCCTGTGTCTATTGCAGTTTTCGTCGCTGTGAATGATTTGCTACTGGTATTACTAGTCAGTTGCAGGTGGTGTTAGAGGAATTGGACTTGTGATGTGCGTAACATTTGCGTGGGATGTCATTTTAAGTTTCAGAAAAGTGCGTTCTGATGCAGGCACCATGGGGCAGACTACCAGACAGTCTATGTGGCATTACGTCAACAAAGTGTGGACTTGAAGGAGGAAGGCCAAAGGCTTAGGGCAGCATTTGACAGAGTGTCATTATCATTAGAATTTTCCTCATGTCATAAGTAGCTAGTTTACATGTTTTAAATCCATATCTGCTAACTTTTATCCACTTTTAGAAGTATTGATTGCCTCAAAACATGGATTAAAAGCCACAAAAACTCCCATGGGTGACTTTAAATTAAGGAAAAGATTAATAAGGTTATGAAAGCAGATAAGGTTTGTTTTCAAGCTGCTGGCCAGATTTGCTGGTGAGGAATGTTTAATGGGAGTAAAGTGTGTCTGTTGTGTCTGTCAAGGGAATGAAAGATGGGAGATTCTCAGTCTGCCTCTGGTCCTCCTCACACGTCCACGCCAACAGCTGAGCTAGGATTGGCATTAACTCTTGACTCTGGTTCTTCAGAAGAGTAAGGGGACTAAAATAAGCCAGGACGTAGTTCTTGGGTGGGTTAGACGGGGCTCTTTCTCTTCCCAGCGGTATTTGCCTCGTGTTAACGGGCCGGATAATACCTCTCTATGATGCACGCAGACTTTATGGAAACTCTCCTTCACACACCCCACCGTTTTATGGGGTGAGACCAAGAGAAAGTCTCAGTCATAAGCCACAGATGGAGTATACACACACTTTACAGATTATGTAAGTGTGTTTCTTATAAAGTATTGACTGATTAAAATAAATATTAGCAGTTAATTTATCTATATTGAAAAGAAAAACTGTAAAACATGAGCGTATCTGTTTTTATTTAATTTGCATGCACAAGCACACATGCCATACAGTATAGTTGTACCTGTGTTCTCGATATAATGTTTTGCTTTTCTTAGTTTAGCAAGCTGGACTTCTGACATATATTTGGAGCGGAAAACATGATACCAGAGAGGGTGGGGAGCTGGATTTCCTCTGTGTATGCTGAAGAATCAAAGTAGGCCAGTAAGTGGCAGAGTGATGGATTCTAGTTGCTCTGTGTGTGTGTGTGTGTGTGTATGTGTGTGTGTGTGTCCGTGTCTAAGTGTGTTTACTGTACGTCCATGGAGCATAGTGCCACCTGGGTGTTAAAAGGCTCTAGCACAGAAGTGTTCTTTCTCGTACATTTTCTCTCTGACTGTCTCGCCTCACTGTCTCTCCTCACTACATCAGCAGTATATGAGGCAGTAAGACAATAAAACCTTTGATTCGTTTAAATCCCAGTTTTTTTTACTCATTTAGAAGGCAGCAGGCTGTGCCTTAGTGCACAAACTTCTGTGTAAACTCGCCATGTATAACCCCTCCGGTCCTCCTCGCCACGCTCTGAGCGGGACTCGAACCGTCATCTCCAGCATGGGAGGTGGGCGCGCTAACAAGGACTCTAAAGACAGCAGGGTCTAGCGTCAGTTACTAATGCGCATTTTGAGATTAGGGGAGTGAGGATTACTCGCACAGTGATTACTGGCCTACGTCCTTTACACTCACCCCCTTAAACCTCACTCTCATCCGGGTCATGGCACCATTGTAACCCCTCCGGTCCTACTCGCCCCGCTCCGAGCAGGACTCGAACCAGCGTCCCTGGCATGGGAGGCGGTTGTGCTAACAAGGGAGCTGAAGACCACAGTGTCTAGCATTTGTTTCTAATGCGCCATTTGAGATCAGGGAAGTGAGGATTACTCGCACAGCTCTTACTGGCCAATGTCCGTTACACTCACCCCCCTAAACCTCACTCTCATCCAGGTCACGGCACCATTGTAACCCCTCTGGTCCTACTCACCCCGCTCTGAGAGGAACTCGTATCGGCGTCTCCGGCATGGGAGGCGGGCGTGCTAACAAGAACACTAAAGACCGCAGTGTCTAGCATTTGTTTCTAATGCTACTCTTGAGATTAGGGGAGTTAGGATTACTCGCACAACGATTACTGGCCAACATCCATAACACTCACCCCCTTAAACCGCACTCTCATCCGGGTCATGGCACCATTTTAACCCCTCCGGTCCAACACATGCAAAAGCTCCATCATAATGACATGCAGGGTGAATGCCACATGTTTGTTACAATGATTGCCAGGGTTGTCAGGCCTATACAACAAAACTAGCCCAATGGCCAATCAAAAAATGCCCAAAATAGCCAATTAGGTCGGAGTGCTTATTTTTTTATGTCCGCGGGTGTCTGGGGTGTGTGTTGGAGTGCCGAAATTGTACGTTCCCGTACAAATAAATAATTAGCAGCAAAAGCAGGGCAATTTCTTTCACTTTGATCAAGAGACACAGAGCCAGTGGCTTTATCCCATCAAATATATGTCATATTTCTCACAGCTGATCCAGTTTTGGTTTGCGATCTCTTACCTGGAATAAAACCTCCTCCGGAGCAGGTTAGCCATGTAGTTTAGGTTACCATGGCGATGAACACCATTAAAAACCAATCCATCTTCATAGTCTTGAAAAACCAGAGTTTGCTCAAAATAAACTCGAACTTGGGTAGAGCCACTATAACTGACTTCACAAAATAGGCCATAGGTTTTTGAACAGATCGTTTATGCTTTGGACACAACCATTCTGGTCTTCCTAATAACCTGTGTTACCTGAGTCGTTTTTTTTTTCACTGATACTGTTTTAAGTGTGTGAATGTTTGTATCCTACAATGACTGACTGACATGTTGTGTTCAGCTTTGTCTCCCTCAAAGGGCTCCTGTCAACGGCCTTACACACCTGAACACCCTTGATAAAAACACAGAACTATGTTAAACCCCTCGTCTTTTATTCATCCTTCACACGACCTAAACCTTACACCATCCGCCCTCTCTTCACCTGTGTGCGTGTAACAGTACAGTTTTTAATTCGCTCACTCCAAACACAGCTAATCGACAGGAGGCATTATCCGAGCACTTTGTCTGCTCTCAATTACAGCTGTGGAGGTTCCAGGATGTATTGAATTACCCATAATTCCCTAAACCTGTCACTCACAGAAAGACAGACAGACAGACAGAGTGTCAGGTATTCTGGGCTCATAATGAGGTTTGGGAATGTTGGCAGGATGGAATTTCTTCACTCTCTTTCTGCTCTCTGTCATTAGATATGCACCTGGCTCTCCTTGAGCTAAGTGCAGGTATGAGAGCTAAAACATTGTCTTCCTTTAAAGATGAGAAGGGGGATTAAAAACATATCATTAAACATGGACTTGGCTCAAACAAACAGGTCTAAAGAGAGAGCTTCGCCCTTTTTAATGTTTGCAGAACACAATTGAAAGCTTTTTTTTTTACTGTACTCTTTCATCTGTCTAACATTGTGGGGATACTTGATATCTTTTTCATTTGCCTTTATCATAACAGGCAGAGTGCAGTGATCCATGGATGATGATGATGACCTTCATGAATGGCTGTATACATATAAAAAATTGCCTTAAGTCAAACTCACAGACTGTAGGAAACAGTTGTTGAGGATTAGAAATGAAATTTGAGATTAAATCATTATGACATCGTCTTTGTCTGCTTTCGTGCCGTGTGATATGGCGTTTAAGTTGAGGCCAAAGGACTGTCCAAAGTGTCATGCAAATACTATTCAGCGAGTTGAACTTAAGGTCTGCTTTTACTTTTGCTCCATATGTAAGCTGTCAGTTCAATTCAGTTATGTCCTGAGGCAATTGTAATGTATTCACAACAAATAAGAGGAAATAAGATTTTACAAATATGACCCATTGTACAAATGGATCACAGAATCATGTAAACACAGATTTTAGACACATAAGTGGAGTTATGACTGGAATAAATGGTGTTTTTTTGCAACTTTTTATGTCTGTGTAAGTAAATGCATACAGTGAATACACCGATCAGGCATAACATTATGACCACTGACAGGTGAAGTGAATAACAGTGATTATCTCTTCATCACAGCACCTGTTAGTGGGTGGGATATATTAGGCAGCAAGTGAACATTTCGTCCTCAAAGTTGATGTGTTAGAAGCAGGGAAACTGGGCAAACGTAAGGATTTGAGTGAGTTTGACAAGGGCCAAATTGTGATGGCTAGACAACTGGGTCAGAGCATCTCCAAAACTGCAGCTCTTGTGGGGTGTTCCTGGTCTGCAGTGGTCAGTATCTATCAAAAGTGGTCCAAGGAAGGAACAGTGATGAACCGACAACAGGGTCATGGGCGGCCAAGGCTCATTGGGGCGCGAAGATCGATTGCTTTTAGTATTTCTAAGAAAATTGATGCTTGGGAAACCACATAAACATATAGTATATCTAGTACAGTATAACTATAATAGATACAGTTAAAACTAATAATAGAGTAGTGAAAACTTTCACTTTACATTTACACCAGTAGGTGTCAGTATAAAGTCCAAGACCACTGTAACAAATAAAATCCAGCAAACACGAAAACAAAAAAGCTTACGGAGTACAACTTTAAGATAGGAAGAACATTTACATTTATATTTAAAATTTGGCAAACTTGTTGACAAAGGATATTTTCACTAACTACTGACCACAATTGCTTAGATATTTTCCTTATATATTAAAGAAATTACTTGTTACTACTTACATTTTGTGTGAATAGCATCATGTGTGAAAAGCATCCTTTACACTTCAACATTTCTTACAGTAGTGTAAAGAAATGCAGTTGCTATTTATACTCAGGCAAACAGTATCCACTGTACCACTTACACTCAGAATAAAAAAACCGTAGCTTTATTTTAAGTAATTCAACTTCAGTCATTTAAGTATAATTAGAGTCATGTGGAATAATAAATGAATGCTGCCAACCTAACTTAGCTCCATTTCAGTTCAGTCAAACCATTTTTTTTCTCTCTGGCATCTCTAGCAGCAACAAAACCATATTTCTGTTTCTCATAAGCATATTTTTTTAGCCTTTGAATTTTTCACCTTTAATGAACAAAATAGTAGCTGTACAGATGGGGACCATGTGAGCTGACACTCTAAAGTATAGTCATATAAAGGCTTAGGTTATATTAAATATTGAATCCAGAAAATACAGCCATATATCCGCAGAACAATAATGGTAATTCTGAGGGGGCAAATTTAAAAAACAGTGTTGGTCTTAGAGAGTCCAACCACCACCTTGAACATGATATTAATTTCTTGTGATGTAACGAAGACAAATTTTCGTTGTATGTTGTGATTAGTATTATGAAAACATAACATGGCCTTGGTGTCTGCGTGTGCTTGTTGATATGAATATTATTTACACAGAGCAAGGGGTAACGCTTACACCCGACTATGACCACAGTGAAAAGATTGACCCCTGCCAAGAATAACACAAATACGTAACCCAAGCTCATAATAATGAACTTGCTCTGACCTATTGTACAGCTGAACGTAATGTAATGTAGTGGGCTATGTCTGTGGTAGGTGTAAGCTGTCCAGGAGATGTTTGCAATAGCACACAATAGCTCTGATGTCAAATCAGAGGAAAAATGTAGGAGAATGTCTTTCTGTAGGAGAAAGAAATCATAAAAAACATGGGAAGACGTTCTATTGTTTGATATATGAACTTCCAAGACTCAGGCATTACCCAAGAGCCCCTGTGCAGATATAGTCGTGACACTTGCTCTCTGAGATGGCTCCCTCAGCCCCTTTAAATCTGCTCTAAATGTCACGAATGCTGATCAATCATAATCAAAGCTGTGACGCCCGCCTTGTTCTTTTAAATAAACAGACAAATCTGACTTATCTTTATGGTAGAGTTAGAGATATGTTTAACTGTGCAAATTGCAGCGATATAGTAAGTGTGCATTCCTTAGTGACAATGTATGTCTTTGTCAAACACATCTAAAAAAAATTATTAACTGTGCTTCTGTTCTGTTTAACAATGCAGTGGATGTGTTTAAATAGACATTATTTGCATGAAATTCAGTATGATGTTTAACAAATAAAGGGCTAAATTAGGCTGCACAATATTGGAATTGCAATACAGTTGCAAGTTCATAAACTTTTGAACGGGGTCATTTTTAACAAATTCAGCAATTTTTTTGTCTTGT
The DNA here is from genome assembly GCA_039654625.1 of Rhinogobio ventralis. Lineage (NCBI taxonomy): Eukaryota > Metazoa > Chordata > Actinopteri > Cypriniformes > Gobionidae > Rhinogobio > Rhinogobio ventralis. The sequence continues at coordinate 17,155,819 of CM077206.1, read as the reverse complement.
GGACTATATGTAAACATTTTTTCACATTTTCACAGATTCTGCAAGCGGTTCACATACTTTTTGTTGTACTTTTCATACAACTGTATGTTGTTTTTTGGCAATATATATTGTGATATAAAAAAATTTCACCAGATGACTTTATTGGCTCAATTTCGACATTATAAAATACTTAATGCTAATCGCTGAAGTAACCCTTTAACATTAATGACACAGACGGCACAAGGTATATTAGGCTGCTGTCACTTTAAGACCTAAATGCATGACCCTGATACTCGTCGAGATGGGCATTTTGACAATTTCGCGCGAATGTGTCTTTTTTTTAAACACAAAAAGACGAGAAAAAGAACTGAAATCGCTGTTTGTGTGCTGTCTGTGTGTGCTCATAGAAAACAGCGTGCAAGTTCTGAATTGACTTCTCTTTCATGTCTTCTCACGCTTGAATGCTTTAAACTTACTTAAACCTACAGAGTTGTCAATAGTTCTCACAAAATATAGAGACATACTGCATAATAATGGAAACATTGCTCAGTAGGTGATTTGATGTCTGACAGTAATTGTCTTAAAATTTATTGAAGGTGGTGAAATTGTTCCATAATTTGGAATTTTAGTGTGGCCATTTGGAAAATAGGGTGCTTTGAAAGATGAGTTTAGAGACAAAACGTTTCGGGAGGATTTTACTCAACATGCCAAAGCACGCTTCAAACTTGCTCAAGCACTGACTGATAAGTCTCTTAATTAATTTTCTTTATAGCAACCCTGATAAAAAAATGTAAATAAACCTACTAGTTGGTTGTTGGACAACAAGGTTGAAGTCTCTCCATCCCCTCATTCATTCATTCATTCATTCATTGAAAGCCCCTGCTCTGGAGTGTGTGAATCCTTGTTCTTAATGATTCCCTGCTGAAGGAAATCTCCTAATGAAGATGGACTACAATAGCTTTTTCGCTCTGTCCCACAATTTCATGGCACTCTGTTGACTAATGAAGCAGAGATTCAGACATGATCGTCACCCCAGCCGTTCAGCTTTTACAATACTGTTTGTTGTAGAAGCAAGAAAGGGAGACGAGGACAGAGCAGATGAGAGATGGTGTGAGAAAATAAAAGAAAGGCATTTGAAAGAAGGCTGAAAGTGGCTGCTCTCATCAAGCTGACCTTTTGTTTAGAGACAAACAGATTTAGAAAGAGAGAGAGAGAAAGTATGTGTGTTGGTGGACAAAAGAAAGGACTTGAATAGAGCAGCAGCTGATGCAGAGCTGCTAAAATGCATAGACATGCCTGAAAAAGCAGCTGAACATTTGTTTGGGATTTAACAAGACCTCAAACACACACACACACACACCTCCCACAGAGATGCCCAGCCACTCCCTTAGATGACTCCATCTAACTGTCCACTCCATCACAGGTCCGCAGCAGCAGAACTCTCCTCTCCCATCATGAAGACTGCTGGGGGAAAAAACAAAAAGCAGCAGAGGAGCAGACATCAGCATCTCCACCAGGTCGGGATGGGGCGGTTCTCCAGTGTCTGGTGGTCTACCTTGATGATGCTCTTCTTCTCTCTGCCCAAGGTGGACTGCATGAAGGAGAGTGTGCCAAGAGTTAAACTCGGCTACAAAGGTAAAATGTGTCCTTATGTGACTTTCAAACTTTATTTAATTTTCTCTTTATTCCTAAAAGCTTTTAATTTGCTCTATGTCAACAGTTTCTTTTTAGAATTATCTATTAAATCTTTTATGTTTTGTTGAATTTCCATGTTTATTTTTAAACATCTGCTGCAACGTTTGTCATTTTTAAAGGATACATTTTGAAGTACTTTTTGGAGTGTGATGAGAGGTTTACAACTCGCTTGTATGAGGTCAATATTTAGTCTGCACATGTGACTGATTGAGTGTACATAAGGGATGTGCTGCATATCACAGTAGCAGTATGCAAGTTTTGTATATTGTATATACTGGGAACACACACACACTTCGCTATCTAAATGATGATATGCCATAGAGGTCTATTGTTTTTATATGAAGTTAATTTTAATGGCTATAATTCAAATAATTCCTCAAAGAAAACTTAAAAAAAATAATAATTTTGCCTTATGATTTTATGAATTTTTTTTGGTCCCCAATTGTTCGCAACAATTTGGCTTACTTCTAGAGACATTTTGTACTTAAACTATAGATAAGTAACTTCCACACACATATACATCATCTCACCTAATTTTCATGAATATCAGATTCTAATTAATGGTGCTCAGACAATCATCACTGTTGCTCTTGCAGTAGCATAATTTTTGACTAGTATTCAGTTACTTAGCAATACCCTAGCAGCCACCCAGACAACCATAGCAACAACCATAGTTGCTTTGGCAACAACCTACAACACCTTGCATTGTGGCAGCAAGTTTTGTAGATATTTTTTTTGGATTATCATTTGTAGAGTGGTTATGCTCACTTGATGTTGTAGTGCTGCGCCATCACGAAAGCCTTGCCAGTTTAAACGTTTAAGAGAAACGCGAAAGAGCTGTGAAAGAGAACTTGATCGGTACTCACACACTGTCTTAGATTATTTTTTTTATTTTATTTCATCTAAAAGGTCAAATAAACACAAATATGGCAAAATGATTGTCTTGGCGAGTATTCATGTAAACACAGTAAGTTCTTAACTGAACATAAACAATTGTACATTTGTCAATATATTAGATCCATCTTTGTTTTTTATCGCTATTTAATTGTCTTCATTAAGCTTGAGAGCTTTTTTTTACTTACATTAGTTAAGTTAGTATTAGTTTTTGTGGTGATATCGAAATTAGTCTCAAGAATTGTAACATTGCAAATAGGGGTGGGAAACTTTTGGTACCTCACGATTTGATTCAAATCAATTCTTGAGGTCACAATTTGATTAAAAGTTGATTCTCAAATTTTGAATCAAATTTCAATTCGATATACAGTATGCATCGATTTGATTCTAGTTTACAGTTTTGTGTTACTTTTCCTATTTAAGCATAGTAGACAGTTTAATAGGCCATGAAGAAAAAATCTCACTGAATTAAATGTAAACCTTGACATTTTACAACATTTTAAAACAAATGTCATTTAAGCTGACTGCAATCATTACACGCATTACTGGCAGTCTTCTGTAATAAAGCAAAGCAGTCCTGAGACAAAAAAACCCAACTTGGTACATAAATAAAATTCCTTGATACAAAAATAAAAAAACTTGCAAATACACAGTATAACTGGTAAATAAAATTCAAATATATAAACAATAGGACAAACAAAATAGAAAAAATATACAAATTAAATAAACTTTACAGTAGCCTAGGTTTATTTAACATGTCTTAAGAAATACTGCAAATTGAAATAATCAGAAATTGAATAATCAAATGTAAAAATAATACACAGTATATTCTTCACTGTTAAATATAAATTGATTTGATAATGAAGATACAAAAGTGATTCAGTCAAACGCAGTGAGTGATTTAAAAAAAAAAAATGTTTTTAATTAAATTAACAAAACAGAGTAACAGTTTATTAGGCTGCTGTCCCTTTAAGAATAAATGCAAGAATCTAATATAATGTTACACATCCGATTTGCTCCCAACTGTTTATATTCACGTAGGACATAACAGACTGTGTTTATGTGAATGCTCATAATCATGTGTGTATTTGACCATTCAAGAACAACTGAATTGAATTCAACAATTTAATTCTGGATTGCATGCATCCGAGAGGCAGCATCTGTGCTCGTGCTTCGGCTGTGTGTCTGTCAGCGCAAACACCGCATTGTGTCCTTTTTCTTGGCTTATTGTGATTAATAACACTCTACACATCAACTTTAAATAGTACTGCAAAGTTTAAGATATGTAACACTTTAGAAAATCTTTTCTTTTTTTAAATTTGTGAATCGATGTCAATCAGAAGAAGATAGAATCGCGATTCATATTTTCCCCACCTCTAATTTCAATGTTATCTAAAATGTTTTATATCAACCTAATTTCAAGCAAAAATAACTATATTATGATATAAAATGTAAAAATATATAAAAATATAAAATTTCTCATATTGTGGTTATGGTCATATTGCTCACCTCTTGCTACGTCAGAATGTTTTTTTTTTTTCATAATGAGAGGTTAAATAAGGCCATGACTACTCTGGTCTGGGATTTTACCCAGTACCTCACTGGAACTGCATCTCTTGTGGTATTTGCTAACCACTGTTGCATGCTGTCAGCGCTCTCTCCCTCTACCTGTGGTAGTGTTTGATCGCTCGACTGCAGCTGGGCTTCAAAGGTTTGATAAGTCAATAAGGCGTTAACGCTCTGATCTCAACAGTGATCCCACGAGCACAGCACATTTTAGCTTATCGCTGGAGTTACATTGACAACACGTAGCAGTGCCACACACTCAAACACACACATATTTAAGCTGTGTGTATAATTTGTGAGAGTTAAGGGCAAGATAAACGTACAATGCTATAAAGTGAGTGAGGCGTAAAAGAAACATCTGTTAAAAGTAGCATGTCCATACTCATTTAAGTGCACTGACACATAGATTGTTAAAAGTCATGCATACTTTGTCCACAGTCGTAGATGCATATATATCTGCACTGAGCTTTACAACATCAGTAGCACCACTGATTAGATACCATGTTGTTCCAGAATGTGTCTTAGATAGTGCTGACAATTGATAAAGTGTCCCAGACATCAATGTTCTTTCTAAACAACAAGAAGTGATAAAAGTCTTTTCTCACTTTCTGCGTTCGATCCCTGCCTCAATTTGTCAAGTTAACTGAATACAGCGTTTGTTTTATGCCACTGAGGAAAATAAAATTTATAGCTCTCTAAAACTGACCCACAGCATGCCAGAACTACTGAAACAGACCCTCATCCATATCAGGAAACCCACGCTAATAAAAATATGAATGACTCTGTTTATTTTCAGTTTCTTTAGCATAAAAATCCTTCATGCTGTGCGTCAGTTTGCCATATTTTAGTTAATGTGCTGAAGAGAATGTAATGTGAATGAGTGGAAAGAACAGACAGCTGCCTGGCTTATGCTAGAAATTATGCTTTGTGCATTGTCTGACCTCTGAAAAAAAAAAATTCTTGACATTTCTACAGTGAAATTCTGTACAGTATGTTGATTTTATGACCAATTTTGAGATAATTTTCTGCTTGATATAAAAATAATAATAATAATTAATGTATATATTGTTGTATATACAACCAGAGATGGAAACTCGAATCTTGGACTCAAGTCGCACTTAAGTCGTAAAAAAATGACTTGCGACTTGACTTGGACTTGAAAACAGAGTCGTGAAAAATTATTATATCGTTATTGTATATTTAATATAATGTTATTATATCGCCTTAATACACACGTAACAAAGACGGGAATGTTGTTCTTTGTGTTGTTTACTGTAACTTTATACACTGGTTTTGTTACTGGTTTTGTTACCGCCGGCACTCACCAGAAGAATGCATTACCCATCACTGCTGGAGGACTACAGCAAACTACGGCAACTCAAATAGCTCAAAATACACGTTTTATTCTTTCATGGTGACGCCCCTGCATTCCAAATGGTATAATGTTATATAGTTTGAAAGTAATCGTTTTTTATTGTGAATAAAAAATAAATTAATAAGTGAAGTAATACTTTGTGTGCTTCATTAGACATTTTTGAAGTAGAAATCAGTTTTGATATTTCAAAACACTGTTAATTACCACAACTAGCTGAAAGAATTTTTGCTAAAAATGGAACAAAGACTTGAGACTTGACTTGGACTTGGCCTTTAGGGACATGTCTGATACATACATTTTAAAGTGCAAATAACTAAACATTTTACACTGCAAAAATAATTTTCCTTGGAATATATATCTAAACATTGTTTAACCATATACATTTAGTGGGAGCAACAACAAAACAATAGCAATGGTAACTTAATTCTTGGTATCTTTTCTGAAAACAAATCTTAATATTGTACACAATTCCAATCTTGTTTTTAGTTAGGTTATTATATTAGGATATTTGACTGGAAAGCAAAACAAAAATACAGATTAAGAAGTTATCAGTCTTTCAAAGCTGTATGAGCTTGGCTTTAAAAGATTATCTAATCCTTTTAGTACAGTGAACAGGTCAGTTTGATCTTAAAAACGTGCTGTTCCGCTCCATGTTTGGTCCTGTTGGAGAGGATGCAGAAGTACAGTCTTTCACAATCCATCATCTGTGCAGATGCTCTCATAAAAGCATCGGCACTGTTTCTCTATCAGTGCACTCCTTTAAAAGTATGCAGGTCTGCGTGCACACCTCAAGGCTGGTCGACAGTAGGTTCTTATTGTTCTTTTCTCTGAAAGGAAGGTTAAAGGAGAAAAGCTGATCTGCATTAGATACATCTCATAATGTTCTCTGGAGTCAACTAAACAATATCCTTTCTGTTGTTAACATCACTCCCAGATGACAATGTCCAGTGAAACATATCAAAATATTATCTTCAGGTTGTGTAAATATTTCTATTAAAGACAGACTCCCTCGGCAGGGGGATCTTGAGTGTGGGTTATTGATTGTTTTATGAGTGGTATATTTTCTTGTGTTTGACATAAAGTGATGGTATAGACATGCATGAACGTGAAGCTGTGCAAACTCAAAGCCTAATTTTGCAATAGGAAAACAGCAATTTAAGGACTCACGGTATAGTATACAATGAATGTATAACTATATGGCTCCCAGTTGGCTGAGGCTCTCTAAACAGATGTAAAACAAGCAGGTCATAAATATAGTCATGCGTCTTCCTAATGTACTGTACGCAGAGTTACACTAGTTTCCACTAGTTTGGCTCTCTTCCCAAACCACAGCCAGAATATTGATTACACCTAAGAGTGTAATCCTTTACCGTCTGAGAAATCTTAAAAGAAGTCTTACTCTGTGACATTAGCTTGAACATGTGGCCCAGTTTCTGGTGAATAGCTGGGGGTACCTTAATTTGTCAACCCCTCAAATTGTGCATTACTTCATAGGTTTGTATTTCACTCATCAACCTTTATGCTTTGCTGTTGCCTGAAGATAAATGATGTACATGTAGGGCTGAAATAGCTTGCAATGTAAAGATTGAACTGAATGGACAATACCTTCTTTATGTTTCCACAGGGAGTCTGTGTTTCTTATAAGAATAATTATTAATCCACCACAATCAGCAAACCACAGAAGTGTAGCATTACACTACAAGCTTATAAAATGTGATTTATAAGACAGAAGTTCTCTGTGGCCATTTTGACAATTACCTTTCTAGTCATGGAAGTATAGCCCCTTTGTATTTGAATGGGAATAGACTAACATTTCCAAAACTGTTTGCCAAGCTTATGTTTCAACATATATCAAATGTTCAAATCACAAATATAACAAGGGTCTTCTACTGAAATAAAATGTATGTATGTATGTATGAACAATGACACTGTTTTCTTATAGAGCTGCTGCACAGCTGAATAAATTGTTTGCATCTTTGAACCGTTTTCCTATTATCACTGTAAAGCTGCTTTTGTATCTGTATCTGTATTGTATAAAGTGCTATAAAAATAAAAGTGACTTGACTTGACTTGTATTTATGTATGTATGTATGTATGTATGTATGTGTTTATTTATTTATTTATTTATTCATTATTAATATTTTTATTATTTACAGTATAATCTTTATATAAATATATATATATATATATATATATATATATATATATATATATATATATATATATATATATATTGCATAACTTGTTCTAGGGCAGATGTCCAAAAATGAAAATTGTCAACATCTACTTACTCTTATGACTTTGACTTTCATTCTTCCATGTAACAAAAGGAGATAATTATACCTATATGCAGTCCCTGCGCCACGGGCGGGCATTGGGGGGCCTGGCCCGTCCTGTGAGTCATTTTTGTTATTTTTATCAATAGGCTACGGTTATCAAAAGTACAATCATTTTGTATATACATAACTCCTGAATAAAAATGTGTCTGATTTTTAGAAAAATAATTTTAAACGGATTTGATTGGTTTGTCAATGAATGTTTGAGTGTTGCTGTGAGACGCGCTATGGTTCTGCTGTGATCTTTGTTTGGAACTATTTTTGCTGCTAAAATAGAACAAAAACAGTTAATATTGTGTCTAAAATGTAATATTAATTACTTGTTTAATTATTGTCATAGAAATCAGTCACATTTTCAATCGTGGTGGTATTCAGCACTCTTGGTCATGTGATGTTGTTTAACTGTATCATATGTTATAAATATGAAAAATAATTTTTACCACAGTATGTTAACTCAGTTTCTTTGTGTCTGCTGCACATTATCCACTATCGATCGCCACTTGAATGCAGAATCATTATCGCGTTTTATTTTTTGTTATTGCTGTTTAAATCAGGCTAGGCTACTTGTCTGGTTCGGCAAGAAATACACTTGTCCAGGTGTCCTGACATGGACAAGCGTTAATGTCGAGCCCTGCGTGTGTTTAGACTGATTCAGTAGGCTAGGTCCAATGCTTTATGGCTCCTGTGTTGTAACACATCAATGGAGTGGTATGTTAATTTTTCGTAGTTTTTTCCCCCCATTTAATTCATAATTAATGTTATTATGCAATGAGGTTGATCTCATTTGTGCCACAACTGTTTTATGAAAGAAAGCAGTTCAAACTTTCTGCCAAATGTCTCCTTTGGTGTTCCATGTAGAAGAAATCATATACTGTAGGTTTGGAACAACTTAAGGGTGAGTAAATTATTACAGTATTTTTTTAGGTTTCGTCACTCTAAAGCCAGGAGTTCTATTACTATAGCTGCAATATTGACTGTTGCGATTTCTCCCATACCTTTGTGGTTGTGTCCTCCTTATACTCTCTTTAATTCATAGAGTACTGCTATGAGTGGAAGTGAGGGCTTTATTCTCATGAGGGGTCCCGATAAAGCCCCATAGCCCCAGATAAATCTCTGTAGACCTCATTGCTAAGCGGGGCTCTTTCAGCAGGTATCTGACCTAATACTGTTTGCAGAGTAGATTGGCATCAGCTAGTCAGGCATTAGCATGAATGGAGTTTTATTTTGGAGGGGATTTTTTGTCTTGTAAATATTGATCAGAAATGAACCGTTCTCGACCCTGCACCCCAGAGAATTAATAGTTAAGTCCTAAGATTTATTCAACTTCTTGATGCTCTAGTCTAGACACCCCATGATCCGACCACAACAGGGATGTTTAAACAATATTTGCGTCCATGGTAGACAGCAGATGCAGAGAGGTAGCTGAAAATCTGGAGATATAAAGAATGACCACCAAATGGTGTGAGTATATGTGAAATTCAGAATTTAAGACAGAACAAAAAGAGGATCAGAATATATAAAATAATCTACAGACCTGCTTTCCATAGTGTTTATGTGCACACTGCCAGATTTCCTTGCTTTGAGGCTGCTGGCAGATGGTAATGTTTGAGTGCATGGAGAGCAGAACATAGGGTGGAGAAATTTTAGGACTCTGTCCAAGTCTACAAAGACTGTGTGCTTTAGTCAAACATCATGACGTGTTTCAAAAATATCTCAAGAATTATGTATCCAGAGAGTTTGGTTTGTACGCAACGAAGAGAATATGAACAAGGCTTGACAACGTCACCTTTAGGGAGTTTCCATCTCTCTTATGTTGGTGTTGATAGCTTGTAACTTTTAAGCTGATTTGTGTTATCGTGACAACTTTTGGCTTACCTTCATTTTATGCGCAAACGCCAATCTCAACTGCATCTCAGCTATCTAAGCTGTTAACCAGCATTCTTCTGCAAGAATAACAGAATGTGTCATTGCTCCCTCAGAGAGCACAAGAGGTGAAGTATGAAACGTACTTGCAAATGAACCAAGCTAATCTGCCTCTGTGTTGACGTGAGAATTGATAGGTGGAGCAATTAGATCCAGCTGAATTCTTATAGACAGCTCAGAGGCTCTTGGTTTATGTTTGGCAGGTGAAGTGAGGTTTTGTAGATGGGTGGATGTTAAAGAGAGGATAACACTTTATCATGATGGAATCTGAACACATACAGTGCATCCGGAAAGTATTCACAGAGCTTCACTTTTTCCACATTTTATATTACAGCCTTATTCCAAAATGGATTAAATTCATTATTTTTTCCTCAATTTGTTTGAAATCTTGTTTGAAAAAAAAAATCACATGTACATAAGTGTTCACAGCCTTTGCCACAACACTCAAAATTCAGCTCAGGTGCATCCTGTTTCCACTGATCATCCTTGAGATGTTTCTACAACTTGATTCGAGTCCACCTGTGGTAAATTCAGTTGATTGGACATGATTTGGAAAGATACACACCTGTCTATATACGTTCTAATAGTTAATAGTGCATGTCAGAGCACAAACCAAGCCATGAAGTCCAAGGAATTGTCTGTAGACCTCTGAGACAGTATTGTATCGAGGCACAGATCTGGGGAAGGGTACAGAAATATTTTTGCAGCATTAAAGGTCCTAATGAGCACAGTGGCCTCCATCATCCGTAAATGGAAGAAGTTTGGAACCACCAGGACTCTTCCAAGAGCTGCCCGCCTGGCCAAACTGTGCAATCGGGGGAGAAGGGCCTTAGTCAGGGAGGTGACCAAGAACCCGATGGTCACTTTGAGAGAGCTCCAGCGTTTCTCTGTGGAGAGAGGAAAAACTTCCAGAAGAACAACCATCTCTGCAGCACTCCACCAAATAAGCCTGTATGGTAGAGTGGCCAGACGGCACATGACAGCCTGTGGTGGTGGCAACATCATGCTGTGGGGATGTTTTTCAGTGGCAGGAACTGGGAGACTAGTCAGGATTGAGGGAAAGATGATTGCAGCAATATACAGAGACATCCTTGATGAAAACCTGCTCCAGAGCGCTCTGGACCTCAGACTGGGGCAAAGGTTCATCTTCCAACAGGACAACGACCCTAAGCACACAGCCAAGATAACAAGGGAGTGGCTGTGGGACAACTCTGTGAATGACTTGAATCCGATTGAACATTTCTGGAGAGATCTGAAAATGGCTGTGCACCAACGCTCCCCTTCCAACCTGATGGAGCTTGAAAGGTCCTGCAAAGAAGAATGGGAGAAACTGCCCAAAAATAGGTGTGCCAGGCTGGTAGCATCATACTCAGAAGACTTGAGGCTGTAATTAGTGCCAAAGGTGCTTCAACAAAGTATTGAGCAAAGGCTGTGAATACTGTGCATGTGATTTTTTTTTTTTTTGTTTTGTTTTTTATTTTTAATAAATTTGCAAAGATTTTAAACAAACTTCTTTCACGTTGTCATTATGGGGTGTTGTTTGTAGAATTGAGGAAAAAATTATGAATTTAATCAGTTTTGAAATAAGGCTGTAACATAACAAAATGTGGAAAAAGTGAAGCGCTGTGAATACTTTCCAAATGCACTGTAGATGACAGATAGCCCTGAGGTTATAGTTACTGTAGATCATATTGAATATAGAGATAATGGAACCTCTCAGTACATTAGAAAAATTTGAGATTGGGTTGTTGTTGGGTTTTCATGTTTTATGGGGACTTTTCATAGACAATGATTTTATACTGTACAAACTGCATATTCTATCTTCTAACCCTACCTCTAAACCTACCCATCACAGACAACTTTCTGCATTTTTACATTTTCAAAAAACATCACTTGGTATGATTTATAAGCTGTTTTCCTAATGAGAACCAAAAAACGTCTCCACAAGGACAAGGATTTCGGATTTTGCCATCTTTTGGGGGGCATTTCCCCCCCCATAACATAGGGTTTACCAGGACCACACACTCACATTTATGCTTCTCATTCATGCATAAATGCTCTTGCTCACACAAGTCAGTATTTTATTTTTGAGGTTTTGAATTCTGATGCACATTTTGCTGGAAGAAAAGTGGCTCAGCAGACTTACTAGAGTTCTCCATTATATGTTTTATCTTTCAACTTAAATTTTTTTTAGGAGAAATAAAAATAAATAAAAATAGAAACAAGACAATTGTTGACATACATATACGCATGCACATGCTAATTCACACATAAATGCTCTTATATGCATAATAGTCAAAAATGTAATTTTTATGTTAATATTCTGATGCACATTTCTACATTAATAACTTTTCTACTAAAATTGCTTATAGGAGAAATTAAAATAGAAACAAATGACACAATTCTTGTGTTCGGATAATTTACAGTAGTCTTAAACTAAAATAATTTAGAATTAGTCTTAAAGAATTTGGTGGGAAATGTTTGAGTTCATATTTAAATCTATTTTTCGATTTGGCTAATCTAAGCACAGTTTGAGACATTATTGAGATACCTTCTGAAACTCATGAGATATCATTTAGATCTTTTTATTGGATATTTAAGCAAGGTTTCCTGTAGGCTAATTCATCTTTTTGCTACTTAAATATGCTTTATGATTTTTATACATTTTTATATATATTTTTTAAAACAAACTTGCATTAGAAAAGCTTCAGTCATCCTTCTGAATCTGTTTGTGCATACAGTACATACTTGTTGTTTATGTATGTGTATTTTTGTATTGATGACCCTCATTTGACTATTCCAGAGCTGATCCATTCCCGAAGTGTGGTGCCATTTGTGGGTTCCAGCCAGGGACAGCAGTTTCAGACAGTACTTTTGGATGAGGAGAGAAGCCGATTACTGCTGGGAGCCAAAGACCACATTTACTTACTGGACCCAGACAACATCAATAAACACCCCAAAAAGGTAAACACACACACCTTAAAGGGCTAACACCTGCAGACATGCAGAATCAGGTCTCCGAATAGGCACGTAAAGACTTTACACTATGTGTGGTCTGGGGCAGAACGTAGCAAATTTTTCTGCAGAAAAGCATTCACTCACTCTCAGACTGGTTGACATATTTCTTTCATTTGGAAAAGCAACCTTGCATAGTGTTTTCAATAGATGTGAGAGTTAGAATGACAAGCCAAGTGCACATCACTGATCATTATAAGCGTGAAAATATTTTGTCAGAACATGAGTTTTGTTATTTAGAACATAGCACGGAATTATCATGCTGCAAGCAATCTTTGCTGTCATTAAAACGTTAAAACAGGTGCATGTTTTTATTGTGAGAACAAATGCATTTTTCCTTTTTTGTTTTAAAAACTCTTAACTTGTTGACTGGTTACACTCCTTTACTTGGACAACATAATCTGGGTTGAACTAAGTACAAATCAAAACTGTTTATACAATCTCACAAAAATGCTTGATAGCATGGTTTGAGAGTATCTGGATCTGTTTAGCTTATGAATACATTTATGGTAGTAGGTGTTTGAGTGTCTCTGCCATAAGAGGTCCTATAGTTCACTTTATACTTTCACTCCAACAAGTTCTCACAGTTATTTCACTGTCACATCTAGATATTCCCATAGCATCACCCTACAGAGCTACTGAGCTGACCCTACTATTATCACACCTGTCAATCACTGTATCCACAGTGGTCCCATGACAAGACCCTCACACATGCACACAAAATGTTTTTCCCCTCTTTCTCACATACAGTAAAAACACCCATACAGCATCTGATATATATTTTAAGTGTATTTTTAAAGTATGCCAAAATGTATTGCTAATTTACATAAATATATTTTTCAAGTTTTAGATACTTATATTTCCTTGTATGTATTTCAATCTAAATATATTTAAATTGTCCAAATGTACTTTTTTTGCCCCTTAAAGTAAATGTTGTCATATATTTTGCCATATGAAAATTTGAAAGAATATTTATTTTATATATTTTCTCAAGTCGTGCTTTGTACAACATATATTTAGCATATGAACTATATGTTATGAGCAATATATAGAAAAAATATAAAATATAAAAAAATTTTCATGTGTATGTTCGTGTGTATGTTCATGCATTTTTTTTCCCCATTTGTATGTGGAGGGTACATATAGAGCCCCTTTGTCAGTTTGTGGTAGGCACGACAATCTTCAAAGCGCCATTATGTAAAGTCGTCTCACGAGCATGTGTAATCATGGATTGCATATTACATATAGAGCCGGCTCTTGGAGGTCAAGGTCAAAGGTCAGCCCTGTATAGGCTAAGCATTTAAGCTTTTATAATACATGTGTGCAGAGACAAGGCCAGCACCCCTTCATCACTCTTTATCTGAACGTGATCCTCCCTCTCGTGAGCTTAACCCAGGAACTATGTTTGTACAGTATTTAATGTGTGCAGCTTTTCATCTGTTAAATACACAATGAATTACTCTGTTTAAAATCCTACTTTGAATCACGACATGATCTCATTCTAAATCAGAATTTTTTGTATGGTTTACACTTCATGGTTGATTTACTTTTCTGAAACAATGCCATAAGAGACAATTGTAAACACTTTGACTATTTAAGTTGTAAGGTATTTGTTGCTACTTTAAATTTTTTTACTGTGTGTGTGTGTGGTGTCTTGGTAAAGTTATGGGGACCAAATGTGGAGGTTTGTGTTTAGGGGTTTAGGGTTAGGGGATAGAATATACAGTTTATACAGTATAAAAATCATTATGTATATGGAAAGTCCTTATACAACATGTGTGTTTCTCACTTGCAGCTGAGCTGGCCAGCTCCAAGAGACAGGGTGGATATGTGTATACTTGCTGGCAAAAACCCTCTTGTAAGTATCAGTCAGAATATATGTCTGCTGAAAGAACATTTCAATACACAGACTGTCATCTTTAACTCAAACCTGTCTTGAAAAGAGAGCAGTAAACTGTTATGCATCAGGCTTCCACTTCAGTATTTTTAATGTAATTTTTTTTTAAAGGAAGAAAATAATACTTTTATTAAGCAAGGATGCATTAAACTGATCCAAAGTGACATTTAAACTTTCACAATGTTACAAACTATTTATATTTTAAATAAATGCTGTTCTTTTGAACTTTCTATTTACCAAAGAATGAAAATATATATAAATACATATATTTATTTTTGTGGAAAGCATACATATGTAACATATTGTGCTTTCCACCAAAATAAATTGATAATACAAAAATTATCTTGAGCAGCTTATTAGAATGATTTCAGAAGGATCATTTGACACTGAAGACTGGAATAATGATGCTGATAATTCAGCTTTTTTCATCACATGAATAAATAAGCCACATATTTTAAACAGTATATTGATTGTTTTATCATTTGGAACCAAACAGACATAATTTTGTGAAAAGTTTTACTTGAAAAATTATGGTTGTGGTATCTTTCTTAAAGGAACATGCCAACTTTTTGGGACTTTAGCTTATTCACCGTATCCCCCAGAGTTAGATAAGTTTATACATACCATTTTTATCTCTGTGCGTGCCATAACTCTGTCTGATGCACCCACCGCTAGCCTAGCTTAGCACAAAGACTGGAGGTAAACGGCTCCAGCTAGCCTACTGCTCAATAAGTGACTAAATAACACCAACATTTTCCTATTTACATGTTGTGATATGTATAGTTACATTGTGTAGAAAGACCGACGGAAAATGAAAAGTTGCAATTTTCTAGACCGATATGGCTGGGGACTATACTCTCATTCCTGCGTAATAATCCAGGAACTTTGCTGCCGTACCATGGGTGCAGTGGCGCAATGATATTAAGCAGCGCCTGAAAATAGGCTAACTTCCGTCAATATAACCAACGTGACAACCTGCTTGCACAGAGAGCGTGCTAGGGACTATTTTCAGGCGCTGCGTAATATCATTGCACCTGCTGCACCCATGGTACGGCAGCAAAGTTCCTGGATTATTACGCAGGAATGAGAGTATAGTCCCTAGCCATATCTGTCTAGAAAATAGCAACTTTTCATTTTCCGTCGGTCTTTGTACACGATGTAACTATACACATCACAACATGTAAATAGGAAAATGTTGCCGTTATTTTATCACTTATTGAGCAGTAGGCTAGCTGGAGCCGTTTACCTCCAGTCTTTGTGCTAAGCTAGGCTAGCGGTGTATAAACTTATCTAACTCTGGGGGATACGGTGAATAAGCTAAAGTCCCAAAAAGTCGGCGTCTTCCTTTAATAAAGACCACTTAATTAGACATTTTGCTATTTATTGCAATGACATTAATGCATTTTTTATGTGTGATTTAAATATCCACATACTTTTTAACAACACTGCACATGCTCATAATTTCTTTATTTCTCTGTCTGCCTCAGACTGAATGTGCTAATTTCATAAGAGTTTTGCACAGCTATAACCGGACCCATGTCTACGCCTGTGGCACTGGAGCCTTCCACCCCATCTGTGCTTTCTTAGAGGTCAAAGGTCACAAAGAGGCAAGAAATTTAATTACTGACTGCTTCCACACAAAGTATATTGAGCTTGTCAAGATTTTCTATTTGATTGACTAGTATTCTTAAAAGAGTTTTAAAGTTTTATAGTTTAAATAGTTTTATTAAGTAATTTCTCCTGTATGGTAACTATTAATGATAAGCGTTTTGTGTTCAATGATTACAGGACAGCTGGCTGCACCTCCACAGCAACACTGTGGAATCTGGCCGAATGAAATGCCCTTTTGATCCACACCAGCCTTTTGCTTCAGTACTCACAGGTGAGAATGAATCAGATCTTCCTTCTCTTAAACACAAACCTGATGTAAAGAGCATTTTTCTTTTTACACATGATAGGCTTTTACCCAAGAAAATCTGGTTTGTCTGTTCTGTCTGTCAGACATTTGTTTTTTTGCTTCAAGTTAAACCGAGCCTTATGTTTCCAGTGGAGGACTGTGGAGAAATGTCACACCCTGTCAAGAGTACCAGCTGTAAACTTTCCAAAATGTCAATTTTTTTCTTGTGCTCCATTTTTGTAGGTTGTATTAAAGCCTGAATTTTTCCAGCTGAGCAAAGTTTGATTAATTACAGCCATTAGTCATTACAGATCCTTTTTCCCTGAGAAGGCCTGAATTAGGAAAGTTTTAAATGAATAGTTTACTCAAGAGTGAAAATTATGTCATTATTTACTCACCTTCATCTCATTCCAGGAGTTTTGAAGAAAATGTAGAACAAAACCAAATTGTGACAAGCTCCAAAAAGTCCCCAAAAATCAAAAAAGTCATTCAGAAATCGAAAATCTAAGATAAAAATATTTATTGCTACTGTAGCAATCAAATCTGAAGTAATTAATGCAAATGAGAATTTTCACGTTTGGGTGAACTCTTTCAACAGTGTGGTTGAGTGTGTTTGTTTATTTACACTAACAAGCATAATCAACAGGGAACAACTCTGGGAGAACACATTCTATGTCATAGAGATTTGTTCCAAACCACATGCATAGAAAGATGGGTGAAGCAGGATAGATGCCTAAACACCAAATGATGATGATGATAGAAATCAGTGAGTGATTCTAAAAACATAATCCATAAACCCCTCTTGGTTGTCATGGATACTGCGGAGATGGTAATTTGTGTATAGAACTTCAGATTTTGGGGCTTGTATATCACATGTGTGAGGGAAAAAAGAACATGATGGCGATGGCTGATGGTCAGCTATTGTAACCGTGCCTGCAGCCTGACTGACCGCAGCTCAATGTTTACGCTGAGATGCTCCCTTTTTTTGTTTTCAGATCAGTATCTCTACGCTGGCACAGCGTCTGATTTCCTGGGCAAGGACAGCACTTTTAGCCGCTCTCTTGGCCCACCCCCAGACCAGCAGTACATTCGCACAGACATCTCTGAGGACTACTGGATCAATGGTCAGCTTTCCCCACCAGTCCAGTTTAATAAACTCATACCAACACTCAGTGAATAGCATAGAGACACATCTTACAAAATTTTTAGGTTTCATTTTTAAAGGGATACTTCACCTTGAAATGAAAATAAAGTCATCTTTTACTCACCCTGCTGGTGTTCTAATGCCCTATGTCCTTCGATCTTTTTCGGACCTCAAAAGGAGATATTTTGAAAAACGTCCTGCACGCGCTCCTCCATATAATGGCAGTTAATGGCGACCAGGCTAAAACTTACCAAAAAGGATACAAAGGTATTACGCAAAGATACAGTGAGATGTGCGCCATATATGGAAAGTGTTCAGGAGGCATACTGTAAGGTTTTGCGAGAAAGAAACCTTATTATTCAGTCAAAATACTGAGCTCGGCCGTTACTCTGTGCGCGTTCCTGTGAGTGCGTGCGAGCCGTCAGCAGCCGCTCACGCTTTCTATAACTCGCACTGTTGTCATGGCACCCAGGATAAGCACACACACGCACCATTTTGAGAAATCAGGCTAAATAGAAACAAACGCAAATCTCATCTC
This sequence comes from Rhinogobio ventralis, assembly GCA_039654625.1. Lineage (NCBI taxonomy): Eukaryota > Metazoa > Chordata > Actinopteri > Cypriniformes > Gobionidae > Rhinogobio > Rhinogobio ventralis. The sequence goes on along the minus strand of CM077206.1, from coordinate 17,137,560 downwards.
TTCTATAAGGTAAATAATAATACTAATAATATGGTAAACCTCCTTAAGTGGTTGTTTTGTACCGGTTGTCATGAGCACATTGCGTGAGCGGCTGCTGACAGCTCGCATGCACTCACAGGAACGCGCACAGAGTAACGGCCAAGCTCAGTATTTTGACTGAAATTCTTTCACGCAAAACTTTATAGTATGCCTCCTGAACACTTTCCATATATGGCACGTGTCTCCCTGTATCATTGCGTGATACTTTTGCATCTTTTTCGTAAAACTTTAGCCTGGTCGCCATTCATTGCCATTAAGTGGAGGAGCGCGTGCAGGACGTTTTCCAAAAATTCTTCTTTTGAGGTCCGAAAAAGATAGAAGGACATAGGGCATTAGAACAACAGCAGGGTGAGTAAAAGATGACTTTATTTTCATTTCAAGGTGAACTATCCCTTTAACGTTGCAGAATACTAAATAGGCGTTGATCTGTAAATATGAGCTTTCATATGCTAATGTTGCACTTTAGACATAGTTACTGTATTAATGGGCAGTCTGAATTTAGTTTCTTTCTCTTCCTTTTACACACCATTCAAAAGTTTGCGGTTAGGTAAGATTTTTTACATGTTTTTGAAAAGTCTTACCAAGGCTGCATTTATTTAATCAAAAATACAGTAACACTTTAATATTGTGAGGTATTATAACAATTTAAAATAAATATTTTCTATTTGGATATATTTGGAAATGTAATTTATTCCAGTGATGGCGAACTTTCATTATTCCAGTCTTCAGTGTCACATGATCCTTCAGAAATCATTCTAGTATGCTGATTTGGTGCTCAAGTAATATTTTTTATTATTATCAACGAAAACAGTTGTTCTCTAATAATTTTGTGAATAATTTTCTCAGGATTTTTTGATGAATAGAAAGCAAAAATGTTTTTTAATTTAAAATAGAAATCTTTTGTAACATTATACATTTCTTTACTGTCACTTTTGATCAATTTAATGTGTCCTTGCTGAATAAAAGTATTCTGTCAAAAAAAAAAAAACTTTCTTACCATAAACTCTTGAATGGTAGTGTATATTAAAAAACATCTTTATGGCCAAACATACAAGCCCACACTCATGCTAACACATATCCAAACATGTCAGAGAATGGGCAAAACCACAAAAAATAGCAAAGGCAGAGTCTGCCTACATATACTGATACTACAAACTAATTTATTCTCACAGTCTGTGAAAAAAAGTTATTACGGCACTAAGTTATGATATATAACTCGTATGAGTCAATGAGTTAAATCACTCAACAGAAAGGAATGAAATAGATGGTCAGATCTGTGTGAGTTGCCAGTGTGTACAAAAGTGCATTTTGTGTTAATTACTCAACTCAAGGCTTTTAGATATACCCATAAAAAGTGTCAAATAGCTTATAAATATAATTTTTAGACTTTACTCTTGAGTTACCAGCTGCTGGCACTTTCCTCTTCTCTCCTCTCTATTTGGGTCTTAGTCATTTGCAGAGAGTCCAGTATAATACAGTCTTTGTCTAGTCATCGAGTTAATGACTGTCTTTCTTCCACCTTTGATTTTCCTTCTGAATGTTAGAGCTCTTCTAGTGGATGATGCAATTTAATTGAGTTTAAACCCACACAGTCTATTTTCCAACCCTAAACACTCATTAACAGTCTGCTGTGAGTCCAAAAGGAAATGCCTAGCATTTACACTAAACAGTTGGATACAGTTTTGTCTTTATACTCTCTCACACACACAAACAATGGATAAAAAACAGTCTTTGCTGTTTTAATAGGCTTCCACATTTTCTTATAAAGGGATTGTTGGATTAGCATCACAGATATAAATTAAAGCTGACCAGCTTTTCTCTCTCTTGTCCATAGAGGGCAAGTTTATTTCAGCCCATCCCATCGCGGACACCTACAACCCTGACGATGACAAGATTTACTTCTTTTTCCGTGAGGCATCCCGTGATGGAAGCACTGCAGACAAGAGCGTGCTGTCTCGCGTCGCCCGGATCTGCCGGGTAAGTCCTGTCCTCACGCTGCCTGATCAGAGACTCACCTCATCGCTCTGATCCTTCTTCAGGACATAAGATTAAATGTGCTTCCCCTGGGAGGGGAGGCTTCCTGGTACGTTCCCCTTGATGTGATCTGCTGAAAGCGTACCAAACCACTGTTGTCAGGAGGGGTAAATCATAGCAGAGGTCCGGTTATGTAATTGCGCCTAAGTCGTTGTTCATGATGACAGTGGAAGTCCCTTGTGAAGGGAAATAAGTGTGCTAAGTGACTGCATTGTGACTGCATCTGCCCATCCCTTAACATCAGTTCACTATGAAGGCTGAGGGCATTACACTAATACCATCCATAAAGTTAGATTTGATGTCATCTGAAATGAACAATGGGGAACAACAGCACAAACATCATTTTTACTCCCTTAAAGGGCACTGTGGGAAGTGAACTCCATTTCCAAGGTAATTCCTAAAGAAAGTGAGCAATTGAATCCCTTCAGAAGAGTCTCTTCCACAAGGTCATCATCAAAGAATACAAAATTCTAATGATATTTGATTCTAAATTTAACATTGTTTTGAGCTTTTAAACCCTCAGTTGCTCTCATGTACCCAAGGACAATGTTAGATAAATGTGTTTTCAACAAAAACATTAAAAAACAGCTACAGATTCTCTCATTTTGTTTTTTATTTTTAATTTATGAAGAGAATAATGTATAGTCAATTGATTATTATCATAAAATACTACTGTAAAATAGTATTATACTGCTTACAGTCACTTACCAAAATAAATGGATATTAAATATTGTTTTGAGTTAACATTAGTGTATTATATGAGAGAAGAACGAGACCACTGAGAGTTATATGAGTGACATGAATCCAGCAATGATACGTGGACGCTATTGTTCAAAAGCTTGGGATCAGTATGTTTTTTTTTTCATGCTGCTGAAGGTTCAAGTTTTAGAATTTTAGAATTAGAATTAGAATCAAGTTGTAGAATTTCATGCTACAGTACCCAGACCAAATAAAATAAAATATTGCTTTTGGTCCGGGTACTTTTAAAATGTAATTAAAATAGATAATTAAATCTTAAATTTCACTTTATTTTGGTCAAATAAAAGCGTTGGTGAGAATAAGAGACTTCTTTGTCTGCGTATATGTTGAAAACAGAGTTTTATTGCAGAGGGCTGCAATTGACCAATCAGAATCAAATATTTTAGAGAGCTGTATAGTGATTTTAAGCAATTGTCCGTGCAAGTCAGCTGTCAACCTGCAATTATAAAAAGTCAATGATTTAAAGCAGTTTCCTTAATGCTGTAGACTCATCCTCCCGGGCTGTATGCTATAAAAATTCCAAGCTCTATTGCAAAATTCTTGGTTCGAAGCAGGCAGATTTTTATAGCTTTAGGAGTGAGCTGTAAAGCTATCCGAGGCCAGATTCCTCACTGGATAACTGGCCTAACACTAGAGAGGGCATCTTTGAAGATTAAAGAATTTGGAAAACGCCACTCCTAAACCTCTTTTAGGTCTTTGCCCCCCTTTTTCTCAAGTGTGTGTGTTATTCAACTGGGATAATGGCAGAGGAGGAATATGTTTGCTGCTTTAAGTGGGTGTAGGTGAAATCATTGGAGTCTTTTGATTAAACCCTTCTGGCTATAATGAGGAGATTCATTTAAGTGTTCTCAGCATGTCTTCTCATTCTAAGACCTCTCAGTGCTCTATTGTGCATCTTAAGACATAAACCTGCTCTTGGAGTATTCATGGAGAGGGTCGTTATATTCCCATTATAAAATCACCTCACTCGCTCTTCTCGATTTCTCAAACTCTCTTTCTTTGTCTGTATCTCTTATGTGCCTCTTAAGTTTGTGTGTAACTTGTGGTGTTCTGTAGTTGCATGCTTAATTTAATATGAACTGCTCTAATCAGAAGCAAATGCTGGTTTACATTTTTATTGTAAGGCCTATAACTAAACTGATTTAAATTATAAACATATGCTTTCATAACAACAACATTAACAGACCGTATATGTGTGTGTTTGCTTGCAGAATGATGTTGGGGGTTTGAGAAGTCTTACCAACAAGTGGACAACATTCCTCAAAGCAAGACTTGTGTGCTCCATTCCTGGACCAGATGGAGTGGACACACACTTTGATGAGCTCCGTGAGTGATGTGTTTTCTGTTCCTGCTCCCTCTCACAAACACATATTTCAGTTTTATCATACTTCTAGGCATTTAAAAAGATGTTTAGCGTTTATGTGTGTGTGTGCGTTACAGAGGACGTCTTTCTCCTCCCTAGCAGAGATGAAAGAAATCCGATGGTGTATGGAGTGTTCACCACCACCAGGTGAGAACCAGGTCCTACTGTACAGTGAGCGTATCAATATTTAATTGCTTTTTGTCTGGGTACTGTAGCTTGAACTCCATTTTTAAACTTATTAATGTGCTATAAATCATAAATGAGTTTAAATATATTTTATCGATTAACAAGGCAATTAAAAATATGGTGATTTGTATAAAGTTTGTAATGTGAAATTCTTTTTTACTGTGGCATTCGGCTTCTTTCGTTTTTGTAAAGTTTTTTTTTTGGGGTGGGGATCAGTTCTATCTTTAAAGGATCGGCGGTGTGTGTCTATAATATGGAAGACATCCGTGCGGTGTTTAATGGACCGTATGCTCATAAAGAGGGACCAGACCATCGCTGGGTGGAATATGAAGGCAGAATCCCCTACCCACGACCGGGCACTGTTAGTAACACTCTTACACTTCTATTCTCTGTTTTTATGGCCCCTCTTTCAGTCATTGACACTTTGAGGAGTTTTATACATTACCGCTAGAGGGAGACATAACACAAAATATACCTTTTACCTTACATATTTAAAAACAGTGTTACACAAACACAACATTCATGATAATACCAAAGGCAGTTACATAATTTCATATGAGTGCATATTTGTAATTAGTTCCATAAATGTTTGCTAATATATTCCAAATGAATAACTATAAATCTTATTTTCTTTCGTAGTGCCCCAGTCTGACATATGATCCTCATATAAAAACGACTAAAGACTTTCCAGATGAAGTCATCAGTTTTATACGATTGCACCCGCTCATGTACCGCTCCGTGCACCCAATGACGGGCAGACCAATTTTCACTCGTATCAATACAGAGTACCGGCTCACTCGGCTTGTAGTGGACCGTGTGGCAGCTGAGGACGGACAGTATGCTGTTATGTTCTTGGGCACAGGTAAGAAAGTCTACACAAATGTTATTAGGAATATGTAAAAACCACAAATGATGGTGTATTTTGGGGGGAAAAAAAGGAAAGAATTTTAAAAAGTTTCAATGACCTAGTAAACTATCTACAAAGACAGCATTTTGCCAAACATTGGCTTGTTCTAAATACCTAGAATGTTCAAATATGCAGTAAAGTTTTGAAAACACTTTAAGATGGCCCAACATAAGCTTCAAAAGGTAAAAGAAAATTAACTTTTATTTTGATCAACCAGCAGATGGCAGTAGAGCTTATCTTTATAAGGGACACAAACGTGTGCATGTTTGTCTGTACAGATATGGGATCAGTTTTGAAGGTTGTCAGCATCACTCAAGAAAACTGGTCCACAGAGGAGATCATCTTAGAGGAGCTTCAGGTGTTCAAGGTAAAAGTCACAAACATTCAAATATGAAGCATTTATGGATGAATGAAAAACAACACATTCATAAACAAAACAAGTTCACCTAGTAATATCATTGGTGCATTTCTTTATTTTTTCCTCTCAGAGTCCTTCACCCATCCTCAACATGGAAATCTCCTCAAAGCAGGTAAGAACAGAAGTTTAAACTTGGTTCAATGAAATAAATCAATCTTTTCCTAAAAAAAATTACAGACAGCATTCATCAGCAAGCAATTTTTTTTTATCTCAGTGGTTCCACAGGACTATTTGTCATATTTTAGCTACTGAAAGTCAAAGTTTTCAAGCCTCTGTCTCATAATAGATGTGTTAGGGCCTCCATTGTTTTGTTTTGTTTTAAGTCTTGCGGATAAGTCTGTTTCTTCTGTTCTTGTGCCATTCCTTTCATTTTTTTCTTTACAATCTAGTTTGTCTAATCATCTCTTATTATCTTTTGGAGTTCATGGTTAGGTGGCAGTTCACCAAAAAGCTTTTATCCTCTCTCTGCACAAAGATAGAACCTTATGGCTACAATTTCTTTTGTAACTATTTATTTTTTAAGGCCTTTTTTTATTTGAATAGCAGATGATAATAGAGTACAGATAATAATTGATATGGAAAAACAGGAAAGAAAAAGAAGACGTTTTACTTCTGCCTCTTAATTCTCTTTGGTGAATGCTAACACTTGAAACCATTAAATGGTTTTAAAAAAGATCCTGAACAGCATTTGCACTTACAAGGGTGTTATATGGGAAGGTCTACTCTGACTGCCTGTTTATTTTCAGCCTGTGTAAGAAAAACAAGAGCACCACAACTTTTATTGTACTTGTTGTTGTGTTTAGGGTTTGTTTCATCACATGTACACATGCTTCTTTTTAGAGTTTGTTGGACCAAAAAAGACACTGCAAACAAATTACATTTACTGATAACTCTATAAGAGGGATTGCTCCAGTAAGCACTTTTTTGTCATTGCACCTGGTTTAGTACTTTGTGTGTGTGTGTGTGTGTGTGTGTGTGTGTACAGCAGCAGCTGTTTGTTGGAGGAAGCGACGGGTTAGTGCAGGTGTCCCTGCACAGGTGCCATATTTATGGGCAGGGCTGTGCAGAATGCTGCCTGGCTAGAGACCCCTACTGCGCTTGGGACGGCACCCAGTGCTCCAGATACATTCCAGCCTCTAAGAGGTAACACACAAACACACATGCACATGAACCGATAAAGTCATTGTCCCAAAGATGAGTCGATGCAAAGCCTTGACATTGATTCACAGAGTCAGCACTTCTGTTTAACTGTCTTCTTATCGGCACACGCAAAACTGCAACGGCACATGTATCCTATGATATCCCAGAGATGTGCACCGTGTGCAGTTTGTTGCTCTGAGGTGTTTGGGATAGCAGAAAGTTAAAAGAGAGAGAGGGCTTTGTGGTGCCCTCTTTCTGACCTACTTCTCCTGGGTGAGTTGTTTCCTGGAGTTCAGCACAGAGAAGAAAATGATAAATATTTGATTTTTCCTGTGCCATAGGGTGTAGTGGGACTGGACTGGACAGGCAAATTGATTAAAGTTGCTTTGTTGTTGAGATGATGTATGTGAGCTGCCAGAGAAGTTTTCTTGCCCTTTCTCTCCCCGGCTCTCCGGTCTGCCACTGACGCAAGGAGGCCAGGTCAGTCCTGCAGAGAGAAAGAACGAGAGAGAGAAGAGACACACAGAGAGAGGAATTTTAGTTTGTTTTGGAGATTGTTTGGCTGTCAGATGGCTCTGTTTGAAATACACTTTGCGGCTTCATTAAGATTCATATCTGTCATTGAAGTCTGTTTTATTACAAAGAGAGCTGAGGGTGTTTTCATTAAAATCGTGGCGTCACTGCTTTTGTGTTTGAAATTAAATAAAATACCTAGCATGACAGTAGTCATGACAGTAGTCTATTGTAGGCTAATCAGTAATGCTTTCATGGGTGATATTAAATAAAAATATAAAAAATATATTTTTTTACTCAATTTCTACTGGATGAAATATTTTTAGCTTGACATAACAAGAAAAATGTAAAAACTTCCAAAAAGTAATACGATTAATTCACATGACTTTTCCAGGTCTAGTATGTAAGCTCTCTGTTGCCTTGGTTATATTATTTGCAGCAGTGTTTCTCAACTTTGGGTTACGGAGTGTGTAGTCTAAGAAACAACAACAGCAACATAATTCTATGCTTTTCTGATGCGAGACTTTATTTTGCAAGACATGCATGAAAGCTGTTGACACTTCTGTTAGACACAGTAAAGAGTGTCTGAGAAAAATGCATTGTCCTGATTCAGTATCTGCTGTTTTCAAGGTTATGCTTTGTTTAGTTTGATTTTCATGGACTCTTAAGGTGATGATACACGGAACAACTTTTTGAGCAATGTTGCCGTCAACAGGCAACCAGTTGAGACACAGGGCCCACGACCGATCTAAAGTATCCAGATATCCTGTGTATCATCACCTAGAGTTTATCTTTCTTTAGTTACCTGTTTCCTTTTTCTAGTTTCCCGCCAGTCATTAGTTGTCATGGACATTCATTAACAAGCACACCTGTCTGTATTTAGTTCATCGCCATGTCCATTTAAGTTCCTCATTTCCTTTCAGTCATTGTCCGGTATTGTTTGTGCCATGCACACTGTTTTGTTTGTGTTTCCCCAGATTTGGATTGCCTGTATTTACTTTGTTTAAATAAAGAACTCTTTTATTGTGTTGTACAACAGCATTCTTCTTCATCATCGGACTACACGTTACAGCTGTCATATAAGATGTTGTCAGGCTAAATGTTAGTGTCATTATTTTAGTTATTTTCTTAACTTGTTACAAAATAAAACCTGTCCTGTCCTGTCAGCCGTTATACTGTGCTCGCGGCGCATGCTGTATATCACTTCATTATAAATAAGGCGCAAAAGAAATTGCAAGCATGTTATGTTGTCAATTAGTAGATCATGAAATAAAAACAATTACCAAAAAAAGCTGGGAAGGATTTGCATGCAGGTATGATGTTTCCATGTTTCATTAACAGTTCATGTTAGCATTGTTTATTTACCTTGGTAACTTGTTTCCGTAACCCCAAAATGCCACTTTATTTTCACTTAAAATAAATATATTCCTATATTTCACTCTATTTTGTATGTTTTTAAATGACTGGTAGCTCATATATTCATACAATTTATGTGTATGTTAAGTAAAATGATATGATAATTGTGTGTGTCAACCATTTATGTTAAATACATTTAATAAATGTGCTTGTTTATATATATATAATATATATATAATTTGTATTTATAGTTTGTGCTAGTTCTCGAATTTGATCCAGCCGTGCAATTTTCCTCCAGTATCTAAAATTGGGTCGTGGCATAATGACCATGGAGAAATGTGGGTGCAATGGAATGGATAATGCTTTTAATTTTTGTTACATTCTGTATATGAAAATGTATGAACTGTCCAGTTACATTTGAATAAAAATGAATGGATAATATTAAATATTAATACTATTTGCTCTTTAAATGTTTTGGTTGTTCAAGCAGTCTGAAATGTAATCAAAATTAATCTGAATCTAAATAAAAGGCTTTTTTCATGTGTGCTTACAGGAGGGCCAGAAGGCAGGACATCAAACATGGAGATCCATCCAGCCATTGTTGGGACACAGAGGATGGTAAGGAGGCATATGAGGGTGTGTGTGAGTGAGTGTGTGGTGTGGTGTGGGGGTTCAGGTAAACCCTACGTTATGGGGACAAAATGTCCCCACAAAGGTGGCCAGATCTGAAATCCTTGACCTTGTGGGGACATTTTTTGGCCCCCATGAGGGAAAAATCTTATAAATCATACTAAGTGATGTGTAAAAATGGAGAAAGTTTTCTGTGATGGGTAGATTTTGGGTAGGCATAGGGTTAGGGGATAGAAAATACAGTTTGTACTGTATAAAATCTTTATGTCTATGAAAAGTTGCCATAAAACATGGAAACCCAACGTGTGTGTGTGTGTGTGGGTGTGCGCGCCCGCATATGGAGCATAAAAGCACTAAAAGCTCTGTTTTGTTTTAAGATGCCGCATTGTCCTGTGGGGCTCAACTAATGGACAATGCTATCCCAAAAAATGCCTTTACTGTCTTTCTTATATACTGATTGCTCTCTCTCTCTCTCTCTCTCTCTCTCTCTCTCTCTCTCTCTCTCTCTCTCTCTCTCCCTCTCTCTCTCTCTTTCTCTCTCTCTCTCTCTCTCTCTCTTTCTCTCTCTGGCAGTGTTTGGGAGGAATGTCGAGGAAAAGGTGTTGTACGGAGTGGAGAGTAACTCCTCTTTTCTTGAGTGTGTTTCTAAATCCCAGCAGGCCTTTATCCGCTGGTTCGTACTGAAGCCAGGAACGGACCACCGCCAAGAGGTATCACCAACATACATCTGCCTCACTCTGTGTGTGTGTGTGTGTGTGTGTTTGTTTGATTCACCCACTTTCCTAGTTGTGTCTAGCATGACAGTTGTTAAGTAGCTAGCTACACTACAAAATTAAAAATCTATTTTTTTTTTTTAATCTAACTACACTCCCCTAAAGGATTATTAGGAACACCTGTTCAATTTCTCATTAATGCAATTATCTAATCAACCAATCACATGGCAGTTGCTTAAATGCATTTAGGGGTGTGGTCCTGGTCAAGACAATCTCCTGAACTCCAAACTGAATGTCAGAATGGGAAAGAAAGGTGATTTAAGCAATTTTGAGCGTGGCATGGTTGTTGGTGACAGATGGGCCGGTCTGAGTATTTCACAATCTGCTCAGTTACTGGGATTTTCACGCACAACCATTTCTAGAGTTTACAAAGAATGGTGTGAAAAGGGAAAAACATCCAGTATGCGGCAGTCCTGTGGGCGAAAATGCCTTGTTGATGCTAGAGGTCAGAGGAGAATAGGCCGACTGATTCAAGCTGATAGAAGAGCAACTTTGACTGAAATAACCACTCGTTACAACCGAGGTATGCAGCAAAGCATTTGTGAAGCCACAACACGCACAACCTTGAGGCGGATGGGCTACAACAGCAGAAGACCCCACCGGGTACCACTCATCTCCACTACAAATAGGAAAAAGAGGCTACAATTTGCACGAGCTCACCAAAATTGGACAGTTGAAGACTGGAAAAATGTTGCCTGGTCTGATGAGTCTCGATTTCTGTTGAGACATTCAGATGGTAGAGTCAGAATTTGGCGTAAACAGAATGAGAACATGGATCCATCATGCCTTGTTACCACTGTGCAGGCTGGTGGTGGTGGTGTAATGGTGTGGGGGATGTTTTCTTGGCACACTTTAGGCCCCTTAGTGCCAATTGGGCATCGTTTTAATTGCCACGGCCTACCTGAGCATTGTTTCTGACCATGTCCATCCCTTTATGACCACCATGTACCCATCCTCTGATGGCTACTTCCAGCAGGATAATGCACAAAGCTCGAATCATTTCAAATTGGTTTCTTGAACATGACAATGAGTTCACTGTACTAAAATGGCCCCCACAGTCACCAGATCTCAACCCAATAGAGCATCTTTGGGATGTGGTGGAACGGGAGCTTCGTGCCCTGGATGTGCATCCCACAAATCTCCATCAACTGCAAGATGCTGTCCTATCAATATGGGCCAACATTTCTAAAGAATGCTTTCAGCACCTTGTTGAATCAATGCCACGTAGAATTAAGGCAGTTCTGAAGGCAAAAGGGGGTCAAACACAGTATTAGTATGGTGTTCCTAATAATCCTTTAGGTGAGTGTACATTGGATCAATTTAAAATGACTATCTGCATAACTATTAAACAAATTGTAATTTAATTCTGCAATTAGAACATACAATATATTTAACACAAAGTCATCTAAATAGGATTAATAGCATAAAATGTAACCAAATTTTACAATTAAAAATTGTAAATTTGCATAACGAACAGCAGCATTTTAACTAAATATTTTGCTATAAATGAAAACAGTGCATGGGGTCATGCAAATGAAATATTGAATAATTTATTTTGTTTTTTTATTTCTTGTTTACATAAACTGCAATCAAACTGATTCACCAAAATAAATAGTACCATAAAATGTGGTAGTGCAGTGTTTTAACCATATTTCAGCATTAATGTAATGTATAGCCTAGGTGTATTCCAGTCATATTTTCTCTTTCATAACAATGTCTTTTGAGATCACAGGCTTTTTATGATTGGAAACACTCCAGAAATAGATTTACAGTAACTCTGAACCCCCTGATGCTTAGAAAAAGTAGATGTTGCATAATTCTGAAGATCATATTACTAAACAATGTGTGACAGAGAACTCTAACAGTTCTGTTGGTAATCGTGAAAATGGCCTGGGGCTCAGAAAACTATGGGAACACAAACATGGAGATACACAAAACAGCAGAACTGTCAAGAAGTGACCTTCACTGGTGGATTCATCTTTCTTTCAATGTTTTACACCTACACATTTAATCTCATCTCATCTTCACTTCTGTCTTTTGGGTGTCATGAATACTGTTTCCCTTTTTTACTTTAGAAATGCATACAAATACACTCATCTTTCAGAACTCTCTGATGGAGTGTATTTATGCTATCTACTAAGATAAAGATACTCCATTTGTTTATTTGAGTCACTGTTTTGTGCAGCGTGAGTCTATTCAAGTGTGTAGTAATGGATCTATGTGTTGTGGATGAAAGTTCATAGTGCAGATACAGAGGTCATTTTAACCTTGTGCCATGTGTGTCCCTCGTCTTTAGCTGTGATGAATAGATGGGGGCCAAGACCTGACTCTGGAGTGGTAGATCAGCATATCCTTCTATTGATCCATCTCCACAACAATTAATCCCAACAGGAGTGTGTGTGTGTGTGTGTGTGTGTGTGTGTGTGTGTGTGTGTGTGTGTGTGTGTGTGTGTGTGTGTGTGTAAGAGAGAGAGAGAGTTGAAGACACATTTGGGGAGGCATGACAGGAGAAGGTCAAATCACAGCACAAATGTCACAGGATAGATGCAATTCTAGAAGAAACATGCAGTTTCCTGCTTTTGGAAATATCCCGCAGTCCCACGTCTCAAGTAAACATTAGTCTTGCTATAATGCATTCGTTTTATTTTAGTTTCCTTCCTGCTTTTCTTTTCCTCCTCTCTTTCTCCCGTTTTTCCCACAGCACAAAACGACTCCCTACAGCCCAGCTGCCCAAAACACCTGCAACACACAATCTCACATGTGTGGTGCAATCTTAAAATATCACCCCACACTTCACCTCGTAAAAGACAACAATGAATGATAAAAAAGAAAACAGGGCTTGTGTGTTTGTGTGAATGTTTATCGAATCAGAGAAAAACAATATCTGGTTACAATAACAGAATGGACTTCATATCCCACATAGCTGAGAACACAACAACTATGGGATGGGAATGGATGGTTCCAATTCTGATTTTGGTTCCTTAACAATTTCGTCTTTAAAAAAGGCAAGCCTAAACTTATACCTTGAATTGATTTTTGTCTAAAGCCATGCGAAGTCAGCACACAATCAAAAAAATATTTAGGCCCATATTTAAGATTTAAAAGATGTATTTCAATTGCATATAAAATTTCCATCAATTTGCAATACACAGTTTTAACATAAACTAATAAACTAGAATATGTGATACATATTTATATCAGACATACATAAATAAACAAGAAAAAGATTTATGCAATAGTACCAAAAAGCAAAATTTGTTTTACACAATAACTAGGTTTATATATTTATCATCAATAAGTCTAATTTATTATATGTGAACCAATCTCACATCTTACAGTTACATTTTAACTAAATGAATTGCTTGTTCCACAACTGGCCACATTTTAACCATGTTCATACTTTTTAAAGGATTCAATTTAATTATTTTGACACCTAAAAAATTTACAGTATGCAGTTTTTTTTAAATAAATAACTTAATAAATAATACACTATACCAAGATACATTTTTGAGTGCATAAGTGGCAAAGAGTTGCTTTCACACATTTTAGTTGTTAATTCTTGTGCAGGGCTGACATGAAAAAAGAAGCATGCATGCTGATTGTCATTACAACATCAACGCTTTATAGACTTTAAAACCTCTGATAAGTATGCAGCACATTTTTATTATGATGTTCCATACATGAAGGTGGAATCCAGACATCTGAGAACCAAATGTAACGAAACGTCATTAAAATCCTTCCTGTATTATTTTATAAATCTGAAGTACCTGTTATCGATTCCCAGCACTAAACAGGACTGTTCTCACTCCCTCTCATTCTCTTTTCCCCCTTCACCCCTCTACCCTTTTTTTTCTATGCTCTTCACTACCCTCTTTTTACAACTAAATATAATTTCCCAGAGGATAGCGGGTCACCGGCAGGCCAGCTCATATTTGAGATGTGAGACAGATCCTGTGGTGAAGGTTCCAGACCCTCTTGTTTTTTTTCTCTAAACCCACATCCAGACCCAGCAGTGTGCGGACGGGCCACAGAGAGACAGAGGCCTCGTATCGTAGTTTTAACGCCTTTGACCCGGCTCTTAGACCGATGCTGGGCTTAAACCTGCTTCTGTGATCAGAGGCCAGTTTCCTCCTGCCCCCCCAGTAAAACCTTCAGCGGCAGTTATACGGTGTGATATACTGCTGAGATACGAAACACAGACACACATTCACTTCCAACAAACTCACACACCAGAACATCTCCATGACATACACACACGTTTCATCTTGACACTCATTTGCCCTTGGCCTTTATGTTTTAGTTCCAGCTGTCACAGGTGCTGTAGACAGTGCAAAACTGCCCTATTTCCTCTAATTCCTGACATGCTTCTGCAGGGTACGATTTATAGTCATACTCCAAATTTAAATTCCAAATCTAAAAAGTTGTTTAGTGCAATCATGACTATTGCATTTCCTTGAAGCATCTTTTAGATGGCAGATAGATTAGCATAAGTCAATGCAGTGGTAAGCAGTTTGTGTGTGTTTTACAGGGATTTGGTATGCTTTGAAGCTTTCTTTCCCTTCTCTCTGTACTGCACAGCTGTATTGATTTAGTCCACGACTACAGCAGGAGAACTCAAAAACACAGATAACAGGGAAAAATGAAAGGGAGAGAAAGAATAGGCAGATAGGAACGGAAGGAAGGGAGGCGAATGGTTGGAGAAAGTGATATTAACGAGTGCAAGGGCCAAAAAGGAATATTAACATGACTAAAGCTGGTGGAGATGATTGATTTGTGAATAAATTGTAATTTTAAATCCGTTATTGTTTTATTTTTTATTATTCTATTATATGAATTACTTGACTAAATTGAAATCTGTAAAAAAATTCATCTGACATAATCATTTTGACTGAGAGCATCAAACAATCAAACAAACACCCACATTTTTGCGACCAATAAAACTAAAACCGGACTGATTTATACAGTTAAATAAAAAAGATTGTGATATCAGCAGTGTTTAGCACCACACTTACACTATATTGCCAAAAGTTTTGGGATGTCTGCCTTTATATGCACATGAACTTTAATGACATCCCATTCTTAATCCGTAGGGTTTAATATGGAGTTGGCCCACCCTTTGCAGTTATAACAGCTTCAACTCTTCTGGGAAGGCTTTCCACAAGATTTAGGAGTGTGTTTATGGGAATTTTTGACCATTCTTCTAGAAGCGCATTTGTGAGGCATTGTCAGGCATTGATGTTGGACGAGAAGGCCTGGCTCGCAGTCTACTCTCGAATTCATCCCAAAGGTGTTCTATCGGGTTGAGGTCAGAACTCTGTGCAGGCCAGTCAAGTTCCTCCACACCAAACTCACTCATCGCTCATCCATGTCTTTATGGACCTTGCTTTGTGCACTAGTGCGCAGTCATGTTGGAACAGGAAGGGGCCATCCCCATACTGTTCCCACAAAGTTGAGAGCATAAAATTGTCCACAATGTCTTGGTATGCTGAAGCATTAAGAGTTCCTTTCACTGGAACTCAGGGGCCAAGCCCAACCCCTGAAAAGCAACCCCACACCAAACTTTACACTTGGCACAATGCAGTCAGGCAAGTACCATTCTCCTGGCAACCGCCAAACCCAGACTCGTCCATTGGATTGCCAGACAGAGAAACGTGATTTGTCACTCCAGAGAACACGTCTCCACTGCTCTAGAGTCCAGTGACGGCATGCTTTACACCACTGCATCCGACGCTTTGCATTGCACTTGGTGATGTAAGGCTTGGATGCAGCTGCTCGGCCATGGAAACCCATTCCATGAAACTCTCTACGCACTGTTCTTGAGCTAATCTGAAGGCCACCCAAAGTTTGGAGGTCTGTAGCTATTGACTCAATGAGAAGTTATCGACTTCTGCACACTGTGCGCCTCAGCATGCACTGACCCCGTTGTGATTTTACGTGGCCTATCACTTCGTGGCTGAGTTGCTGTTGTTCCCAGTTGCTTCCACTTTGTTATAATACCACTAACAGTTGAACGTAGAATATTTAGTAGTGAGGAAATTTCACGAATGGACTTATTGCACAGGTGGCAACCTATCACAATACCACGCTTGAATTCACTGAGCTCTTGAGAGCGACCCATTCTTTCACAAATGTTTGTAGAAGCAGTCTACATGCCTAGGTGCTTGATTTTATACACCTGTGGCCATGGAAGTGATTGGAACACCTGAATTCAATGATTTGGAGGGGTGTCCCAATACTTTTGGCAATATAGTGTACTATTGGCCCTCTACTGTTTAAAACAATCTGCTTCTCTGCACGGATGAATTCGGGTTTAAGGCACCAATATACACATGGATACTGCACATCTTATTTTGTTTTCACAATGGGTATTTTGTAAGTTAGTCATATTGAATGATCCATGGTACATTTTTGTTATGACTTCCAGCATTACGCAACTCGCATCCTCAGCTACTTTTCTATGTATAAGAATATGGTGTGACATGCATGGGAAAATAACATTTGTATGTAGATTCCTATGAAATCTGTTCAGAGAGCTCTAAAATATAAATCGTGATTATAAGTTTATCACATTTGGGTGAAGACATGTTTTTTTTGCACTCTATCATTCAAATCATCTTTGAATCAATTCATTGAAGTGGGTTGATTGATTAAAATGAGTCCTGTTTCTAAATATTTTTTTGTGTGCATGGTCACAAACTGATTTGTATGCACAGAGCACTTTGTATGTCAGAGGTGACCAGAAAGATGGACACCTTGCATATAGATCAGTGCAATAGATCACGCAAACATCCTGAGATAAAAGTAGACCCTGTCATTTCTTAAGAACTTCTCTACCCCCCCTTTTCTTCTGCTTTTCTTTCTCGTTAGCATTAACATGTGGTCAGCTTGTCTAATTTGTATAATAAGACTCTAATGACCAATCAAGATGGTGTAATGTGAGGTCAGCAGGAAGCGGAGCGCAGAGGTTAAAGACTGATCTCTGACCTTGAGGGAGTCTTGCTGTGGGTTCCTGGGCAGAATGATTTATGAGAATAAACCCAGCAAGTGACACAAATTCACTGTTTGGATGTGATTAAGTTGGTGTGTGTGTTCAAGAAAGTATATTGATATGGTTGATTTTTATGAAAAATTCCTAATAATTCTGTTTGTTGCAGATCAAACCAGATGAGCGTGTGCTGATAACCGAGAGAGGTTTGCTGATCCGTTGGCTCCAGCGTAGCGACGCAGGTTCCTACTTCTGCACCTCCCAGGAGCACAGCTTCACCCGTAACCTCCTCCACCTCACTCTGCACGTCCTGGATCACGGACAGCTCCATGGACACCAACCTGCTATACGGGAATCATCAGAAAACCCTACCGTGACCGAACCCCGTCAGCGTTATAAGGACTATTTGCGCATGTTGAGCAGCCCTGCACGCTCTCTAGACGAGTACTGTGAAACGCTCTGGCACAGAGAGAAGAAGCAAAAACAGAAGGGCAAATGGAAGCATGTCCAAGAGATCCGCAAGAGCAGGAACCGACGCCACCACTAGGAGTGCCAATGATACATGGATTTCGAGTGTGAGGTTAGAAGGGTCACAGTGCCCTGGGAGCCACTGGATGTGGATTAAATGAACTCAAACAATCTCAAAACCAAATACAAATACAGAAATTAACAATCTCCTGACCAGTCTGTTTATGCAAAGCAAAACGTCCATCTTCATCTTCATCGTCCATCAAACATTCATCTTGTTTTCATTTTAACTGATCAAATATGACCCATTGGTTCTTTACCATTTAGAAATAAACCTTTAACCAAAATACCTATGTGACCAGTCATCTTGGCTGATCTTTAAGGCAAGACACTACAGGAAAAAACATTGTTTTTTTGTTGTCGTTTTTTTTTTCTCCAGGCACTGTTCAATTTAGATTTTTTTGGCTATTTGGGCCAAAAATCTCCACTTTAGTAGTACTTACATGTTCCAATTTTACCCCTATCTATATTCAGAAGGCTTTTTACAGAGGGGTTTTGTATAGAATTGTATAGAGGGGTTTTTGTATTGTATAGAGCATTCACCTGATTTATATATCATTTTATTCCTAAAAATATAGATTTTTTTTCTGCCTGTTTATGGTATTTTCTGATTTATGAAGTGAGATATCCAAAACCCCTTTACAACCTTTAACTTTAATATGTAAAATAATTTTGAACCTGACTTTAACCAAATTATAATTATACAAATTAGAGCATATTTAATTAAACAATACATCATTTGCATATTAAAAACAACATTTTAGAAAACTTGTAATACAAAACAACTGTCTTAATGTACTCTGATTAATCAACTGGGGAAGTACAGTGATATTTATTAGTTAAAAATGTTACCCTATACCTGTAGTGTCTTGCCTTAAAAATATGTCAGAATCTATGGGGCAATGTATTTTTATCTGTAAGCCTAAAAACAATGCTCGAAACCAGGATTATTCAGTCTAAAAATGTCTGGCTTAGGGTTTGTCATAACATGGCACCAGTTCATTGCGCTTTAATTTTAACCAAGAATAAAAATGCATTCATGTTGAATGTATGTAAATATTTATATTATTTGTACATGAGATTGTGCATGCTTTAGCATTATTTACATAGAACTCTCTTTTGAGATTACAGTTTTAACCAAGCATTTAATTTTCACTGAGTAAAATACATTATTTTTGTATTTGTCAAAATTTGTCAATTTGTCTTACTGTAGGTAATTTGTTTATGGCACATGACATTATTTCAAATGACCATGGTGTTTAATGTTCAAATAAACTCTTTTTTATTTCTACTTAACTGCGCAATGGAGAAAAGACAGTGACTTATTTATTATTTAAAGAGATGTTATGTCTTCATCTCTTCATGTTGCTCAAACTATGTATGATTTTTTTTCTTCAGATGAAAACAAAAGGAGATTTAGCAGAATATCCAGGCAACTTTTTCCATAAAATGTCAGTTTATGGTGACCACAGTCTTATCAAGCTACAAAAAGACAAAAGAAAGTGCCGACCCTGTAATGTGCACTATATTCCAAGTCTTTTGGAGCTATACAATATCTAGTATGAAAAGCGTATGAAAAGTGTATGTGGTGACTAGATGACAGAATTGCTTTTTTTTTTTTTTGAACGATCATTAAAGTAAGCGAATTACTTAGCTAATTTGAGACTATTAAGAAACAAAAAACTAATAATTTGCAATGGCATGATAGCAAGATATAATATCTTCAGTTTAATGCCTTCAATTCATTTTTTATATTTTAATTAGTGCTGCCAAATCGATTAATCGCGATTAATCGCATCCAAAATAAAAGTTTGTATTTACATAATATGTGTATGTGTGCTGTGTATAATTATTATGTATATATAAATACATACGCACGCATATATTTAAGGAATATTTGCATGTATATACTGTATATATATTTATATAATTTATCTTATATATAAATATTTTATATATAAATATAACATATTTTTCTTAAATATATACATGCATGTGTGTGTATTTATATATACATAATAATTATACACAGTACACACACATATATTATGTAAACACAAACTTTTATTTTGGATGTGATTAATCGCAATTAATCGATTGCCCAGCACTAATAATAATATAATAATGTCAGTCGTTTTCATACAATAGGAGTTAAATTGTACCGTTTCATGTTTTTCCTCACAATATTGCTTTTTATTTTTTTATTTTAATTTTCAATTTTTATTTAGAAAAAGATTGAGGGTTGTACCACAGTTTTTATTTTAAGTATATTGAAATTGGTCCCACTCACTCACTGTCCCTCCCCCATGCTCTCAAATGTCTATATCCCTCAGGATACAAAAATCATTTAAGGGTTAAACACAAGTTCAATATTTGTGATGTAATATAGATGAAACAATCTGACCCCAGATCTCTGTCACAGCCTCATAATCGCACTTCTATACGCACATACACACTCTAGGCACAGTTATATCTCATAGCCCATGACTTCCCATCTGAACAAGAGTCACGCAGCACTGCGCAGTCCAGCGATGAATCTCTCAGATCAATCATAGATCTGAGAGATTCATCGCTGGACTGCGTTTCTCTGAGGTCAGATTAGAGAGGGAGTGAGCTCCTCACACATATTTTACAATAGAGCGCGACCTCAGATAACCTCACCGCCTGAAGCATGTGTGCTTGTGTTTTCAAGGTCAGGGCTCCTCTCCCATCAGGATTTCTCATCTCCTCTCGTTTGGTCAATAGTGCATGTGGTGCCCTGCTGAGGAAGTCAAGGTCAGTAGGTCACACTCGCACACACGAACAAACTCATTACGTTATTTCTGTTTTGTTCATTTTTTTAAAGGGAGAAAATAAACAATTTAATCCTTCATAAACTTAATTAATGATCATTTTACACAAGTAAACAAGTCCTAAATGAACCGCGTCGTTCCAGTAAACCAACACAGGATCCGTTTTTGCTCTGGGTTCGACAACAAGGCTTTTCTGTCCGAGTCGGGGCATGGCCGGGGATGGCAGTGACAACCACATGGGGAGTGCAATGAAGGGGAAATGACTGTTTCTGGGCTGATGGGTGAACTCATTTATCAGTGCTAAAGTCTTGAGTAATACCGCTTTCTCTTCCCGTACCTCCTGCCACGGCCAAGACAAGCAGAAAGTGATCTTTTCTCTCCAGAATGCCCTCCTGTAGTGGTGATCGCTTGAGCTCTTTAACCATACAAGAGCATCTATTAACAGAGATGTTCTGCTTCGTACCGTGGCAGGTCAAAGGTGGAGCGGACTGACAGAAAGAGACAGAGACTGACAGAAAGAGCATGCGAGAGAGAATCAAATCGGATAGATTAGGCTCAGCTGGGTGTTGTCTGTAATAATGAGTGCCTTTGCTAATAATATTCAATTTAAATGCTGCTACTTATGAGTTTGGGAATTATAATTGCGATTCATGTCATTTCGGTTGGAATAAAATATTTCTCTTGTTTTTACTTGCTTTTTTCATTTTTGATTCATTTATTTTTATTTATTTTATTTACTTTTTATTTTATTTATTTTAGTGCTGTCAAAATTAGTGCGTTAATGCATGCGATAATTTTTTTCAGTTTAATGCGTTAAAAATATTTACCGCAATTAACGCAGCATCCGTTTTTCTATCATCCTTTGGCTAGCGTTACATTATATGATCACGCTCTTATTCATGCAAATTCTTTTAAACCATTTAAGCGCGACAAGACAGAAGAGAACGCGCAGACAGTGCACCAGAATCAAGTTCTCTTTTGGGCTTGAACAAACAATAACACACAGAATTATGCCAAAATGTCAGTTTTGTTGAGTATTCTCATATGAGCAGTTTTAAATTAGTTAAATAACGTTTTAAATTAACTTAAAGAGTTGTGAGAAAATGAGATGCGCATCAGATCCGCGTCATGTTCGGCAGCGGCAGGTCTTAAAGTCACAGCAGCCTAATAAACCAGTTGCTGTGATGTCTGTCATTAATGTTAATCAAAGAGTAGGGATGTAACGATTCAGTCGGAGTCGGTTGAAAATCGATACAAATGTATGACGGTTCAAGTCGGTTGAGATGCACATTTTCGCGATACACATTTTAAACAGCAGGGATGCTGAAACCATAAACTGTGACCTCACTTTACAGGCAGGATAGCAACGAGCAAGTACGGACTGTGCGTGCACACTGGCGCGAAGAAGAGTGAAATAAACGAATGTTTTCAGTTCATTCATATGGAAGTTGGGCGCGAGCGCATCCGTGTGCACGCGCGTCAAACAGAAGCATGGCGACAGCAAGCGCGTAGTTTACGTTGGCTTTCAATAATTTGTTGATTATTATGGCATATTTATCTAAATGTGTTCTGTTTTTCTAACTCTTGCAAGTGTAATGATACAAATTATAATTGAAATATTGCCTTTATAACAATGTGAAACCACTGTCACTGTTGTAGTCTTTTTATTTCTGCTATTCCTCAGTGCAGGATGAGGGTGAAGAAGCTGAAACAACCTCCTCCCAAGAAAACATTGGAAGATCTCCTTGAAGTTTTAAAATTTCAGTTGAGTTATTATTTGACATCAAATATATATTAAAATTTTACAAAGAAATATGCAGAATTTAGTCTGAGAAATAAAAGGACACTTTTATTTTATAATTTGTCTTAAATCTCATTTTGTTAAAAAAATTTTGAGAAAATCATATCGTGAAATTAGTATCGTGAATCGTATCGCAATGTGAGTTGAGTGAATCCTTACATCCCTATCAAAGAACGAAGGTAACAGAGAAAATGTTAGCTTTAATAAGGATTCATCTATATTTAATTTATTATTTATGCAGTGCAGACTGTTTGATAATTGTATTCAATGTCTGTAAATTTCCTACCTGTTAGACAAATTATGCCATTTATTATAATGGGTTTATGTAAATCCACCTACATTAAAAGTTATTTTTTTAAAACCTAATAAATGTTAAAATTGATATAGCTAATATTGTAATGTTGAATGTCTAGCATTAATGTTTAAAAAAAACAATTTCATAGAGACATCAGTAGCAGTATTAGTATTAGTAAAAGATGCCATTTTTTTTGACAAAAAACTATTTTTTTTTTTTTTTTTTTTGCTTAACAAAAAAAAAAGAGCAAAGGATGAACAATAGGTATGTAAAGAGAATGATGGCAAATGTAGTTTGTCACCTCATACATTGGCTAAATCATATTTTAGTAATAAAACATTTAGTCATATTTGTAGCTATTTTTTTCACCAGTACACAATACAAAAGATTAAATATATGATTAATTTGACCAGTACCCATTTGTTTCACTATGATTCTTTAACTGACACATGCTCAACTCGAAAGGTCATGGCTCAAAAGAATTTCCCACAGGTACAGTACAGTATATATGACATTGTGGTATCATTTATGTGAATTTATCTAGTAAATATGATCATTTTGACTTGATGTAAAGGCAGTAAAAGAGCAGGTCTGATCCGATGTGGGCAAAAATTGTGTGGCTGGCTCAGTCAGTCAGGTTCCTTCTAGTCTGTTGGAAGATGTCGGGACTGAATTGGGATGCAGTTTTGCAACTTGGCTCTGATTTTGCATATTTTATCAATGTTGGCTGCTGACTTAATGAAAGTAAAGATGTTTTCGCCCAGCTACCATGTGTTGGGTTGGACTGTGATCTGAAAAGTTTTATAATCATCACTTATCTGTGTTCAGTACTTGGCTAATTTCAGCCTTTATAGCATCAACACATTTCCGTGTAAACACGCTAATAAGCTGGTACTTTAACACAGAACCAGTTTGTTGTGCTTTATGAATTTAAAGTGCCTTAGGTTTACATTATTTTCATGTATATAATTCCATATATTTGGCTATCACGTGTTATCATGCAAAACTAATGATGCACAGCCACATTGTGACACTGAACAGTTTTGTTGACATGAATTTTATGCAACTGAAGTTATGTTTGACACATCATAAACTATGAGTTGCACAGACAGTCGATTAATTCTACCACTAATGATGCTTTAGGTCTGTGCAAACTGTCATGGATCACATAACTTCAGTTGCATGTGTCCGTTGCATAAAATTCATGTCAACAAAACTATATTCAGTGTCACAATATAGCTGTGCATGGGCCATTATGCAGACACTGCTGTAGGTCAGTCCACTCTTGATCCCAAAAAGTGCACGTTTGCAGATATGACTCAAACTGACTAATATGTCTTACAGTCTCCCAGTGGACACAGGACACATGATGACCGCGTCCTCTACGGGACACAGACAAATAGATGATCTAAAAAACCTGGCGCAAAACCACATACCATTTCAGCATTATCATGTTGTATTAAGTTGCTTCTTCTCCAGCTGAGATCTGAGTATTTGAGGAATTTGTGGTTGTATCATCAGTAGTTTTATGCAGTGTTTTTCTGTGATTTGCTCCCGTGGTGCATCCGGCACACAGGGTTCGCGCATTCCTTATGGCAAGCATGCGGTTTTCCAAAAGCCTGTGGAGAGGCAAAAAAGAGGGATACAGATAATTATACGATCTTCATGTGGATTGTATGATTATGATTTAAAGGTATAGTTCACCCAAAAGTGAAAATTCTGTCATCATTTACTCACCCTCAAGTTGTTCCAAACCTGTATGAATTTCTTTGTTCTGCTTAACACAAAAGAAGAACTATCCCTTTAATTTGCCATTTTGCTTGTTGAAAATGGAGAAATGAGCACTGAAATTTTGTGTTGGTTTCTTATCTATTATTCTCGGCTCTGTTGCTGAGTTTATAAGAGCGTTTGCTCTTTCACTCTCTCTTTGTTAACAAAGCTGATGAATATTTCAGACCATGCGTTTGAGAATTTTTGAAGCTTCATTGTTTATTTAATAGCTAGAACAAATCGGAGCACCTATCCGAGAGAGAATGCAGGAACCCAGTGGAAAACTAGAGGCCAGTTTTGATTCTTGCTACTAAATTTAGGCCTTTTTAAAATAATATTGTCTAGTATCAAACTATGAACACAGTTATACTTGTCTAAGAAGTAAATATTAATATGAGCAGGTAAAAGTGGTTAGATGGACATGAAAAACTAATAATTTAAGCTGAATTGGCTATTTTATATTGGAAGTTATATTGGAATGACAGTAAGTATTTATTGAATTAATGAGAAATTAAGGTAATGACATTTTGGGAAGTGTATATATATATATATATATATATATATATATATATATATATATATATATATATATATATATATATATATATCAGAAGTCTCTTCTGCTCACCAAGGCTGCATTTATTTGATCCAAAATACAGCAAAAACAGTATTATTGTGAAATTAACTTTTTTCTATTTGAATATATTTTAAAATGCAATTTATTCCTGTGATTCAAAGCTGAATTTTCAGCATCATTACTCCAGTCTTTAGAGTCACATGATCCTTCAGAAATCATTCTAATATGCCGATTTGCTGCTCAAGAAACATTTATTATTATCAATGTTGAAAACAGTTCTGTACATTTTTTTCAGGATTATTTAATGAATAGAAAGTTCAAAAGAACAGCATTTATCTGAAATATAAAGCTTTTGCAACATTTTAAATGTCTATACTGTCACTTGATCAATTTAATGCATCCTTGCTGAATAAAATGTATTCATTTCTTTAAGTTCTTTCCCAAAAAAATAAAATAAAATAAAATATTCTTACCGACCCAAAACTTTTGAATGGTAGTACAATGTTACAAAAGCTTTCCATTTCAGATTAATACTGTTCTTTTGAACTTTCTATTCATCAAAGAATCCTAAAAAATGTTTTACACAACTGCTTTCAACAAACATTGATAATAATCATACATTTTTCTTGAGCATCATATCATCAAATTATCATAGAATGATTTCTGAAGGATCATGTGACACTGAAGTAGTGATGCTCAAAATACAGCTTTGCATCAGGAATAAATTACATTTTAAAACATATTCAAATAGAAAACAGTTATTTTACATTTTAATAATATTTCACAATCAAAAACAATCAAAATAGTACAGTTTCCAAACTTTTGACTCGTAGTGTATATTATTAATGCTGGGCAATCGATTAATCGTAATTAATCGCATCCAAAATAAAAGTTTGTGTTTACATAATATATGTGTGTGTACTGTGTGTACTATGTTATATTTATATATTAAATATTTTAATTAAGATAAATTATATATATATATATATATATATATATATATATATATATATATATATATATATATATACAGTAAATACATGCAAATATTTCTTAAATATATAAATGAAGGAGTGTGTATTTATATATACATAATAATTATACACAGTACACACACATATATTATGTAAACACAAACTTTTCTTTTGGTTAATCGTTTGACAGCACTAACAGTACAAATGCTTTGTAATATTTTAAAATGTTTTTGCAGCTCTCTTATGCTCTCCAAAGTTACATTTATTTGATGCAAAATACAGTAAAAACAGTGATATTGTGAAATATTTTGACCATTTAAAATAAGTTTTTACAATTTTAACTATTTCCCCGCCAGTGTATATATACACTCACCTAAAGGATTATTAGGAACACCTGTTCAATTTCTCATTAATGCAATTATCTAATCAACCAATCACATGGCAGTTGCTTCAATGCATTTAGGGGTGTGGTCCTGGTCAAGACAATCTCCTGAACTCCAAACTGAATGTCAGAATGGGAAAGAAAGGTGATTTAAGCAATTTTGAGCGTGGCATGGTTGTTGGTGCCAGACGGGCCGGTCTGAGTATTTCACAATCTGCTCAGTTACTGGGATTTTCACATGAATTCCATATGAATGAACTGAAAACATTCGTTTATTTCACTCTTCTTCGCGCCAGTGTGCACGCACAGTCCGTACTTGCTCGTTGCTATCCTGCCTGTAAAGTGAGGTCACAGTTTATGGTTTCAGCATCCCTGCTGTTTAAAATGTGTATCGCGATTCGTTTAACATCTCATTTCTAGAGTTTACAAAGAATGGTGTGAAAAGGGAAAAACATCCAGTATGCGGCAGTCCTGTGGGCGAAAATGCCTTGTTGATGCTAGAGGTCAGAGGAGAATGGGCCGACTGATTCAAGCTGATAGAAGAGCAACTTTGACTGAAATAACCACTCGTTACAACCGAGGTATGCAGCAAAGCATTTGTGAAGCCACAACACGCACAACCTTGAGGCGGATGGGCTACAACAGCAGAAGACCCCACCGGGTACCACTCATCTCCACTACAAATAGGAAAAAGAGGCTACAATTTGCACGAGCTCACCAAAATTAGACAGTTGAAGACTGGAAAAATGTTGCCTGGTCTGATGAGTCTCGATTTCTGTTGAGACATTCAGATGGTAGAGTCAGAATTTGGCGTAAACAGAATGAGAACATGGATCCATCATGCCTTGTTACCACTGTGCAGGCTGGTGGTGGTGGTGTAATAGTGTGGGGGATGTTTTCTTGGCACACTTTAGGCCCCTTAGTGCCTATTGGGCATCGTTTAAATGCCATGGCCTACCTGAGCATTGTTTCTGACCATGTCCATCCCTTTACGACCACCATGTACCCATCCTCTGATGGCTACTTCCAGCAGGATAATGCACCATGTCACAAAGCTCGAATCATTTCAAATTGGTTTCTTGAACATGACAATGAGTTCACTATACTAAAATGGCCCCCACAGTCACCAGATCTCAACCCAATAGAGCATCTTTGGGATGTGGTGGAACGGGAGCTTCGTGCCCTGGATGTGCATCCCACAAATCTCCATCAACTGCAAGATGCTATCCTATCAATATGGGCCAACATTTATAAAGAATGCTTTCAGCACCTTGTTGAATCAATGCCACGTAGAATTAAGGCAGTTCTGAAGGCGAAAGGGGGTCAAACACAGTATTAGTATGGTGTTCCTAATAATCCTTTAGGTGAGTGTATATATATATATATTTCCCTTTCAGTCGGTCACGTTCGACGTACGTCGGACGTCACCGACGAATTGGGATCACTTCTGGGAGCCCCTATCAACTTCGAGATATAGAGAACGGGCCAATGGCCATTGGCGTGCGAGATTTGCATTTCGCGCTCCGCCCCGCGCTGCGGGTATAAACAGGAGGCGAATGCAGCGCACATTCACTTCGGAGCCGAACACGGTGTTGATGAAGGAGACTGTTCCTGCTTCAGCAGAAAGAGAGAGAACGAGAGAAGATGCTTCTTTGAGTGCTGGGAGAGAAGGCACGATCAGCGGCGGCCGCGAGCTCACTGATACAGTGATAAACTGCTGTTTTTACAGCACTGTTGGTTTGGTGAGGGCGTTCCCAACGGTGAGTGCATACACAGGCTGCACTACTCTCCTGTGTTTTGCCGCGGTCGTTCCTGGGTGCTTCAGCACATTTAAAAGAGCTTTCTTCTAAAAGAGCAGCGCGGGTGTGACACTGCGTCTTTTTCAAGACGTCATTCCACCCGTGCTTTCTGGATGCGGTTGTTTCCTGTCCTTTGACGGCCACGATCCCTCTCGCATAAGCATGTTGAGATTGCGTTCGTGGGTGATCCATGTTCTCTCAGGAGAACGGGATCACGTCGGCGCGTTGTTCGTCTCGCCTTCCTCGTGAGGGTTTGAGTGTTCAGCGCGCCGTGTGCCGTCTAGCTGCCGGCTGACAGCGCGGGTTGTCACGGCAACCCAGCGCGTCACTCTGCGCTTTAGATGCGCGGTCGAGACTTAACCTCAAACGGGGTTGAGTCCCTTCGCCTATTCCCCGATCTAGTTTCTTTTCTGGTGCACCAGAAAGGGGCTACTTCGGCTAATAAGCCTTGGTGACCTGAGGATTACAGTGGGGCTTCCCTGCCGAGTACATCTCCGTGGGCCCTCACTCCTCTATCGCATCGCAAGCATGCTGAGACTGTGTTCGTGGGTGGTTCATGTTCTCTCATGAGAGCATGACCACGTCGGCGCGTTGTTCGTCTCGCCTTCTTCATAGGGGCTTGAGTGTTCAGCGCGCCGTGTGCCGTCTCGACGGCCACGCTCACAGTCTTGCATGCCTGCTGGTAGCTTACAGGTGGGATTGCTGGTTCCAAAAAAAAAAAAAAAATAAATAAAATAAATAAAAATAATAATAAATAAATAAAGGGGACCTAGCGTTTCATCTGGGGCTCTAGCAGAGGATGGATGTCAATCGCTGCATCGGAGAGAGGGCTGTTATAAGCTGGAAATGAAGATGATGCTGAGTTTCCCACTATAATGGTGTGTGCTCATGCTGAATCAGATTCAGACTTGACAGCCATGCTTTCCTGGGTGGCTGAGGCGTAGTGCAACGCGTAAATCGCCTTGCCCGCCCCCTTGCCTTTTTCCCGGATGTGCATTGGAAAGCTTTGGCAGTGTGGAACTATTTGGTGCCAAAATATGGGGTGCCAATGGTGCCATAATCTGGATAAAGTTTTCCTCTCTCTCACTACCCTCATCGGTGAGGTGGCAGTGCCACTGGCAGGCCACCTCCGCCCTGCGCTCTTAGTGCACGAGGGTAGTTCTGAGCTGAGGTTGAGCTGCGCACCGTGACTGATTTACATTTAAAGTCACAGCGCTGGCCCTTGGCCAGACGATGTCCACCCTGGTCCAGAAACACCCTTGGGCTACCTTGCAGGGGTGTGAGACGTCGCCAGAGTACGCTCTCTCGATGCTCACATCTCACAAGGTGACCCTTTTCGGCGACACTGTCGGTGACTGTGCAGCAGTCCTCCACAGTGCAAAGCAGATGGAACCCCTCAGTCTGCTCGCCATGGGCATCCCACGATGCCACCCGTCTTGGCTGCCAGTCAGCTGAGACGGGTGACCTGGACTTGGTTGAAGCTGCTCTTCCCCGGAGGAGGGCCGGGTGGAGAATCATTGCTAAATTTTGTTCCGCCACCGGTGTTACAGCCAGTGGTACCCAAATTCTTAAGAGCAGTTCCAATACCTCTGGGTCTCGGGAGTTCAGGAATGGCAGCGTGTGACGCTATGAAGCCGCGCCGCTCTCATTCCCCTCCCCACAAGAGGGCGAGAATGGCAGTGTGCGACGCCGGGGAGCCTCGCCACTCTCATTCCCCTCTTCTCAGCGGTGTGAGGACGGCAGTGCGCGACGCTATGCCTCGCCACTCTTGTTCCCCGCTGAGGAAGGAGGTGAGGTAGGCAGTGTGTGACGCCACAAAGCCTTGCCACTCTCTGCCCCTCCTTCAGTCGCCAGCGGACCGCAGCGTATGGCTTGAGAACGCTACCATGCCTTCTCTCATACCCTCCGTCCAACCGTGGGGGCAGGTAGGTGCTGCGTGCGCACTCAGACCCCACTTCTGGACGCTGTGCCTCTTGGGTCGGGTCCCTGCCCTCCACTTCGCTGCCCTACTGCGGGTACGTCTGTGGGGCGGGTGTGTTCATGGTACGGTTTCCGGAAGCCTAGCTAGCACTTCCGGGACGGTCCCGCTGACTCACCTGCACCACCAGGCTCGGCTATGCGATTCAGTTCGCACGGCATCCTCCCAAGTTCTGGGCGTCCACTTCACTGTTGTGTGGAGCTGCGACGCCCATCTTGTGGAAAGAGATTGGAGCCGGTCCCTCCAGCCGACATGAAGTTGGGGTTCTATAACTTCTACTTCATTGTGCCCAAGAAAAGCAGTGGGTTATGACCAATCTTGGACCTGTGAGTCCTGAACCGGGCCCTTCACAAACCGCCCGTTCAGATGTTGACGCAGAAGCGCACTTTCGTGTACATCCGTCCCCAAGATTGGTTTGCAGCGATCGACCTGAAGGTCGTTCCCTTCAGGACTGTCCCTGTTGTGTGAATACAGAGACACGGTGATCAGTCACCTCAGCCTGTTGGGACTTCGGGTCAACTGGGGAAAGAGCAAACTCTGCCCCGTGCAGAGGATCTCTTTTCTCGGTATGGAGCTGGACTTGGTCAATCTGACAGCGCGTCTCACAGAGGAGCGTGTCCAGTCGGTGTTGAACTGCTTGAATTCGTTCAAATGCAGGACAGCGGTACCACTGAAACATTTTCAGAGGCTCCTGGGGCATATGGCATCCGCAGCCGCTGTAACGCCGCTCGGATTGCTTCATATGAGACCGCTTCAACGCTGGCTACACGACCGAGTCCTGAGATGGGCGTGGCACAGCGGATCCCTCCGTGTCCCCGTGACTCCGAGGTGCCGCCAAACCTTCAGCCTGTGGTCGGACCCTTCGTTTCTACGGGCAGGAGTTTCCCTAGAACAAGTGTCCAGGCATGTTGTTGTCTCCACGGATGCCTCATCCACCGGCTGGGGTGCCACGTACAACGGGCTTGCAGTTTCGGGTCTGTGGACGGGGCCTCAACTGCAATGGCATATCAATTGCCTCGAGTTGTTAGCAGTTCGTCTTGCGCTGGGCCGCTTCAAAACGCCGCTACTAGGCAAGCACGTTCTGGTCCGTACGGACAACACTGCGGCCGTTGCGTACGTCAACAAACAGGGTGGTCTACGCTCCCGTCGCATGTCTCAACTCGCCCGCCATCTCCTCCTATGGAGTCAGAAGCATCTGAGGTCGCTTCGTGCCATTCACATTCCGGGCCTGCTCAATCGTGCGGCCGACGAGCTCTCACGACAGCCAGTGCTCCCCGGAGAGTGGAGACTCCATCCCCAGGTGGTCCAGCTGATCTGGAGTCGCTTCGGGACCGCACAGGTAGATCTGTTTGCCGCCCCGGACACGACCCACTGCCAGTTGTTTTATTCCCTGACCGAGGGGACCCTCGGCTCGGATGCGCTGGCACACAGCTGGCCCCGGGGCCTACGCAAGTATACGTTTCCCCCAGTGAGCCTTCTTGCACAGACTCTGTGCAAGGTCAGGGAGGACGAGGAGCAAGTCCTGTTGGTTGCTCTGTATTGGCCCAACTGGACTTGGTTCTCGCGACAGCACCTCCCTGGCCCATTCCTCTGAGGAAGGACCTCCTGACTCAGAGACGGGGCACCCTATGGCACCCGCGCCCGGTGTCTGGTCCCTGGACGGGACGCGGAGGTTCTAGGTGGCCTACCACAGGCTGTGGTAGACACCATCACTTCCGCTAGAGCTCCCTCTACGAGGCGCCTCTATGCGTTGAAGTGGAACCTGTTCGTCGACTGGTGTTCTTCTCGCTGAGAAGACCCCCGGAGATGTTCGGTCGGTTCTGTGCTTTCCTTCCTACAGGACGGGTTGAAGCGAAGGCTGTCTCCCTCCACCCTCAAAGTCTATGTTGCCGCTATCGCCGCTAATCATGACATGGTAGGTGGTAAGTCTCTAGGGAAGCACGATCTGATCGTCAGGTTCCTGAGGGGGGCGAGGAGACTAAAACCGCCTCGCTCTCCCTCTATACCCTCTTGGGACTTAACTCTGGTGCTAACCGCACTGCAGAGGGCGCCCTTTGAGCCTTTGCAGTCAGTTGAGTTAAAAATCCTGTCTCTGAAGACAGTACTCCTGACTGCATTGGCCTCTATCAAGAGGGTAGGGGACCTGCAGGCATTTTCGGTCGACGAATCGTGCCTGGAATTCGGGCCCGGTAACTCTCATGTAATCCTGGGACCCCGGCCCGGATATATGCCCAAGGTTCCCACCACTCCCTTCCGGGACCAGGTGGTGAGCCTGCAAGCGCTGCCTTCGGAGGAGGCAGACCCAGCCCTAGCTTTTCTCTGTCTAGTCCACGCTCTGCGGACTTACGTGGACAGAACGCAAAGCTTCAGGACCTCAGAACAGCTCTTCGTCTGTTATGGAGGCCAGCAGAAGGGAAAGGCTGTCTCCAAGCAGAGGATGGCCCACTGGATAGTGGATGCCATCGTCTTGGCGTACCAAACCCAAGACGTGCCCTGCCCGCTCGGGTTAAGAGCCCACTCCACTAGGGGTGTAGCTTCTTCCTGGGCGTTGGCTCGTGGCGCCTCGCCGACAGATATTGTAGAGCTGCGGGCTGGGCGACACCTAACACGTTCGCTAGATTTTATAGCCTCCATGTAGAGCCGGTATCTTCCTGTGTGCTCGCTTCCCATAGTCAGTAACACCGAAGTGCCCGTTCTAAGTGTCGGCTTGCTGCGCCACTCCCTTCCCTTTGGAACGGATACGTGCGCTTATATGCTCCAGTCGAGTTCCCCAGAACGGCGAACCCTGTTGAGTCCTCCACAACCCGCGGCAGTCGGATGTGGCGGAGCGTCCGACGCCAGGTCTAACACTCGTATGCATTGGTGGAACTTGTGTTAGGCTGGGTTCCATATGTTGTGACCCCCACGGCGGTCCCATATGTGTATTCTTCCACGGTACGGCTCCCTACGGCGAGCCCGTGTCTTTCCCTCGGCAGAGCTCTCTGCCGTCTCAGTTAGGTGTTGTTCCCCCGCCTGTTTGGCCGGGGCCACCCCTGGGACTTCCGTATGTTGCACTGCCCACGGCCAGTCCATACGTGTATTTTCCACATGGTAACTCCCTTCGGGCATGATGTGGCTTCCGCAGCGTCCCTCTGGGCACGCTTTCCCAGCGTTATCCAATAGTCTGCTGAAGTGGATCTTGCGGAACAGCAGTGTGACTTCCCTGCGTGAATTCCCCGCCCGGAACAGACGGGGTCTGAGGGGCTCTCGCTGGACGCTGGAAGTGGTAGTAACTGTGGCGTTTTCCAAAGGGATCCCAATTCGTCGGTGACGTCCGACGTACGTCGAACGTGACCGACTGAAAGGGAACGTCTCGGTTACGTATGGTAACCCTCGTTCCCTGAAGGAGGGAACGGAGACGTACGTCCCGTCGCCACAGTTGCTGTACCATCACTGCATGGCCGAGTCACTAGTTCGGCTCCTCAGTGAAAAACAATAGTGCGCTGCATTCGCCTCCTGTTTATACCCGCAGCGCGGGGCGGAGCGCGAGATGCAAATCTCGCACGGCAATGGCCATTGGCCCGTTCTCTATATCTCGAAGTTGATAGGGGCTCCCAGAAGTGATCCCAATTCGTCGGTGACGTCCGACGTACGTCTCCGTTCCCTCCTTCAGGGAACGAGGGTTACCATACGTAACCGAGACAATATATATATATATATAATTTTTTTTTTTTTTTTTTTTTTAAGTTGCCAGCCACCACCAACATTTTTTATCATTTTCACAACATTTTCATGACCCCCAGAATATTTAGTTGTATGAATATCTGAACATGCAAAAAATATATCAAAAGAAAGCTCTGCTTTAAAAAAAAACAAACAAAAAACTTTCTATTCTAGTTTACTGAATTTTTTTTTAACAACACTTGAATGTGGGTAGGTTTCATTTAAAAAAAACCTGCATTTTGAGGAAAATGAAAATCACATTTTTGTCAAAGACTACATTGACTGATTTGAATAATTTATTTAAAGATAAGCTAAAAAACACATACACAGGCATGCTTGTGTGTGTTTGAATGAAGGAGCTGACAGCCTTGACTTATCAAAACAAAATGTCATGGAAAAAAGTACAGGATTGAGATATCAAGGAGGTACAAGGTATGTTTGGCAGAATATTACAGGGCAATTACACTGCTCCAGATGTGTACCGCAGCGCTGACAGATAGAAAAAGAGAGAGAGAGGAGCTTCCTTTAAGCCAGTGACAAGGGAAGAATATTGATTGTGTCCTGAGGGAAGAAGGGCAGGAGGAATGTATGACAGAGAGAGAAACAGTTGTTACCCCTGAGAGGGTAATGACTACCTGCGCAGTTCACACCTGATTTATGCCCAGGATCTCTCCACCTGAGCGCTGCCACAACATGCTGAACACACACACCTGTGGAGTGATGGCTTCATTCACAGGAAACATTTGTATGTCTGTGTTTAGGCAGC
This sequence comes from Rhinogobio ventralis, assembly GCA_039654625.1. Taxonomy (NCBI): domain Eukaryota; kingdom Metazoa; phylum Chordata; class Actinopteri; order Cypriniformes; family Gobionidae; genus Rhinogobio; species Rhinogobio ventralis. The sequence continues at coordinate 17,103,093 of CM077206.1, read as the reverse complement.
ATCTTAATTTTCCATGTACCACCATCTCTAAAATTACAGGCCGCAGCTGGTTTAAGATACGAACAATATGAGCCTGTAGTTACAGAGAATTCCTTCTAGTGTACCCTAATAATGTTCAAAAGACACCATTAGGGTAAGACAAATTACACTAAAATAATGCAATAAATATTATCACGCAAAACACCCTAATAAACATAACTGAGTCAGTAAAGAACAAATAATCTCCCTGTATTGGACCCATAATTATCTGAATTGATTTAACTGATGGAGGTCAAAGGTCGGATGGTTGGGGATTGAGTTGCATGGACTGATCTGCATTCAGTTCTGCCCCGTCTTGATCATGTGTTATGGGTAAATGTTTGTTGATTTAGGGTCAGTAGGAGCTCTGAAAAGGCCGCTGATGTCACTGACATCAAAGATGACGGAGGGTGCCTTTTGGCTTAAACTTGCCGTTGCTGAGCATCGCTATGCAGATGTTTTGGAAGATGAAAGAATACTCAATTTCGAAGTATGTTTGGTAATAATTATCTATGATGTTTGAAGTTTGTGAATGATATTAAAATGCTGATTTGTTTTTTCCCTTGTTTGCTGACCTAACAGATATTTTAAATAACCTGACAATTAACTCCACTCGCAAACCTTTGGCCTGACCTTTGACCCTGTGCTCCCAGGGTTTGTGGGTAAAAGGTTGAGGCAGGGCACCACAGCCTTTTCATGGATCACTCAACACAGAGAAACAATGTCATTTGCAATAACACTAACCAGATATAACCTAAAAAGCATCAGACATCAAACAGTCACGTCCGACAATAATTGTATTGTTGAATTTCCGTCATACCCCTTCATTGCTTTAAAGGGAAGGAATTTAGAGCCTCAAATGATCAGAGAGGGTTTTAGACTTTACAGTTACTGTTATCGTGCTAATGTTGCATCTCTAAGTTCATTCCATTTTAAACAACTAATTGTCCAGTTTATTGCCTGTATAGTTGACCTGACCTATCCGTAGACAAAACTGATAAGACAAGTTTGGTGGAGCTCAGCAAGCATGTTAGGCACTAACAACATAATGAGCTTTAAATCTGTGCTGTGCATAAACTCTGTCCCAGTTAGCTTGCGTAAGAGAGCAGCCGTTTGACAGGGTTTTGGCGATTTTTCAGAGCTGCGCTGTGGAAACCACAATGAACCTCTCAGTGCATGACAAAGATAATTTCATTCAAACGTCTTAACCATGAGCACTATTTCCTGTGCTGGTTATTTAATACAGTCACAATATCATATGTATTTCATTGGCCTTGCTGAAGAAAGGCTCCATTTTTTCCCTGGAGAAAATACAATTGAGCGGAAAATTTGATTGAATGCTGTCAGTCTTTTGTCCTCTAGGACATCCAATAAGGCAGAAACATCAATCTAACTCTTTTACTTTTACTTGGCCAAAATTAAGACATGAATTAATTAAAAAAAATAATAATTTTAAGATCAATGTATTAGGACAGCACAGGTTTGACATTTAATTTGGCTTGAAATGTTGAAATTAACAACGTGATGTAAAGTAGGCTTACTGATCATGAAATTCTCTTTAATTGGGTGTAATGTAGCCTACACAAAAAGGACGGTTCGGTATGTACATTGATTTTGAAGTCACCATTCAGTATGTTTTTGGTACAGCAGGGGGAAATATGTTTTTATTAAACAGTGTTTAGTGAACAAACTATATGACACTGTCTTTAAAGGATTCACTTCAAAATGAAAATGTACTGATAATTTACTCACCCCCATCTCATCCAAGATGTTCATGTCTTTCTTTCTTCAGTCGAAAGAAATTAAGAAAACTTAAGAAATTAAGTTTTTTGAGGAAAACATTCCAGGATTTTTCTCCACATTATAGACTTCTATGGCAACCAAAATGTTGAAGGTCCAAATCAATGCAGTTTTTAAAGGGCTTTGAAGGGATTCAGATGCTCTACGCGATCCCAGACAAGGAATAGGGTCTTATCTAGGTCTTTATCTAAAAAAAAAAAAAAAGTATATACTTTTTAACTTAAATTGCTCATCTTGCGCTGCTCTGCGGCTCGCCACAGATTGCGTAATCACGTCGGAACTGTCACACTAGACGTAGGCTCCCTACGCGTTTACAAAGCACACATGCGAAGACTAATACAAATGTCCTTTAGCAAAAGGTAAAGCAACGATGTCGGATGATTTTGAAGTTGAAGATGGAGTGTTTTTTGGTAAAAGGCGTTTGTATTAGTCCTCGCACATTCTCTTGGGGCGGTACTTCCGCCTTTGTCTAGCGTGACCATTCTGGCGTGATTGTGCAATCAGGGACGAGCCGCGCAAGATGAGCAATTTAGGTTAAAAAGTATATACTTTTTTTTTTTTTGAATGACCGATGGTTTCGCTAGATAAGACCCTATTCCTCGTCTGGGACCGCACAGAGCCTCTGAAGCCCCTCGAAACCCTTTGAAACTGCTTGATTTGGACCTTCAACATTTTGGTTGCCATAGAAGTCTAATGTGGAGAAAATTCCTGGAATGTTTTCATCAAAAAACGTAATTTCTTTTCGACTGAAGAAAGAAAGACACAGACACCTTGGATGAGATGGGGGTGAGTAAAAATGTTCATTTTGAAGTGAACTAATCCTTTAAAGGAGTCATGAATTGAGAAGTCAAATGTTCCTAGAACTTTTGACATATAAGACATATCATCATACTATAAGAATATCCTATAAGTTTCAGAATGGAAAACTTCCTTGTTAGTTCAAAAACAGCTTTTATTGTAACCAAGCCCAGAGAACGACTCAGAACATTATGGAATGTGCCTATCTGTCATAGATAGGTGAAAGACCGCCTCTGTAGAAGAAAATCAATGGCTACTTCATCACTGCAACTTTGGCCCCGCCCACTGGCGTGTTAGTGAGATGACGAGGAGAGAAGAGCAATACAGGAGCTGGACTAAATATAACTTTACCTTCCAAAGGATCCTAATGCTAGAAAATGCTTATTTATTTATTTAACAATGTGAATGTCTCAGAGCATTATTTATTTGTATTATTTGGTAAATCAGCCGCAATTTCTGAGCAGGCTTTGCAAAGAGACTTTTACGATGTGGACTCAACAGTAATTCCACAACAGGGGACACTTTTTCCCAGTCATCTAAAAAAAAGTGTTTCAATCAACCTGAATTCACCCTAAGTAACTGTGTTAATTCTAATGCCTGATCTGTGACCAGTGATTGCTGATATGTAATGATTCATGTACAGTCAGATGTTCTTTGTCTATGTGTCAGTAAATCAAACCAGTGACTCAACGGTCAACTTCACATTGTTTCTCTTGGTAGGATTAAAATAATCGGATATTTAAACTGTGATTAAATTATATATAGAAAGTGATCAAAAAACACTCAATCAAACAGCACGAGTTTATCAGTGACAGTTTTGGACTCTCGCCAAAACTCCCGTTATAATCAACGCATTTCTTATTTACATTGTGTTTGCACAGTTAGTTCTGATGAAAGCATTTGTGAGAGTACGGAAATCGAGTTGCAATGCCATGATCTAAATATAATGTCATAGATCTAAATATAATGCTATAATTAACACTTTTCACGATTAGTTAACCTTGAGAGCTGTAATAATAAAAATGTGGTAAAAGTTACAAGAGAGTTCCACATGTAATACTTAGCTATTTCATATGCAAAGATGTCAGCCAATCACAGCATTGGTCATTTACACTAAAGTCTTACAGCAGACACGCCCCTTCAAACAGAGCGTTGATGTGAAAATCATACTAACATTATTCGTGCACTCTAGGAAACATTATAAAACAATGCTGTTAATGATCCCTTTGAGTAAAATAAAAAAAAATTGTCAATACTGCTGCAAACAGCTGCAACACACTCTTCGAACTGCAGTTTATGGTGCTGTTGTAAATAAAGGAAGAGATCAAAAGTGCTTCCATTTTGGGATCCAAAATATAGCCAAATGTATATTTTAGTTAGAACTATTGCAAAGTCTGTAAAGTTTAAGGGTGCTGTATGTAATATGTTTGACTGTACTAAAGCATAAAAATACCATATGTTTACAGAGATTTAGAAAACACGCTGTTCAAATACTTGTTTCTCTAAGAAAACAATGTTATAGCCAGTTATTCTACTTTGAAATGTGCGTTCCGTGTCGGAATGTCTGTTTTTTTGTTTGGGTCTGTGTGATCCTGCCCATTGCCAGTTTACCCATAGTATTTCGACACCTCTGGTTGCCAGTTGGTTGGAAACACAGCGTATTGTAGCCATGGAAGCCAGCAAACGAATTCGGACTGAGATCACAGATTACACCCAATCTAAAAAGCCTTGGTAATAAAAACATTGCAAACATATACATAAGCTGATCAACTTGTGTAAGGCTCGTCGCTAACCATTGTCAATTGTGCTTGTTCCTGTTGTGTGTTTGAAGCACTTAATATAAAGCTGTTTTCATGTGCCTTCTAAAAGATGTTCATTGTAGGAGATTAAAGAGTTAGTTCACCCAAAAGTGAAAATTCAACAGCGTCGGCCAATAGTGAGCCGGCATTCTGACATAGAACCTGGAAGTGCTGCATTGTGTTTATTACGTGAACAGTGTAGGAGACTGACATGCAAGAGAAGAAACTGTTGAATAAAGTCATTATTTTTGTGTTTTTTTGCTTCATAAAATTAAGATTGAACCACTGTAGTCACATGGACTATTTCTTTACTACCTTTCTGGGCCTTGAAAGTGGTAATAACGTTGCAGTCTATGTGGGGTCAGAGAGCTCTCAGATTTAATCAAAAATATCTTAATTTGTGTTCAGAAGATGAGCGAAGGTCTTATGGGTTTGGAGCGTAATTAATGACAGAATTTTCATTTTTGGGTGAACTAACCCTTTAAGAACAACCCTTTAAGTGTTTTTCCTGCAGCGGCTCATTATTTTTCCATTCGCAACATCATATCATACGTTTTTTTTTCCTGTGCTGCAGGTAAACATGGTGATTCAAATTATGTTCTGCACACACAAGTTCGGCACGTGCAGTGGTTAAAACAACCCTGCATTCCTAAAGGAATACGAATACGTGCATGTTACACCATCTATATAGATTATATCAGTAATATTTTTAATCCTTATGAAAGAAGTCTCTTACTGTAGCTATGCTCACCAAGGCTGCATTTATTTGATCAAAAATGAAGTAAAACAGTAATATTGTGAAACATTACACCTGCTAATTTTTTTTTTACTGAATGTTAGTGTATAGGTTATATACAAATACAATAAGATAAATAAAATATTATATATATATATATATATATATATATATATATATATATATATATATATATATATATATATATATATATATATAAAAAATCAAACAAATATTTAAAAAACAAATATCTTTAAAAAGCTAAATAAGTACTGAATCACTACACTAACACACACAAATTACTGACAAACCAGGTTTCCTGTGACAGGTTTTAGTGTGTCATTTAGTGTTCTTGTGCTCTATTGATCAGTGATACACTCTCCACTCTGCCCCATTCACTATAGGCCAAGACAGAGATCAGATTCACCCCTGCACAGGAATTAAAAGCACACTGACTGGTAGCATGTTTCTGAAGAACACCGCAGAACTGGTGTCAGATTATGTCTTTTGCAATATCCCTTACTTCTTTTCTTCATGCAGTCTTCTTCCTTCCACCATCTCTTTATATCCATGGATGATGGCAGGTGACAACAGCTGAAGATCCTGTCTAAAAAACAGATTCAGAAGTACTGACCATGTCAATGCTTTTCCCTTAACCTTGGTAAGACTATTAAGAGACTATGGTAGCCTTTTATTTCACTTATCTAATGTAAAGACTTTTATTTTGATATATTTCCCCTATGGGGAGAATTATGGGTATGGGAATGGAGTTGAGCAGCTTCCATCATGCACTTTGAATGTTCTGATTCGTTCATTTGCACATAAAAAATGGTAGTAATTTGAATCTTGGAACCTTTTTTGTTTCTGGAATTCTTGACCATTTTCAAGCCCTTGGTTGCTTCTAAACCTCACACCTGTCACCTGAATAGGGTGATGACTTTGGATTTGAACATGTGGACACCAATGGTGATGAAGATCTAAGCTGACATGACGTGAAATGAAGGTAAATGTCTTCCTTTGAGGAATTGTTATGCTTTCGTTGATATACAGGCCTTTCGTTGATATACAATCCTCATTTAAAAGAGTTTAAATGGGAATTGTCTGGAAAATATTGACATTGTTGTGCATGTGACGAGCCCAATGCATGTAAAATGAAGGTGGTCTTTTTGATATACAGGACTAATATGATGTGTAACTAATGCTAAAAAATATTTTTAATGCTTCTTAGTTTGGCTGTCATCTAGAAAATTTTTATTTTAATGAGTATTATTTTATGTATTAATATCAGTAATTATTACTCTCTCACAATTTCAACTTTTATCTCTTTTTATCCACAGTTTGACTTTATATCTAACAATTAAGACTTTATTTCTCACAGTTTGGTGTTTTATCTCACAATGTAACATTTATTATTTTAAACTTTATCTCATGATTTTTCTTTTGATTATGTTTGGTGATTTATTTGGTAAGACTTGCGCATGCGGCAGGCATGAATAGTTGCATTCATATTTTGTCAGTGTAATGAAATCAGACAGCACACGGCAGGCTGAACGCTGGATGTGTTTTTAGTCAGCTGATAAGGGTCAAGACTTTTTGTCCAGGCGTTTTATCTTTGCAATTATTTCAAGTTCCAAACCCCAGGCTACCCGTTGAGTCCAGGAAGCCAGCCCATTCTGTCCATAAAACGCCTCCTCACATGTCAATGTTGTTTGCATTTTAATCACAACTTCACAGCATGCACATTATTGCAATACTAGTTTTGAGTACCTTCAAAGTTTTAGCAAAGTTTTTGATGACTGAGCTAAGATATAGAAAGGCATGGACAGTGTGTGTGTGTGTGTGTGTGTGTTTATAATAAGAAGTGGGCCAATTTAATTGAATCTTTTTTAAATCACTTGGAAACAAAAGTCTGTTCTGTTTTGTTGTGGAAAGCCTCAAAAGCTCATGTAAAAATACTAATTACTTTAAATCCACTGCATGCTGGAATTTGCATGAATGTTGCATAAGAGAATAACCCCAGCTGAGTAAATGAGAGCTAACAATGCCAAAAGACACACTCAGCATGCATTGTTTAATCAGGTAAACGCTACCTACTGGCAGGCAACATGTAAAAGATCTGCTTTCATTGTACTTCAGTACTGATGCAGACTATGAGGTTTTTGTATTAGATTATCCAGTTATATTTATATTGAGTTATTAAACTTATTTTTTTTTTGTCCATGAGTTTTTCATGCTCTTCGTGGCTCCTTTTTTCCCTGGCAGAATGTCTGTTTTTTTTTCTCCTTGCCTTAGCATGCATCCTGTTCTGTCTAGTAAGTAAGACACGCACATTATGCAATAGCTGAAAACTTTCAGAGCTTCATATTTACTGGTCTTTATCTTTTAATAAACATGCTGTTCAGCATTATGTTGTACAGAAATTGTGGAACGCTGTATCTCACCAATCTGTTGGTTTTTATGTTTTTTTTTTATTTTTTATTATTTTTAAAGGAAGTTTGTGTATTTGCTTTGATTATAGGTAGCCTATAGTTTGGTGTAATAGTTAAACATCAAATCTAGTAACTAAAAGGTGGTAGTTTTAATCTAATTAATATCCATCCATCCATCCATTAAAAATAATTATATTTTTAAATTTAAAATAAATTTGTAATTTACTCCTGTGACGGCAAAGCTGAATTTTCAGCATCATTAGTGCGTTTAATGTGATTATAATGGGATTTTGGCAATAGTGCAATGCAATAAACGCAATACTTCGATCAAACTAATGCGATTAAGCTCATAATCGTAGTAACCATGGTTGAATTAAACTAGGTGGTGTACGCCGATTTTAATCGCAATAAACAGGCATGTAAACACCTTAATCGCATTATTACTGCTCTGACCAAAGTGCACATGTGCTCGGTTTTCTCTTCTCCAAAACACTAAACTCGCTGCACAGTCTCTGCTCTGTATCTTCATCCAGATGGCGCAAAGAACATTACGACAGCGTAGGCAAACCCGGCACTACGATGGTCATCGCGGCGCCGAATAATATCCAGTACGTCCATAAAAATGTATTTTGAAATTGATGTGAGTAGATTAAAACAATGGGCAGTAACATGCATAATGTATGCTTATCTGAGTGTGGTATAACCATACTTGCGAATAATTAGAATAATGAAAATTGCATGTAAACTGGAGTGAGGAGTTCTGCTCGTGTCATGTAAACATCTTACTGCGATTAAGACCGTACTCTGATTATTAGAAATAATCGCATTATTGGTGCACATGTAAATTTAGTCAATGTCATGTGATCCTTCAGAAATTTATTGTCAGAATTATTTTTGATCAATTTAATTCCTTGCTGAATGAAAGTTTTAATTGATTTATAAAAAAAAATAATAATAATAAAAAAATAGATTTGAAGATTAGAAATGTATTGTCCTGCCCCTTAAAGCAACACTCCACTTTTTTGGAAACTCCCCTAGAGTTAAACAGTTGAGTTTTATCGTTTTCGAATCCATTCAGCCGATCTCTGGGTCTGGTGGTAGAACTTTTTGCATAGCTTAGCATGCATTATTGAATCGGATTAGACCGTTAGCATCTCACTCAAAAATGACCAAAGACTTTCAATATTTTTCCTATTTAAAACTTTACTCTTCTGTAGTTACATTGTGTACTAAGGCCGATGGAAAATGAAAAGTTGGCTTAGGAACTATACTCTCATTCCTGTGTAATAATCAAGGAACTTTGCCGTCTTACCATGGGTGCGGCAGGCGCAATGATATTACGCAGCTCCTGAAAATAGGCTAACTTCTGTCAACATAACCAACGTGACAACCTGCTTGCACAAGGAGCGTACCTTGTAACCATGGAGACGTTTATGAGAGACGATTCAGAAGATATTTACTTTGGTGCAGATCCTGAACCATATCTGTTTGAACCAGAATACACTGAAGATGAGTTTTTGGAACGTGAAAGGCAAGAAAGTGTGGCTGAACAGACTGGGGCAGAAGAGAGAAGGAGAGCAGATTCGAACCGTTACAACACACAGAACCATGGCTAATCACACAGGTAAATCCATTACCTAATTTGCCGGCTGCAACTCTGCAACTACACAAACTTAGGCTGAATCATTCACTATTCCCTATGTTAGTCCACTCATACAGTTCACTTGAAGGAGTGAATGAAAACGAGTGAGTGAATTCGGACAGCCTCTGTGTGTACATCGGCTGTACACTTGTTATTGCGGTGCAATGTGGGATTGAACGAGTGCACTCAACAACGTCCACTATGGTTTCGGACACCACTACAGATGGCTGTCCCCTCAAATAATGCCTTATTTGAGGGTATAGTGGGCGATTTCGGATTCAGCCTTAGTGCCAGTCACGTTGGAAGTTACCTAGCTGGGGACTATTTTCAGGCGCTGCGTAATATCATTGCGCCTGCTGCACCCATGGTACGACGGCAAAGTTCCCTGATTATTACGCAGGAATGAGAGTGTAGTTACTAGCCATATCGGCCTAGAAAATACTTTTCATTTTCCGTGGTCTTAGTACACGATATGACTACAGAAGAGTCAAGTTTTAAACAGGAAAAAATATCGAAAGTCTTTGGTCATTTTTGAACGAGATGCTAATGGTCTGATCCGATTCAATAAATTATGCTAAGCTATGCTAAAAGTGCTACTGCCAGATCCTGAGATCGGCTGAATGGATTCGAAAACGGTAAAACTCAACTGTTTAACTCTATGGGAGTTGGAAAATGAGCCTATTTTCAAAAAAAGTGGAGTGTTCCTTTAAAGTATATTTTCAGAAAACATACTGTGGTAATGCAAAACAGTTGGGTAGTGCTGTAGTCGGCTAGAGTGAGTATTCTTGTTAATTATTAAATTGACAAATGAGATGCCTTACGACCTTGTGGACGTCACAAAGGTCATAAGACGACAAGTCCATATCGAGTGTACAATTTGGGACAAGCCTTACAAACGTACTTTCATGCATCGCTGCAAATTTAGTGCACTGAAGCAAGAGAAGAGGATATATGTCTGTTTTTAGGCTTGTTTCATTCCTCACATTGGGTAATTTTGATTAACTTGGCCTCATTAACTAACCCTCCAATGTCATAGTCAGTAAGCAATGACTCTGATGACTGTGTATTTGGTAGAATGAGACATCTCATCTCAGAGGAGCTTTCTAACCAGTGATTTATCACCACTAATTAACGTCTGAGAGCGAGCAGATGTTTTCATTTCCATTAATGCACCTGAAATGGCACCATAACAACCATTTGTTGAGTGAGTGTTGAGAGAACCTTCACTGGGATAAATATGAGCCAAAGCAGACTGATAGATATAGTACTTTTTGCTTTTTTCATACATTTAAAACAATAGCTCATTCAACTAGTATGGCATTTATTCCACCCATATTGCCAACAAGTAAAATATAATTTTATAGAGGAATCATGTTTTTGATAGCAACTGCAGCCACAACACAGGTGGGAGAATGTTTTTTGGGAGTGGTTAGACTGAGAAGAAGTGAAAGTGATTGATGAGACCTCTACGCATGCCACCTCTCTCGCTGGCTGGTTTATTGGTGGGCCGCTCTGGTTGTGGTAATCTGAAGCAGATGGCAGTTTGTTTGAAGTCCCTGCAGATGGTCATCAACGCTCCGCTCTTCAGCACCTGAGCCGTGAGGGATCCAGACGCCACACAGAGGCCTAACCTGCCAGAGGAACTAAATTACCATCCTGCAAAATGACTAAAATAACCTATTCTGAAGGATGAGTCAAAAAACCATGAGCGCTAATCAGGTCTAGAAACCCCATCCAGTGTGTCAGCCGTGATTAAAGGTCTAACCGTGCTGTATAACCAACATGTTCTGTTTAATATAATCAGGAGTGGCTATTCTAACTAAAAGAATGACATTAGCATAACAGGAAAGCTTGTCCAGACGTATGTTATTTTAGTTCTGCATTAACTTGCATTTTTCCTGGCACATCTCCATTAAAAACTCATTTTAGTCTTAAAGTAAGGCAAATTTGTGCTTGGATTTGACCTACGATATTAGGTTGTATAAAAAAAAACATGTCCTCATTGACACAGTCTGTGCAGAGTGTTATGCATTCTGGGATTGAAGCCAAAATGCAAGGCTGCAACCAAAATCGCATACTTCCCTACTATATAGTAGGTGAAAAACAGTATGTGACAAAATAAGTATGTCCAAATTCACAGTAATCATAAAAGAGTAGGCAAAAAGTACCCGGATGACCTACTACTCCCGCCAAGTTTCTGAAGTGTGCAGACGATGGACACTTTACTATCCCATGAGGCCACGGGAGAGGATTTGTGAATGACAGAGAAGCGACCCAACAGACGCTGATAGGTCACATGATATGGCGAATGTAGTACGTCCAGATTATATTCATATTACACACATTCATATACATACTTTTTTAGTGGTTTTTAAGTAATTACTTATTCAAAATAAGTACCTAGACTGTAAAAAAAAAAAAAAGTTGCTGCCTTAAACATCCAAGTTGATTACTTAATTTCAACTTAAATTGCATTAAAACTCCCTTAAAAAAATCTTGTATAACATAAAAAAGTTTAACATTTCTTAACTTATTTTAATGAGTTAAAGCAATGAAATCAAAGTTATTGGTTTTATTTGTTTATTTAAATTATTAAAGGATTTAAGGAAATAAAGAAAAAAGAAATAAGAATGGTAAAAATTCCAAATACAATTTTATTGTAGTTATGAAGTAAACTATTTGCAAATAATATATATTTTTTAAAATATGCACATATTCACTCTTATTTTCATCTGCCTAATATGTAAAAATTCATTAAAAAGTTGTCACGTCAAATTCAGTTATGATTTACATAAATAATGTCATATTTTTAATTCAAAACAGTGAAATTTAATAAAAAATGTTAAGTAGTTTGCATCACTGGATTTTACTATTGGTCGCTGAAAGTTTTTAATCGTAAAACTGTTGTCAAATATTAAATGTTTAGCTACTTGCAATTTACAATGCACTCTTTCAACGCTTTTCACTCAGTAAGCCCCGCCTTCTTTGATTTGATTGGCCATCTCACTCATTCTGACCGTGACGAGCGCTGTTAGACCCCTGAGGCAGACCAACCTAAAAATTTTACATTTAACTTTTGTCATCCTAGCAACAAACAGAGCAGTGTGTAATGGAGAACAGCAGAGCAGCATTATCAATATCAAATATTGGTGGGGACAATTTGGCCATTTCTAATTATTCAGGGGGACTTGTCCCTCAATTTCTATTATGGTTACGGCCCTGGTTCACAGTGCATTAACTAATATTAACATACACTTTTGAGCTTAAAAATTTATTAATAAATGCAGTAGAAGTGTTGTTCATTGTTAGTGCATGTTAACTAATACTAGTGCTAACAAATGAAACCTTATTGTAAAGACATTTAAAGGCCATATGCTGCATAAATGGACATTCAGAAGGTCAAAAAACACGGAATGTAAGCAAAGTTTTGATCCGTGATACCCATAGTTAAAGGTTATCAAACCCATCTCCAGCTTTTGCTTTATTCCAACAGAGGCTAAAGTGTCATTTCATACTCCAGAAAGCATGAAGGATACAGTCACGGGCATGGAAGAGACTTTCCAGTCCTTGTCTGTGCCAAATACTTCACAGATGAATGACATTAAACAGTTTGCCTGCCCTTCATGGTTATTGCTAAGATGCAAAAAACGATTAGTCGGCACAATCATCATTTATTTTTTCTTTCACATGGTGTCATATGTCACAGCGCTCTGAGAATATCGCATCGAAATGTAACTTGTGTGGTTCAATGGAGCGTGATCCTTGAAACGTGACTTCTAACATCTCGTTTCATTGGCTGAGTAGACGATAGTATGTACTTGGCAGGAAATGGCCATTTTGACACGCTCAATAGTGTATTGCCTTTTTCCTATTGTTAAAACGGAGTTGTGAAGGACAGTGAGACTGAAATGGAGAAAAACGTTGGAAGTCCTGCCCCATTGTTCTGTTAATCTTAGAGTACTTTTTTTTTTGCTCAGAGGTTGTTCCTTCAAAGCTCTGGAGACTGAATGTTCTCAGTTATGTTTTATGGGTTACACTTTACTATAAAGTCTCATTTGTTAACATTAGTTAATGCATTAACTAGCATAGAATTTATTAACATTTGTTAATATTAGCTAATAAAATACATTTGTTCATTGTTTATTCATGTTAGTTCAGAGTGCATTAACAGAACTTTGGATTTACATTTTTTTTAGTAAATGTTAAAATTAAAATGAACTAATATTTATACTCCTCTAACGGAATGTTCTCCGAATGTTCTGGCAAAGTTCTCTAAAAGTTATGAACAAACATTCTTCCAGTAATGTTAATAGAGCGTTCATCAAGTCTTTAGTAATGTTCTCAAAACGTTAGCACAAAACATTATTTATGTTCATGTTCACAAAACAAACATGGTAGCACTTTATTTTAGGGTTCAATTCTTGCTATTAACTAGTTGCTTATTAGCATGCATATTACTAGGATATTGGCTGTTTATTAGTATTATAAAGCATATATTAATGCCTTATTCTGCATGACCTTATTCTATATCCTTAATCCTACCCAATACCTAAACTTAAACGCTACAAAAACTACCTTACTAACTATTAATAAGCAGTAAATTAGGAGTTTATTGAGGAGGCAAAAGTCGTAGTTAATTGTGAATATTTGTTCCCCATACTAAAGTGTTACAGAAAACATTTTAGTTGCACTTCAGTTCTACTTGTTTCAAAATGCTCAGGAAACATTCAAAAGTAACATTCGTATTGAATGAAATGAATGAATTGTTTCCTTAATGTTTGTATAACCAAAACAAAGTTTTTAAAACTTTTTTACCATGCAGAGAACTTTCAGAAATAATGTTTTCATAACTTAATGGGAACATTAGCGAAACATTCTTAGAACATATTTTGTTAGCTGGCTAGATGCTGTAGAATTACTGTTAATTGTTAATGTTAACCAATGTAGTTAAAGGTGCAATAGGTGATTCTCAGAAACATTTTTTGTTATGCTGGTTGAAAGTCTCCTCATATCCTGATAGCAATCTGTAACATACTGCTCTGAGGCTTGAAGGTTAAGGATCCAAATGCAGCATTTATTGAAGGGGTAATCCACAATCGTAGTCAAAACCAGGCAGAAGGTCATACACAGGCAAGCAGTCCAAACAGGCAAACAAGGCAGGAGAGACAGGCAAAAGGGTAATCCACGGAACAGGCAAATAATCCAAGACCAAGAGACAAGACACAAGAAACCAGGAAGAGCGCTCAGAATTGCAGTTGTTACACTAAACAAGACTTAGCAAAGAATGACAGGGTGAACAGGCTAGATATAGGCAGAGGTAATAAGGTAAATGAGACACAGGTGAAAACAGTGAGTGATGATGAGTCCGGGCAAAGGGTTATGGGTAATGTAGTCTTTGATGGAGTGACAGTCCGGGGTGGAGTGCCCTCTGGTGGTAACCACGGGGCACTCTCACTGGTGATTGTGACATAGCCCCCCCCTCAAAGGAGCGGCTTCCAGACGCTCCTAAACTGTCCAGGAGGGAGGTGGAGCAGAGGCGGAACCGGGGGGCGGGATGGAGGGCCAGGCCCGTGGAGCAGAAGAGGGCCTGGAGACTCAGGCAGAGCAGGCAGCCAGGGCAGAACAGGCCGGGCAGATGACCAGGGTGGCGCAGGCCGGACAGATGACCAGGGCAGCCCACACAGTTCAGGAGGCCAGGGCGGCCCACACAGTTCAGGGAGCGGAGTCCTCTCTGGACCTGAAACAGGAAGCGGAGTCCTCTCTGGACTCGGAACAGGAAGCAGAGTCCTCTCTGGACTCGGAACAGGAAGCGGAGTCCTCTCTGGACTCGGAACAGGAGACGGAGTCCTCTCGGGACTCGTGACTGGAGGCGGAGTCCTCTCGGGACTCGTGACTGGAGGCGGAGCCCTCTCTGGACTCGTGACTGGAGGCGGAGCCCTCTCTGGACTCGTGGAAGTAGACGGAGCCCTCTCTGGACTCGTGACAGGAGGCGAAGCCCTCTCTGGACTCGTGACAGGAGGCGGAGCCCTCTCTGGACTCGTGAAAGGAGACGGAGCCCTCTCTGGACTTGTGACAGGAGGCGGAGCCGTCTCTGGACGCTGGTCACGGGCTGGAGCCGTCTCTGGACGCTGGTCAGTGGCTGGAGCCATCTCTGGACGCTGGTCAGTGGCTGGAGCCGTCTCTGGACACTGGTCAGTGGCTGGAGCCTTCTCTGGATGCTGGTCAGTGGCTGGAGCCATCTCTGGAAGCTGGTCAGTGGCTGGGGCCACAGAGACAGGGGACATCACTGGGCTCTGGACGTGAACAGGAGATGTCACTGGGCTCTGGACGGAGACTAGGATGGGACTAGACTCTGGACTGACAGGTACTGTGGGAGTGCAGTGTTCCTCTTCCACAACACCCACAGTAAATGCGGAACCGCTCATTTGTAGAGCAATGTCTATATAATATTCTAGGGTCCAATTGGGATGGTGCAATGGCATACATGAACTGAGCAGCTCAGCAAGGCCTCCTCGGAAAAATATCATAAGACATACCATGTCCATCGTGGAGAGATATACCAGTTCAATAAAGTCTTGCACATAGTCCTCGATAGGACGCTCTGCTTGACGGAGACGCATGATCTGTGCGGCTGTACTAATTTTTGGACGGACGTTCACTTGGCTGCTGGATCTGTGCAGGGCTAAGTCTTCTGTAACGTATTGCTCTGAGGCTTGAAGGTTGAGGATCTAAATGCAGAATTTATTGAAGGGGTAATCCACAATCGTAGTCAAAACAAGGCAGAAGGTCATACACAGGCAAGCAGTCCAAACAGGCAAACAAGGCAGGAAAAAGGGTAATCCACGGAACAGGCAAATAATCCAAGACCAAGAGACAAGACACAAAAAACCAGGAAGAGCGCTCAGAATTGCAGTTGTTACACTAAACAAGACTTAGCAAAGAATGACAGGGTGAACAGGCTAGATATAGGCAGAGGTAATAAGGTAAATGAGACACAGGTGAAAACAGTGAGTGATGATGAGTCCGAGCAAAGGGTTATGGGTAATGTAGTCTTTGATGGAGTGACAGTCCGGGGTGGAGTGCCCTCTGGTGGTAACCACGGGGCACTCTCACTGGTGATTGTGACACAATCACTATGTTAAACGGTCTAAATGTATTTTAATAAAAGTATATCATCTGTGGAAGGTGTAGGACCATAAAATGTTTGTTTAATCAACACGATCACATAAGAATGCGTATCAATAGTACGAGTGTGCAATGTCGTGGAATGTATACGCTAAAATAAGTTTTGGCGTGCATATGGTGCGCCATTTTTTGTGTGCATATGATACACACTTTATGGCGTGCATATGACACGTGGGGGGTTCGTGCGTATAATACGCCATAAAGTGCGTATCATATGCACGCCAAAATGAGTTGATACATTCCACGACATTGCACACTCGTACTATTGATACGCATTTTTGTGAGACCAGGTTCATTTAATCATTGCATTTGGTCCGAATGAAAAGAAAGCATGTGTTCTCTGTCAGTCAACGTGTGTTTGGATACCACTGTGCAGCCTGTTCACGCAGACATCATACGTGCAGAACGAGAATGGCAGGCAAACAGTTGTTTACGTTCGTTATTGTAGTACTGTTACTCACTGTACTGAATGATACATGATAACAATGAATACATAACATTGTCTCTGGTCATCTCGCTTCTGGTCTGTGTGCGTTCATGTGTTTTTGGAGGAGACTTGGCTTTGGACGGTGATTTGCTTTCAATGCATGAATTTCCCAGATCACCTATTGCACCTTTAATTGATGTTAACAAATGACACCTTATTGTAAAGTACTACCGTAACTTCATTGTTTCACTTAGTTGTTGGCATGCATTAAGAGCTATAAAATGAATGTGGATAACATAGCTCAGGTCACTTGGACTTTGGTGAGAAATGTTTGAGTTAAAATCTATGTCTGTATTGTAGATGATGTTGGTCTTTTAAAGAGATTTGATTTGTGATTTTACTTTCTTAAGGGTGAGAATAATTGTTCAGCTGGCAGCTGCATGTCTTTTAAAGGGTGCCTTTTCACCTGTTGTTTTTAGTATGTTTACTCAGGTGGTGCCACTCATAAGGTCTGGAGAAAGAGTTTTTCTGCGCCTGGATACATTTGAATATGAATATAATTCATAACAGTGTTATTGTACAAAATTAATAATAATCGAACTAATATAAAAACAGGATTTTCCCCTAAGAATGCAGTATAGAGTTTTTGCTACAGGGTGGTTGGTATTTTTCCCTCTCAGTTTTGTTCTTGTTAAGCAAAAGCTTTATGTTATATATTTTTTTTCTCTAAAAAAACAAAAAACAAACATCTAATGCAGAATAATTTTTAGGCTGTTTGTTATTCTTTGAGTATTTCATTTATGAAGCAAATATTTCATCTGTCTGCCAGAAGAATGTAGAAGATTTCATTAGTGTTATTTTTCTGACTTATTTTAGTGAAGGGGGGGTTGGGGGAGAATATAATTTATGGCCTCTGCGGGCTTTATGATCTGAAGCAGTTATTATTGATTTTTATTATTCCGTTTGTCGCTGCTATGAACTTCATGATCCTATGAACTAGGATGCTAATATCTGCCATCTTACTCATTGTTAATATAATATAACTTTGTGGGAACACAAAATTAAAAGTCTGGTCTTTTTCCATGCTATTAAAATGAACTGTAACTGGGGACTGATGGACACAAAAGCAGCATAAATGTTGGTTAAAATAAATATATTAAATATTAAAATCATATTGAAATCCCATGACTTTTTTTAATATCCCATGACATAAAAAAATTGATATATATTTTTTGGGCTCCAATGTTGTTTGCTTCCAATCAGTCTTCAAAATATATCTTTATGTTTCGCAAAAAAGAAAGAAATGCATATAGGTTTGGAATGACATGAGGATGAGTAAATGATGACAAAGTGTATATTTTTGGGTGGATTGTCCCTTTAAGTTGTAATTTACTGAAAATCCTATTTGGTCCATTTTAACTGATACTTTTATATTGCTTTTGAATCCTTTTTGAAGCTTAAAAGTCTCAGCCCCAGTTCATTATAATTATGCAAAAGAGCAACTAGTACAATTCTTCAAAATGTTTTTTTGTTTTTTTTGTTTTTTCCTACCATGGAGGACAGAAAGCCATACAGGTTTGGAACAACACGATGAGGAATAAATAAGAACTTATTTTTTTTTGGTTGAACTATTCCTTTCCACACTGAATTTTGCATGGCTAAGAAACTGACGTAAAGATTTCCCTATTTATTTGAAGTACCTTTTTCAATTGCCTCCACATCCTTCCATCTCAGGATAATAAGAAGGCTTTGTAGGGGATGCGGTCAACTTATCAGACTCGCACCTGATTCCTGAGTGACATCTGAGCCCGAGTCTTTCCATTAATCAACCCCTCTCACTCTCTCTCTCTCTCACACGTATACAAAAACACACAGCAGGGTTGTTTGTCCATCGCATGTCATGTCTGGTCATTGAAAGTCGCCATCAACCACTTTATGTGGATGGGATACAGGCCTTTGCTTTTAAGCACACACATACACATGCTGATAGTTAGAGATAATTGGCCACTGCGACTCCCGAGACATACTATCACATCATTCACTCCCTAGCTCACAACACCTACACACACTTAACGCTAATGCACTTAACATACACACACACACACACACGCATGCACACTCACACACACTCACTCACTCACTGAGGTTATCATAGTATTTAATATTTTTGTTTGTTTAATTTTCAGTTTGTCTTTTAATTTTTAGTTTTAAGTTTTCTCATTTCAGTTTAAGTTGTTTTTATTTGAATTGTAGTTTTAGTATTTTAGGGCTGTCGGAATTAATACACTAAGTGGTAGTTTTTTAAAGTTCAAAGGTGTTATATTTTTATATATTGTGTTTTATTTATATTATGTTATTGCTGTATAGTGGCAATATAATTAATGCAGAGAGGTTTTAGTCCTGGTATACCATCTATGTAAAATTTATTTGTGGCCATTTCTATTTTAACTAATTTTGGAGTCATGAATAGTGTTCTATTCAGTTCTATTTCAGTTAACGAAAAATGTTTATAATTTTAGAATTTGTTCATTAACGATAATAATACTGCTTAACACACAGCATTTTTGTTTGTATTTTTTCAGGACACTGATTTCAGACAGGCTTCCAAGGCACCATAAAATTATTCAAAGTGTTATTTAGAATAATGAATCAATATTACAAAGTATGTAGGCCTAATGCCTACTCTGCATATTTACCATTATAAATGTATTCATAAATTGAAAACAATGAACATTTATGAATTGATTTACTTGCTCCGGATGTCCCATTTTTATTTTTAGGGTTGTGTCATGTAATAAAATACGAAGAATACCTTTTAAAAACCAATCAGATTCATAGACAGGAGATCAGTTTTTTTTGTTTGGTTTCAGACAGCCATTGTAGCCGATCCAGTCGCTCTTCCTGCATCACATCCCTTTATTCATCTGAAAACAATTGCAGACAAACAGAATTGCATTCTAGAGACTCTTTGAGATGACATTCTGCATGTGTCACTTTAAAAGTATATCAGCCCTGACTGTGGGAGGTGAAGTTTTAACCCTGTGCAGTATGGATGTCACTTTAAGAATGTTGAGGAGAGACCTTGACTCGACTAATTAACTTGTCCATCTTCAGAGCCTCACTCAAACTCTGTGATAACCGACAAGAGCGCCACGCATACTGTTTACATCCACTAAAAATAAGAGGTCGGACATATACATGCCGACCTCCTGAGTTCCAGTGGAAACAGACACACTGGAAGACACAGGAACTCCAGACATGAAGACGTCCAATCAGCAGTCAGTGTGATACTGTCGACACCGTCTTCCAACACAAGGCCTTTAGGGTAATGGAGGAGCTTGTGTCCATGTGTTTGCATATTTATAGAGTCCTGCGCCTCATGGAAGTGATCGGGGTGTCTCTGGAGTTGATTTCAGTAGCTTTAGCACTTCTTGGTACATCTTAATTTGATCTTCATTAATGGTTGTAATGTTATAACTATTCACAGGCTGTGAAATATACTGCTTTCCCTTCTCTCTTACAGTGAGAACCAAGTGTGGTTTACAGTGTGGTTACCAACGCAGTTTAGGTTGACTCCTGTTTACATAATATATGAGTTCCATATTGGTTATCGGCCAATATTAAAGAATTTTTATTAATACTTTTTTTTAATAGGCCAATAATATATATATATATATATATATATATATATATATATATATATATATATATATATATATATATATATATATATATATATATATAAATTTATAATATATAAATATATATATAATATATATATATATATATATATATATATATATATATATATATATATATATATATATATATATATATATATATATTTGTAATCAACCGATTTATTATAAAAATCTTTAAATGAATATTAAATAAATATATATATTACCTTTGTCATTATCTAATGTTATTCTTAAATTAAACTTTAAAATAATTAATTTAATAACACTGTTAAATTTCATTTGTCACGTTTAAATGATTGATTTTAATTTAATTTATTTATACAAAATTTATTATCAATTTATTTTGGATTTTTGAGTAGTGGTGTGGAATTACTTTGTAACATTTCAATTATTGAATTTAGTTTTATTGTTCTATTTTTGATTTATTTAGCCAAAATAGTATATAATTGTAATATTGGCCAGCAACCAACCAACCAACCAGCCTTAAATTCGGTGGATTTTTGAGTAGTGGTTTGCTATTACTTTGCTATTACTTTATTATTATTATTATTATTATTATTATTGTCATGAGGGAAGAACTAAGTACATATGCTGTCCTAATTTGACCACAGCACTATGTAGGATCTCTGTAACAGCTGTAGTAATAAAAAAAAAATGGCAGATACAATGAAAGAGTCCTTTATAGTTATTCACGCAAGTGTAAGTACTCACAGAACAAAAGCTGAATGAAAGCGCTGATCGGTCATTAGCTCCCTAAAGGAACGCTGTGTGTAGTATCAGTAGATCCATGTGAAACTGAGTCAGGCACGTATGGCCGATACATGCTCATATAGTCTTACAGACCACACGGAGAGCAAGCGTCTCGCTAATGCCACATGCGCGTGTCTAACACATTGAGGCACTCAGAGAAACTGGGCCAGGGTGAGACCCACAGCTTGTCCTGCACTTGTGTTCGTGCGTGTGGCGGTTTTTAGATAGCATATAATGAATAACACACCAACTTGTTTGGACATCCACGATTCATTGGAGAAAAACAAAATCTTGGCAGATCGCTGCTGCTAGATGATAGAGGACGAGGAAAAGGACTAGGGGAAACTCCAGTTGTCTGGTGGCTCGCAGTGAAGGGCAATGAGGATATCCAATCCAAACACACCCCTGTTCGGGTAAACACCCAGAGCTTTTTTTGCTCTTGCCGCCAGAGTTTAACCAAGCCAAAATCAACCCAGCTATCTGAACCGCTCGCCTGTACTTGCACTTCAAACACGAGAATCCAGATCCGACCCTTTCTGATCAACCACCATTTCTCTAACATAAAAACATGCAGGCATCTTCCTCACTGCTGTCTTAATGACCTGCATTACGAGTGAAGACATGTTTTATAGCCTTGATGCTATGTGTCATTGGGGGTGAAGTCATTCAGCAGATGCTTTTATTCAAAGCGACTTGCAACACAATTATTATAGGGACAATCTCCTTGGAAGAACCTTAGGTATCTTGTTCAAGGGCACTTCGGGTCACATTCACCCCATGTGGGATTTGAACCTTCAACCTTGCAATTTCCAGCCCTCATCTTTAACTTGCACTATATCACCCCATTCAAAATAAAATGTCCCTTACTTCCTTAATACAGTAGGTGCAACAGGATAAAGCAATAAATTAAATAAATTCTTAATCTTTTTCTTAGTCCAAAACAAGCAATTCATTCATTCAACATCCATCATAGTATGACATAGTGCTGTGGTCAAATTAGGACAACAGATGTACTTAGTTCTTCCCTCATGACAATAATAATAATAATAATAATAATAGCAAATAATAGTAATAGCAAAGTAATAGCAAACCACTACTCAAAAATCCACCAAATTTAAGGTTGGTTGGTTGGTTGCTGGCCAATATTAAAATTATATACTATTTTGGCTAAATAAATAAAAAATAGAACAATAAAACTAAATTCAATAATTGAAATGTTACAAAGTAATACCACACCACTACTCAAAAATCCAAAATAAATGAATAATACATTTTGTATAAATAAATCAAATTAAAATCAATCATTTAAATATGACAACTGAATTTAGGAATCACAACATAATATACATTTTAAATGAAATTTAACAGTGTTATTAAATTAATTATTTTAAAGTTTAATTTAAGAATAACATTAGATAATGGCAAAGGTAATATATATATATATATATATATATATATATATATATATATATATATATATTTATTTAATATTTATTTAAAGATTTTTATAATAAATCGGTTGATAATATATATATATATATATATATATATATATATATATATATATATATATATATATATATATACATTTTTTTATATATATATATATTGAATGCTGTTACATCGCCAGTTGGTCAGAAAGTGTTAGGGTTAGGGATATAAGAATATTAGTCAAATACATTTATATAGTGCTTTTCACAATGTTTCAAAGCAGCTTTACAGAAAATCATAATTTTGATGTTTATAATCTTAGAGATCACAGCCATAGCAAACAACAACAATCCAACGATCCAATCAATTTCCTATGAACAAAATCAAGTTCCGCCCTATAGTTTTTCTTGTTCGAGAAGCCATTTCACTCAGATATACATAACAATAGGGAAGAAAAGACTATACCACACATATTGCAACTTTAAAGCTGCAGTCTGTAAGTTTTGCCTCTTTGTCGCCATCTCTGTTTGAAACCTGGAATTGCAGTTAGTTGCGGAATTATTATCTTTATGTGGGTTGTACATCGTCACGGCTCCTCAGCGCAGATGAATCTAATGTTGAGGAGTAATATGTGTAGGCGGTCACCGCACCGGTGTGAATACTGTACTTCAGAATCACAGATACTACGTCTTGGAAGTACGACCAAAATAATACGTTTCACTGGAAAATGTTATCTGAATAAGTAACATTTCTGCCACTATTGTTCTGACCGACTGAGAAAAAAAAGCATTACAATAAATAACAGTAATTATATCTAATGACTGCTTATCTCATATCACATCAAACCGTGCAAATTATTATTATTGTTATACTTTGTTCTCAAATTGTTAATGTTAACAACATCAGCATTGCGTGACTACCTGTATTTAGTGTGTATTAGCGTTACCTGTAGATTTCAATTTCTGTACAGTCTATTCTTTTGCTTTTGACCATGGATGAATCTCCAGTTGTCACTGATGATGTCATTTGGGCCTTTCTGGATTACGATCCGCCATCAAAATGATAAATTTAATTATTCCAGCTGCTGTGAGAAAAGGCTATAAATGATCCGCCACCTGCAGCATCCTCACATGCGATACTACTACTACTAGCCGAACTCCTTCTTTATGTATACAGACGTGAAGTAATGATGCAAAGACATGCTCGAATTTCCTGTGGAAATCCAACAGTACCACTCAAATTATAACACATTATTACAAGCTTACCATTGTGAATCGGGCTAAGGTAAGGAGATAGTTTTGAACACTGGCTGTTATATACTTGCTCAAAATTAGATTTTGGATGCAGCTTTAATATCTTCATGCATTATAGTTATATAGCCTTATAGCATATTAACATTCAGCGATGATATAGTTTACATTTTGCGACTATACAAGCAATCAAGCAGTTGAGGTATTCTATTGGCCTACATGAGTATATTGCATGTATGCGGATAAAGACATTTTTATATATCAAACTTTATATTATAAATACATTTTTGCTATGAAAAAAAAAAATCAGGCTGTTGAGATTTGCTTTATAGTATATTACGCTTTATGTGAATGTATTTTATGTAATCCTAATTTTGCTGAAATAACATTTGTGAGCAAGACTTAAGGGTTTACAATGGGTTTGCAATGTCTCTTCCCACCACTTTTCAGATGATTTCTACACCTCTGATATTAAACACAAAAGAATGTTTATTGACTGTCATTTTTTTTACTTTGCGCAACATTTTCGCTTTAAATCAATTAAAAGAAAAATATCTTGACTCTAGAAACTTGTCATGTTAGAATAAAAATGCACCTGTGTTTATGTCCTGAAAACAGGACAACTTGACTAAGAAGACATGAGCTGTGTCCCAAAGGACCCACTATACAATGCATTTAAACACTATGTACTAATGTACTCAACCATGTAGTGTATGAACTTTATAAGGTTATTTTGTCATTCAACACTGGAGTCAAATGGCATAGAATAGTGCATAAGTACGCAAATGGATGCACCTATATTTATGCTAGTAAGCTTATTCATTTTGATAATTATATTTTGTTAATTCAAGTGTGGAAGTGACTACTTATTTCTTGGCTTTTTATTCGTGATGGTGTTGTTTTCTTTTCGTCCTCAAAGGGCTGGCTCATTATTACCTTTAAACATGAACCTTTCTGTAATTTCTCTTGGAAGGCCTTGAGGAATAATAACAGATTTGTGGTTCCAGTATAAAGCTGCGTATTTGTCCTGGGATATGGCGCCGTTTTACTGCCTGGCCTCAGGATCACCAAGACCCGGTTAAAGTAGCTCGGTATCACGGTGGAAACTTGTTTGCTTGACAACGTCAGTTCAATATTGGACGGATTCACGTCTCCTTCATGGTTTGTATTTGGTTTTGTCAATTACTGTACAGTTTTCCATGGTGGCTAGGTATAGGTTTGGTGTTTAGGTTAAAGGCTCTTGGCTGAACTTATTTTGGTGTAGTATGCAAATGTAAACAGCCTGTGGTTTCCATTATGGTATTTTAGGAAAGGTCACGGAGTAATGGAAATGTTTGGCTTTTGGCCGCAGGGTGTGTGTGTGTGTGTGTATGGCCGACTGTTTCGTGATGAGAGATGAAGGTATTGAATAACAGAACTCAGGAGTCTGGCTGGTAATTAATATGGTTTTTAAGCCGACACATCCAGTATGTCAGCTTGCCAAGAGCCATCTTCAGAAGGGGCATGTACCCATAGAGAGGGGTCAAATATGCCACAGATACCAGCATATATTACCTCAAGCAACAATAATGTGTAATATAAGATCCTGTGGTTATGACAAAGCAACAAAACAAATGCCAGAAAACCAAGAGAAGCAGTGAGCTTTTCATTTATCAAAACATCTCTAATGTTTTATTCATACAGAATTACAATTACAAGGATGTTTAGCGAGTATTACTTGGCAAAAAATTTACCGTTGAGCAAATAATTTTTCAAATGCAGCTTAAAGACCATTTTATGGACTTTTATTATATTTAAGTGTAAAAACAATATATTTATGCTTTGTTTCTAAGTTTGTTGTTTTTTCTATTCTTTTTAATTGAATTTTTATCTGAATGAAGTACTTCACTGTCTTCATTCATTCATTCACCAGAAATTACTATAAAGTTAGTTTTCTATATTTTTCTTTTATTCTTGGCTCCTTTTTAGCATATTTTTTTCTGAAACCATATAACACAATATACATATAAAGGTACATGTAACTGTTCTGATGCAATATGGAGTAATTTGTGGTTATTATGGCTATTTCATGTCATTGACTATAACAATGGTACATATGTCCATAGTTATCAGGGCTTATCTGAGTCAGATGTGGTATTGCTGGCTCTTATTACTAGGCAGACTGGTATTAGCACCAGTAACTTAAACTAGGTTGTATTTTCTCACTAGTGTGACAGAGCTATTCCCATCTCACTAACTCTGAAGACGCACTGTCTGGATGCAAACATGAGCTGGCTGGCAATAGTCTGTCTGCATAATAATATTTGTGACTTTTGACTTCTTTTGATGCCTTCTGTAACTTGGTTGCCATTTAAAGAGTTTTAAGGCCGTATATTAGTACATATTTTGACCATTCATATCGGTGCGGCTCCTTGATCTTTTTTCCTAGATTGCTTTGATCTCTGCAGTTTCTGGTCTGCAGCTGGTTGGCTGTTCTGTTTTAAGATGTTTGTAAGTTTTACATTATCTTGCCTGTAGCTATTACATCATTTCTTACTTTAGAATGGTGGTCTCCATTAGATATCTGTATATTTCTCTTCACTGCCATGGTTTTTACTTAGTATGATTTTGGCTTTAGTGTTACTTAGTAGTTATATGTAGTAGTTATACTTATATGTGAGTTTAAATAAGGTGAATTTTGTGCTTATATCTATAAGTGTATACCTTAGGTCTTTAGTGACCCGGGACATCATTAAAAAAAAATCAAAGTTAGACAACCTTCTTAGTATTCCTCAATCAATTCATTATAAACAATATAAAAAATAAAAAATAAAAAAAAACAATTATGAAGGGATGCCTGGTTCCCATTCAGTTGGTCACGTTCGAGGTACGTCGGAACTGACCGACGAATTGGGGATCATTTTCAGAGACCAATCTACTTCGAGTGTATAAAAACGAGGCAATAACGTTGGCATGCGGACCACGCACCGCCCCGCAGCGTGAGTATAAATACGGAAGTGGAATATCGCATCCTCGCTTTCAACTTTGGAGCCGAACGGTTTGCAGTTCAAGCTGTTTCTACGAAGAGTGTTTTCGCGAGTCTTTGAGGAAGATCGCTCTCTTACCTGGTGCAGGTGTGACGGTGTGATTCAGCGAGTGGCCGCTGCAACGTGCACTGTTCCTGTGTTGGTTGGCTGGGCGTTTCCATTTGTTGAGTGCTCACACGTGGGCTTGCACTTTTGGACCCCTGTGAGCCGCGGCCATCTCCCTGAGTGCTTCTAAAAGAGCATTTCCATTCCTAAAAGAGCAACACGGTTTGACCCTGCGTCTTTTTCAAGATGTCATTCAAACCGTGTGTTTCTGGATGTTTTCTGTCCAGTTGACGATCATGATCGCTATCTCACGTGTTTGGACATTCAGCATGCTGAGGCGGCGTTCGTGAATGACTCATGTTCCCACTGCGGGAACATGACCATTGCAGTTCTATGGTCTAGGTTCGAATACCTCAGAAGGGGTGGAGTCCCATTGCGCATCCCCCGATCTAGTGGTCCTCCCGCTGCGAAGCAGAGGGCTGCTGCTTTGGCTGATGCCTTTGGTGGAGACCTGAGGGTGACTGTGAGAGCTTTCCCGACGGGCCAACAAGCCCCTTGGGCCCCTCCCCCCTCCGCTGCGCCAGTGGAGCTTCCGGAAGAGCGGCCCGGCCCTTGCCATGGGGGGCCGGCCCTCTCTCTCAGGGCTCCGGCTGAGGATATGATCTCGATAGCTGCATTGGAGGACGAGCTAATGGGCTCTGGAGATGAGGATTGTCCCTGTTGCCTTGCGTCTTCACGAAAGTCGTAGAGGCAGCCATTGTTCCGCTCAGAGAACAAGACGTTCGCATCCTCAACTACCTCGACGACTGGCTCATACTCGCCCAGTCTCGGGAGCAGTTGTGCGAACACAGGGACCTGGTGCTCCGTCACCTCAGCCTGTTGGGCCTTCGGGTCAACCGAGAGAAGAGCAAACTCTGTTCCACACAGAGGATCTCTTATCTCAGCATGGAGCTGGACTCAGTCAACCAGACTGCGTGCCTCACAGAGAAGCGAATTCTGGTCAGTGTTGAACTGCTTGAATACGTTCAAAGGCAGGACAGCGGTCCCACTGAAATATTTTCAGAGGCTCCTGGGGCATATGTCATCTGTAGTCGCGGTAACGCCGCTTGGATTGCTTCATATGAGACCGCTTCAGCACTGGCTTCATGGCCGGGTCCCGAGATGGGCGTGGCAAAGCGGCAAGTACCGGGTCCCAGTTACTCCGTATTGTCGCCAAACCTTCAGCCCGTAGTCAGACCCTTTGTTTCTACGGGCAGGAGTGCCCTTAGAACAAGTGTCCAGGCATGCTGTCGTCTTCACAGATGCCTCATCCACCGGCTGGGGGGCCACATACAACGGGCATGCAGTCTCGGGTCTGTGGACGGGGCCCCAGCTGCATTGGAATATCAACTGCCTGGAGTTGCTAGCAGTACATCTTGCCCTAAGCTGCCTCAAAAATCTGCTTCAGAGCAAGCACGTGCTGGTCCGTACGGACAGCACTGCGGTCGTTGCGTACATCAACCGTCATGGTGGTCTATGCTCCCGTCGCATGATGCAACTCGCCCGCCATCTCTTCTTATGGAGTCAGAAGCTCCTACCCTGCTTGGAGCCCTGACTCCTGCTCCAACCTAGGAGCACTCCAGCGAGCTCAAGCAGGGCGCTGGAAGGGCCAGCCTCCCTGGCGTGTTGGTAGGGATCCCCAATTCGTCAGCTCCTCAGTTGGAAAAGCGAGGATGCGGTATTCCACTTCCGTATTTATACACGTGCTGCGGATGCCAACGTTATTGGCTCATTTTTATACACTCGAAGTAGATTGGTCTCTGAAAATGATCCCCAATTCGTCGGTCAGTTCCAACGTACGTTTCCGTTCCCTCCTTCAGGGAACGAGGGTTAAATACGTAACCGAGACATTTCCCATTCATATTTTTGTAAAAATGGTATAGGGTCACTAATGATCCGATGTGTGTAACAGTGTAAGTATATTTTTTCTGCAGAACAATATTTTAATGTTTGATGACTGAATAACCTTTATTTCATTCTAGTTTTAAGAATATGTTTGAAATGGTCAATATGAGCCAGATGCTGAATGTACTGGGAAATGAGCTCTGATGAGGACAGTGATGATGGTATAAAACATCTGCTCAAACTGAACCCTTCCAAGCTCCAAAAGGAAACAAAATATGTTTTATTTTATTCTTCTGTAATTGTTACTCCAATATCGGGAGAGTTTTATATTATCTCAACAGGTAGAGATCCATCCATGTTAGATATAGAATATGAAATAATGTTTAGCGAAACATTCGTGCATTTAAGGGTTAAAAACAGTCATTCAAAAATCATAATCATTATTATTATTAGTAGTAGTAGTAGTAGTAGTAGTAGTTTTTTTTTTTTTTTTTTTTTACATTTATTTGTTTTTAACCTTTGACCTTTATTTGATTAGTGTGATAAATTACATGAATAAAGCATAGTTTGAAAAAGTTTAATTTTTGTCAAGACTTCAAGTATGGTCAAAATTAGCCCAAATGAAGAATTACCCTATTCTGATGCATCAGGCTATTTTCCTTTTCTCATTCTCAAAAGGTTAAGAGCAGTCTATGCTGACTTCTGGCTAAACCCCAGTGAAAAAAGCATCTCATGGGGAGGAAGGTGGAGGCTCTCTGTACTTCATCCACACTCAGATTGGGTTTCAGTGGCCGGGCTCAAGATTTCTCCTCAGGAAACTGGGTCTGATGGACAAAAGTGTAGCCCGTCTCCAGGGATCTGTGTTCCAAAAAGGTTTATATTGTGTTTGCAGCTCCCGCAGGACTGCAGATGTTGGTGGCAGGGCCCAGGCGTGACTGATGAAAACACGCATACGTGCAGGATGTGAGGAGAATGGTCAATGTCAGGGAAACTTTCTGTCTGAGTGCTTGTGGTTCAGGAGACAGGCACCATTGTGCTGGAGCTCATTTTGGGCTCCCTTAAATGACTGAAACGTATCCGACTGAGCAATCCAGATGCTGCAGGAGCAATGTTCTGGAATAGACTTTAACCTGTAGTGTTTATTTAACATGTGTCTGGTAGAAATGCTGACTAAATGAGCAGCATTACATCAACATTTAATATCAATGACTTCTTCATGAAGGTTAATGGTCTGTAACATTTATTCATTAAAGGAATATTTCAGCCAAAAATGACAATTCTGTCATCATTTACTGACCCTCATGTCGTTAGAAACCTGTATGCTGTTATTTTTCCTCTGAAAATGCAGTTTTTTTGTTTTTTATTATTAAGTGACAGTTTAGTGACCAAGGCTGTCAGGATTTTTATTTTTTTATTTTTTATTTTATTTTTTTTTATGTTACCGAAAGTGGCTCCTAATATTATTTCAGAGCTTTTTATTTATTTTTAATTCAATTTAATTGTATTTATTTTTTTATTTTAATGTTACTGGAAGTGGCTCCTAATATTATTTCAGAGCTTTATTTTGTTTTATTTATTTTTATTTTGTTATTTGAATGTTACCGAAAGTGGCTCCTAATATTATTTCAGAGTTTTATTTTATTTTATTTTTATTTTGTTATTTTAATGTTACTGAAAGTGGCTCCTAATATTATTTCAGAGCTTCATTTTATTTATTTATTTTATTGTATTTTTTATTTTATCTAAAAAAAAATATTTTTTTATTAGTAAATAACTACTTAAATTTCAGTCAAATAAATATCCTGGTATCCTACAGCTTAAAGAGACTCTGAATAAAGCATTTCTATTTTTCTTGTATTCGGTTTATTTGGAGCATGCATGGATTATTATTTTTTTATTTTTTTCAAATTATTTCATTTTGCTATCATTTTGCTGTATAAAAACATACAGGTTTGGAATGACATGAGGGTGAGTTTTGATGAATTATAACTTTAACTATGATTTGCTAATCAACAATGGATATTTATTTAGCACTTATTTTAGTTTTATTTTTCGCTGTATTTTATCTGCATTTAAAACCAAAAAAGCTATAGGGCTCAAACCTCAGAATGATATATGTCCATCTGTGTGTATCTGTCTTTTCCAGATGAGACATTCAAATGGAATCTCCATTGACGTTCACTAAAGCCTGACCTGTTCTCACACAGAGATCCATGGGCCACTGGTCAGATTGTCATCTCTGTATCTTACTGGATACGAGTTCAGGTGTCTGTGCTGAGGCTGGTCTTGTGAATCGCTCTCCTGCTGGTTTCCCCACAGAGTGCTAATGACCCGAGAGCTGTTAGAATAACGTTAGTCCTGCTTTACCCCTCTTAAACACACACTGACCTAATAGTTTTACCACTCCGGACGCTGTGTTTAGTGCCACTGTTTGTTCTGACGGACAGAGTGACCAGTGTTCCCCTGTCTGTGCAAACCATCACCACAACACCTGCTTGAAAGCCAATCGTCTACACAGCTGTCCAAAATTTTAGTTTTTTTTTTTTTTTCTCTTGTTAGTTGATGATGGCGTACTGTATAACAAGCAACTATGTCAGTTTCATATTGAACAATGTTCTTATGGGTTTGCAATACCCAACAAGCATTTCAGTAAAAAGCAGTAAAAAGACGATTAGAATGGGAATGTTTTAGTTTTAGTATGTAGACGGAGTGAAAGGCAGAAAGACAAACAGAGAGAGTGTGTAAAAACAGATCGGCTCACCCCTGCTGTTAACTACTGCCACCTGTGCAATATACCACCACTTTCTCAAGAGAGGAAGAGGAAGAGAGAGTCTTACCCCTCCCTCCTTAAACACCTCACTGATCTAAAAACAATAACAGTTTCTTTTGGTGTCCAGGGACTGATTTTCCATCTCCCATGGCTCATTTCACTAATTCTCCACTTAGTTATGAGCGCTATAGTTCCATTGAATTTTTCCCTTGCTCGTTTGAGACTTGCTTTACACCTGATATGTTGTACAATTAATATATTTGTCAGATCAACCGTCTTTTTCTTAATTCATTATTTAATGCGAGTTTTGCCAAATTCCAATATTTTACAAAAATTTGATAATTGTTTAAAAATGATAATTGAACACCAATTTTTGAATAAAACATGAAGGAGGATCAAGTAAGAGATGCTTTAAAAATCATGCCTGATATTACTTTCTGTTCATTTGTCATAAGACACGGAAGATCAAGTTGACTGAATTTAATTTTGAGATTCATTCTAGGAAAAAGTATACTTAATATTAGCATATAATAAGTATTATCATTAATAATAGTACTATTAAGAATAGTTTATAATAATATGTTAAATTATAGTTAAATTATAATTGTTAAATAATGTGTATCTGTCTTTTATTTTGTAATGTGTATATAATAATAATAGTTATTATTATTATTATTATTATTAGGATTAATAATAATAATAATAATAATAATAATAATGTGTATATTTATTATATAAAAATTAAAATAAAAAATCATCATCATCATCATCATCATAATCACAATAATAATAATGTCATGGGTGGTTGCAGGAAGGAAGACGAAAATTATAGTTCCAACACACTAAGGGCCCTATCATACACCCGGCGCAATGCGGCGCCAGACTCGACGCAAGTGTTTTTTGCTAGTTTCAGCCTGACGCAGTTATCATTTTCATGTCCTGCACCATGTAGTTTAAATAGCAAATGCATTTGCGCCCATTTGTGCATCCATGGGCGTGCTGGTCTGAAAATGAGGTGTGTTCAGGCGCATTGTTGGCACGTTGCTATTTTGAGGCAACTGAAAACGACTGTTAGTAATATGCGCCTATAGGCGGGTCCACAAAGCGCGTACACTCTGCTTATTACACACACAGGGATGCACAGCAGCACACAAACATTTTTAAATATGAAAAATTTAAAATGGATTAAAATGTAAAAGATTATTATTGTGTACATAAATATAAAAATTCCTACATGTCATAATGGATAGTCATTGCATGTATCAGAATTAGCCTACCTATTTGCAGTAATGATGAGCAAGCAGGCATCATTGGACGAGTAGATCCGTTTCCTTGCTGAGAAGCGTTCAGTCTTTCTACTTGCAAATTTCGCCATGTAGATAGCAAACCCGTCATGGCACGAACGCACGAGGCTTTTAAAGGGAATGAGAGATGAGACTTTGATTGGTTTATTGCACATTACGCCCAAAACACACCCATGACTCATTAAGAGAATAGGGACAACCCTTTAGGACCGTTTTTTCCTGTCATTAAACTAGCAAAAGTGGATTCGGACACGCCCACTTGCCCCGTGCGCTTTAGACCATGCGCTTAGATTGTTAAAATAGGGCCCTAAATGTGAACGTGACCGGACAGAGAATGAACGTGAGGGTAAAACTTAAATAGAAACTCAAACAAGATGAATAGAACACAGCTGAACCAAACAAACTCATAATGACCATGGTAATAAAGGAGTGGCGGGAAAATCAAACAAAGAAACACATAAGAATGAATGAAACCAAACTAAAAGTGCACAATAACTAAGACAAACTGTGGTCAACATAAATTGGTCATATATTTTTTTTTAAGATTTATTATATATTAGGGTTTGCTACTTGTTGGTTATTTTTCCTGATTCTCCGGTCCAACTCAATCTTTTAAAAATGTAGTTACAATTTATAGGAACAGCTGAAGTTTGTGCGTGTTTGTGCGTTTTGGCTGTTTGTTCACAGAGATCTGCTTCACAGACAGCGTGCCAGTACAAATTTGAGTAATTTTTTTCTCTCTCTGTCTTACCACGCTTTGATGGTTTAATAGCACTTGAATGAATGACAGCATGATCATATACTGTAGCACTGCCAAAGGAAGACAGAAAAAAATGGATGCTGTGTTAATTATTTTGAACACGTTAAACTGAAGAAAAAAAATCTTGACAGCCCTAATCAAAACGTCTTTAAGATCATGAAAAATTCAGTCACATGTGTCTTAACTTTTGACTGGTACTGTACATGCCTGTGGCTCCTTTAAATGTATGTCGTGTATGTGGGTACATGTTCATGGATGTATCAATGATCATAAAGTTGGGAGGAAGGCAAGGCTGTAATTATGAGAGACTAAACATGTATTTATGTATTCTCAGAACTCTAAAGTAGTTTTTTTCTGGAATTATCTGATTCCATATTGTGAGATATGGCACATATTGTGCATTTGTGAGAACAGAAACAGGGAGATGTTCTGTTGAGAGACACATCCTTCTGTTCTGATGTTTTAATGTGACTCATTTACGTCAAATGTCAAACGTACATACAGGGTTGATGGTTGTTCATGAACTGATCACATCAGACTCACACATCCCTGCCCTGCTTTCCCGCAAAAGCTTTCTTTTTACTGCTGTCACAGCATCATATTTCCTCCTCCCTGTCATTTCCTTTTACTCATCACATGACCTGACTTCCTCTTCTAGTCTGTCCTCAAATTTTTATACAATAAATTGTAATTTTCTTTGGTTTTGTAGTAGACCCTGTAAAATCACAAAGACTGAGCAAATATCATATAAACATTGAATACATTCAGATGTCCACTCTGTGCTGACAGGAGGAACAAGAAAAGACTGCAGGCCATCATGCTGTTCCGTAGATAAAAGGTCATCGACTGAAGCCTGATGGTCCGGTACAGGAAGCCCTCAGCAGGATACTAAAGTAACCCTGTGTGATTCATGCTACTGTTGTCAAGGCAACATTTAGCCTTTTCCTGTGTTAGGATATCCTGTGACCGAGGTGGAGGGATGGGAGAGAACATATGACAGGTATTCTCTGCTGGATCCTATTTCCCAGAAATGTTTGTTTAATTTAAAGGAGTAGTAAACATATGAAAGTATCTCAGGAATACCTGTGTTCGGATTCGTATCATGAATAATGGGAATTTTCATCATGTGGTCATAGAACAGTGAAGTCTTGTGCTCTCGATCTCCGGACGTGCATGCATTCAATAAACACACATCACAGTGACGGTTCCTTATTAGACATGTACTATGTTATTGGACAGTGCAGCCCTGAAGCAGCTCTTATTTCCCATCATTGATTGCCTGACTTCCTGCAATAATAAACAGAGCAATTGCTCCGGATGGAATATAGGAGGATATCAGGGTTTTTTGTTTTCCTTTTCACATGCTGTTTTTGTGTAAACGCTCGCATATGGACAGATAAAATATCTACCCCTGGTTTTACAGACAAGGGTTAAGCCTAGTCTCAGACTAAAATGTATGTTTCAGCTGTTTTAACTTAAAGCAACTTGCACTGACATATCTTAAACGGGTCCTATTATGCCCTTTTATGAAGTCTTGATTTTGTTTTTGGGGTGTACTAGAATATGCTTTCATGCTTGAATTTTTTTCACATTTTTCACATATTTTACATTTATTACAGCACCTCTCTCCCCAGTCTGACCCGAACAAACCGTTTATTTCCTGTTTTGATGAAGCCCCTCCTTCCAAAATATGAAATGTGCTGTGATTGGCAAGCTGGCCCAGTGTGTTGTGATTGGCATGGCTTAGCGCGTTCGGAAAATGTCATGCCCCTTACCATAACCGCAAGCTCTAGTACTCTGATGTAAATATAAAGGATGGTGCTAATTACAAACCAATTCAAGACTGATTCAGACTTAAGAATGTTAACAAACAAGATGATCGTCCAGATCGGATTTAATGCACAGACTTTGCAGGCACGGATTTCACAGGACAGTGGTCTTTTTTATTTTTTATTTTACATACAATGTTATACACCATTTAATCATGATACTTGTTGGAAAACTATGGTACAACAGTAATCAATCACAAAACCAAGGTTAATTTTCCTAAGGGGCAGTGAACAGCTTTAAAAAAGCAAGAGCTTCAGTAAACACTGTATCAACACTAATGTTGGCTAGCAGGCGAATGGAGGCAAAGCTTTTTGTTAACATCGTAGCAACAGTATAACACTTATAGGCCTAATTGAAACTGCTAATAGAAAATGCAACTAGAAATAATAAGACATGCTTACAAGTTGTGATCCATAAAAAAACAGATTGTCCCGACAAAGTGGGAACTGCTCCATTTCAGGTGAAGCATTGTACACTTTTAGTTTCTGGAAGCTGTTCACCGTAAAATGTGCAGCACACAGATAAACGTTGGGGTTATAATGTTCAGGAACAGTGTTTAAAGTAAATTTTAACCACTGTTCATCAGCCTTAGGAAGGTCAAACAAATGAGTTTTGGAAATGGGGTGGATAAAACAGAATCTCTTTGACATAGCGGCAACCCTGTATTCTCTAATGCAGGTAAACCAGGCCTTGTCCTCTTTTTGTGTATTCCATGGGCACTGATTATTTAAATGAGTAACATTGTGACTTCATAAGATCCGGAAAAAAAAAAAAAAACGTGTTGTAGTCCAAACTGGAAAGGGGATTCTGTTAAATAAAATAATCTCCCTTTGAAGTGGACTTTAAGCTTTGTAACCTTGCAGATCTGCAGATTTTTATGCTCAAACAGCAACATTACACACTAACCAAAGTTGAAAAAGTGAAAAAGCATAATAGGACCCCTTTAAAATATATCAGTCTATATATTTTGTCTCAAGATGCACAACATAATGTTTATAAAATCTACTTAAATGTCCTAATTGAACTAAGGCCTAATCCTGGCTAAATCTAAACCTGTCTGTGAAACCAGGCCCTAGTGTTCTTATTCCATGAAATTTTAAAGGACAACAAAACCTTTAAATGAAGGGTTAGTCATCATTCACTCACCCTCATGTCATTCCAAACATCTATTACTTTCCCTCTACTTACTCACTTGCTTACTTGCTTAAGGGCTGCTGACTCAGTAAATCATAGGAAAAAATGGCATTGCATGCAAAACTTAAGTATAGTTGAAACTAAATTTAAATTCCCCGGCTTGTAGAATGTCTCATAAAGGGTAAAGGTTAAGGTGGAGAAGGACACATATATTTTAGACAGCAGATATGATCTATTAAAAAAAGGAAATACATTTCCTCACAGGCTGACAGCTCTTTAAAGAAATCCAAATCGAATGACCCCGGGTTATGTTGCTTGTGCATAGAAATGCCCTTCAATCTAGAATCAGGACAGTTTTTAGTTGAGGAAAGCTTTTTTTTTTTGCCTGTTTACAAGTCAAGGTTACAGGGTTTGCCACAGGAATGATGGATGTTTTGGGGTAGAAGAAATTGCATATTCACGTTCATTAAGTGTTGCCGCACTAATTCATATTAATATTGCGAGGGTGGTGAAAAATTCCAAACATTTTCAACCAGAAAAATAATTTCCTGCCTGTTTTTTCCTCGTTCATTAGGAGAGCCGCAGGAGAGGTCATGTCCTTGTGTGAGCAGCTTTAAATCGATACAGGAAATGACCCTGAGAGAATTGTGTGTGTGTGTATGTTTGTATGTACCAAATGTTTGATTAAACTATACATAAAACTCTTTCAGTCTTACGTTTATAAATGGCATCAAGCCAGATGTCCTTTTCTTATTTCCAGGAGTAATCTGTTTAATAAAGCTTTAATGATATTCTATAGACCAGCTCTGCAGTTTTTGCAATAGACTGTTCCATCACTCCATAAAAATGGTGGGATAGATGATGATGTGTTTGTTTACTGTGGCTAAATATGGTAACTTGAGTATATTTTTCTCAGTAAACACTTTCTGAAGAAAATTATTTCCCCCAGCTGCTGTAATGACAAATGAACAGACTGTTATATGATTTTTTTGTTGTTGTTGCATATTAAATTTTTATAAAGTTCAAATGAGCTTGCATTGATTAAAAGTATCAGGTCCAAGGCTTGGATATCAATCATCAGCTCAAACTTTCCCCACAAGCCTCTGAGGTTTCAGTAGCCACGCTAATGTAAATAGCTTGAAGTCTACACACTTTCAATCATTTTTAAATACAAAAAAAAAAGGGTAATTGTGAAACCCATGTTTGTGTTTTGATATACTGAACATTTCCTGATGTTGTTCATAATGCATATGATATTTTATTTGTCTCTGAAACACAAAATGAGATGATTAACAGAATGTCTGGCTACTTTTGAAAGATTTTGACTGTAAAGATCTAATAGTCCATACTACTTGTGCTACATTGCAATGGACTAGTGTACAAGTCTTTTGAAGCCAAATTATAGCTTTGTGTTACAAACAGGCCAAAACTTTTATTTTATTTTTTTATTTTTTTTACATCAAATCTTATTTTTTGGTGAACTAAAACGATCTCAAAATACAAATTTACTCACCATCATGTCATTTCAAACCCATAAGACTTTTGTTCATCTTCGGAACACAAATGAAGATCTTATTGATGAAAACTGAGAGCTTTCTGTCCTTCCATATACAGCTACTGAACTACCACTTTGATGCTACAAAAAGTTCATAAAGAGATTGTAAAACTAATCTATATGATTCAAGCGGTTTAGTCCAAAGACTTGATTACTTTATATGATAAACAGATTGAATTTAGGCTTTTAGGTTTTTAATCACATTTAAACATTGATCAGCAAACATAAACAGAAGCGCAACCGAACCTGCTTGACACGCAAGAACAAACCTCTTGCTCAAACGTGATGCGTAACACACGAGAATGAACCTCATTGGTTCTTGCAGAAGCTCAAATGTGCTGCGTAACACGAGAATGAACCTCACTGGTTCTTGTGGAAGCTCAAACGTGCTGCATAACACGAGAATGAACCTCATTGGTTCTTGCAGAAGCTCAAATGTGCTGCGTAACACGAGAATGAACCTCATTGGTTCTTGCAGAAGCTCAAATGTGCTGCGTAACACGAGAATGAACCTCACTGGTTCTTGTGGAAGCTCAAACGTGCTGCGTAACACGAGAATGAACCTCATTGGTTCTTGCAGAAGCTCAAATGTGCTGCGTAACATGAGAATGAACCTCACTGGTTCTTGTGGAAGCTCAAACGTGCTGCATAACACGAGAATGAACCTCATTGGTTCTTGCAGAAGCTCAAATGTGCTGCGTAACACGAGAATGAACCTCATTGGTTCTTGCAGAAGCTCAAATGTGCTGCGTAACATGAGAATGAACCTCATTGGTTCTTGTGGAAGCTCAAACGTGATGCGTAACACGAGAATGAACCTCATTGGTTCTTTCAGAAGCTCAAACGTGATGCGTAACATGAGAATGAACCTCATTGGTTCTTGCGGAAGCTCAAACGTGATGCGTAACACGAGAATGAACCTCATTGGTTCTTGTGGAAGCTCAAACGTGATGCGTAACACGAGAATGAACGTCATTGGTTCTTGCAGAAGCTCAAACGTTCTGTGTAACACGAGAATGAACCTCATTGGTTCTTTCAGAAGCTCAAACGTGATGCGTAACATGAAAAATTAACTTCACTGGTTCTTACAGAAGCTCAAATGTGCTGAATAACACACAAGAATGAACCTCATTGGTTCTTGCAGAAGCTCAAACGTGATGCGTAACATGAAAAATTAACTTCATTGGTTCTTGCAGAAGCTTAAACGTGCTGAATAACACACGAGAATGAACCTCATTGGTTCTTGCAGAAGCTCAAATGTACTGCATAACACGAGAATGAACCTCATCGGTTCTTGCAGAAGCTCATACGTGCTGCGTAACACGAGAATGAACCTCATTGGTTCTTGAACCTCATTGGTTCTAGCACATCAAGCAAACATACTCGAGCTTCCGTTTACTACAACTGATATGTAAGTTGATCAATGTTTATATGTGAGAAGCCTAAATTCAATCTGTTCATCATATAAAGCAATTGAGTCTCTTCAGAAAATTTTGGACTAAACCAATAAATTCGTATGGCTTCATTTTACAATCTCTTTACGAATTGTAAAGTGGTAGGTGAGTAACTGTCAACGGAGGGACAGAAAGCTCTCAGATTTCATAAAAAAGATGTTCATTTGTTCCAAAGATCTTACGAGTTTGGAATGAGGCTGAGTAATTAATGAAAGAATTTTAATTTAGGGGTGAACTATCCCTTTAAGTGCTAAGTTATGCTAATTGTTACCAAATAAGACATTTAAATAAATCAAAATTATGATGACTGTCAATATTGGTTGCATTGGCTATACTGGAGCTATTTGTTATTGCTAAATGACAAGGAGAAGTGGGCGATTATTTCATTGATTTACTTTTGTTTTTCATCCAATGACAATTTTTAAACAATATAAATTTTATTAAGAATGCATAGCGGTCATGTCATTTAAATATGCTCTCTCTTTTACTAACCGTGCACAAGCAATAAAACACTTTTGTGTTCTATGTGATAGGAATGCTTAACTTGGATGCGCCTCTGCTCAGCTCTTGGAACTGAACGCTTTTCTGTGTAACATTCCAGATGACGGACCCTTGTGATCTTTGGAATATATTTATTGCCAATCTTTAAGGAAACAATGAAAATGGATAAAACACACTCAAGTCAACTGGACCCACTCTGTCTGACTTTCATGCTAATCACTGCACATTTCCTTACGCCCCCCTTCAGCATGCAGACTGACCTTCCAGACGAGCTCTCACCTGCAGAGTCTGGCAAACATCACCGGAATTGCACTCTCCCATAAGAAGCATCGTTATTGCAAATGTATCACATTATTCTGTTGGAACAAATGTACACATTTCTCTTTTACTCATGCACAAACACACTGAGGGTTTGATATTAATCCCAAGTTCAAGAGCGTCCTGACGTCAGCGTGTACTCAGGTGGGGTTACACCATCATTAGCCCTTGAGACCTGCAGCCTTGTGCCTAATTTAGAGCTGTAACTAGGAGGGTCCCCTCATCTATTGTGTGTGTGTGTGAGATTGTGTGAAAGCGAGAAGGGGTGTGGCATACACAACTACCATCAGACATACAATTTCATGGGCTTTACTCTCATCCAGGTTTATGTCTCGTTCTCACAGGATATTGGATGGTGTATTCCAGGTCTCAAGACTCCTCTGACAACATCCACTGTGAGGTAAAACCCTCTGATTCCCCCAATTTGTAATGATTCTACTGTTTGTTGGGTTTGAATTGCGTACCTTTAGTTTTCTCTTTGTCGGAGACTTATTGCCCTGGTAACAAGACTGTGACGGCTGCAGGTGTTGAACGGACATCAGAGATTTGGCGAATCCAGCTGTTATGAAGGTGGATGACGCAGGGATATCCAGACACAAGCCCTGCAGGCCGACCGAGAGTAAATGTGCACTGAGACTTGCAATAATAGTAAGTTAATGCCCATGTGTAATATCATAGCTCAGGTGGAGAAGCAATACATTAGTGGTATTTATACTAAATAGACACCAGTGAGCAAGAGTGTTTACTATATTTTGAGAGAACTTATGATTTAGTATCCTATGGAAGAGGCTAAATTCTGGATTTTACTGATAAACTCAAATAAATAGCAACATCTGTGAATGTGGCATATACAAGCTGTTTTTTCTTCTTCTAATTGAGCAGAAATTAAGGTATTTTTTTGTTATCATAATGCATTATTAAATCAGATGTAGTGTAACACTTTGCAAAAATGTTCAATTTTTAACACTAGTTAATGCATCTTTTGAAATGTTTAAACAGCATTTGTTAATTTATAAAATACTGTTTATTATTAAAATAAATAATAATAATAATAATAAATAATACATTTGTTTGATACATGAACAAAGGTTTTATTTATTGATACAACTTAAGATGTTAAAAATGATTTTAACACATTTTGTTAAGCTAGGTTAATGTTATTTTAGTACTTAGTACATACTGTTCATTGTTAATTCATATTAGTTCATGATACATTAAAGTTTTATTTATAAATATACAACTTAAGATGTTTAATATTAATATGTATTAGTGTCTAATGTGGAAATTCACATTAGATTAATACTGCAGAATTATTTTTCATTGTTAGTTCATGATACCTAATGCATTAACTAATGTAAAGGAACAGAACCATATTGTAACATTACCAGTATATCCAAGTAAAAAAAATAAAAAAAATAATCATGTACAGTACTGTGCAAAAGTCTTAGGCACGTTGGTATTTTCACACGAAAAATGTTTTCAAGCCAGTTATTTATATCTTTTACTGTAGTGTGTCAGTAGGAAATATCACTTCACATTTCCAAACATTCATTTTGCAATTAATTGTAATAATCCAGTGAGATTTTGTTTTATTTTTTATTTTTATGCACCAGAAGTCTGATAGCAGCCGGTATGATCTGATCTCACCATCATCGAGTCACAAAGGGAAAAACTAAGGCAACGTCTCCCAGACACTTGAGGAAACCTACATGCAAAACTACAGTACTGTGAAATGCTTTAAAGTGAGAATGCTGTCAAAAAAATAATAACATAAATAGCTTTTATTTAAGCTTTTATTATGACCACCCTTTGCGTTTAAAACGGCTTTTGTCACCTGCATCTATTCCTACACCTATTCATGTAGTTTTGCAGGAAGGTTTCTTCAAGTGTCTTGGAGACATTGCCTCAGTTCTTCTGGATTTAGTCTTTTTTCTGTTTCTTCATGTAATCACAGACAGACTCGATGATGGTGAGATCAGATCAGACCGGCTGCTATCAGACTTCTGGTGCATAAAAAAATAAAAAATAAAAAAAATAAAAATCTCACTGGATTATTACAATTAATTGCAAAATGAATGTTTGGAAATGTAAACTGATATTTCCTACTGACACACTACAGTAAAAGATATAAATAACTGGCTTAAAAACATTTTTCGTGTGAAAATACCAACGTGCCTAAGACTTTTGCACAGTACTGTATTTCATTTAATCGTTTTGGCTGATGCATTTTTAGCTCTTTTTTAATAATATATTTTATGATAATTTGATGTAGAAATTGAGAAATTGAAGAAAGTGAAAATAAATGAACTGCTCTCCATGCATATGTATGAGACCATCTTTCTTAGATGCTTTTTATTGTTCAAGATAATTGTGCTATTTATATCATGCCATGTGACTGGAATAGAGTGGGTGCGGGTTTGTTCCGCCATAACGCATATTGAATCGTAATGTAAATGCCATTGTGATTATCTCATTGAGAGATGGTTTTGCTGACAGACAGTAGGATGGTTTTATGTGATCATCTTATTCCAGAGGGACTAGTTAAAGGTGAGCGCGCTCGCTTGTGCCTGCTGGCTAAATTCTGGGCCATTAGGCAGAAATACATATCTACCAGCTGTTCGGATATTTGAATGTGTGTGTCACTGCAAGGTTTTAATGTCCACCATTCCCTTTGTGCATTTCTTTTTAATTAAGAGCGAAAGATGGTTGTTAGTAGCACTGTGGAGATATGTCTGACCTTGCTTTCTGAGGGCTTAATGTTGACAAATGTCCCATTCGCCTCTTTCAACACAGTCTGTCTATAAAGCGCTGCTCTGGCAGATAGCTATCAGGGGATTTGACTGTACCGGTTTTCAAAGACTTCGCAAAGACTTTATATACTCACTGTTCTTATGCGTGGCTACACAATGATTACTTTACAGAATATCACAAATGTAACAAATTTTATAGTACACTTTAACATTTTCTTTTAGTGTGTAAAATTGTTCTATAAAATTTAACTATTTTGACATTTTCAGATAAAAATGCCTATAGAAATCACATTTCCTAACATGTTTATATGGCATTGCTAGAGTGTTGTGTTGTAGTTGCTAGGATGTTGCTAAGGTTGTTCTAAATGTGGTTTCCGGGAAGTTTCTAGGAAGTTACTCGAACATTGTGGATGGTTGCTGTGGGGTTGCTAGCTGGTTGCTAAACTGATCTAAGTGGTTTCATGGGAGTTGTTATACTGATTTGAGTGGTTGCTAAGGTTCATCATAGTTTCTAGGCAGATGCTAGAGCAGTGTGGGTGGTTGCTAAGGTTCTGAGTGGTTTCTAGGGAGTTGCTAGAGCATTGTGGGTAGTTGGTAAGGTTCTGCATAGTTTCTAGGGAGTTACTAGAACATATTGGGTGCACTGTACAAAATTATATGATCAATAAGTTATGACAATATATGTTTTTACATTACTTTAACTCATCAAAATAAGATTTCAACTTTTTTTGTTTCTAGGGTGCAACTAAAGCATCATGGGTGGTTGCTATAGTGTTGCTAAGGTTCGTATTGGTTTCTAGGGAGTTGATGGAACATTGTGGGGGTTGTTAATTGGCAAGCATCGCAAACTAAATATTACTCAGGCCCTGTTTACACCTGGTATTAAGATGCGTTTTGGTCAATCGGGTCA
Source organism: Rhinogobio ventralis (assembly GCA_039654625.1). Classification (NCBI taxonomy): domain Eukaryota; kingdom Metazoa; phylum Chordata; class Actinopteri; order Cypriniformes; family Gobionidae; genus Rhinogobio; species Rhinogobio ventralis. The sequence goes on along the minus strand of CM077206.1, from coordinate 17,058,886 downwards.
CAAGTGGACGATGCTAAATACAGGTGTAAACAGGGTCTACAATTTTTTTTAGCGTTTTTCGACCACTTCCAGACGTAGTCAAAAACACATTTGACCAGATTGCTTTTGAAGTGTAAACGCTCGTGTGGTCAAATGTGTTCGTACATCCACAAAAGACCACCTACGCTCTGCCTACTGACCTGTGAAGCGTGCTAGCCAGACGGGGTTAAACTTTGTCGGCTGGAGACCCAAGTTTGGTTTGAAGACAAAAAACATACCAAGCACAATGTTCTCTCACCGTTCCTGCTTTCTAAAACACACTCACCGCGTTCAGCGGCGTCTTGCGGCTGTCAGAGCAGAAACGAAAGATGATGCTGTCCGTATGTTTTCCTTATCAATTTTTTTTTTCAATTCAACTTTTATTTCCAGACTCAAGGTGCATTATATCAGTACTTTCCATAGGTAATTGGTATTGCACCACACTTTGCTTAGGATTAGACAACAGCATAATAATAACATTCTGTGAATTATCCAGCCGACAAATACATTTATACATCAAATTCCTTATTAAAGCCATAAAAGTTTTTACTCTTGACATACAAAATAAATTACTTGCACTAAGCTCACTTTTTTAAACGTAACCCACAAGGAGCAGTATAAATGGAAGTACAGTAAGCTCCAGAGGTGGGAGTAAGTCACACATGTGCAAGTCACAAGTAAGTCTCAAGTCTTAACCTTCAAGTCTCAAGCAAGTCCAAGTAAATTTTTGTGAGAATCAAGCAAGTCAAGTCAAGTCACTGCTTTATGTCAAGCAATTCAAGTCAAGTCGTAGCTTGGGTCAAGCAAGTCACTGGCAAGCCATAGAAATGTTTGATGATTTACCTGAATTTATATATTAAAATAAGTTAAAACTACAGTAGTTATGGACTATGGGAGTTTTAGTTGCAACAAAAAAAATTGCAATATGCATTTCTACTCAAAAGGTGTCCACATACAGCTGAGTTGTTAATGCAACAAAAAATTTTTTTTTAAATTAAAACTACATAGCCTAAAATGTAATGTAACTGAAATTAGGCCAATATATTGGATGAGATACGTTTTCTTTGTATTATTTGAATGTTCTCTCTCTTGCTTGTCCTGTACAGCGTGACCAGGTGATTGTTATATGACTAATTAACTAAAGAGAACTCAGATAGTGTTTGTTGCTCACACCCTGACGAAGACTCATTAGCCGCAACTCGTAGGTGTGCAGTACCTGTTTTTAAAATATTAAAACCATGATGAAAAAAAGGCTTTTTATATTTTTATATTTTTGCCTTCGATTATTAACATGTCCAAACAGGGGTGTAGCCATCATTTCAAAAGTGAGGGGGACAGAATATCAAGTGCTATACCAGTTTTTTTCTAACCTTTGTATAATTGATGGTTTTATTTTTAATCTTATATAGTTTTGCTTAATTGGCTTAATATGCTATTTATGTAAGCTATCTGGGTCTTTTTGACCCCAAATGACTTTTGCTGAAATAAAAAAAAAAAAAAAAATCTAAAATGGCATGAGACTTGATGAGGTGACATTTGCTAGCTCTACAAACAAAAAATGTATTGAATGATACTGGTTGTATGTTAGCGTGAGAAAAAATCTGTAACATAATAATGTATGTATATATATATTTTTTAACAACTGTAATATTACTCAATTTAATAATGTTTTACTGAAATGTTTTACATTTGTGCAGTGTTAGGGGGATTTAAGCATTTTTTTAATTAAATAATTTATTTATATAAATTAAATCAATGGGAGACTATAAAAATTACTTTTTGTTACATAATTCGTCAAAAATCAGCTCCAGTGCAGAACACACACAGAAATGATGGAGTGACTTTAAACCAGCCGTCCAATCATAGTGGAGGAGGGGCGGGACAAATACAACACTAAACCGCCATATTTTGCTTGTACAATGTCAACAGATAATTGAAGCAAAATGATTGAAAGCAAGAGCCAGAGCAAATACTTTACATAGTATCGACATTTTTATATAGAAACAATACAGAAACAAACTATCTGTGAACTGAGATACTGGTAACACTTCCGCGGATATCACACACACACACACACACACAAAACGCTACACTACCGAAATGCTCACAGCTAGGCGTCTTCAGCAAAACTGGCTAATTATTCAACAAGAGAAATAGGCAGTTATTCATCATTGTGCAACACAATTCGGATACCACGTCAACTTACAGTGCTTGACGTTTTCGTAGTGAAGAGGTTTTTTCGTATGAAAATTATGGATACAGTGCGGGCGCGAGCAAGGGCGTGCCGGGACCCGTGAGTGACTGATTACCATGGAAACTTGAAATTTACATAATCCTGGTACCTGAATTTAATTATCCTTGGCGTAGCGCCTTCCATGTTCAGTCACGACTGTCAATGCTCTGCTTGCCTGCTGCGTCACGTGGTTAGGTTGTGGTGCGTTCAAAAACAGATATTTATTAACCAAAAGACAAGTTATTTGAGTCATTTAACTCAAGTCCGAGTCAAGTCTCAAGTCATGAATATCAAGTAAAAGTCAAGTCAAGTCTTTTATTCATATTTGTCAAGCAAGTCTCAAGTCCTAAAATTTGCTATTTAAGTCTGACTCGAGTCAAGTCATGTGACTCGAGTCCCCCACCTCTGATATGCTCTAAAAAGGTTGATCTTAACCTGATCCGAACTCATATAACATTTTCTCACCAACATATTTGCTTGGGCATATAACATTCGGTGCTGCCTATACATATTGTCTTCATCACTCATTTCCCCCAAATATTTTGTTTTAGTGCATACATTCAGTACTTGCCCTGACAAATAAAAATCTGGAAAACTAAGGTCCTTATCCCCTTTTGTTCTACATACCATGGCGAAACTCTTCTTTGCATTATATTGCACATCATATTTAATCCCATAGACAGAACATACATTTAGTAGCTGTTGAAAACCAGCACTACTCTGTGAAAAAATAACCAGATCGTCAGCATACATAAGATGATTAATTTACGATATTGCCAAGCACACATCCAGTCTTACAGTCACTTAATTGTTCTGACAATTCATTCATATAAACATTAAAAAGGGCTGGTGAGAGTAGACCTCCATGCCGCAGGGGCGAAGGACAAAATCCCGGGCCCTATGCTTAGGCTGTCCTGATGGGCCCCCATGTTCCAAAAGGAACAGATAGCTTGTTCATGCCACTGAAGGTAGCCTAATATTAATGCAATATCTGACATGCCATATCTGACATAAATAATGTTGACATGATATGTAGGTAACGATGAGCTACCAAGCCACCTATGACACTGATTAAACTATTATTGCTAATTTTAGATATTATAGCCTATTAATTTAAAATTAAACATGTTTCAAATTAGGCTATTATAATGGTGTGTTGTATGCAAACAGCATTGTTAGTGTACAGTTTATTTATTTAGCCTTTACCCAAGGCTGTAATCATGTCTTGAGCATTGGGGGGACCACATTTTATTTTATTTTTGTAAAGCATAAAGAAACAGAACAGTGAGCGAAAATCTAGGTCTAATTCTACTATTTGCAAATAATATTTGCATTAATTTGCGTCAAATATATCGTTAGTCTCGAGATTCTTCCCGTTAGTGAATAAATACATAAATCCGCTGCTAGTTGTCAAGTTCCTTAGCGGTCTGGTGATAGAGTTTTTGTAAATCGTGTCGAAGGTTACAGGTTCTAATCCGCCCTCATATAGTATAGAATAGAGTCCCTGCAATGGCATTAAGCGATAGATTGACGCGCTTGTCTGTGTGAAGACTGTGAACGAGCAAAAAGAGAACGTAAACCCCGCCTACTTTGATTTAATTGGCCATCTCAATCATTTTGACATTGACGAGCGGACCAGACTAAAACGTGGGGGGGGGGGGGGGTGGAAGACCCTCCCATCGAAGAAATCAGGACAGAAGTGGTTAAAAGTGGACAAAACATTAAAATTAAAATGCCAGGTGTAAACAGGTATGTGTCTCCCTCGTCTACTTGTGATCCGATCAACCAAAACGCATCTGAATACCAGGTGTAAACAGAGCCTCAGATGAAACCTTTGCATAAAGAACATAATTAGACATCTGTTGATTTATTGTTTAGCATCAAAGTACCAACATTAACAGTGTACATAATAAATGTTAGACAGACGTCCAAGGACCACAGAATTCAGACTCTGTGCTTGTGTTTTCCATGTGTAGATTTATAATGCAACATTACACCTTTCATTAGCTGGAGCTGGCCGCTAACATGTGGCCATGAGTGTCTCGCATTGGATACAGCTCCAAATGACTTCTTGTAAAACTCAATCGCTTTCGAGGAAGGAAGCAATCAAACCATAGTTTTGAAAACATGTTACATGCTATCTAGTGCTGGGTTTCTGGTCTGGCTGACTTCCACATGGCAATGTGGATTCACAAAATGTCAGATTTCTTCTTGGTAGTTTGTCTCTGTATATGGTGCAACAGTCTAGTTGGTGTTAAATCACATAAGTATGGACTCTGAGGGTGCCATTTGGGAATAAGCATCCAATCAGATTGTAACTGGCAATTTTCAAATGCTTTTGCCATTTTGTGTATGATATACACCAGGCTTTCTGTGGGCAGTCTGGGATCACTGTGACAAAGAATCTGAGTAATCAATTTCTAACTTATTTTTCATTCTTTCTTCCTCCCTTTATATTCCCAATTATTTCTATCAAAACATGGACCATGAGAGTGAGAGAAAATTGCCCATCGGAATGAATGGGATGCCATAAAACTCCCTGAAAATCTTATCTGTTAACATTGAATCATATTAATAGTTCATATAGACTGTCTCAAAATGCATGTTGCATTCTTTTTCCAGAATGTTACCTTAAATTTAGTCCCATGAAAGACATATTCATAGCAGTGAATTACAGCCGAATTCAGGGAGCCATTTAAAATGTGGCCTTTGCGAGGTTTATTAGTATTATTCATGTATGTTGTACGCATGGAGTCACTTAAACTATTCCAGGTAATTGCTTCCACTTTTCTTAAATGGCATATGGGTAGTTGCACACATGGGTAATTGATTCGTGACAGGAAAAGACCTCTGGATTGTTGTAGAAAGTATGCAGCCTGTCTCTTTTTGCTGAAACTTTGTGTTACTGAACAGTGAGCTAATGACCACAGTGGTTTTTGTCAGGATAGAGGATTGCTTTGAAATGGTTGCTGACAGCTGACCATTGGTTGAAATTCAGTTCCTAATGAGCCTTTGCTAAAGCTACATTGTTGTCTCACATGAAATAATTTTCATGTGAGACTATTTTCATTTTCATTTCTATTATTGCATCTTAACATTTCTCTTACATTTAAAGTTACTGAATACTACACACACACACACACACACACTCACACACACACACACACACACACACACACACACACACACACACACACTATGCTTGTGTTGATGGTATTTACTTGCTGAATTTGGAAGTTAAGAATTGTAATGTGTTCCTTATAAAACAGCATTTTAAAAACTTCTTTCAGTGTGAACATTTCTATTTCTCTATATTTCAGTGACAGTTTCGTGAGAGTTTTTCCCGAGCTCAATAAAAGCATTTCCTCTGCACACGTGTGCCATTAAAAGCACAAGCTTTGCCATTGTAGAGCTCTTAGGTCTAGCTGTATCTATAAGGTCATCTTAAGAGAATTCTCAGGTTTCCATTCTTCCACATTTCCAGTCTGCCTGAACAAATGACTTCCTTTAAAACACTGCCTACCTGCTCGCCCCACGGCTCCTAAACAATCTACCAAACACAGCCACACTGCTGGAATGCTTCTGGTGGGCACATATATCCTACATGTGGAATCCTAATGATTTGAACCATGAAGCACATCAAACACCATTATTTAAAAAAAAAAAAAGTTTAGGTCTTGTGCCGGGATTAGCTACTTTTTAGCATTTTAATAAGGGTAACACTTAAAATACCAGTACTAAAAGCTTTTAAATTACTATGAGATGACCTAGAAAGATTTTAGTAATGGATATAAAGGTTAAGCTGAAATGAAAGATGGGGTCTCACAGCAGTCTTCTTTAGGCTTAATTAGATATTGCATTTCCTATGTTTTGACAATGTATTTTTACTAAAGTGCCATGTGTAATTTCTGTGTGGCATGTTTGACTTTTGGCAGTCATGGCAGTGGCTTTTGCCCAAGCAGGCATTCTATAATGTTTTTCCTGTCAATACATCTTATCTACAGAAAATTTTATTAGTGAATTAGTGTACATTAAAATAGTTTGAAATGCAATTAAGTTTGTTATGCATATATTTTAATAAATACTTGATATGCACAATATATCAGTACCATATTTTTATAAGTAGATATAAGGCTTTTTTTATTGTTTTGTATCAGTTGATAAAGGATATTTGATTATGCTAATTTCTCATATTTTTATATTTAGATTACCTTTTGCCATCATTTAACACTCAAAGTTTTCAGAACTTTAATAGCACTAATAAGTATATTAACACTGTTAAATGTAATAATTAGTCCATTTAAATATCCTTTTTTCCCCTTTTATTCAGCAAGGATGCATTAAATTCATCAAAAGTTACAGTAAAGACATTTATAAAGTTACAAAAGATTTATATTTCAAATAAATGCTGTTATTTTGAATTTTCTATTCAGCAAAGAATCCTGAAAAAAAAATCTGGAAATTTAGGAAGATATGAAGCTGAAAATTCAGCTTTGCCATCACATGAATAAATTATATTTAAAAATATATTCACATAGAAAACTATGGAAGTTTGTTTCCGCCACAGAATAAAACATTTTAAAAGATAATTGCGACTTTTTATCTCAAAATTGCAAGATATAAATGCGCAATTGCCAATTATAAAGTCTATAAATTCTGACTTTTTTTCTTACTATTGCGAGTTTATATCTCGCAATTCTGACTTAATAACTCTCAATTGTGACTTTCTATCATGCAATTCTGAGGAAAAAAGAGAATTGCAGAATTGCTAGAAAAAAAGTGAATTGTGAGATAAAAAGTCGCAATTACCTTTTACATTTTTTTATTCTGTGGCGGAAACAAGCTTCCTTTTTTGTCAGTATTTTTGATCATATAAATGCAGAAAGAGTGTAGATTGTAATAAAATATATCATGCATAAAAACATTGAACACCCCAAACTCATTCCTTTTAATCTTAATCATTTATTAGTCTTATGGAGGAGATATCTCTCTATCTCTTCCTCCCCTCGTTTCTCATTCATTCTCCCGCTCTGTGTCTGAGTGATATAGCACATGCATTGCACGGTTCTCTTGCTGCTATATCACCCTGCAGGTAGCCTCTGTTTCAGCCCTGCTTTGTTTGCAAACTGTGTGCGAGTATCAGATTCCTCTTTGACAGGATGCAGTGAGCGTGGAGAGGCCGGCTGGTTCCGGCGATGTGTGGCCCACCTCCGTGGGTCCTCACGTCTGGACAGAGGAGGGTCAGCCGGGGGTGAATGCTTTCCAAAGCCTGTGTCAAAGCTGCGTTCTGGCTCTGTGTGTCTGCCATCACCCAGAATGACCTCCGGTCTCCTCCTTTTGGTCTCTCCACCTGATCCAGAGATGTTAGTTGAGCTATACACAAAACAGCTTGTCAGCATTTCTTCCTCAAGCTATGGCAGAATCGATCACTTTTGCATCTGCTCAGCTCTTTCAGAACAAACTGAGGGAGGGACATGCGTCAGGTTTTGGCCCCCCAAAAAAAATATTTGCTCACTTGTAAATCACTCATAAAAGTATGTGAATGAATGATGGTTGCATTTCATAACAGAATATCAAAACAGTGACATTTTTTCAAAAGAAAGAAGCAGAATTTCAAGCAAAATTTTTCACATTTAATATATAGTTTTTAGGTTTGAAAAAAGAAAACCGTCAATATACTGTTTAAAGTGAAGACAAAATGTTTTGTTTTTTTTACCCTTAAATGCACGAATGTTTCGCCAATCATTATTACATACATATTACACTTTAGCAACTCGGATCTAGCCTATATCTAACACGGATGGATCTCTACCTGTTGTGATAATATAAAACTCTCCCGATATTGGAGTAGCAATTACAAAAGAAGCTTCATTTTGGAGCTCGGAAGGGTTCAGTTTGAGCAGATGTTTTATACCATCATAACTGTCCTCATCAGAGCTCATTTCCCAGTACATTCAGCATCTGGCTCATATTCGCCATCTCAAACATGTTCTCAAAACTATAATTTTCAACATATTCGAAATCAACATTTTAATCGCTGACATCTTCTTCACCAGATCCACCATCATTAGTGACACTAATATTTGACTGCGTTCAGTACTTGCTCTGCAGTAAATCACTGAGACATTTCAAGTTTTGCTGATGATACTTCCTATTCTTTTGTTTTCTGCCTGCGGTAACTATAAGTGAAACGTCACTTCATCATTGTGTATCAGACACTTATTGAATTGCACTTATTCAGTCATCAAACATTCAATTATTGTTGTGCGTAAAAAATATACTTTAACGTTAACGACCCTATGCAATTTTTTACAAAAAATGAATGGGAAAACAGGCATCTTTTTATAATGTTTTTAAACTCGTTATATTGTTTATCATAAATTGATTGAGAAATACTAAGAAGGTTGATGTCTAATTTTAAAAAAAGGTTAAATATATTTGGCCACTTTCTGATCCTTAAAAATAAAGGTTCTAAAAGGGGGTTTTCACAGTGATGCCATAGAAGAACCATTTTTGGTTCCCCAAAGAACTTTTCAGTGAACAGCTCTTAAAAGAACCATTTTTTTTATTGTAAAGAACATTTTTATAATCTAAAGAACCCTTTTTTCCCACTATAAAGAACCTTTTGTGCAAAGGAATGTTTCTATGGATGTTAAAGGTTCTTCATGTAACCATAGATGCCAATAAAGAACCTTTATTTTTAAGAGTGAATATGATGAACTACAACTTGGTGAACTTGAGGGAATGTGGCTTTATACATCCACCCACTATTAAACTACTTGGCTAAAGTGTTTATTAAAACTGTTTAACCAGTTTTTTTTTAACCAGATTTGTTTAACCAATACAGTGAAATCAGACATTTTACATGTGGCTTAAATATAAAAATAAAAAAAAAACTTTTTTTGGCCACCATATGCTGCACCTTTTGAAATTCAAAACACGATTAACTGGATTCACTTAATTGTAAATTCAGATAAGATGTGTGGTTATCAGCACAGTGCAATTCTCTTAATAGCATTGTGGTTTGTTAGGAAGTGGTTACAGACATTTTCAAAATTTAAAGTTAGCTGAAGGTTTTTCCAAAACAAAAGGAAAGATATCTTAATTAAGCAAACCATGAGTTCATTATGAACACTTCATTACCTAAATGCAGAGTATGTTGGGCAGAGAAATTAAGATAACAGAGATGAATAGCTAATTAAGATAACGCTAATGAATGTAAAATTGAATTTAGATAAGAACAATTGAATCATCAAACACCCTCGTTAGAGTGCTACTGTCATCAAGAACTATTGTATCTTTTCAGTTTGGGTCTGCCACAGCTTCTCTCTCTCCCTCTGTGCTTATTTTATACTGAAGAAATAATTTTATTCCAAAATATTTCTAGTCTTCCAACTTCCTTGCATTGCAACAAACTATGTGGTTTTCAGGCATTGCTATGTGATAGTCTCAAGTCTCTATGGTGTTTTGGTCTCCATCGATCTAATTCTATGGCATTTTTTCTCTCCTTCCATCATGTTCCAGGTTAAAAAATGGTCTAATTGTGGAAAAATAGCATCATACCTCAACAGAGAATGCAGTTTGAGGTATCATAATGGTGCAGGGCAAGTTGCTTGCCAACGTTTAATACTTGGGGTTAGTTTTTCAAAGTATGGGCAATAATAATAAAAATATAGGTTACCAAAATAATAATTATAGCATTTTTTTTGTATTGTACCTGATAGACAAGTGTGTACAGGGTCATCTCTGGTGTCTTTAAGTTGGATTATAGGTCTCATCGCGTGAGCAGCGTTCCTACGGCTCTTCAAGTAACCAGCTTCAGTTTGAGACCTTGGGACAATAGAACAAGCACCATGACCCACTTAATGTGAGCTAAAGACACTGTTCTTGGCAAAGTTCATGAGACTGGAGCAAGATGGAGCGGGGACAGCAGATACACAATCTTTCTAATGCATTATGCAACAGTATGTCAGACTTTATACTGCCAGTGACCATTTCTAAAGCTTTTATGCTTGTTTGTTTAATTGCTCTGAAAAATGGAAAAAATGGGCAATGAGGTCAAAAGTGGTACTTTAAAAGATTAAAGCATGCAATCTCAATGTCATGCAAATGAATCTACTCCAAACAAAAATGCTATTTTTGGTAACTGACTCTATCGTTATGCAATCTAATGAATGGCATTCATGGTCTAACACTTCTCTCGTTCTGTCTTTGTACTTATTTATTTATTGCCAAAAACTCTTCACTCTAGATAGATACATCAAACGATCATGAGAACAGTTTGCTCCTCTATCTGCCTCATCTCATTATTGAGTTGGGTGCATTCAGAGTTTTTAAGGGGTCAAGGGTGCTTTTGTTTTTGGGGGTGCAGTGCTTTGTATGGCTTACCCCCTCTCGGAGACACTTAGAGAGCTCCTTCACTGCACAAACACTCACACATTTTGGCTTAGAGCAGTGGTTCTCAGCGGTTTTGCTTCAGGACCCAGATTTTATATTGGAGATCAAGAGGCAATGCAACATAGTGCCAAAACAGTTTATCGTACTAAAGTAAATGCAAAAGTTTTTAATGTTTTCAGCACCGTGTCTATGCAGTGTCAAGTTCTCATCAGTTCTCCCCTAATTAGCATTGCCATATTACCAAGTGACATGAATTTGAGCCTATCCATCCATCCATCCATCCATCCATCCTTCCATCCTTCCTTCCTTCCTTCCTTCCTTCCTTCCGTCCTTCCTTCCGTTTTGTATTTCATTATCAAAGCAGGTGAAGTTGAATTAAACTTATGATTATTTATTAAGGATCTCTGTACTCATTCTATTTATTATTATTATTGTTGTTGTTATTTTTTATTATGATTATCCTCATTTACTTATCTTTTTTGCTTGCTGTCTATATTTTTAGTTAAGCTTTTTGATTTTAATAAAAGGGTTTGCCTTAATAATGTAATATAATATATAATTTTTTCATCATGTGCATTTAGATTCATATTTTTCCTTCTATCTGAAACCCGATTTTGGGTTACAACCCACCAGCTGAGAATCACTTGTGTAGGGGCCGACTGATCTTGCGACCAGCAATCGTATAATATCCCAACAGATATCCTGTAAAGCGGGTGTGGGAATGCGGGAGACATGCAGAATGTTATATGTGCATGTGTATTTGTGCGTATGTGGGGGGGAAGGAGTCGTTTGTAATTGCAGTAAACAGGTTACTGAACCAAGGGGCCCCTTTGAATGGTAAATCAGCTTGGCTGTCACGCGATTACAACTCAGCCGTATGTAGAGTAGATGGGCAAAGAAGATCGAAGCTTCCGCTTTCTTTCTCTTTACTTTTCTTTATCCTTATCTTTCCCTTTCTCCTCACAAATAAGGCCTTTCTCAGGCTGGCACTGGGACACTTGGCTTGCCATAGACTACTAATGTGCTGTGAGTTTCTGGTCGGGCATTAAAGGGATGGCTCAATATGTTCAGGGTCCTGATGACAGGAAGTTGTGGAAACCATCTCTCAACGTATTACACACATCAGTTGATCTGCCAGGAGAAAGTGTTTCTGCTTATCAGGGCTGTAATCGGATATCTGAGCTCTGTGTGTGTGTTTATACTCTTTCTCCTCAGGGTAACAGGGTCTTTTGCAGTCAGGTATGGGTCAGAATGTATTTAGCGATGATTCCTCGTTTATTCTATGCATGTTATTGTTTCCTTCCAGGCCAAATTCCAAAGCTTATACCTGTGTGTTACAGCGGTTGAGGGTTTGCTGGTAAAAATAACACTGTGCAAGTGGGTTCAGGGATCGAGGCTTACTGGGGTTAAGTGGCTTGGCAGATTTGGTTTCCATGAACGTAAGCTCAAGATTACCTGGAAATGCTCAAATTCCACTTAGATTTTCAGCAGGAGCGTATTAAGTAGCTGCGCTTTGAAACCAATTCAAGTTAAAGTTAAATTTAAAGGGATAGCTCACTCAAAAAATACAAAAACACATACCCACCCACTCTCAATAATGGTTAGTAAAGCTTATTTTGATTTTACAAATTATCTTTAAAATACAGTATCCTGAAATAGGGATTTCACCTGTTTTTATAAATTATGAAAGGTGAACCAGAAATAAAAAACAAAAAAAGTGAAAGATTTCCAGATAATAACAATTAAATTTCTAATATTTTTCAAAATATTTCATTTTTTGTTCCACTGAAAGTATTACAGGTTTGGAATGACAAAAGTGTGTAATCAATGTTTTTCATGCTTGTTCAATGAACCATAAACAATTTTTGCACATGCACCTGTGGAACAGTCCTTAACTAAAAAAGACAGGCAAATGAAAATGAATGTCACAGTTCCAGTAGCTTTCTGACTCTGAAAAACACCAGGAGAAAGATGCCCAGGGTCTCTGATCACCTGTGTGAACATGCCATTGTCCTGCTGAAGGAGGCATGAGGACTGCAGATGTGGCCAAAGCAATATACTGCAATGTCTGTAATGTAAGATGCCTAAGACAGAGCTGCACGGTGACAGGAAAGACCGTTGATCATTCTTGCAGTGCCAAACCATGTGTAACCATATGTCCCCTCAGACATTTGTGAGAACTTGCAAGTGTCTTGGTGGATGAGTCAAGTAAAAATTCACAGCAAGAGCTGGCAAATTTTTCTAGTCATTTAAGATGAGATGCACTGTAGCACTTAAAGCAGCTGGTGGCCACACCACATATTGACTGCTACTTACTGACTGCTACTTTTGATATTGACTCCTGCTCTATTCAGGGACTCATTATTCCATTTCTGTTTGTCAAATGTCTGTGAAATTTTTCTGTTTATGTTTCAGTTGTTGAATCCTTTTATGTTCATACAAATATTTACACATAAGAAATTTGCTGGAAAAAAAGCTGTAAAAGTAGGAGGACATTTCTTTGTATATATATATATATATATATACACTCACCTAAAGGATTATTAGGAACACCATACTAATACTGTGTTTGACCCCCTTTCGCCTTCAGAACTGCCTTAATTCTACGTGGCATTGATTCAACAAGGTGCTGAAAGCATTCTTTAGAAATGTTGGCCCATATTGATAGGATAGCATCTTGCAGTTGATGGAGATTTGTGGGATGCACATCCAGGGCACGAAGCTCCCGTTCCACCACATCCCAAAGATGCTCTATTGGGTTGAGATCTGGTGACTGTGGGGGCCATTTTAGTACAGTGAACTCATTGTCATGTTCAAGAAACCAATTTGAAATGATTGGAGCTTTGTGACATGGTGCATTATCCTGCTGGAAGTAGCCATCAGAGGATGGGTACATGGTGGTCATAAAGGGATGGACATGGTCAGAAACAATGCTCAGGTAGGCCGTGGCATTTAAACGTTGCCCAATTGGCACTAAGGGGCCTAAAGTGTGCCAAGAAAACATCCCCCACACCATTACACCACCACCACCACCAGCCTGCACAGTGGTAACAAGGCATGATGGATCCATGTTCTCATTCTGTTTACGCCAAATTCTGACTCTACCATCTGAATGTCTCAACAGAAATCGAGACTCATCAGACCAGGCAACATTTTTCCAGTCTTCAACTGTCCAATTTTGGTGAGCTCGTGCAAATTGTAGCCTCTTTTTCCTATTTGTAGTGGAGATGAGTGGTACCCGGTGGGGTCTTCTGCTGTTGTAGCCCATCCGCCTCAAGGTTGTGCGTGTTGTGGCTTCACAAATGCTTTGCTGCATACCTCGGTTGTAACGAGTGGTTATTTCAGTCAAAGTTGCTCTTCTATCAGCTTGAATCAGTCGGCCCATTCTCCTCTGACCTCTAGCATCAACACGGCATTTTCGCCCACAGGACTGCCGCATACTGGATGTTTTTCCCTTTTCACACCATTCTTTGTAAACTCTAGAAATGGTTGTGCGTGAAAATCCCAGTAACTGAGCAGATTGTGAAATACTCAGACCGGCCCGTCTGGCACCAACAACCATGCCACGCTCAAAATTGCTTAAATCACCTTTCTTTCCCATTCTGACATTCAGTTTGGAGTTCAGGAGATTGTCTTGACCAGGACCACACCCCTAAATACATTGAAGCAACTGCCATGTGATTGGTTGATTAGATAATTGCATTAATGAGAAATTGAACAGGTGTTCCTAATAATCCTTTAGGTGAGTGTATATATATATATATATATATATATATATATATATATATATACACACACACACACATATATATATATATATATATATATATATATATATACACACACACACACACATATATATATATATATATACGTATATATATACACACACATAAAATCATGTAAAATCACAGAGCGGGGTCAGTGCATGCCAATAATAAAAGTTAATAGCTACAGACCTCCAAATTCTGTGTGGTCTTCAGATTAGCTCAAGAAAAGTGCGTAGAGAGCTTCATGGAATGGGTTTCCATGGCCGAGCAGCTGCATCCAAGCGTTGTATGCAGTGGTGTAAAGCATGCCGCCACTGGACTCTAGAGCAGTGCAGATGTGTTCTCTGGAGTGATGAATCATGCTTCTCTGTCTGGTAATCTGATGGACGGTACTTGCCTGACTGTATTGTGCCAAGTGTAAAGGTTGGTGGAGGGGGGGATTATGGTGAGGGGTTGTTTTTCAGGGGTTTGGCTTGGCGCCTTAGTTCCAGTGAAAGGAACTCTTAATGCTTCAGCATACCAAGACATTTTGGACAATTTCATGCTCCCAACAAGTTTGGGGATGGCCCCTTCCTGTTCCAACATGACTGTGCACCAGTGCACAAAGCAAGGTCCATAAAGACATGGATGAGTGAGTTTGGTGTGGAGGAACTTGACTGGCCTGCACAGAGTCCTGACCTCAACCCGATAGAACACCTTTGGGATGAATTAGAGCGGAGACTGCGAGCCAGGCCTTCTCGTCCAACATCAGTGCCTGACCTCACAAATGCGCTTCTAGAAGAATGGTCAAAAAAATCCCATAAACACTCCTAAACCTTGTGGAAAGCCTTCCCAGAAGAGTTGAAGCTGTTAGCTGCAAAGGGTGGGCCAACTCCATATTAAACCCTACGGATTAAGAATGGGATGTCATTAAAGTTAATGTGCATGTAAAGGCAGGCGTCCCAAAACTTTTAGCAATATAGTGTATATATGTAAAGCACTTTGAGCTAAATTTTATGTTTTGAATGTGCTAAACAAATAACTTTTATTGTAATATTTTTATTATTTATTTGCACTTCTGTATGCATAAACAACACATGGCACATGAAGACGTGATATGCCAGAGATGCCAAACAATATTGGTTCCCTTTTAAGGGAACTCAACGCTGCGTCAGTTGCTGACGCCATGGGATGTGCCCACGGAACCCGCTGTCTAAAGCATGTGTAAATTCACGCCAATTCAGGAAGCCACTTTGTTTGTATGTGCGTGTGAAGATAAGAGCCCTGTTCTTGCTTGATTTTCTCTTGAGCGATAGAATCGAGCATCTGAATGGAGTGCTCTCATGTTTGTTCAGAAATCACGCTCTGCGGCTGCTTCTGACTTGGCTGAGAGCATATTATGTGGCGTGTTTAGTTCTGAGGAATTAGATGGATTCCTCTGAGTCTGTGAGCCTTTCATTCCTCTCAGATCTCCACATTGGGGTGTTGAGACAATGGAGGAATCTTTATTTGGATTGCATAGTGTCTCCAAAGCAACTACTCACTGTGTCAGCAGCAATTGAGAAAATTCAAATCTGATGACATGTAATGCAGACATACACCCTTTTGTACACTCTAGCATTCCATATGTCATCATCGGACTGCTGTCGACCAATAAGATTGCTGTGAATTTGCACGTGAACCCAGACACTGGGTTCCTCGGGACGTGTCCTCATAGGGCCAGCAACTGAAGCAGCGAACCGGGGTTACATAGGTAACCCTAAGGCGTTTTGTGTGTCTCTCATTCAGATGTCTCATGACTACTTCTAAGATGGCAAAATCGTAAATTATTTTATGACTTTGCTGGCTTTTTTTGTTTTGTTTTCCCTGTTACAATCATGGTAAAGTTGAGAAGCTTGTTAAGTGGTTGGACTTTATGGTTAGGGTAAGTTTGAGTTGTATGTTTTTATACAACCCAATTTTTTACAATTTTGCGTCTTAAATTATACTGTATGAATTATTACGGCTTCTTATGAGGCCAGGTTGCTTGAATTTTGCACTAAGTTTGAATATGTAAATATAAAAATGAGAATAAACAATCAATTTTGGTCTGTTCCTCACTGTTCTTATAATATGACTTGGATTATGAGTCTTACGAGTTTTATGGTAAAATGTTAAGGTACTATTAGATCATTTTTATGTCTTTATTGTATGGCAAAGGGCAGCTTAAACAATTCTTAATAAAAATATCTTCTGTTTCCCACAGAAAATTACATAGTTTAATAAGACATGAGAGTGATTAAATGATTAACAGATTTTTCATGTTTTGGGGTGAACTCCCACCTTTAAAGGTGCAGTGTGTGAATTTTAGCGGCATCTAGCGGTGAGGTTGTGAATTGCAATAACAAAGCACTCACCCCTCCCTTTTGGAACACATAGAGAAGCTACGGGGGCTGACACAGCACAAAAATGTAATCGTCGGAGAGAGCAGAGAGTGACTAGCGCTCTGTAGAGCAGTTTGTCCGTTTAGGGCTACTGTAGAAACATGACGGCGCAAAATGGCGATTTCACTGTAAGGGGACCCACTGTGTATGTAGATAGAAATGGCTCATTCTAAGGTAATAAAAACATAACGGTACATTAAGTAAGGTCTTTATATCCCACTGAAAACAGTTATGTATATCTGTCAATAGATCTTCATAAATACTACACACTGAAACTTTAAGCAAAGGGAACATTTTAAATAAATACTAATACATTGAAAAAAAACATAAATCATTAAAACATCTGTATATTGAAGAAAGAAAAAAGTTTTTTTGTTTGGTTTTGTATGGATACAGAGGGAAAAGTGTTGCAATGCACCTGTTTTTACTGCAAAGTGGGCATATTCATGTCATCACTGTCTGGACTTGAAAGACAAGCGCTCTCTCGCTCTCTCTCTCTCTCTCTCTCTCCCTCAACACCTGGATAGACGTGGAGTATGAGTGTGTTGTGTCAAATATCGGCTGCTGTCGAGCAGTAAATTAAAACGAGGTGCAATTTCCTCCAGTCTAATTAGCAGTAAATTGGTAGTGTCTGTTTAGCCAGTCTGCCCAAGGGTACAGAGAGAGATTGACATGTCATTACATGAGTGAAGGAATACCTGATACTATCACATTAACTTCTTATAAAATTATATGTTTTGTCACTTTTTTATTACTGTTTACATCGGTATTAATATTTACACAATGTGATCATGTCAGTTTAACATGTTAACTTAGTACAATTAACTGGTAAAAAGTTATTTAACCATGTGTCATGCTTAATTTTTAATGATATGGAAGCAATACAAACAATTTATTGGCTCTAAAGCCACTTTTTGTAATGTTTATTTAGTGTAAAGTCTTTTAATTTTGGGGCTTTTTCCAACAAATATTAACCTCTTGACATACAAAGATCACTGACGGCCCCAGATTACTGTTACATTCACAGCACGCTATACCATGACATTCCTTTTCAATCCTGACAAAATGTGTATCATAAGAGGAATTTGGGACTCTAGCTCTGATATTGGATCACTGTTTATAAAAACGGTTACAGTGACAGTAATTTCATAATTTAGGAGATTCGTTGCCATTTAGTTATTGAATAATTTAGTATGTTATATAATCAATCAAGTTAATAATTTATGAAATCCTATTAACAGAGTAGTTGGGCAGTAATTCTGTTCATGCACATGCTTGTGTGTGGTCCTGGAAACCCTATAATACAGTTTTTTAAAATTGCTTACACAATTTCTGAAACTATGGCTCCATTACTCGAATCTCTACACAAAACCACACAGCATGCAAAACGTCACACATCTCTTGCAAAAGCAAACACTTAATTCAAAACTATTTTAACTCATCTAAATTGTGTTTTTGCATATAGTAACTCTACACACAAACCATCAAATGATTAGCCATATACACACCAAGCTACACATGGATGTGAAAAATGTAAAACACTACTGTCTTGTGTCTTCAGTGTGCAGTGGAGTGACCAGGAGTTTGTCATAGCACTTACACGTACATGCATGTGCACAAATACACTGTATACAATATGTATGCACAATTGTTGCACAATTAATGAATTTTACAGTTATTGAACAAAACTGAATCACTGAATACACACTGAGCTGACTTGAGCTGAATAATGACATATAGTGTAATGTACACTGGCTTTTTAGAGCTGCTTTTCAGGTGAATTTGAATTTGTTGTGAAGCTTCTTTGAAACAATCTATATTGTATAAAGCGCTATAGAATTAGAGGTGACTTGACTTGTATATGCATATTCAGTAGGCCTACATATTTACAAAATAAACAGAAATGCAAGGGCGAAAAATGTATTTGTTTCTTAAAATAAGTTTAGATTTTTTTTAAGAGATCAAAGAGCTGATAGTTTTGAGTGATGTGTCTAATGTGAACTGTGTTTAGCTTTTTTTACAAATGCAACTGAGTGTAAAGCAGATAATGTGCTTGTAGTTTTGCACACTTGGTCTCAAGATACATAAGCTACATAAGGAACGTTTGTGTGTGTGGTCCTGGTAAACCCTACATTATGGGGAGGTTGCATATCCAAAATCCTTGATCTTGTGGGGACATTTTAAAACAGCTTATAAATCATACAGAATAATATTATTTTAAAATGTAAAAATGCAGAAAGTTTTCTGTGATGGGTAGGTTTAGGGGTAGGGTTAGTGTAATGGGATAGAATATACAGTTTGTACAGTATAAAACCATTATGTCTATTGAGAGTCCCCACAAAGATAGTGAACCGGACGTGTTTGTGTGTGTGTGTGTGTGTGTGTGTGTGCTCACATGGTAAAACACTATGCACTCTGGTCAGGTCCATGAATGGAAAGCATCTGTCATTCGTTGAGCTGTAAAAGCTGTGCAGTGTTCCCTGACTGTTTTCATTCTTGAAAAGCAAGAATAAAAAGGAGAATGAATACACAGAACCGCGTCATGGTGCAGAACCCTTCTCTCTCTGTCTGTCTTTTTTATTTGGGCTGGTGTGTGTGTGTTGGTGACCGTATGTAGTATCAGAGGTAAATGTCCTTTAACATTTTGTCAATTAAAGAGAGTTTACCCATCCTTCTCTTCATCATTCTGTCTGCTTTCTCCCACTCTTTCCTGTATTTGAGTAAGTCAACTAATGTCTTCTACCATGTCTTTTTTCATTTGTGTGGCCTGGAAACACAAAGCTCAGAGGTGATTACTGGACTGCATTGTTGTCCAGGATCTCCTGAAAAAGGAGAGGTGAATTCAGCATCACATTCACTGTGACCTCAGCCTCACTGCTCTGATCAATACACCTCCTTATCAATGTCAGTGAGACCATGTAAAGATGTAATCACACCATTAACTGGACAGAACCGTGAACTGTACTTTAGAAGAGTGCATCCTCAGCCTGTCTCACTCCTGTTATGTGTCCAAAATTACAAAGCTTCTGGAATAAGTTTTTTCAGGTTTTTTTCAGATACATTGGACATACATTTTGAACCAGATCCTATATTAATTATATTTTGAGTTTCTGAAGAATTTTTGACACTTACACTGTTACAACAACATGGGTTAATCGTGGATTATTTTGTATTATTTTTTGTATTATTTTTGGAAAAAAGGGAAGTTCCAACTCTTAAAATATGGCTGTCAACTTTTTTAATATATGTTTTTATAAGTTTTATTTGTTTGCATTTAAAAAGTTACAAATTATCTTCTGCTGAAATACCACATAAAAACATTTAAACACAGAATAGTGCATCCTCACATTTTACATACTATTGTATAAACATTTCATTAATACCATCAAACATTTTCTTGTAAACAGTTTAATGAAGTAGTATTTCAAAGAGCTTTCCTTACTGACATAACCAGCCTGAACTAGCTGGTTCAGCTGGTGACCAGCTTAAATGACCATTTATACGACATATTATTGGGCTGTGTATAGTTAAGTGTATATGTTAAAAAAAAATTAACAAAAAAAAAATAATGTTTTCATTCAGCAAGGATGCCTTAAATGGATCAAAAGTGGCAGTAAAGACATTTATAATGTTACAAAAGATTCTATTTCACATAAATTATGTTCTTTTGAACTTTCTATTCATCAAAAAATCTGTAAAAATGTATCATGATTTCCAAAAAATATTAAGCAGCACAACTGTTTTCAACAGCGAAAATAATAAGATAATAATAAGACATTTCTGAAGGATCATGTGACACTGAAGACTCCAGTAATGACGCTGCAAATTCAGCTTTGGAGGAGTAAATTACATTTTTAAAAATATATTAAAATAGAAACAAAAACTGTTTTTTGTTTTTACTTGTAACATTCCACAATATTACAGTTTGTACTGTATTTTTGATCATAGGGAACTTTTTACCTACCACAAACTTTTGGTAGTGTTGTTTTTGGTCATACTGGTTGACCTGCAACAATAATTAACATAACCAGTTTGTCGCAGTAACAGACCTGTTAATTGTCATCTAAAAATCTTGAAATTTAATCTTCTTCTTTTTTAAGCAGGGGAAGTATAATAAGAATCACTAAAATGCTATAAAAAATCCTAACTGTTATAAATAACTGTTAAATGGCAGCACTCTATAGGCACAAATGGCATTGTCTCAGGGTCATTCATTACTAATGTCCTCCTGTTGGGTGGTTGATAAGATGGCTGATTGTCTACAGCTCAACTTGCTATTCATCTCTTTGATTTATCTCCAACAGTGAAGATGGATTTTTTTTCGTCATTGATCTGGCCTCTGAACAATACACATGCACTTGCTTTCATTTTTTGCAACCTCAACTCTGAATTTGGCGATTAAAAGTGTGAAATTCAGTCAGTTATTGCCACAGGAGATACATTTTCCCAAATATACTGAGTATTGAGCACTATCTGACTTTTAGCTTCACCATGGGTCACAGAAAAGCACATTCAGACATTTTACTACAATATCAATCTCTGTCGCTGTGGCTTTTACTCAAATGACTCATTAGGAAATAATTGCTTTGGAACAATACAGGCCGCATTGACAGCGTGCTGTGATTTATGACGCAGAGAGAAAGCGTGCACAGGTGAAATCAATCTACTGTAACGAGAGAGTCCAGCGGAAGCACTCTCACCGGGACGAACCCGCACAACCTTTCTCTGTCACACTTATTCTCTGTTAGTGTTTACAATCCACAATTCTTCTGGGTTTATCAAGGGGGCATTCACACCTAATGCTGTGTGGCACATGTCTGCAAGCATTGAGCTTCTCACTGCTGATCAAAGATACCTGAAGGGCTTCCCCCCATTCAATCTTAATGAGGTTTTAATGGATCCATTCTACTTTCTGCTGCTGCCCACTTGGAGATGATCTGATTCTGATGTAAGGTTCTCTTTGAGTCGGTTGGTGTCGCCAGTAATTTACCCACTTTTGAGCTCCAGACTCTTACAATATTTTACTGAGGTCACAGAGTTTCTGAGGATTGTTGTACATCATATAAGTGTTTGAGCTCTAAGTTCTCCTTCCCAGACTTAATTAACAATAAAAATAGGGAAATAGAAGAGGTGGCGTGTGGGATGGTTGCCAGAAGAATTGTTGGAGGAGTGAAGTAACCAGATGTTTATATTCTTTGGGTTGTGATCAGCAGGATTAGATCAACATGTTCCTTCTGAACTTTCTTTTTAAACTAATTTTAAGTGTTTTACCACCTTTCCATTGTCTGCCTGAGTGGAACATAGGAAGTTTGGATGCTTACTTCGTAAAATTATCCATTGTGAACACAGCTAGTATTGCTGGAGAGGTTCACCAAATAGCAGTGCATTGTTCTGTTGATTGGAAATGACTGACGAAATCCAATGTGGATGTTTCAAATCCAATGCTGATTGACGTAACGTACAGTAAGTTAAAAATTTCGGTAACACTTTAGTATGGGGAACTTTGGTTCTTAGAATGGTAAGGAATGCTTCCAGTTGTGTTTCCACTTGAGCCTTGTACGGCATGGCACGATTACAAACCGTTCTCGACCCGGAATTCTCGGGACTGTTGTCTAACTGGTAGAATCCGTGGAGTGACGTCGCCACTCAGGATTGCTCACTTGTCTGTTGCCTGGCTACCAGTTTCTCGGTAGCTGGCTAAGCAGTCTATTTGAGCGGCGTAAACACAGAATATCTGATCATCCTCCATAATGCGGTTGATATTTATATGAATGGTTATTAATGGTTGACAGCCGCTCTTTGGAATGTAATACAAAAGCGTCAGTCATTTCCTTGGCAACACAATGGTTTACTGATGATTTCCATAAGCGACTCTGTTTTCTTGTGATTGTCAGAGCATATGAACTTATGAATATGAATTGTTGAGGCAGGTATTTGTATGTTTTAGCATGCATATATTTTTATATGTCAATCTCATGTTAATCTTGAGTACCTATAGTACTGCATCCTTTATATCTCCAAAAAGTCTTTAGTTTTATCATATTTATAAAAGAAAGATACGCTGTACCGAGTCTTTCCGAATAAAACCGAGCGGCTGGAGGCGTATCGTGTGGGCAGAGCGAAAGAGCCACGAGCGTGCGCAACTATTGCGTTGAGAGCGTTTGAAAGCTGTGACATCCTTAGAAAATGTGGAAAAAAACGTTGTCCTATTTTTGGCACAGAAATACTCCATCAAACGTCCAATTTATATTCTTTGAAACTTTGTCCATGTTTAGCATGGGAATCCAA
This sequence comes from Rhinogobio ventralis, assembly GCA_039654625.1. Lineage (NCBI taxonomy): Eukaryota > Metazoa > Chordata > Actinopteri > Cypriniformes > Gobionidae > Rhinogobio > Rhinogobio ventralis. The sequence continues at coordinate 17,035,778 of CM077206.1, read as the reverse complement.
GTCTTCAACAGTGTAAAAGCTCAGTATGCATGAAATAGCATTATCCCCCCCCCCCCCCCTTTAAAATGTACACATTTTATGTATTAACAACTTTAGAGACATACTAATCTTCACTAATCCTTTTAGGTTCATAGAATATTGAGTTCATGGAATATATTGATTTTAGTGTATTTTATGAATACGATTCATTTAGTATGTTAAATGCCTTTGCATTGAAATGTATTTACTTAATTACATTTTATGGTTCAAAGAATTCTCAATTTGCTTTGCAGTAAGATTTTTTTTAAAGTTTTTGAAAGTCTCTTATGCTCAGTTATCTGGTTAAAAATACAGTAAAAGCAGTAATATTATGAAATATTATCACAATTTAAAATAGCTGTTTTCTATGTAATACATTTATTATTCTATTGGTACTACAATTTAATGCATTCTTCCTGAATAGAAGTATTAATATCTTTTTTTCAAATCTTACTGACCACAAGTTTTTTTATATTAATTTATATTATATTAATAATATTATATCAATCATATCGTATCATATCATATCGATATTGTATTATATTATTGTTGCTAAAATGATTGTGACTGCATTTATCTGCATATTACGTGTCATATATTGTTGAGAAGTGCTTAGGTTTAAAGGGTGGGTTCAAAATATCTATGTCAAAGTGAAATGTAAATATAATTTTTTTTTTTTTTTTTTGTAGATTTGTACATTTTTAAAGCTGTGCACATAAATACTTTTGTTTTAGATGCTGTCAACACATCCACATACATTATAGTGTATATCCAAGCACACAAAAAACAAATGTATGTGTAAAATCGACAGTAATAGCTACAGATATGATGTGATCAGGCTGAATATACGATGAAACATGATGTTCTACAGTGTTTTGTATAGAAGTGTTTGACTGACTTTGTGCTGAACTCTTCAATAAATGACTCTTAGAGTTTTCTGTGACATGTCAAATGTGTGGGCGCTGTTATAGGGGAAAATGGAAGCCAGAGGTACAGGCTTTATGGATTTGGTGAAGTTTTTTGTTATGACTACTCTGTGGAGGTGTAACCTTACATGCAGGCCACTCACTTTCTGTCCACCCCCTTTTCAGACGTTCTCCCTGTATTTTGTTAAATGATCTCAGCTAGCCTTGACAAGCCCTTCTGGAGTCTTTTCCACAGAAAGGTTTAAGACAGTGGTGTCAGAGTATCCACTATTCCTGATGTCATTTTGTCACTTTGGGGTCTTATGATAACAGTATACCGACATGTTCGGTGGAGTTTTATTCAATTAATTGACAGAAGAATTGTGATTATTGTTATTAATACATCCATTTACCAATTACCATTGAATTTTTTTTGTCATAGTCCTCTTGGAATTAGGATAATACTAAGGTTCAATTCATTAACATTAGTTAAAGAGATGGTTGACCCAATTATGAAAACATCCCGGTTACATATGTAACCCTCGTTCCCTTTTAGTCGGTCACATTCAACGTTATGTTGATGTCACTGACGTATTGGGATCACAATACATCTGTGGCGTTGATGCAACGACAAACGTGAACGACTGAAAGGGAACTATCTTTTACTCACCCTCATGTCAATTCAAACCTGTATACATTAATTTCTTATACAGATCATAAATTACGATTTTTTGGGGTCCAAAACAAAATGTAAAAATTAGAAAGGTTTCGAACAACATGAGGGTTAGAAAATGATGACAGAATTTTCATATTTGGCTGAATTTCCCCTTTCATGCATTCGGAAAACAATGAACAATAATTTTTCAGTATTTATTAATAATTGTTCATTTTTATTTTGTTCATTTTCTAATACATGAACTAATGTTATTTTTTTTTTTATAAATTGAAATCTGGGTAACACTTTAGTTTAGGGTCCAATTCTCACTATTAAATAGTTGCTTATTAGCATGCATATTACTAGGATATTGGCTGTTTATTAGTACTTATAAAGCACATATTAATGCCTTACTCAGCATGACCATATTCTACATACCTATTCCTACCCAATACCTACATTTAACAACTACCATACTAACTATTAATAAGCCGTAATTAGGAGTTTACTAGTTAATAGGTAGTTAATAGTGAGAATATGACCCTGAAGTGTGACCAAAATCAAAATGAATAAATTGTACATTAATATTAAAAAATAGTATATGCTATATTATATATGGTTACCTAAATCAATAAATACTTAAAGGTGTTATTCATGTTTAATGTTAACTAATGTTAACAAATAGAACATTATTGTAAAGTGTTACCAGAATTAATTCATTATTTGGTTGTCTTTAAGTAGTTATTGTTTACAGCTATGATGGCATTCACAGATGCGTGCAAACATCTGCTTGTGAACTAGTTCAAGAACAGCTTCTCTAAAGGGTTGACTGAGTATTCATGAGTGTTTTGGGTTTTGACATCAAGGTGGCCCTGCATATGTTGACTAGATGATGGATGGTTTTCAGGGGCTGGTGGTTGCATATGGACAGAAAACTGAAAGTGCTTATGTATCCAGTTTATATATGTACAAACTGGAAAATTACTGGCATTTTTTCTCCCCATACCAAGACCAAGTACCGGCAAGGGAAATGGGATGGATGCCAAAGTAGTGTGACTGTTCCAAGACCCTTCGGCAAGAGCTTATATTGTTCCTATACCAGTGCAATAATACACTATCCTGTACTATACTTGTATTTTAGATGTTCAACTAATCTTAATCTTGACATCATTTCCCAATGTAATCTTTAATTTGGCCTTCTGTAATGTTATTTGAATACAGCGTACATTATTGTATAGGAGTCTGTCAAATATGTTTTTAAAGGACTCAATTCTGAGTCTGAAATGAGTAAAATTGTGGCATCTCTTTTAGCTCTGGTGCTTTTCAGTTGAGCTTTGCATAGTTTAAAACATAGACGCTGCTGTGATCTCTTCATCTCCTCAAACTCCTTCACATCCCCTTTTCCGTCTGCTTGTCGTCGTATTTCCCTCACTGTTCTTGAGGTTGGCAAGGGCCACCATGTATGTGTGTTAGGAAAATGATTAGCGTCAAGAGTAGTGCTTTAAAAACCTGCTTTGTCTACAGCTGAAAGATTTGAATGAACTGCTTTAATCCTTCTTAGCAGACCTGAGGCGGCTGGGTAAAATCTTCTTCAAGGCCGTGGCTGCCTTAAGCTACAGGTAGGAGTTTTTCAGTCTCTGGGAATTTGCATCGTAATTAGGTTTAGCTCTCATAAATGAGGTTAATTGCAGCAATGTGGATTTAGTTTCAGACTCAGGAACATATTTAGCTTTGAAAGTGACGGTTTAGAGGCTTATTAGTTTGCCTCTAACAAATCAGATAAATGCCAGCTCATGTTTGCTCATGACTGTTCTAGGTAGTTCTATTCTAATTCTAAGTAGAATGGGTCTGAAAAATGCATTAGTGATAATACATTTATGTAGGCAGTGGTGCATGTCCCAGAATGCACCTCTTCAGCAGGTTGCTTAAATACAGAGGGATGCTACATGCTGTGTTGATAATAAATAGCCATAGAATCTTTATTTGTACAGTCATTAGAAATCTTTATTTATTTAACCATATAACTTGTCTCCTTAATGTGTTTCTGTGTTTGCTCAGCTAACCCCATTGTCTAACTACCATTACTGTTCAAAAGGTTTTTTTAAAAATAGAAATTAGTATGATTATTAGCATGCATTAACGCATTAGCAACAATGCATTTACTTGATCAAAAGTGCCAGTAAATACATTTATAATGTTACAAAATATTTATATTTCAAATAAATGCTGTTCTTTTGAACTTTCTATTTATCAAAGGATCCTGAAAAAAAAGTATCCCGGTTTCCACGAAAAATATTAAGAAGCATGACTGATTCTGACATTGATAATAATCAGCAATTTCTTGAGCAGCAAATCAGCATATTAGAATGATTTCTGAAGGATCATGTGACATGACTGGAGTAATGATTTTGCCATCACAGGAATAAATTACACTTTGAAATTAAGGGCCCTATCATACACCCCGCACAATGCAGTGGCAGGCGCGACGCAAGTGTTTTTTGCTAGTTTCAGCCCGACGTATTTATCATTTTCACGTCCAGCGCCACATTGTTTAAATAGCAAATGCACTTGCGCCCATCTGTTCTCTCATGGGCACGCTCGTCTGAAAACGAGGTGTGTTCAGGCGTATTGTTGACGCGTTGCTATTTTGAGGCAACTGAAAACGACTGCGCCATCGACCAACAAAAACCTGGTCTAAAGTCAATAGCGCAGTATTTTTTGTGTTATTTATAGTGCGCTTTAGTAATATGCGCCTATACACACAGGGACGCGCAGCAGCACACAAACATTTTAAAATATTAAAAATAAAAGGATTACTCTCTGGAGAAGTGTTCAGTCTTTTTTCCGCTCACAAACTCCGCCATGTAAATAGCGAATACGCAAACACAACTGGCTTTTAAAGGGAATGGGAGATGAGATTGGTTTATTGCATGTTACGCCCCCAAAACACACCCATGACTCATTAAGAGACTATACAAACCTTTTGGACCATGCGCCTGGCACCTGGTGTGCCGACTGTTTTTTCCGTCGTTAAACTAATCCAAAAGTGGATTCGGACACGCTCACCTGAGCCATGCACTTCAGACCATGCGCTCAGATCGTTAAAATAGGGCCCCTCAATACAGAAGACTTAAAAAAAAAGTTGCTGTTTAAATTGGCAAATTTGGATTCAAAGAGTCAATGATTGGATCATTATTGCAGTGATTTTTGTGTTTCTAGCATGTTATATATTTGGCAACAGTTCTTCTAACCCTAATCGATGGAGTGTGCAGCTTTTCATTTCTTAAACAACCATGTAGGAAGACACATTATGGCCATATTCCAGGATGACAATGTCAAAATTCATCAGGCTCAAACTGTGAAAAAATGGTTGGGAGGGAGCATAAAGGATCATTTTCACACCTTAAATTCATTGAAAGTCTTTGGGATGTACTGGAGGAGACTTGACAGAGTGCTTGACTCTTGCATTGTCAATACATGATCTTGACCAAAAAATAATACACCTCTTCATGAAAATAAATGCTGTGATGTTATTTTTGATAAAATAAATGCAGCATTGGTAAACATAAAAGATGTCTTTGAAAATTGCTACAAAATGTTACCGACCCCAAAATTTTAAATGGTTGTGTACACTCACCTAAAGGATTATTAGGAACACCTGTTCAATTTCTCATTAATGCAATTATTTAATCAACCAATCACATGGCAGTTGCTTCAATGCATTTAGGGGTGTGGTCCTGGTCAAGACAATCTCCTGAACTCCAAACTGAATGTCAGAATGGGAAAGAAAGGTGATTTAAGCAATTTTGAGCGTGGCATGGTTGTTGGTGCCAGACGGGCCGGTCTGAGTATTTCACAATCTGCTCAGTTACTGGGATTTTCACGCACAACTATTTCTAGAGTTTACAAAGAATGGTGTGAAAAGGGAAAAACATCCAGTATGCGGCAGTCCTGTGGGCGAAAATGCCTTGTTGATGCTAGAGGTCAGAGGAGAATGGGCCAACTGATTCAAGCTGATAGAAGAGCAACTTTGACTGAAATAACCACTCGTTACAACCGAGGTATGCAGCAAAGCATTTGTGAAGCCACAACACGCACAACCTTGAGGCGGATGGGCTACAACAGCAGAAGACCCCACCGGGTACCACTCATCTCCACTACAAATAGGAAAAAGAGGCTACAGTTTGCACGAGCTCACCAAAATTGGACAGTTGAAGACTGGAAAAATGTTGCCTGGTCTGATGAGTCTCGATTTCTGTTGAGACATTCAGATGGTAGAGTCAGAATTTGGCGTAAACAGAATGAGAACATGGATCCATCATGCCTTGTTACCACTGTGCAGGCTGGTGGTGGTGGTGTAATGGTGTGGGGGATGTTTTCTTGGCACACTTTAGGCCCCTTAGTGCCAATTGGGCATCGTTTAAATGCCACGGCCTACCTGAGCATTGTTTCTGACCATGTCCATCCCTTTATGACCACCATGTACCCATCCTCTGATGGCTACTTCCAGCAGGATAATGCACCATGTCACAAAGCTCCAATCATTTCAAATTGGTTTCTTGAACATGACAATGAGTTCACTGTACTAAAATGGCCCCCACAGTCACCAGATCTCAACCCAACAGAGCATCTTTGGGATGTGGTGGAACGGGAGCTTCGTGCCCTGGATGTGCATCCCACAAATCTCCATCAACTGCAAGATGCTATCCTATCAATATGGGCCAACATTTCTAAAGAATGCTTTCAGCACCTTGTTGATTCAATGCCACGTAGTATTAAGGCAGTTCTGAAGGCGATAGGGGGTCAAACACAGTATTAGTATGGTGTTCCTAATAATCCTTTAGGTGAGTGTATATGCATAAATCATGCAAAAATTAAACATGTTAGAGTTCAAAGGCTATTCGGCACACATACATACTCACACACCTACATGTATGTAAAACGAATCAAAATGGCTGAAAGAAATGTTATCTGATTTGAACCACATGTGCGGCTTCTGTGCAACTTAACAGCTGTGTTAAAGGTCAGTACTGTGAAGTCCCGGTTTCACCATGTGCCCGGTGGCACTTAAGGGAAGGGTGGGCCGACCTCTGCATGGTGGGAAGGCGAGCACATTGTGCAAAGTAATTTATTCATGGCTTTGTGGTTTTTCACGTTATTTTGCCATCCATTTTTTATTGAGAGAGAGAAACTGACTCACACGGCGTGGTGTTCTTGTCCATTAATACTGCATGCTGGTCTCAGCCAGGATTCTACCATGAAATGTTTATAGAGCAAATAATTGCTCCATGGTTAGGGCATGTTGACGACACCCAGAAGACGACGGCCTGTGTTTGGATCGCAAGGGGACATTCTGAAATTAGGCCACTCCCATTTACCCCATTTTCGGCTGTCTCTCTCTTCCTGCTCCTGTGAACATGTCCTGCTTTTATAATTGAGAATAGGCTATTGTAGATTCTATAATAGTAGGTAATTTCATATTAAAGCATTTAGTGGTTTATAGTACAGACATTCTGACAACACCTTATATATTAAACATATCAAATATAACATACTGACAAAACGTATTGTATTAAAATGGTTAAGATATGGCACATTGGTATCCTCACAAAAAAATGCAGTTGTGCAACAGATGGAGATATTGTATTTTGATATATACTATAGAACTGAAAATGGCATGCCATTTACATTGTATTCAAGGGTTCTTTAAGGAATATATTCCATGGTTAAAAAAATAAATAAAAACATGGCAGTATTATGATGCATTTTTTGTGTGACTAGCATATTCATACACCATAGTATTTATATCACTTATAAATGTACTGTGGTACTATCAGGGTGCCATGGCAGTATCACATACTGTATATAACATGGTAAATGAAAACCAATGCTATATTTTATTATAGTATGAGCATTTTATGTCATCACTGTACTGCCAAAGTATTTTTGAAAGTGATTACAGAAGTAAAAGTTAGGGGGCAACCCCTTTGGACAGACAAGACAATGTTTGGCCATAATGTACAGCGCCACATTTGGCAAAAACCAAGCACCGCATATCAGCACAAACTCCTCATACCAACTGTCCATCATGCTGGTGGGGGGTTGATGATTTTTGGCTTGTTTTGAAGCCAAAGGATCTGGGATTCTTGCAGTCATTGAGTCGACCATGAACTCCTCTGAATGTCAAAGTATTTTAAAGTCAAATGAAAGGCCATCTGTCTAACAGCTAAAGCTTGGCCGATACTGGGTCATGCAACAGGACAATGATCCCAAGCACACCAGCAAATCTAAAACAGAGTGGCTGAAAAAGAAAAGAATCGTGTTGCACGGCTCCAGTCAAAGTCCAGATCTCAACCCGACTGAAAGGCTGTGGCGGGACCTTCAGAGAGCAGTGTATAAACAACAATGAACTGAAGCAACATTGTAAAGAAGAGTGGGCCAAAATTCCTCCAGAATGATGCGAGAGACTTATACTGTCATACAGAAAACGATTACTTCAACTTATTGCTGCTAAAAGTGGCTCTACAAGCAATTGAATCATAGGGTGTACTTAGTTTGTCACCCATGGCTTTTCCATTTTGGCTTTATTTTTGTTAAATAAACAATGCCACTGTGTAATATGTAATTTGTTGTTGTTTATCTGAGCTTGTATTTTAAGACCTGCTAATGACCAGATGATTTTTATTATGTTCTGATATGTAAAACCATACAATTCTAAAGGGTGTCCTTTCTTTTTCAAATGTAGGCCTATCTGCAAATAGGGTAAAAAAAAAAAATGAAATGGGATCGCTTCTGGTGAGACCAATCCTCCTGTGTAACTAAACGAGCCAATGAACAATGGCATGCGGTCTTTTCATCCCGCAACTCCGATACGGAAGCGGGTGCCCACATTAGATTGCATTTCACTTCGGAGCCAGTTGGTTTCATGGTGAACGAACTTATCAACACAGTCTCACTCCTGTTCGTCACATATTGACGCTTGGTCAGGACCCCTCGTCGTCACTTTTTGATGCACAGGGTACCCCTAAAGCGTCGTTTTCCGACGTACAGGGTACTCCATATGATTTCAGTTGTTTGCCCAATGCGTCAGATCAAGACGCATTTCATTCTTTGCATTTGTAAAAGTAGACATGATTTTAGGAATATTTATAGGCTACTTTTATATTTTGGAGCAACTAACCCCACTCCTACCCTAAATCTACCCACTTCTAAACAATATAAAACAGGTAACGGGCAAATAAATGTACAGTCACAGGTATTTATTGCAAAAACTGACCAAAAACAGTATAAAAGTATTAACTCATGTTGCGTTCCAAGTCTTCTGAAGTCATACGATATCTTCATGTAACAGAGTTGATCTTAATGTTTTAATTGCTGAAATGATGATCCCGCCGCTCTGGGAACACACGCACTCCATTCATTCATATATCTCATTCAAATGATACACCCGACTCTTTAGCATGACGCGATTGGTCACGAGACACACGAGAACCAATGGCATTTTATAATCAAAGCTGACGTAATGACGCAATTGGTCACGAGACATGCGACAACCAATGCTGTCAAAGCTGTCGTACCATTTCCTTGGGCGGCAATTTTTGAAATTTGTTCATGATCTTCGGCGGATGGACTCGAAGCTTATCGCTTTTGGGGATTTTCTTCACACTAATCAATCGTTTGGCCTCGGAACACTTGGAATATTTGTACTTTTTGAATAAAATGTGGCTGCAGTCGTATCTGCCTGTTATATTCTGTTTTTTTATAATACACAAATGGGTAGGTTTAGAAATAGGGTTGGGCTCCGTGTTCAAACGTGTAAATAAAAAAAGAAAATAAATGTAAATAAAATTATGCTGGCTGATTAAATTGAGAATCACTCTCCATGTCATAATGGCAAAATCATAACCCAATATATAGTTTCATCATGACAATAACCATGCCCAGCGCGTCTGTATATGACACCAAAGGTTTCTCATTAAAATCAATGGAGGACTGCGTGTCGAAAAATGACGCTAAAGGGGTACCCTGTACGTTAAAAAGTGATGTAGAAGGGAACTGACCAAGCATCAATATGTGATGAATAGGAGTGAGACCGTGTTTAACTCATTGAGTGTTTTCTTTACGAGTCTGGACTGTCTTTTGTGGAAGAGCTTACCTTGTGCTGATGTAACAGCACGTGCAGCGGAGTGGCAGCGCGGATAGAGCGCCCAGTGTGTGTGAACGTTCTGAGACGCGACAAAGGCTGTTTTAACAGCTGGTATTGGGTTCCTCTGTCTGTGCGCCGTGGGCACCTCCCCCGTGTGCTTCAGCACATATATTGGTGAGTATTCTCCTAAAAGAGCAGCATGGGTGTGAGTTTGCGTCTTTTTCAAGACGACATTCCGCCCGTGTGTTCTGGATGTGGTAGTTTCCTGTTTTCATTTGACGGCCACAATATCTCTCACATATAAGCATGTTGAGATTGCATTCGTGGGTAATCCATGTTCTCTCAGCACGTCCAGTCGGTGATGAACTGCCTAAATTCATTCAGAGGCAGGAAAGTGGTCCTACTGAAATCCTTTCAGAGGCCTGGGGCATATAGTAGCCGCAGTAACGCCACTCGGGCTGCTCCATATGAGACCACTCCAACATTGGCTTCATGGCCGAGTCCTGAGATGGGCGTGGCAGAGCGGCATGTTCCAGGTACACATTACCCCGCACTGACGCCAAACCTTCAGGCCGTGGTCGGACCCTGCGTTTCTACGGGCAGGAGTTCCCTTAGAACAGGTGTCCAAGCATGCTATGGTCTCCACGGATGCCTCTGCCACCGGATGGGGGGCCAGGTACAATGGGTGTGCAGTTTCGGGTCTGTGGATGGGGCCTCCACCCTTCGGCAGTCAGACGTGGCAAAGCGTCTGCTCAATATGTGTATTCTTCCACGGTATGGCTACCCTGATGGCTAGCCAGTGTCTTTCCCTCGACAGAGTGATGCCATTTGTTGCACTACCCTAGACTGGCTAGTACATATGTGTATTCCCACATGATACCTCCCTTCGTGCAGGATGTGGCTCCGCAGTGTTCCCTTTCTCCAAAGGGGCATGCTTTCCCAGCGTCATCCAATATTCCCTGAGTGGGGCATGCGGAATGGCAGTGATGACTCTCCTTGCATAAGCATCTCTGCCCCAGAGGTACGGGAGTTTTAGGAAGCTTATGCAGGGCGCTGGAAGGGGCCAGCAGCATGGCGTTTTATTAGGGATCCCATTTCGTCAGATCATCTCTGACGTATGTCGAGAGTGACCGACTGAAAGGGAACGTCTCGTTACGTATCGTAACCCTCGTTCCCTGAATGAGGGAACGGAGGCGTACATCTCGTCGCCATACCTGATGTACCTTCGCTGCGACCGGGTCACCAACTCGGCTCCTCATCGAAAAGCAATCTAATGCGGGCATCCGCTTCCGTATTTATGCCTGTGCGGGCGGGGTTGCGGGATGCAAAGACTGCATGCCAATGTTCATTGGCTCGTTTAGTTACACTCGAAGAGGATTGGTCTCACCAGAAGTGATCCCATTTCGTCGGATCATCTCTGACGTACGTCTCCATTCCCTCCTTCAGGGAACGAGGGTTACCATACGTAACCGAGACGTTACTTTTTGTAGGTGGTGTGACATTTACCATAGTGCATTTTTAACATACCATAGTATTACCATGGTTCTTTTTGCAAGTGATATGACATTTACCATTGTACCATGTCCAAAATACTATAGTAATACCATGTTACTTTTTGTAGGTGCTGTAACATTAACCATTGTACCATGTCTAAAATACCATAGTAGTACCATGGTAAGTTTTGTAAGTGATATGACATTTATTATTGTACTATGTCTAAAATACCATAGAAGTACCCTGGTACTTTTTTTTTTAAAGTGATATGACATTTACCATTGTACCATGTCCAAAATACCATAGTACTACCATGCTAAGTTTTTTTTTAAGTGATATGATATTTGTTATTGTACCATGTCCAAAATACCATAGAAGTACCCTGGTACTTTTTGCAAGTGAAATGAAAGTGACCATTTTACCATGTCAAAATACCATATTAGTACCACGGTACTATTTTGTCAGTGTAATACCTTTTTTTTTTTTTTTTTGGATGCTACCATGATGGAAAAAAGGCTGATTTAGTTTTCTTCAACTCCTGCTTGATTGTTCTTTATTTATTTATTTTTTTATTCTAAAAGTGAAGTTTGCTTGCACAGCTGGATTCAAACAGTGTTTGTGAGCATTTAGAAACTCTTATGCTCCCGTTATTAAATATATTAAATATATTAAAGCTTAATTCCTCACTTCTTCTTTCATCATGACTCCCATTGCCTCCCTATGCATTTTCTCACACCTGTCACAAGGTTCCACAGTCCTGGGACAGACTCTGCGTGGGCTTTTGGACAAATGGCTGAGCAAAAGAGCCTCATTTATGGGATTACTTTCCCAGAGTGTTAAAACAGATGAGGCTTGAACACTCCACCCAAGTGGTCAGTAGTGGGTGGAGGTCGAGAGCTAGGGCCAGGAAGGGTGAATAGAGCCTGAAAGGGTATAGAGAAGGTTGTGGAGGTATGTAAGAGTCGTAGGCATCAGAGTGGGTGTGGGCATGTCTTTTTGTCTTTTGGGCTGTATGGATGGAGGGGGTGTGGGCTGATGGGTGGGTTTGTATTGTATTAATAAGAGCTGAGTATAGGATCGTCATGTTCCCTGTAGTTTCACTTTGTGTGTGTTAATAGATCATTAAAAAAGCAAGAATATTTAATTTTCATGAATAAACACCCTATCAGATAAACGTTTTTAACAGTTAGTTTCAAACATGTTAACTGAACTGGTCCAAATGATTTAGATACATTTGTAAATAGTTCATTAGCAAGTCTTAGTCAGTTATTCTTTAAGGAATGGCAATGAAATTTCCATCATATTATGAGCTAGTCCAAAGAAGATTATACTGTATATGGATATCAAATATTTTGCTGAGATTCAAATAAGATCAGATAAACTGAAGCTACAATTTCCAGTTTAGTTTTTCAGTTTATCCAGTTGGATCCTAGTGCATTTGTGCATTTGAGCATTCTTGTTCGACCCCTTTAGGATTGGTTCCAAATAATTCTATTTGTTTTATTCGTTTTTTATAACTTGTTGATATGTAGTCTTGAGTCACAATTATTTTTATTATCTATGTTGAAAACAGACGAGCTGCTTAATTAAAGGGGTCATGAATTGAGAAATCAGCTTTCCCTTGAGCCTTTGATACATAAAAGTTCATCGTGATATAAGAATATCCTGTACGTTTCGGAGCTGAAAACTTCCTTGTTAGTCAAAGAAAAGCTTTTATTGACACCAGGCCCAGCAAACGCTCGATCTGAATGTGCCAAGCTGAACCGCCTCAACCAAAGAAGAAGAAAGCCTGATTCTGTAGCCCCGCCCACTGATTTGTGCATGGCATGTTATAGATAAATAACACAGGCCTATGTGGAGCTAAACATGCCGCATAAGCTTCATTCGGATTCCAATATTATGAATGCATGGATGAACTTTATTTTTAATGAATATCCAGCTCATGTGTATAAGACATTGCGCGTTTGTTCCTTCATTTCACCACATTATATTCACTGATCGGGTGGGCCAAGTAATAAAAAATAACATTCAAATTAATTGTGGGTGGATGAGAGATAAATCATTGTGTTTGTTTGATAAAGACATTTTGCGAGCCCTGTGGGCAAATCATCATTCCGGTTGCGGTTTTCCCACACGCTTTCAAAACAATTCCTCACATGTACTCACGGGGAGCCGAAGCTCATTATAATATGCAAAACTTATCCAATCATAGCAGTGGGCGTTTACTTCCAAGTCTTCAGTGCGGCACGCCCATAAAAACTGAGCGTTCCATGAGAGAGGATCAAAACCAGGGTAGAAAATAGTCTATTACTTATTCATTATGATGTTTTTGAATGTAAAAACAACGCAAACGTCATAAGTTGACCTCAGACAACAGTATAATTTTTTTTTTAAAAAGCCAGTTCATGACCATTTTAATATTTTTTGGTGGAAAACGTGATACATCTTTTTTTTTCTTTTTACAATGTAAAAGTCTTTGTTTACTTTTGATCAATTTAATGCATCCTTGCTAAATAAAATTATTAATGTCTTTCAAAAAAGTAAGAGTAAATGGCTTTATGAATTGGTACTTAGTCCATGATGTGGCCCTTAGTTAGCTCAACACGTGGATTGGGAGGGTTTACAGAATCAGGCGGGGTTACTTTGCAAAGACAATAAGCAATAACCAAACGATCCTCCAGATGAAGGTTTTTCTTCCAGCCTGAATATACAAACTCTCAGGAGCTTCAGTTTTCATATCATTGAGTGTGTTTGAAAGAGAATTAGTTCTGGATCTTCTATCTTCCAAGGACTTTATTTATTTTATGCATATAGCAATAAGACACAAACTTTCCTATTCAGGCTGTCATGTCAATAATTTAGCTTGGGCCTATGTAGTTTATAGGGCCTAGTACTATAACAAATTTAAAATTAAAACGTCTAATGCAAAATCATGTTTGAGAACCATTAACTCTTTTCATACCAGAGCTTTTAAAAAATAATGTTGGTAGCGTGTTTGGTTATTTTCACAAAAGTTTCATGGCCCCCATGAATATTTAGTTGTATGAATATCTGAACATGCAATATATCAAAAGAAAGAACAAACCCTCTGCCTTTAAACAAAAACAAAAATCTGTTTTATTCTAACTTCATGTGTTCTTTTTTTTATTATTAACACTTGAATGTGGGTAAGTTTCATAAAAAAAGCAACATTTTGAGTAAAAAGCTGAGAAAATCATGTTTTTGTCAAAGACTACTTCTGGATCAGATTCAGTACGATGAGCAAAACATAGATGGAGTAGATCAAGTCCATCAACACCCCCAAAGCTTGCACAGTCCTAACCATTTCCTGGGTCGACATTTCACTCGGTAACATTAGGCCCTTTTGATTTATATGCTGTTTATTGTTGATGATCGCATTATTTTTCATATGCATCTGCTTACATATGAGATTGCTCGTTTTTGCTTCTTTTTTGCCTGTTTTGATCTGGAGATACTACTCGTTCAGGAGATGCGTAATAGCGCCCCCCTACCGTAAAGCAGTGATAAAAACTTGTCAATGGCAGGGAAGTGTTTTCTCATGAATGACGAGTCAACCCTTCAATGGCAGGGAAAGAGTTAAGATGAATTATGATTTCGATTAGAAGGAATGACAGGAATTCATCTCAATGGTTCTCAAACTTGATATGATACAAATCCCATAATCTACTGGATCATCAGGGCACCACTGCGGATGCATGTTTAGACAGCTCTTTTCATTTTTGCCGGTTCTTGGCCAGGACTTGTGTCTTAGCAAAGTCAGCCCCGGTCCATTATTTGATGACTTCTTCCATCATTATTGTCTCCAAGAAGATGTTGAAGACCGTCGAGGATAGGAGGCATCCCTGGGTGCCTAGGGTGGTTCGGAACCATCCGCCAATGGAGCCGTTGACAAGTACTACAATGCTGGCACTGTTTTACAGCTGTTCGATGGTGAGAACAAGCTTTCTGTCCATGTTGAATCATCTCATGGTGTTCCAAAGGGCTGCATGACACACACTGTCAAGCGCTTTTTTGAAATGAAGACGTGATAGATATGTCTTTTGATGATGCTGGTACTTCACAAAGCAGACACAGCCACAGGTTGAAGATTTGTTCAGCTGTGCTCCTTCCTTCTCTAAAGCCTGCTTGTTCCTATAAGCAATGATGTTTTCTGCCTGTGGTTTCAGTCTGTTGGGAATGATTTTGAGTTTACTGGGGTGGGTGATGAGACTGATAGTACGATAGTTTTGGCATATGCTGCCTTTTTTTGGTAGTGTTATTATCAGTGATTGGGTCCATGTGGAAGGCCACTGGCCTGTTTGCCAGATCTTGTTGCAGATCTTCATCAGCATGTCAATGAGTTCCTTGATGAGTTCAAGCGGGACGTTGCCGATTCCCGGCGCCTTTCCATTCTTCAGTGATCTTATCGCTTCTTCAACCTCTTCACAGAGGATGGGGAAGTCATCTTCCTCTCCTGGACTGGTTCCGACGAGTATCTCTGGTTCTCCTTGAACTGGATGGTTATAGAGCTCAGAGTTAGACAATTTCCTGCTTTGTCTTGTATACTGCTGACTTTTGCTTCCTTCTTCTTGGTGAGATTTTTCAAGACTTGAAATACTTTCTTGCTGTTGGTGTTGTTGCTGCTGCAGCCTTCAATCACTTTGCATTGAACTTCATGCTCTTCTTGATGTTCCTGTTGGCCTCTTTGTATTTATTTGAGCCATCGATACTGCTTCTTTCTTTCTTGATCTGACGCCTTGTGTCACACTGCTGAAGTATCTCATCAGTGACCCAGGGCTTCAACTTGCGTCAATATTTTCCCAGTGTTGCAGTTCCTGTCATAGCTGATGAGAATTTAGTAGTGAGGGTCTCAATGTCTTCCTCTAAAATGAAAAGGGGGAAAACTTTCCACCAATGAAGGCTTGGAAACTGTGCGATTTCTGGATCTTAAAGTCATTCCAAGTCAAACTTGATTTGGGGATTTTGCTACAACTTGGTCTTCTTGAGACATACACGGAAGTTTGCTTCCAATGTCTGCCCCTGGAAAGGTGCAGATGCTGTCTTGCTTTATTCCGCTCTTGAAACGTTGTGGGATCATAATGCAATCAATCTGATTGAGGTGGATTCCATTAGGTGAATGCTTGTCCATTAACAGGAGTTCTTGTGGTTTCCCATTGTTTTTGCCAGTATAAGGTTGTTATAGGTGGCAATCTTCAGTAACCTTTCTCCCCTGCTGTTCTGCAGCTGCCTTTCCATTCTGACTGTCCATCAACACCAACAGTGGCATTTTAGTCACCTTGAATGATTATAATGTCATTCTTTGGAGCCTTGTCGATGGTATTTTGCACCTGGTTGTAGAACTCTTCTGTGTCCTCACTGTAATCTGAGGTGAGTGCATAGGCTTGGATGACAGTAACGTTGCACTAAGGTGGATGGTAATAAACCTTCCTGAGATTGGTTGACAGCCTAGTACAGTAATCTTGCTGTCCTTATATACAAGGAAACCAACACCGTTCATGTGTTTGTCACATTTTCCATTGTAGAAAAACAGGTGACCTTCATCTGTTGACATTTCTCTGAAGTCTTTCCATCTAGTTACGCAGAGACCCAAGAGATGCCAGGAGTACTGTTCCATCTCATGGATAAGTTCTTTAAGCTTGGCTGTCTGTTGTAATGTACGGACTTTCCATCTGGCTGTGGTGAAGATGTTTTTACCACGAAGACTTGTTGGTCTTTGGTAACCAGTAGCATACTTATTGTGTCCTGGTGAGGAGCGGATATCACGCTCATTGTTTTCCCGGGCAACGACTGATCCGGTATGGCATTTGGAGAGCTGTTTATCATCATTTGAAATGTGTCTTGGGCCAAGAGTAAAACCTGGCAGAGCCCATCCTTCTTCAGGCCCTGTGGATGGCCGTGACTCCTTATGAGCCTTACCATGCCCTTCTCTTACCACAAGCGTTGACCTCTTTCGTCCCCTCTGCTGATGTCATCTTCACATGCTGGGATAGGCTAATTCCAAACTCACAAAGGGTTTTCAACCTGTCGGCTGCCCTCACCAAGTCTGCTGAGATGGTTAACTGGTGCATGGCCACTGCACATGATACAGCTTCTTGGAGCCACATGTGAGAGAATACTCTGTGTTTGCCTTCTGTAGACATTCATCCTTCCCATCTGATATTAAGATACCTCAGGCCCTTGGTCATCTGATTCCAATGTGAGATTTGCTAGACAATACCAGAACACTGTATGACGCCACGCTGGCCTTGTGTGAGTGAGTGGCATTGAATTATGTTGTGTAATAGTTTGACCCTCGAGTAATTCAGGAATATTGTTCAGCAGAATATATTTAAGCCTATTTATTTAGTTAAAATCTGATGTATATATTTAGGTGTGAAGTTCATTTGCTTGAGTTTGTGTCTCTCACTGGAAGCAGACATCAATTAGATGGGGAGTCAGGTCAGTGGGGAGCTCACTGTAGTAGGAGGCAACTTTAATGAAAATTGAATGCCACTTGAACTAACTTGGCAGACTGCCGCTCTGACTCTGCATGCCGGCTTCATTATTTACCCATTAGCAGACTCTCTGTCCAAACCTTTATATAGCAGGCAAACACTTGCTACTTTATCATGACTCCACATCAATTTGAATAAACAGAGTTTAGTCCCCTCAGCCTATTCTTACAGCTGGCATTTCCCATAATGATAAAATGACATTTAAATTCACACATTAAGCAAAACACGGCGTTGTCTATCAGCAAAAAGTTAGGACTAAAAGCCTGTTCACACTAGGCCGTTCACACCAAGGGCAATAACTACAATGATAAAGATATAGTTCTAAAAATCGTTCTAAATATAAAAGAATAGAGTCCACACCTAAGATAACAGAACAGAGAAACAATATAGTTGAAATCACTTTCAGAACTTTTCCAGCTGATTAACGATAAAAACATTGATAGCCAATCAGAATCCACCAGACTTTAAAGAGTTTGAGCATTTAAAGCGTCAGACAACAAAACTGCAGCATGTGAATAAACAGAACAATACCGTCCGCTAGTGTGGAAGCTAATATGATTATCGTTAACGTTATCTTTAAAGTTATAGTTCTTGGTGTGAATGGGCCTTAACTCCTATATTACAGATAAAAAACACTTTGTTATTGTCTAGAAAAGTTGAGTTTTTCTTCAGAATGACATTTAATAGTGATTCCAGCACTGAATACATACAGTATATTCTAATATGTAATATATAATTTTTTTTATATTATCTGATTTTGATTATCCCTGTTGAACACATTTTTGCTGCAAAATATTTTGGAAACAGTGACGCTCTACCATTCAATTGTTTGGGGAAGTGGCAGGCATACAATACTTTCAAAAATAATATAAAATCTTTAAAATATATATAAATAAAGTTATATGGTCCTGACTTTTTGCCCAGCTTAATACTTCTATATTATGTAATTTACAGAGAAAGTAATAATATCATGCAAGATATTCCCAGTGTTCTCTATTTCTTTTTTGCTCTCATATGGCATCAGTTGCTGAGAGCTTTGGACAGTCCTGTCAATCCCAAGCTTGTTTGTCAAAACCCATTAAATCTCAATTACTGAAGTATTTATGCCCTGTGTGGTTTGTGCCATATTATGAAGAGAAGTCTAGTGGCCTGTAGTTCAACATTATCATGTTACAATAGGCAGCATCATGGCTATGGGATATTAAAAAGAGATCAGTCTGAAAGGACTGCTTCATTGTCTTTTAGAAGAGGTATGTCATGTGGGGGAGGAATCAAAGATAATGAGGTCAATGGTTTTGGGGTGGAGTGGGCGGAGTCACAACAACTTGTGCCAATCAAACATGCATATCATTTACTCACCCTCATGTCATCCTTTCCCTTTTATTTTCTTTCTTCTGTGAGATGTGAAAAGAGAAGGAATGTCCCATGCACTCTTTTCAAGCAGAACACAAGCAAAAATTTGAATTTGATTTATATTTATATATTTTTTTTATGTTACATTTTTGGGGTCATTAAGATATAATAACATTTTTGTGGAAACCATGCTACTTTTTTTCAAGGATTTTTTGATGAATAGGAAAAAATGCAAATGCATTTATTTGAAATAGAAATGTTTTACAAAATTATAAATGTCTTTACTATACACTTTTGATCAATTTAATATGTCCTTGTTGAATACAAGTATTTTCTTTCCATAAATATTTATTTATGGTTCAAATATTTCCAAATGTTCATGATTAAAAGTGATTTTTTTTATTTAAAAAGTACAAATGAGATTAGTCAGCTACATCAGAGGAGAAGATTATCAGTGAATAACATCTTAAAATTCAGTTTGTTCTTCACACAAAGTGCATTCTTAAAAATATAGCACACAAGTTACATGGTTCAACTTGTATGATATTTTTATGCAGTTCTTTTGGAGCTTAACAGTATAAATGACCAATATGAAATATAAAAAAGTGAGTAAATTATCAACTATCCCTTTAACTCCACAAGTTCCCTGACCAGCCTCTCTTTAAACATGGAATATCATCCTTCCTGCCACACGCCTATACCTCACACGGGGAGACGTGCTAAAAATAAACGTCTGGTGTGAGGGCGGAGTTCGGCAAGTGACTCCTGGGCGGCAGAGAGCAGTGCGAGACATGGACAGGAAGGGACAACTTCCTAATGTCTCGAGTAGGACGTAAAGTTTGTTCTTGCATGGGAAAAAAACAGTGTGAAACCGTGACAGTGAGGTTAGGAAATATCTACCACACCACATGCCCTCCAATGTCAGAATGATTCTTGGGGAGTGAGTACAACTTGACAGCGTGTGTGTGTGTTTATGTAAGCTTGTTTTCTGCCATGGAATAAAAAAGTAATTATTATTGGAGTTTATATCTCGCAATTCTGACTTTTTTTTAAATTTAAATCTCACAGTTCTGCCATAGGAAAAAAAGAAGGTAATTGTAACTTTTTATCTCACAATTCAGATTTTTAGCACAATTACGAGTTTAAATCTCAGTGATGTTAGGACATTTCTACTACTCCACACATGCCCTCCATTGTCAGAATGATTCATGTGGAGTAAGTGCAACTTTGACTGTGTTTGTGTATGGAAGTTTCATACAATTCAAATGGTAACAATTGTTTATATCTCACAATTCTGCTTTTTTTTCTTGCAATTGTGAGTATAGGCTTATATCTCAAAATTCTGAGAAGAAAAGTCTAAACTCTCAAATTTTTTTTAGAGATAAACTCACAATTGCAATTTTTCTCAGAATTTTGAGTTTAGAAAAAAAGTCAGAATTGCGAGATATAGAATTGCAATTACCGTTTTTTTGTTTCCCCCCCCTGGCAGAAATAAGTTTCCATAGTGTGTGGGATGAGGAAGTAGGGGGAACAAGTCTACCTAGAGAATCCTCTGCTGGAAGCACAGCCCTCCCCTTCTCTCTCTCTCTCTCTCTCTCTCTCTCGCTCTCACAGTCTTTCTCAGCTGGGTCTTCTCTCTCTCAGTCTTGCGCTGTGACTGTGTGTATGCTGAGCTTTGCAGTGAGACACAGAGAGAGAGCAACAGAAGAGTGCCTAGGGCTTCGCCAAGCTTTAGTTGAGTTTAGTCTCAGCCAAGTTACTATTTAAAAGTCAGAGAGGAAGAGTGCACAACATCTAGGAGATAAACAACCCCAGGAACAGAACAAACACACTTTGAAAGTGAAACAGTGAGTGGTGTGGACACTCATGGTCCTCTCCTGAGGCTGTTGCTGTTTCACCAGGAGAGATGTGATCGTTGTGTGGTTCACACACACTGACTTATTCAACACACAGACACACCTGCTCCATCCTCAGGTGGCGTTCCGAAGGACTGGATTGCTGAAACACAGTGTTTACCGGAGACCACGGGACTGCACGCAGCCAGGGAAGAGCATGGACTACCTGTGGGGGATTGTACTGCTGATGTGGGTGCTCGGCGTGCCGGAGAGAGGAACCGACGCACAGAGGAGCAAGAACAACGTACCCCGGCTCAAACTCTCGTATAAAGGTCAGTCACCTCCTGCTGTTGGGCTTCTGGGAAGGGGAGAAATCAAAAATCAGTCAGAATGATTGAGGAATCTTAGAAGAGCAGATCTTAAGGCTTGTTAAAGTTTAATAGGTTCAGTCTGTGTTGGAGATGCTTTCTTGTCCAAAGTTGGCATACGTTTCTGGATGCTTCTGGGGGATATTTCATTGATATGATTCACATGGTTTAATTATGCATGGTGGCTAATTTAAAAAGATGTTTTTGAAAGCATGAAAATTAGCTGGATTTCAAACTGACAGTAAAGGGGTGCATATTGAGTTTTACATTTAAGTTTGCTTTCATAATTAAGAACTAAAATATTAGCGTGGTGGTATTGAAAGTATGGTGTTTTGTGTTCAGCTGGTGCTGAGTTGTGAAATTATAGATTGAAGTAGCACAACCAGGAGATTCATTATGATTAATTTTTTTAATGATTTAAAAAAAAAAACTTTTAAGTGGTAAAAAACTCTTTTTCTTTCTTTTTTTTATTTATTTGTAACATTTAACCTTAAAAAGTGGATATGCACATTAGTTCTGTTTCTAACTGATCTGATCTTAAATATTACTTTTGTTGGTATAACCTAATTTAGAAATATATAAAACATATATTTGACTTGACCAAATCTAGTTATTTTAGCTGTTCCCACATAAGTTACATTTTTTTAGGTTACTGGATAAAAAAAAAATAATAATAATAATAATATATATATATATATATATATATATAGTTTAGAGGTTTAATTCATAGCGGTTTGATAAATGGAAGGGTTTAACTATGAAAGCATTTAGGATTAATTCTGCAAGACACATACTATGTATCACACAATATTCTGTGATTAATTTGTTGAGTTTCATGCACAGATTAAATCAGGCATGTGTAGTTGAGTGTGTGTGCGTGTCTGTTTGCAGAGCCTGTGGGCTGAATACGTTTGTCTGGATGCCCAGGTGGGAATGTTTAAACTGCTGGCATTCATTGTTTCTCTGAAACACCTACAGTTCATATGCCAAAAATACAGCCAAAACTCTTTTTTAAAATTTATATCCAGCATCTGATAATAAATCAAACTTCTAATATCAGTCAATTGTGATCACAGTAGTTTTGCTTCAGTACCCAACACAATACCAATTGTAATTCATAATTTATTTAATAAATTATTTTCTCCTTGCTTAGCTTTGTTCATAGTTTTTGAGGATGAGGACATGTCATTCAGAGTATCCATGGTGGCATTTGCATTATGTGACCAGATTTGCACCATAATATCAGAGAAATGAGTTGGTTATGCAGTTTTTAATGCCAACAACAGATAAAGGAAATGTTATCTAGTCTTTTAGACATTGATGAGCCTGTTTATTTTGCTATGATAACTATGCATGATGTTGCATTTTATTATTTCTATACAGTTTTGTTTGACAGTGATCCTATCAGAACAGATTGCCCATTTTTGGGTCGTTACCCACTGGTTGAGATCCACTGATCATTCATATTCTTCTCTGCGTGTAAATGTACTGTACTTTCCTCCACTTTTTGTTACTCCGTTAGAGTAAATTGTTTATAAGATTCTCTGTGTTTTGAAGGAGTGTGTTATTATAATTGCAGACTGTATAACGTAAGGTGGCTGTTTTTTTTTAACGTTGAGGTTTTGTTAAAACATTACAACTCTTCACGTCCGATTGGTGTTCATAATGAAGTGAGCTGTCAAGAGTGAATTCACAGTAAGAGTGTTTAAATGAAAGAGCCCGTTCCACCCTCCCTCTGTAATTAGAAAGAGACAGAGAGAGAGAGAGGTTTAACAGTCAGGGCAGATGGCTGTATGAAAGTGAGCCATTTCTCTCTCTGCCAGCTTTCTAATTGCACTGACAGCTCCTCATTAGCTGGCTGGTAGAAGCTGAGCTCTATATGAACCGCAGTGTGTGACTGTCATGCGACAGACACACTCGATCCAGCACGCACACATGCACGAACACACGGGGGGATTCTTAAGTACCCAGAGCTCTCATCTGCCCGAACACAGATGCACACACACGTCTAGAGCTGTTCGCCGTATCAAACACTGACACCTACAGGCATGCACACACTGTTTGTGTGGAAAACAATGGAGACAAAGAGAGATGGAGAGAGACAGAATATGTGTGTTTGTGCTTTTGCACTGAGAGTGCATGTGTGTTTGCGATGTATGCAGGCTGATCTGAGCAAACACGACTTGGTGAAATGCCAAGACTGATTCTGATATCTAGCACCCGAGCAAACTCATACACCTGTGATCATTTGTCACCACAGTCTGGCTAATTCATCTTTTCCTGAATTCTCATCAGTTAAAATTCATGCGGATGCGTGGAAGTAATTATTCATGAAGAGTATGTATTTGTTGTCTTTGCGTAATTTAGAGACTATAAATTCTGTAGGTTTTTTTAATTAGTTACTAAAACAAAGCACAAATGTATTGATTTTATGTTTACTTAAAGAAGAATTGTGTAATTTCAGTGGCACTATTGTCACCAATATTTTTTTATTTGTTTGTTTATACAGCTTTTTTGAAAAATCTTCACCTTCCATTGGTCAAAAATAAAATCAACAAAGCCAGTTTTATTGTGTTGGGCTTGTCGGGATGCTTCACAGTTTTAGAGCTTTGGTGAGAATCCAACTTAAGAATGGTTTTCTTGCACAATGGTTATCTCTGTATATTAAGATTGGAGAAGAAAACTTACACTGTTCACTTCCAATATAAGTTAGTTAGAATATTTAAGTTTCCATATGGTAATGTTTATTGCAAAATATTATTAATATACAAAAATACACTGTAAAAAGTGAATGTGTTCTGTTGTTACCCTAAAGAGCAATTATTTATGATCCCCAAAAATTATTATTAATTTAATTTAATTTAATTTATATAATTTTTTATTTTATTTTATTTTATTTTATTTTATTTTATTTATTTCATTTTTTTCATTTCATCATTTAATTTCATTTAATATCATTTCATTATTTTATTCATTGCATTTAATTTCATTTTATTATATTTATTTTATTTGTTTTGGTTTGGTTTAGTCTTGCTTTATATGTATACAACAATGTTGATTTAAATGTTACCACCTGAAGAGCACTCAAAGACATAATTACAAGACAATAGTTTTTATACTACATACTATGATAATGATATTTACTTTACCTTCACAGAAAGTCGTTGACATTATCAAATTATGCTAAAATGATTTTACTGAATTAAATGCCTTGAGGGCCATTTTAAATGTCCCCATGTGTTGATGCGATTTTAATATATTTGTGAGAATGTGTGTGTGTGTGTGTGTGTGTGTGTGTGGAGAGAGGAAGCCATCCATGAGGAAGTCCTGACTGAGCTCTGGTGTTCCTCACAAGGGTGGTATCAGTGTTCCCTCTAAGCCGAAAGTTCCCATGGCAGTTTAACTATATAACACCTTTACATAGATGTGAAGTGGTGTGGAAAGACATAAAGAACATGAGAATATATGTGGCTGCATGTTGTCTCGAATAAGTGGTGCAACTACAAGAGATTTGCTACTTCAGTGTGAGCGTGTGTGTGTGTGGCAAATTTGTGTGGTGAAAAAATGTTTTTGGTGTAAAGCTATCTCATTCCGAAGTGAATGTTTTAAAACAGCTTTAATCTCATGAAGGAATGAGAGAAGTTTTATTTCACTTTAATTAAGCTTTTAATTCACAAACACGCCAAGAATCTGGTGTTGGGTTGCATTTTCAGCATGTGAACTCCGTATCCTCTTCAGAAATAAAGCCGCAGTGTTAGAGCGCACACACCTAAAACAATACTCCGCCAAATTCCTGTGAAATGGAAAACATTTTTCCCCCTTGGAAAGCAAAAAGACATGATGAAAATTGGATTAGATTTGATTTTAGGTATTTGATTGCCTTAAAATCATCTTTGGACCCTGTGGAAAGGGTTCAAATGATCACGTACGCAAATAATCAGAACTCCAAATTTGATTAGATGGACATGCATGCTGTGATGAATGGAAAAAGGTGAGTGTGTATAGCACTCATGTTTCATTTGCCCACACAAACACACACACACACACACATGTGCCCTGCAGAGAAGAGAGTGCAGGCAGTATGTAGGGTAGGGAAGTTTATTTTTATCAGCCTCAGATGGGACCGTTCCTCTGCCTCCACCTGCCCTCCCCTCATTGCTCGTGCTCTCAGATGTTTTTCCACAACAATAGATGGAGGGAAAGAGACAGAGAGACGGCCTCAGTGGTTTGAAGAGGATGAGACTAGCTCTTCTCCTGGCGTAGGCCTGTTTGAGTGCTGTTTAAACCAGTAAGGTTCAGATTAGCAGCATGTCTAAAGCCACTTCCTCCTGTGTGACTGCGTGCTGTAGATTACCCACAATGCCAGGCAGGGGCACCGTATGTTCTGGAATCTCAAACACAAAATGTGGTCTGTTTTTGTCCTGACTCAGGTTATGATACATTACCATTGGAAATTTGGGGTTAGTAAGATTTTTTAAATGTTTTTTTAAGTCAACTCTTATCCTCACCAAGGCTGCATTTATTTGATAGAGTAAATTAAGAGTATTGAAAAACAGTAACATTATAAAATATTACAATTTTAAACAACTGTGTTCTATTTGAATATATTTAAAGTGTAATTTATTCCTGTGATGGCAAAGTTGAATTTTCAGCGTCATTACTCCAGTCTTTAGAGTCACATGATCCTTCAGAAATCATTCTAATATGATGATTTTCTGCTCAAGAAACATTTATTATTATTAGTCAAAATCAGTCATGCTGCTTAATATTTTTTGGAATATTTTTGTGGTATTTTTTCAGGATTATATGATGAATAGAAAGCTCAAAAGAGCAACAATTATTTGAAATAGAAATCTTATGTAACATTAGAAATGTCTTTACTGTCACTTTTAATCAATTTAATGCAACCTTACTCTTAAAAAAAAATACTGACCCCTATTTTAAACAGTATTGTATATAAAACATAATGATATCATTTATCCCTTTTGTATTTTTGTCTGAAGTTGAAGCATGTTGTCATTTAACTACTGTTAACATGCTGTTTTCTTTTAACTACTGAAAGTGTTCTCTTTTCCACCATAAAAGCTTATTGATCATCAATATACACTATATTGCCAAAAGTTTTGGGACGCCTGCCTTTACATGCACATGAACTTTAATGACATCCCATTCTTAATCCATAGGGTTTAATATGGAGTTAAACCCAAGGTTTAGGAGTGTGTTTATGGGAATTTTTTACCATTCTTCTAGAAGCGCATTTGTGAAATCAGGCATTGATGTTGGACAAGAAGGCCTGGCTCACAGTCTCCACTCTAATTCATCCCAAAGGTGTTCTATCGGGTTGAGGTCAGGCCAGTCAAGTTCCTCCACACCAAACTCACTCATCCATGTCTTTATGGACCTTGCTTTGTGCACTGGTGTGCAGTCATGTTGGAACAGGAAGGGGCCATCCCCAAACTGTTCCCACAAAGACAGGAGCATGAAATTATCCAAAATGTCTTGGTATGCTGAAGTATTAAGAGTTCCTTTCACTGGAACTCAGGGGCCAAGCCCAACCCCTGAAAAACAACCCCACACCATAATCCCCCACCACCAAACTTTACATTTGGCACAATGCAGTCAGGCAAGTACCGTTCTCCTGGCAACCGCCAAACCCAGACTCATCCATAAGATTGCCAGACAGAGAAGCGTGATTCGTCACTCCAGAGAACATGTCTGCACTGCTCTAGAGTCCAGTGGCGGCGTGCTTTACACCACTGCATCCGACGTTTTGCATTGCACTTGGTGATGTAAGGCTTAGATGCAGCTGCTCGGCCATGGAAACCCATTCTATTAAGCTCTCTACGCACTGTTCTTGATCTAATCTGAAGGCCACACGAAGTTTGGAGGTCTGTAGCTATTGACTCTGCAGAAAGTTGGCGACTTCGGCGCACTGTGCGCCTCAGCATGCGGTGACCCTGCTCTGTGATTTTACGTGGCCTACCACTTCATGGTGTTTCCCAATTTTTATAATACCGCTAACAGTTGACCGTAGAATATTTAGTAGTGAGGAAATTTCACGAATGGACTTATTGCACAGATGGCAACCTATCACAGTACCACGCTTGGATTCACTGAGCTCCTAAGAGCGACCCATTCTTTTACAGATGTTTGTAGAAGCAGTCTGCATGCCTAGGTGCTTGATTTTATACACCTGTGGCCATGGAAGTGATTAGAACACCTGAATTCAATGATTTGGAGGAGTGTCCCAATACTTTTGGCAATATAGTGAATATACTATATATAGACTTTAACTATTTATTAGTTCATGAACAAACCTACACTTATTATTCTGAAACTGAAATGTTTTTCTATAGCATCAGTATTCTGATGATAGTGATTTCCGTGATTCGATTCCTAAAGGTTTACATTTGATCCCCACAATCTTGAATATTTGGTTACATCCTTGTTGACTGAAACTGTTTGGTGTTCCTTGTCTTTGTCTCTGACAGCTCAAACCCTTGATTCTGAGAACCTGTTACTCAGGGTGTTCTCAGGTAATCTTTAATAGATAAATAACTCTGGGCTAAATGATGATTACAGCTCATGCATTATTGATTCAGCAACTGCCACTATTGTTGAATCTGAGCAAAACCTGCCAAAAACTAAAACTTGTGCCTCTACCTACATCTGCAATACTCCAAAAAACTGTCCTATACAATTCACTGCATATTCCAGCTAAAATGAACACTGGTGGCAGAAAAACACCATAAATTTTTATTCCTTTTCACACAAATTATGATTGCAGGGGCAGATTATCAATTAATAAAGACTTATGTTTGTGCTATATTGTGACCTCAAAATAATTTTACCATAGTGCATGATTTGTAATACATTTTGACATTTGCACCGCAAAACCAGCTCCATGTAGATTAAAACAGGGACTGATTGATCTCCTAACAAGGCCATATATTAAGGTCTGTGTAGATTAGATGGTAAGCAAACAATCAGTTTTTGTAATCAACGTGTTGGATGCAAGAGAAATGAGCAGAAATAAAGATCTGAGCCATTTTGATAAGGGACAAATTGTTAAGACAGAGCAACTGGGTCAGAGTCTCTCTGAAATGGCAAAGCTTGTGGGTTGCTCCCAGCCAGCAGTGGTGAGAATTTACCAACAGTGGTCCGAGGAGGGACAAACCACAAACCAGCGACAGGGTGTTGGATGCCCAAAGCTCATTGATGCACAAGGGCAATGAAGGCTAGTCCGTTTGGTCAGAGCCAACAGAAGGTCTACTGTGGCACAAGTCTCACAAAATTTTGATGATGTTACAGGAGGAATGTGTCGCAACATACAGCGCATCGCACTCTGCTGCGTATGAGGCTGCATAGCCGCAGACCACTTAGAGTGCCTATGACAACCCCTGCCCACCATCGAAAGCATCTACAGTGGGCATGCGAGTGTCGGAACTGGACCTTTGAGCAGTGGAAGAAGGTTACCTGGTCTGATGAGTCCTATTTTATTTTACATAACGTGGACTCCCATGTATGTGTGCGCTGTTTACCTGGGGAAGTGATGCCGCCAGGATGCACTGTGGGATGACAACAAGCCGGTGGTGGGAGTGTGATACTTTGGGAAGTTCTGCTGGGAACCCTGGGTCTAGCCATTCATGTTAGATGTAAATTTGACACGTGCCACCTACCTAAACATTGTTGCAGACCAATGCAGAAAATGGTGTTCCCTGGTGGAAGTGGCCTCTTTTAGCAGGATAATACACCTTGCCACACTGCACACATTGTTCAGGAATGGTTTGAGGAACATGACGAAGAGTTGAAGGTGTTGAACCTCCAAATTCCCCAGATCTCAATCCAATCTGTGGGATTTGCTGGACCAACAAGTTTGATCCAGAGTTACTCCACCTAGCAACCTACTGGACTTGAAGGATCTGCTGCTAACGTCTTGGTGCTAGATACCACAGGACACCTTTAGGAGTCTTGTAGAGTCCATGCCTCCGTGGGTCCGTGCTGTTTTGGCAGCACATGGAAGACCAACAGCATAATTAGGCAGGTGGTCATAATGTTTTTGCTCATCTGTGTATACATGACTTTTCAGATGTAGTTATCTTGCTCGCTCTTGTAATGCAAAGCACTCTGGTATGAGTCCCGGTGCACATGAGTCACAAGGAGCTCTAACACTTGTAGAAGTGAGCTAAAATGGCATGGTTTCTTCAGCAAATGCATTTTTTATCTCACGTTTGCTTCACACTATCAGTTAGTGTATGGTTTAGTGTAGGTGCTACATTATTTTCGAGTCAAGTCCAGTTACCTTTATTTATATAGCACTCTTTACAATACAGATTGTTTCAAAGCAGCCTTACAGTGATAACAGGAAAATAATGCAAAGAAGTTTGTTTCGCTATACAGCAGATAAGTAAGTAAGTTCAGTGTTGATTCATTTCAGTTGTAAAAATCATTAGTTATTAATTTAGTTGATTTATCTATACAGCAGTTCTGGAGAAAACAGGGATGTCATTGTCCACACTGCAAAAAATGCTTTTCTTATTTAGTATTTTTGTCTTGTTTCCAGTCTAAATATAAAAAAATTGTTAAATCAAGATGGATTTACTAGATAAGTAAAATTACATAAGATATTTTTTTGCTTAAAACAAGCAAAATGATCTGCCAATGGGGTAAGAAAAATTATCTTGTTTTTCTTTTGATCCCCCCCCCCCTTTGATAAGAAAAATATCTTATCATTTACTTAGTAAAATCATCTTGATTTAAGAATTTTTGGAATGGAAACCAGTCAAAAATACTAAGTAAGAAAAGTGCAGCTCAGTCCAGTTCTCATACAATGGTGTCAATGCAGTCATAACAATAATATTGTTGCGATTGAATGTTTTTAAAATGCAATAGAGCAGTAACCTTTTTAGCGCCACTTGCCAAACATTTCATTTCTAAACGAACTGCCGTAATAAAACGCTGCCAGATTAATGTTCATCTGTTTCTGATAAAACTGACTTGTGCTTTTTGCACCACTCACTGGATATTTCACTTTGAAAGTGTACAAGAAACAACTTAATATCATTTAGTATCAAACATACAAGAAGCAACTTAATATCATTTTGCAAAAATGGCGCCACAGGCAAGTCAAGTCTTTATGTCAGTGCTGTGTGTGTGGACATTACTGATTAAAAAATAACTTTTTTACTGTTTTACTAGGCAGTTAGATAATAAATCTCATGTTCACATATTACATAAGATCAGGTTATTTTACTTAAGTTTGGAAACTTCATGTTCTCAGATGGCATTTGATTACCAAGCCCAAATAAATACACTTCTCACACCTCGACTTGATCACATGCTCACAAAGACATGCACAATGAGCAGAATGATGTACTAAGTACATGATGTTCTACCTTTGGAATCTGATTTATGTGTTTGTTAATGCCCTGGCAACTGTCTGGATCTAATAAGTGTAAACATTACATCATGCTTTGTTTTCTCACGTTTGACTGATTAAAAGCTTGTGAAGATGATTGATTTATTGTTTGACACACGCAAGTAAATGACACACGCAAGTAAAACAAAGCTACACTGTTTCAAAACGATCACATACACATTTGTACACACACACATTTGTCTATCTGTTCAAATGTAATGCTTTTCAAAAGGTTCCCGTTAACAATAATCAAGTGCACAGTTCATTTCCTCTTGAAAAGTGAGTGTTTGTAATTGTTGATGGAGCCATTTTGAGTTTGTAGAGTGTATGTGTGTGTTCTTGATGAATGTGTATGTGAGTCTGTTTTAATTAGACCTCTACCCTGCATAAGTGTATTACGCAAGCAGACACTTGACAATCCGATGAGACCGCCAGTGTCAGTTGATGTTACAGACTTATCTGAAACCACCAAATGCACACAGTCACTCGTTTACACCAGGAGAAGTGCTCATAAAACATGTTAAAAGAAGAATGAAAAAGAGGAAAGACAGATTATGACAGCAACAATGACATAATTCAACAGATGTTTCTATGACATACATCTCAGAGGAAACTCTCATTGAACTTTGTGCTCTTTATTTCCTCCCAGTAAGAGAAATATATAGTCATACATTCCACAAAAGTCCAATACATTGTCAACTTGATTGCAAAATGCATCGCTTTGAACTGTAGGGGCTTATGTTCAAAGATATGGAAATACAAAAATACAAAAATACAAAAATAAAAATATATTGCAGTTACAAAGTATAATTAGTTTGATTGAACTGATTTAAAAAAAGAAGCAAAAACATGCATTTCACTTATGATATTTTGTTTACAGTTAGTTGCTATTTTGCTAATGCTTTCAGCCATGAATAATTTTGCTCTGTTTAACACATTTTACCATGTTTAAAGGAATAGTTGACCCAAAAATTCTGTCGTCAATTGCTCATCCTCATGTCATTCCAAAAAAAGACTTTCGTTCGTTCAAGTTTTTCATGAAATCTGAGCGATTTCTGTCCCTCCATTGAAACTCTATTTACCTAAAACATCTTCATTTCTGAATATAAAAGGAAGTCTTGTGGAGTTTGGAACGACATGAGTGTGAGTAATTGATGACGTAATTTTAATTTTTTGGATGAACTAACCCAGAGCACCCTGAGTAAAAATAAGTCTCAGATTTTGTGTGGATTTTTGGTTAATGGAAGAAATCAAGCTTTCTGAACAATTTGTATTTTAAGAGGCACCGTTTTGTCTTATAAAAAGCCTGTGTATGTGCGTGAATGCACATTGAAGTGATGGTGAGATGAATTCCTGGTGTTTCAAGAGTGTCTGAGTGTGTAAAAGGCATTCTAAATGTTTTTTAGTCATGGTGCCAAATGGAAACACCACAGGCACTCCAAAACGAGCTCTCCAAACCCGAGTGAGAGATTCACTGTCATTCTCTCTTTCTCCTCTTGTGTTGCTGACCTCTTTTAAGTCATCTCAACCCTAGTCTTAATCTCTCATCACCCTGTTCTTCTCTTCTCCTCTGTGCCACTCCACAGGTTTTATCTCTCCCTTACACTCTTTCACTCTTTCCTCTATCCTGTTCCTCCTCTTTTTCCCTTCAGGCCAAAACTCTTGTGTCACTCTGAATTCTGTTCTGACATAGAACTACACTACATTATACATGTGTGTGGTTATAAAGATTTACATGATGCAAAATGTGCTTATAAAATGAACACAGTTTGTAACCTAAAAGGTCTGTTCATGACAGTATTGATTAATTTCAGTGTTTGAATTTAAGTATACTTATTTTTGGTTACTCTTGTATGATAAATACTGCAGAAGCAGGCTTTGAAACCTTTTTTGGATCCTAAATGTCATGTGGATGATTTTGCTGGCCAGTGTATCCCACCCTGTTTATGGGTGTTTACCCTGTTTTATCTATTGCCCTTCATGCCTTAAAGGGGTAGTTTACCTAAAAAGGAGAATTCTGTTACTTACCCTCATGTTGTTTTAAACCCGGAAGATTTCTGTTCATCTTCGGAACACAAATGCAGATCTTTTTGATGAAATCTGAGAAATTTCTGTCCCTCCGTTGACAGCTACACAAATTTGATCCTTCAAAAAGTTTATAAAGAGATTGTAAAACTAATCCATATGAATTGATAGCTTAAGTCCAAAATTTTCTGAAGAAACTTGATTACTTTATACGATGAACGGACTGATTTTAGGCTTTTATTCACATAAACATTCATCAACTCACACATCAGTTGTAGTAAACGGAAGCTCAAGCATGCTCACTTGACGTGTGAGAACCAATGAGCAGCACGTTTAAGCTTCCACAAGAACCAATGAGGTTCATTCTGGTGTTACGCAACTCGTTTGAGCTTCCGCAAGAGGTTTGTTTCTCGCGTGCCAAACAGGTTTGGTTGAGCTGTTTATATTCACGGATCAGTGTTTATAGGTGAATAAAAGTCTAAATTCAATCTGTTCATCATATAAAGCAATTAAAACTAAAATTTGGACTAAATCGCTCAATTCATATCGATTAGTTTTATGATCTCTTTATGAACTTTTTGAAGTGTCAAAGTGTCAGTTGCGTAGCTGTCTATGGAAGGAGATTTCTTAAAAAAATCTTCATTTGTGTTCCGAAGATGAACGAAAGTCTTACGGGTTTGGAACGACACAAGGGTGAGGGTAATTAATGACAGAATTTTCCTTTTTGGGTGAACTAACCCTTTAACCTAATACATGCATGCACACACAGACAGAGGGGATTGCTCTGGAGAGCAATTTAAATGTGACGGCAGGGAAAATCTTACTTCCCTTAAGGACAAATGCTGTAATTATAGCTTGCTGTTCATTAAAGTAATAGTTCACCCACCAATAGAAATTCTGCCGTCATTTACTCACCCTCATGGTATGACTTTCTTTCTCCTGTGGAACATATAAGGCAATGTTAGAGAGCATGTTCACAGTGTTCTTTTCCATACAGTACATATATAGCATGACAAAAGTGCTCTAAAGTCCTCTGAAAGGGATGTAAAAGAACCATAAAAGTGTTCCCATACTCTATATTGCACGATATCATGTCATGTAATGTTCTGTTCTGTTTATTCTTAGATTTCATTGTTATTGTTTGTCTTAGTTCTTACACCTGTACTGCTTGATTGTTCCTGGTATTATTAAATATTATTTGATCGTCTTTCTGTCACACATCTTTGTTGGTCTCTTCACTACTGCAACCCGAGACAATATTCCCAGTTTTCTGAGGCGATATGATAGATTTGTTTGAGGAACAGACCAAAATTGTCAGTTGTTATTCACTGAAAATTCACTGTAGCACTCAGATATCATCACTGCATGCACATTTTCAAATTTTAATCTGTTTCTTTACAGAAAGCTCTATTGTATGTCTTTAGAAGACTATAATACTTTATTGTAGTATTTTTATTGTGCTTGACAGCCACTGTAGAACGATTCTTTCAGAGTGATGTTTGGAACACGAGGGTGAGTAAATTAAGACATAATTGTCATTTTTGGATGAACTATTCCTATTATAAAGAAAGAAATCAAATAAGAAATCCCTAGCAAATGTGTCCCATAAATATTTTGAAGCTACTTGAAACTAATTTATACAGATTGCTCGTGTTTTTCATGGCTTGGCTTCATTGAGTTATTTGCTCTGTCGAGAAAAAAAACTACATAAAGAACAAAAGCAAAATCTACAAGCAAATATCTATGTGTATCCATGAGCACCGCCAGCTTTCCCAGCTGTATTTTAGCCAAAACCACAGTCACACGTCTCACACACACTAGAGCAGAGCTGCCGTCCCTGCTGAGCTGTTTGCTGTCAGTGCCAAGGTCGATCATTAAGTCTCCCCATCAGTCTTATAACTATCAAATGAAGATTGGGTTGGGAAAAACATAATATTATTAACCATATTTGAAAGCTCAGCAAATGTGTGTTCATTTTTCTGTCAGCGTTTGCTTTTGAAGTTTGTTGGAGGCCATTTCTCAAATGTGCAATAAATCCTATACCATGTTCACTTTTTCCCCACAGAAATGTTGGAGTCCAACAACCTGCTCACTTTCAATGGATTGGCCAACAGCTCTGCCTATCACACCTTTTTATTGGATGAGGAGAGAGGTCGGCTTTTTGTGGGGGCAAAAGACCATGTGCTGTCCTTCAACTTGGTGGACATTAACATGGACCAGCAACTGGTAAGAAGAGGGGGTTAGAACAGCTTTTAAATCAATTTTGGT
Organism: Rhinogobio ventralis; assembly: GCA_039654625.1. Lineage (NCBI taxonomy): Eukaryota > Metazoa > Chordata > Actinopteri > Cypriniformes > Gobionidae > Rhinogobio > Rhinogobio ventralis. The sequence goes on along the minus strand of CM077206.1, from coordinate 17,000,778 downwards.
GATCAGCACTGTGCATGGGACATCATTCAAATTAAATTGATGTAGATTTGCTAGTTGTAGTTTGCTAGCTAGTTTGATAGGATGTGCAAAGCAAACTCGACTACCTGGTCAGTTGTCTGGTCATAGAGAAGCCCTGCATAATTAGTCTGGTTTAAGGTCAAGTTAATTCGGCACTAATCAAACAGAGACTGAAAACCAAAACATTGCTCACAGAATCTGATTTGATGTCACTGTCGTGTAGGTTATTGTTAGAGATGGTGAAGCTGTGTTTTGATAGCTGTCGTGATTGTGATTAAATGGGCTGAATTTAGAGTTCACGCAATTTTGCTGAAAGTTGCTGATAGTGTAACAGTTAGCATGTTAAAGTTGTCAGCACTCTAAACCCTCTCAGGGATGTTGTCTCTCAAAATTCCACCACTGCTAACAAATTAAGGCTAAAATAGTTTATATACACATAAAAGTTATATGTAAAATAGTTGTACATTTGCTAGTCTCTCTCTGTCTTTCTCTTGTTCTCTCTCTCTCTGCCTTATACACACAAACACGAACACATCAGCACACAGGGGGATCTGTTTCTAGCGAAAAGAGTATGAATATTTCAGAGTAAAGCTGTCATACAGATCACATAGAGTCTGGCTGAGAGCTGCTATCCATTCACCTGGATAAATAATGAACAAAATAAACATAGCGAAGTACAGACAAATGGTGCCAGGGCAAAACCGCAGCCCACTTTAGCTTATATACAACTTTATGAACATAACCTTCACAGAACAAAGGTAATATAAATGTTACCATATGAGGAAATACAGGATATATAAGATATCCTGAACATTTTACTTTTGTCAGATATCTTAGGGGTAGAGTTAGGTTTAAGAGAAAGAATATACAGTTTGTACAGTATAAAAATCATTGTCTATGGAAAGTCCCCATAAAACGTGTGTGTGAATTGAATATCGTTTTATGTCTGTATGATGGAGAAAAATTTCCATGACCACTGAAAGAGGTTCTAAAACAAAAAATTGGGTCGAAAAATTCAGTTATTTGAACAGAGACTAAGGGGTCTAATGAGGGTAACATGTGCCGCTACCAAAGAAAACTTTCTGCCTCCATACAAACTTCCAAATAGAGAATATTCAGTATTGTACAGTACTTTCTCTCTTTGTCTCCACACACTTTCACTCAGACCTTATCTGATCAGGATGCAGTTTCACACATTCACAACCATCAGACAGGAGCTATATTACAGCACACTCAACTCTCTCCAGCCACAGGGTGAACGTAACTTGCTGTGACAGCAGTCCCATAGAAACCTTGTTTTTCCCACTAATACAGTTCCATTACTCTTTCCACTGAAGACCTCTCACATGATTCCTAGGATTTACACATCTGGAAAGTTTTTCTCTTTTTTTTGAAGAAATTAATTATTTTATTCATAAGGATGAATTAAATTGATTAAAAGGGACAGCAAAAAATTATATTTCAAATAAATGCTGTTTTTTTTTATTTTATTCATAAAATAATTCCGTTTATTGAGCAGCACAACTATTTTCATCATTGATAATAATAAATGTTTATTGAGCACCAAATCAGCATATTAGAATGATATCTGAAGGATCAGTTGACACTGAAGACTGGAGTAAGGATGCTTTGACATCACAGGAATAAATTATATTTTAAAATATATTCACATAGAAATCAGTTATTTTAATTTCAAATACTTTTTCACAATATTACTATTTTTACTGTATTTTTGATCAAATAAATGCAGCCTTGGTGAGCATAAGAGACTTATTTTAAAACATCTTACCAACCCCAAACTTTTGAATGATACATGTTCATCTCACTGCATTTCTCTGACACTCTCTAAAGTTTCATGACTGTCCTCTGAGACGCTCTGAGGTTTCCTTAGGCTGTGTTGAAAATCATGTGGAATATTTATCTATGATCTACTGAATAGCCTCTCATATGTGAGTAACAATAATAATTGTTGACCACTGTTGCATTTCTGCAGCATTCAGAAAAAATGTTTAATATTATTATTATTATTTCTTTTTTTGTAATGGTTATAAACATTTTTGAATTACTGTACATGTTGAGAAATAAAGTGTGAAATAAATTATACTTTATAATTATATTGCATTTCAAACACTTTTTTAAGATTGCTACATTTGATTCAAAAGGGTTATCGGTGGCATCAGTAAACAGTGACCTTAATGTGAAGTGTGTGTGGCACACTGGGGGATACAAATTGTAAATATTTTCCTGCTGAAGTTGTTGCTATTCTACATTTCATTGAGTGAACTCTTGTGTCATTTTGACCCATTTTTTTGTGCTTTAAACGAGAAGGTTGCTACTGTGAGGGTTAATAGACAACCAGAGCATAGCGCATAGAGCATAAAAAGAGAGAGTTAGATTATACAACTAGAACCTTTCAACAAAAGATATCCCAGTATTCTTTCCCCTTTAAATTTCTGTCTCTTTCTCTCTCTGACTGGTAGATAACCTGGCCTTCTTCACCTTCTCGACGAGATGAATGCAAGTGGGCTGGGAAAGACGTCCAAGTAAGTGCTTTTCTTATGCTTTTTTCCCCCATCCTCTCTCTTCTGCCCTCTCCACAACCCTGAGATCTGTCGGATAGACTTCACCAATGCATTGAATTGCTTGTTTGTCTGCACTTCTCTCTCTGGTTCGTCTCTCATATATTTTGCTTTGTAGTACATTTTTTACTGTTTGTATGATATCATATTTAAGCAAGATGAAACTATAAAAATGTTTACATAAAACTCTAGCTTAGAACAAAACTATTATCTGATATTTTGGGCCCTATTTTAACGATCTGAGCGCATGGTGTGAAGCACATGCCGCAGGTGCACTTAGGGCGTGTCCCAATCCACTTTTGCAGGTTTAATGACAGATACATGGTCCAAAAGGGTTGTACCTAGTCTCTTAATAAGTCATGGGTGTGTTTTGGGCATAACATGCAATAAATCAGTCAGAGTCTCATCTCCCATTCCCTTTAAAAGCCAGTTGCGCTTGCACCATGGCGGAATTCACCTTGTTTTCAGACCAGCATGCCCATCGTCTTGCGTTGCCCAACCTTCAGACTGACAGCAGAAGGTCTGGAGATCTCAGTTTTCATTGGTCAAGGACCGCCCAAGAGGACATTTGACTGATATGTAATGCAACCAATCACAGTTCGTTTTGTTCCGCATCACGTTTAGGGACGTGAAAATGTAAAGTCGATGTCCCTGTAATAATAGACCGGCGTGCATAAATTATTAATTCATAAACATTGTTCAAGTTTACTGCAACAATAGAGCCATAAACTGCACACACTTTTGAAAATCCAGCATTTAGTTGATCCTGGTCAGTGCTCATTGTCACAGATGTAAACACAACAACGTTCTTCTTCCATGAGGGAGTTTGGCGTTGCGGCATTTGTTTCTAGGCGGACCGTTAAAGAGCGCAACACACACGTCTCGCGGACATCCTGTAGAATTCATCCTATGAGATGACGACTTCGAAACTCTTGAAGTGTTTCCAGAAAAGTGTGCTATATGCATCAGACGTTCAGCCAACAGTCCGTGAGCATGACGTCTGAGGCCGAGACTAAGAGCCCTGCCATGGACGAACAGATGGGCACGAGTGCATTTGCTATTTAAACAATGTGGCACTGGCTGTGAAAATGATAACTGCGTCGGGCTCAAACTAGCAAAAAACACTTGCCTGGCATCGCATTGCGCCGGGTGTATTTTAAAGGGGACATATTATGCACAAGAATTTTCTACTTTAATCTCAGTCAACGTTTCTTTTACCAAAAACAGTAATAATGACAACTTGAATTCCATAAATTTTTGATGGCATGGTCTGAAGATGATCTGGTACAATTTTCGTGAAATGGCAAGTTATTAGCATAAACATGGATGCAGATTTGGACAGTTGGTGGTGCTAGATGGATTGAGTTAGAGACTCCAAATTTGCTATGGTGACAATTCAGACTATCCTCTATTTTTGTGCCAAATTTCATAACTCTACCGGTAGCGGTTCTATGGGCTGCCATAGACTTAAGAGCGGAATAATTATAAGAAGAATAACACTAACGATTACAATAGGTGCCTATGCACCGTCAGTGCTTGGCTCCTAATTAAAATCTATTAAAATAAAAAACATTTATTTTAAATTGTAAAATTATTTCACAATATATCTGTTTTACTGTTTTAGTCAAATAAATGCAACCTTGGTGAGCATAAGAGACTTCTTTCAAAAACAGTAAAAAAATCTTACCAACCCCACCCTGGTATACAGTATGTCTACATAGTACATAAGATTTCAAAAGAGCAAAATGCCATTTTCCATTATATGTTTTTCATTGAAAGTAAATGTAATATTTGAGATGGATCCAAAAACAAGACATGATTGGTTTGCTTTAGACAGGAACCTCTCGTTCTGAGAAGGTAAATCCAAGCTTGTCTGTCATCGGTCTTTTGCTTTCACAAAGTTCAAAGTTTCTTCCACAAGATCAGCTCAGCAGATGTCAATGAAATAATGAATAAAAAAACAAATCACTGAATTGTGGGACAACGGTGTGTAAACACTTTCCAAGCATAGCTGCCATTTGCTCTCATAAATTCCAATGTAGATCCTGCCCGAGGCGCTGCCTTGAACATATAGAGCCATAGAAAGCAGCCCTCTGCCCTGTTAGCATCATAAAGAAACCATAAGGTTGGTTGGTTCTCAATGGTGCTTATTTGAATTGCAATAACATGCATTGTGTGAGATTTTGATGTAAACATGGTCTTGATGAATAGCAGGGTGCTCACTGAAAGATTGCTTTTATGTGAAGAGAGGGGTGCCGGTGAAAAGAGACAGATTGACTGAGGCTTGTTCTTCTCAAAGAGAGGTTGACTCAAGCTTGTTTAAAGTGAAGTGGGACGATGTCAATTTAGGACCCTTTTGAGGGACGTTGAAGGCAGAAAACTGATGGTTGTGTTGAAGGGTCTCAAAAGCACTTTGTAAGAAACAAAAAAAGAGTGAGATCAATGCTCATGAGACACAAGTCTTCACAAAAACTTTTAATTAAAACCATGTTTTTGTCCTGACGAATGGCTTTGTGCTGAAACATGTCGGTTTAAATAAAGTTTTCTAATGAAAGCCACAATATGTAATTTTTCACCGCTAGAGGTCGCTTATTCAAAACCAAGGCGTAGCTTGATGACGCCTTGATTTTGCTGAGCTTTTATTATGCCGCTTCCACTTCTTCCGCTCATGCATAGGCTATGTGGGGTAACGCAGGGCTGTTTTATTATTTGAGTGTGTTGAAAGTTATGTTTTAATGCTAGTCTGTGCGTTAGCTCGGCGGCTACTCGCGGTAAATCAAGAAAACAAGAGTTAAACAATAAGACTAACTGTGTTGAGCTCTATAACAATGATTCGTTTTCTGTCGATGAATGTATTCAAACAGTTTCTCACCTGTCTAATAAAACACATAATATATTAAAGCGTCTTTGGAGTTTCCATGGTTTCTACAAAATAAAACCGGAAATCGAGGGTAACGCGTGTATGATGTCATTGATAGGCAATGCACGGACATGGTCCGTGTCCTGGTTAAAATTGCTTATTTCACTGGATTTAAACATTCTTGGAAACATTTGGGATAATGTACACAAGTCAGTAAAAAATATATAACATTGTTTTAGTGGTTTTGGGATATTTTAATCCAAAAATCTTACATATTGTGCCTTTAATACATGTTGCTATAGGATAAATTTACCTACAAATGAGTTGAGATTGGAGAAATACTTTTTTGTTCGCTTCATTTATGTACAGATTTAGTTTCAGCTATTACAATATTGAGGAAGTAGAAGAAGAAGTCAGATCTTTAAGTCACGTATGTTGTCATACTTTTCTGTAAACCTTTTCCACATCAGATGAGTCACTTCAGTCCGTTCCAGATGAGGCTTGCTCAGACACGTGGCTTTAACACAACTGAGGAGCTTCTGAACACACGCACACACATTTCCATAGGCAAAATCCCAGCTCAGATGCTACAGTGAAGCTGACAAACACAAGCTCATTCGTACACAAACACTATCCCTGAGAGTACAGGCCACTGGGGAACTCTGAACGCCCATACATAACAGGATTTCCCTGCAAATGCACTAAACACCCTGCTGAAAAACAACTCCAGCTGTTGTAATATTTTCCTTTTAATAAAGCGCTTTGTGGGAGTGTGTTGGTCAGCTGTGCCGCTGTGTGTGGAATGCTGCTGCAAGTGTGAGAGAGCAGGATTTTGATGCATACAGAAATGACATACATTCGCCACAATAAACAGAGGAATTATGCAATATTATAAACAAAAAATGATCGGGTCAGTCCACAGATTACAGTGTAACACATTGTAATTGTTAGTGGAAGTATAAAGTCAAGTTCACGTAGGTGTCCTAGCAGAGTAATCACAGATTTAGATCATCACATGTTCCACTAACTATATTGAAATCTAGAAAGCAAATAAATACTTCATCCATTTTCATTACTGTTAAAAAGTTTGGGGTTAGAAAGAGTTTTTAATGTTGAAGAACACTTCTCCAAGGCAAGTTTTAGCTATTTTGTATCTTGTTGACATTAAGTGTGCTCTTAAGCTGGGCTCAGACTAGAGGAGTTTATCAAATCTGGTGGCATCACTCACATAAGGAGAATCTTCACACATTTTTTTCTGTCAAATCTTAAACATGCACACACTACAAAATTTTCACATTTTTGCGCATCACACACTACAAGATATTATTAAGATTATCATGCCAGGATGAGCACCTAATGGTCTCATGGGGAAATGGATGTAAACATGTACGTAGCAGATCCTCATTGATATCTCAACAGATTTGGCTGTCGGCCCCGATTTGTGTGAGAGCAGATCAGGAGGTGCAAGATTCGATCTGTGAACGCCTCACATTACCAGATAATCTGCGCCGAACATCGGAACCGATCGAGGTCCTCGACAAGATGTTTTTGTCCGATTCTCGGGAGGGGAAATCGGGGATAAATCGGCCTAAAACTCCTGTAGTGTGAGCCTGGCTTTAAGCGTCCAAATACTTTCTTTTTTTGAAAATGTAAAAATGCTGAACGTTTTCTGTGATGGGTAGCTTTTAGGGGTAGGGTTAGTGTAAGGGGATAAAATATACAGTTTGTACAGTATAAAAACCATTACATCTATGGAGAGTCCCAACTAAGATAGTGAACAAGTTGTGTGTGTGTGTGTGTGTGTGTGTGTGTAGGTGATAAGCTGTCTGTGTCTGTTGCCATTTGTTGACACAGATGGGATGTGTTTATTTATCTGACAACGCAGTGACGACTGTGAATCAAGACATGCCGATACACCACAGATTTAGTTTGCTTTTCTCTCTGTCAAGTTCAAGGTGTTGTTTTGGAAGTTTCTGTTGGTAAAATATTGGCTACATCAATATAAATGCTATATTTTCTCATCATAAATTCAGTAAATGTTAACTTGTGCTCTCTCTCTCTCTCTCTCTCTGCAGAAGGAGTGCTCTAACTTCATAAAGGTTCTGCAGCCGTTCAATCAGACACACTTGTATGTGTGTGGAACAGGAGCCTTCCATCCCGTCTGTGCTTATGTGGAAGTGGGCAAACGCCCGGAGGTAAACACATCAGTTAATCTTTCACAGTTTATCGGCTATTCTGTTCTGTCACATTAGTATGTGATTTTGATTATTTGGAGGTCACAGATAAGACCATACATTTTCTGAGCAGCCTTTCAGGAAGTGTTTAAAAATGAAATGTAAGGGAAATTTGATGAATGTTTTATTGTGGATTTGCATAAGATTTATTGTGTGCTTGTTTCTATCCAGGACAACATCTTTCGGCTAGGGTCGTCAAACTTTGAGAATGGCCGTGGAAAGAGTCCCTATGACCCCAAACTGCTGACTGCTTCCATGCTGATCGGTGAGTGTGTGAGGCAATGTGATGCTGAAGTGAGAGATGCAGAATATGACCAATTGATTTTCTGCTTAATATTTAAATGTCCCACCACATTTTTGACCAACATTTAATTTGAAGGGTCTTAAAACAGTTGTTGATGTATTTTATTTAAACTATAAACTGGGATATGTTTTCTTGTTGTTAATAATCCAACGCTATCTCACGACCAATTCGTACGTGTTTGTATGAGGTGGCTAATTCGTACGAATTTGTACGAATTAGGTCATTTTAAAAAGAAAATGTTCCCATGATTTACTCACCCTCAAGCCATCCTAGGTTTATATGACTTTCTTCTTTCTGATGAACACAATCAGAGTTATATTAATAAATATCCTGACGCTTCCAAGCTTTATAATGGCAGTGACGGTGTCTATTTTGTTTGAAACCCAAAAAAGTGCATCCATCCATTATAAACGTACTCTAAAATTTCTAGCTTCCGCCAGACCGCCTTCCTTATTCAACTAGCAGTTATGTTATGCTTCACTGAGCTGGTTTATTAAGCACTCTGGGAAATTAATTAAACTATAAAAGGAACATAAAGAAGATCTGGTTATTTAGCGAAAATGAATATAGGTCTCTCTCTCTCTCTCTGTATTTGGTGTGTGGCAGTGCATAATCCAGAGCGTGTTTTGCTATGGTTCATGTGTTCTGAATGGAAACTCAACACCCTTGATTAATGGTCTCTCTTCAAGATGACCAGTGCTGACTGTTCCTCTGGTTTTGTGCTCTACCTGCAGAGCGTTATACTGTTAAATCGCTCGTCTCAGATTAAAGGTCACTTATGACACAGACACACACACCAACAGTCCCTTTCTCTCACGCCAGCCCTGAGCATGAAATTGCCTGCGAGTGTTGACTGTCACACCTCTTTGAATCCTCACCTGAGGCGGTATTAAAGTTTACAAAACCCAGATTGAACTAGATCCTCCCGTCTCCTGATATTTTATTCTTGCCATCCATGTTGAACTTACTTTAACCATCCTGCATATGAGTTTTAATTAGCGTTTTTGATCATCAGATGGGGAACTGTATGCTGGGACATCAGCGGACTTCATGGGCCGGGACTTTGCTATTTTCCGAACTTTAGGCAAGCACCATCCAATCAGAACGGAGCAGCACGACTCCAGATGGCTCAATGGTGAGACACGTAAAAACACTTTTTTTCCCCCATACATTTAGTACTCATGCTGCATTTATTTGAAAAATACAGAAAAAACTGTGATATTGTGAAATATTATATATATATATATATATATATATATACACTCACCTAAAGGATTATTAGGAACACCTGTTCAATTTCTCATTAATGCAATTATCTAAATGCCACGGCCTACCTGAGCATTGTTTCTGACCATGTCCATCCCTTTATGACCACCATGTACCCATCCTCTGATGGCTACTTCCAGCAGGATAATGCACCATGTCACAAAGCTCCAATCATTTCAAATTGGTTTCTTGAACATGACAATGAGTTCACTGTACTAAAATGGCCCCCACAGTCACCAGATCTCAACCCAATAGAGCATCTTTGGGATGTGGTGGAACGGGAGCTTCGTGCCCTGGATGTGCATCCCACAAATCTCCATCAACTGCAAGATGCTATCCTATCAATATGGGCCAACATTTCTAAAGAATGCTTTCAGCACCTTGTTGAATCAATGCCACGTAGAATTAAGGCAGTCCTGAAGGCGAAAGGGGGTCAAACACAGTATTAGTATGGTGTTCCTAATAATCCTTTAGGTGAGTGTATATATATATATATATATATATATATATATATATATATATATATATATATATATATATATATATATGTAATTATAATGTAATTTATTCCTGTGATGGCAAAGCTGAATTTTTCGCATCATTACTCAGTCACATGATCCTTCAGATATCAGCTAATATACTGATTTGCTAATATTTTTGTGGAAACCGTAAATATTTTTTTCAGGATTCTTTGATGAATAGAAGGATTAGAACAGCATCTATTTTAAATATAAATCTTTTTTTTTTTTGATGGTTACTTTTGATTAATTTTATGCATCCTTGCTAAATAAAAGTATTCATTTCTTTAAATAAATATAAAAAAATAATATCTTACTGACCCCAAACTTTTGAATGGTAGTGTACATGGGTACCAGTTATGAAATACTTGTACCAAACTTTTGTGTGGTGTTACATGCTCCTTATAAAACTATTAATAACATTTAAACAGCATTTTTATAATTGTTGTATAATAATATATGAGTGTTTTATGACCTGGATTGAAAACAAAAAGTTGTGTGAAAGTCTCAGATTAAATAAAAAATAAATTAAAGCCGTTAAAAGTTGACTTTATATCTCATAATGTGACTTATTTTATATCACAATGTGATTTTATTTATTATTTTTTATTTAATTTAATTTAAAATGTCTGTTTTGTTTTTTTTACTCTGAGGTGGAAACCAGCTTCTATAAAATTAAACATAAAAACTTTAAATTAATGGTTAACCCTCAATATACAGGGCATTTATATAATTTTATCGCAACATCTTGATAAAAATAATATTTTATGGTCATGTTCTGCATGAACTACCCACACAAAGTGCAGTTATATGTGGAAGAGAGAAACAGAGAATTCTTTAACCGGAAAAACTGGATTTTTAATCTGAAAAAAAAAAAAAAAAGTTATCAGATGTCATCACCTCACAATTTGTGTGCTAACATGTATGTGTGTGTGTGAAAACCTGATGGAATTAGGATTATGTACCAAATAGCGTCATTTCCTCATACTTCCTTTTTTGTTAACTGAATTAAAGAGTAAATGAATGCCTTGCCTCCAATGAGAACATGGTTTACGTCATAGTAGCTTATGTGTGTGTGTACTGTACATGTGGTGAGGTGACTGTGCTGTATGTCACTCTGAGTTAGTGCCACAGTGCTGGTGATGTGATCTTATGTGATGTGGCTGTTGGTTCTCTGTGAATAAAGCAATAACCCTGAATACTCATGAAAAACTGTGAAGAGCTGGGGCCCACAACACTGCAAATAGAGTCTACAGACACTTAACATCTCACTAAGACACACACACACACACACACACACACACATAGATTTGAAGAGACTCATTCAACTATAAACAATGAAATTTACATCTAAAATATGTAAATTATTTTTGCTGTATTATGTATTTTTATACTTTTGTGTTAATGTGTTGTTTGTTGTCCATCCAGATCCTAGATTTGTCAGTGTGCATCTCATCCCAGAGAGTGACAACCCTGAAGACGACAAGATCTATCTGTTCTTCAGAGAAAACGCCATTGATGGGGAGCAAATCAGCAAAGCCACACACGCCAGAATCGGACAGCTGTGCAAGGTACAAAGACTCTTCAAAATAATTCATTCTGTGATAAGAAGCCACATCAGCTCACAAAAGGATGTTATTTCAAACACTCGACTGATGTTATGAAGTGAGTTTGGAGTAAAAACATGTTATTAAATGTCTTTTGTTGGACAACAGATTTATAAACGTTACAAGTTTGGGAAGATGTATGACACTTTTTGTTTTCTGAAATGCATGTTATAAGCGACTCAAACTTGCAAAGCAGCATTTACTACTAATCACAGAGCCGATATCATAAACGCACTAAGCCAAATTGTGATTTCGGTTTTATTTCGAATCGTGCAGCCCTACTTCACACACACATACACCAAAGGACCCCACATACATGACTCCACAGGTTGGTCCATACACACATACGCTCATTTTATAGCTCAGAAGACTGGAATTATCAGTTATGTTTCAACTTTGCCCCAGATGCAGCCTAGCCTTTTTGGAAAAACATGCCTCTACCTACATTTTTGCAAGTCTACAATTCACTGCAGTTACCAGCTCATATGAACTATAGTGGCAGTTCCATGTGCGGTTCCATGCACAATACTATGTGACCCTGGACCGCAAAACCAGTCATAAGTCACACTGGTATATTTGTGGCAATAGCCAACAATACATTGTATGGGTCAAAATGATCCATTTTTATTTTATGCCAAAAATCATTAGGACATTAAGTAAAGATCATGTTCCATGAAGATATTTTGTAAATTTCCCACCGTAAATATATCAAAAAAATATTATTAGTAGTAATATGCATTGCTAAGGACTTTATTTGGACAACTTTAAAGGCGATTTTCTCAATATTTCAATTTTTTTGCATCCTCAGATTTCTAGATTTTCAAATAGTTGTATCTCAGCAAAATATTGTCCTATCCTAACAAACCATGCATCAATGGAAAGCTTATTTATTCATTTTATGATGTATAAATCTCAGTTTGAAGAAATTGACCCTTATGACTGGTTTTGTGGTCCAGGGTCACATATTATGACCTCAAACCACTTTTACCATAGTGCATGATTTGTAAACTAATACATTTTGACGTTTGCATCACATAAACAGCATCATATGTATGTTTTTTTTCTGATGTAGAAAACTTGCTCAGTAGTTCACCTGCTACAGCACAGCACTTGCGATGTGGAACGTTTGGGTACAAGTCCCATAAAACACAAGTCACGACAATATAAGAGACTTGTACAGTAAACGCAAGATAAAATGGCATGATTTCTTCAGCAAATGTGTTTTTATCTCATATTTGATTTAGTTTAGTGACCTTATTTTAAAACCTGATAGAGAATTAACCTTCTAGTGCCACTAATTGGACATTTCATTTAAGAACTGCTGTGATACCTACAACAGCTAACGTAATAAAACGTTGCCATATTTGCATTCATTTGATAAAACCGAATTTGCTTTAACCACCACTCACTAGACATTTCACTTTGAAAATATCACAAAAAGTGCAAGAAACATTTTGCAGAAATGTCACCACAGCCATGTGTTTTCCCAGTGCGTCTGGGTTGCCCAGATGTTTTTTCTAAAATAAATATAGACACAAATGATAAAATTGTTAGCAAACGGTATGAGTATAGAGAATGAACGCGGCTAGCATAGCTCAGATAATTTGATCTAGAAAGAATCTGATGATTCCCTATTAAAATCTTTGACTTTTGTTTGCAGTATCTTTGTGGATACGGAATCTTCAACGCTATCTCACAACCAATTCATATGTATTTGTACGAGGTGGCTAATTCGTATGAATTCATACAACGATTTGTCTAAACCGCAGTGACGGGTAGGTTTAGGGGCGGGGTTTGAGGTTAGGTAATTCGTACGAAATCATACCAATTGGGCAGCTCGTCAAATACATTCGATTTAGCAAAAATCTTACCAATTCGTACGAGTGAGCTCGTACAAATTCGTACGAATTAGCCACCTCGTAAAATACGTACAAATTCCCGTGAGATCTGGTTGGAATCTTTTTCTTAGAAGAATAATGTAAGAAGCAGAAGACTGCAATATCTCATATGTGATTTCTCTTTGCTATGGTAATGCGTACAGACAAACCTTTGCTTCATTCCTCTTCTTCTCATGGTGTCGAGACAGGCAGGAGGATGGCCAGAGCCAGTGTTTTTGCGTTAGGCTTCACCTCTGCTGTTTTGCGGCCTTGCTCTTACCCCCCACCGTGAAACTTAAGAGATGCCTAAAATGTCACAGGAGCCATCAGGCAAGAGAACAAAGACTCCTCTGTGGAGAAAATGTGAGACTTTGGCAGACTCGCTCAGCTCAAGTGCGAGTCTACAGCTTTAAGCGGTAGAAAGGTGTTCTCAATTACAGCTCGCTCGGTATTCCGGTATGACTGGAATCCTCCCTTCACTGGCGCAGACAATTGTCTCATTATGCAGAGTGTATGTTTAGTTTATGCAATGCATTTTCCAGCCCTGCTAATTAGAGCTGATCAATCCAAAGCGACTGTTTATATTGCTTATGTCTTTCACATGCCGACTGCCAGGTTTTTGGTGTAAAATGTGTGTGTAAATACACATGCACACACCTCTTTATACTGATCTTGTTGGTTAAAATGTTTTTTTTTATAACCAAGCTGCCAAAGTGAATGTCTCAGTAGAATGCTGTAATCAACACTTTCCACAGTTAGTTAATCTCAGCAGCTGTAATGGTGAAAATGTTGTAAAAGTTTTGAAAAGTGTTAAAAAAGTATCTTAAAAGAGACACAGGGTAAAACAATGGCCTTTTATTTCTAAATGATGACAGTGTTTGATGTAAAAATCTTGGTAACATTATAAGTGCACCTCAAGAACATTACAAAAAAAGTGCATTCATAGAACACTTTAATCACACTGTAATAGAAAATGTATTGTTATAGATTTTGCTAATGTTTTTCTCATGTTGATAGTTGCCCTTGCTAAGGAAATTGTATGGCCATTTTTTCTTTTTGCTCTGGAAGTGAATGATGGGTTACACTTTATTTTAATAGTCCACTTTAGAGATTCTACTAACTATAAGTAACTTTGCAAAAACATGTAGCTTTCATTAATCTGCAACTTCATGTGAACTAACTCTCTATTAGTATTAGTATTAGTAGACTGTTGAGGGAGCATCAAAATAAAGTGTTAGCAGATATTAAGCAGACAGTCTACTAATACTCTAATGAATGGTAGTTGACATGTAGTTGCAAAGTTACTTATAGTCAGTAGAATGTCTAAAGAGGACTTGAAAATGTGTTACTGAATGATACCTCAAATTGAATTAGCTTAACTCACAATTAACAGTTGAAATTTGAATTGAACTGGCATTGCCCCACAATAATTTACTGAATTTTAGTTCAAAGAAATTGAACAGATAACGGTATTCTGAGAAATCTACACTAGTCCATACATCTTTAAGACTTTCTAAATGTTCAAATGCAGTCGTCTAGTCAAAATAATTTTTTTTTATTGGTAAAACTTACACTTAATTTTTCGGAATTTCCTAATTTGACTTAAATTTAAATGTCAAAACTAGTTCAAGCAACCCTGCCTATAGCATCATGATTCATGACTTTAAGTTTTGCATGGACAAGCAGCACTCACATTTTACTCAGAAAATGAAGAAGAAAAAAAAATAGTGTTAATGATATTCTTTCACACATTGGCTTCTCTAAAGTAAACATGAAGTAAGATGATACAAGTCGGTTTTAATTTGCTTTTGACAGAACGACTTTGGAGGCCACAGGAGTTTGGTGAACAAATGGACCACCTTCCTGAAGGCCCGTTTAATCTGTTCTGTTCCTGGTCTGAATGGCATTGACACACACTTTGATGAACTACGTAAGTTACCCATGCTATGACAATGCCTTCATATTTTGCTCTTCTGCCCTACTCTGACGTATTTAGTTGACCACTCACAGTTGTCTCACTGAAATTGTATTTGATCGTTTCCAGAGGATGTTTTTCTCATGAGCTCCAAGGATCCTAAAAACCCTATTATCTATGCTGTATTTACAACATCCAGGTATTAAAACATCCAATTTACACCAAATTCCCATTTCCCATAATGACTGTCTGCTTATTCTGTCTTTTTGTATTCAAAGCTTGATAATTGTGTCTTAAGTCCCTAAAGGAGAACCTGTGAAAAAACTCATAATCACTGTTTCTCGGGTTTACAGTAACATCTTTAAGGGTTCAGCGGTATGCATGTACAGTATGGCAGATATCAGGAGGGTGTTTCTTGGCCCGTATGCCCACCGAGATGGACCCAACTACCAATGGGTACCATTTTTGGGTAGAGTGCCGTACCCAAGACCTGGCACGGTAAGACGGACAATCAGTGCCGATACTTACGTACAATTTACTTTTCAAATAAAAGTGAATTGCTTGCTTTGATTTAAACACGTTTTCCTGGATGCTGACAGTGCCCCAGCAAAACGTTTGATGGTTTTGAATCAACAAAGGACTTTCCCGACGACGTTATCACATTTGCCAGAAGCCATCCGGCCATGTACAACCCAGTGTTCCCCATCAACAACCGTCCAATCATAATCAAAACTGATGTTGACTACCAGTTCACTCAGATAGTGGTGGACAGGGTTGAGGCAGAGGACGGCCAGTATGATGTCATGTTTATCGGCACTGGTGTGTAGAATCTTTTTTTTTTAAATAATGGGATATTTGCATGTTTGCATATTTAGTTAATCATGTTATTTTTCTACCATAGATATGGGCACAGTTCTTAAGGTGGTTTCCATCCCTAGAGGAACATGGCATGACCTTGAGGAAGTCCTGTTGGAAGAGATGACTGTATTCAGAGTGGGTTTTATACAGATTTATTTATAATAGTATTTTGTTTCTTAGAAAACAATCTACACTGTAGCTTTTTCACACCAAAACAATCCAAAACCTCCTATTTGTTGACTTATCAATTTCCCCTTCTTTTATACTGAGAAATATTTTGTAATATTTTGGTGATAAACAATATGAAGTACATAAAAAAAAAACATATTTTTACAGGAACCAACAGCCATTACTGCCATGGAACTCTCCACAAAGCAGGTATGTATTATTAGAACTTTAAACAACTGATCCCTTAATGCAATAAAAGTGGTGAAAGCAGCTCTTTATAAGTGGCGGCATCGAACATGATTCTATTAGGCAAGACTGAGCAACATAATTGGTTTGATAGGTGAAGTGCAGGAAACAAAGTAAGTCTAAAAAGAGCAAAACAGGCCTGACACTTTATAGAGCACAGGTGCATATGCACATACATTTGTTCTTACTTTTGTTCTAATGCTGATGAATCACTACTATTCTAAAGTTTAGGGTACATTTTTTTATTGTTTTTGAAAGAAGTCTTTTATGCTCACCAAAGCTGAAAACCGGTGGGTTACAGCCAATCTTGGACCTTCGAGTTCTGAATCGGAGCCTTCACAAGCTACCGTTCAAGATGCTCACGCAAAATCGCATTTTCGAATGCATCCGTCCCCGAGATTGGTTTGCTTCCTCGACACAGGCCATTTCTGTGCTTTGTGTTCGAGGGTCGAGCATATCAGTACAAAGTCCTGCCCTTCGGGCTGTCCCTGTCCCCCCGTGTCTTCACGAAAGTCACGGAGGCGGCCCTTGTGCCCATGAGAGAACAGGGCGTACATCAACTGACAAGGTGGTCTGAGCTCCCATCGCATGTTGCAACTCGCCCGCCATATTCACCTCTGGAGTCAAAAGTTTCTGAGGTCGCTTCAGGCCATTAATGTCCCCGGTGTGCTCAACCTTGTGGCCAACAAGCTATCACGAGCTGCGCTCCCGGGAGAGTGGTGCCTCCACCCCCAGGTGGTCCAGCTGATCTGGAGACAGTTTGGGTCCACCTGTTTGCCTTCCCAGAAATGTCCCACTGCCAGTGGTTTTATTCGCTGACCGAGGTTCTAGGTGACTTACCCCAAGAGGTAGTTAACACCATCACTTCGGCACGAGCACCGTCTACGAGACAGGGGGGCGAGACGGTTAAATCCTCCTCAACCTCCCTCTATACCCTCTTGGAATCTTGCTCTGGTGCTCCGAGCACTTCAGAATGCCCCGTTTGAGCCTCTGCAGTCGGCAGAGCTAAATATTCTGTCTATGAAGACTTTGCTGCTGGCTGCACTGGCCTCCATCAAGAGGGTAGGGGAACTGCAGGCATTCTTGGTTGACAAATTGTGCCTAAAGTTCGGCCGGGTGACACCCACGTGGTTCACCAGGTGGTGAACCTGCAAGCGCTGTCCCCAGAGGAGGCAATCCCAGCCCTAGCTTTGCTCTGTCTCATCCACGCTCTGCGGATCTACGTGGATAGAACGCAAAGCTTCAGGACCTCAGATCAGCTCTTTGTCTGTCACGGAGGTCAGCATATGGGAAAGGCTGTCTCCAAGCAGAGGATGGCCCACTGGATAGTGGATGCCATTACCTTGGCTTACCAAGCAAAAGGTGTGCCCTGTCCACTCAGGGTGCTAGAAATATTGCTCTATTGCTAGAAACGGTGCTTATATTCTCCAGAAGCAAACTCTGTCGAATCCTCCATCACCCCTGATGCCGGACGTGGCGGAGCGTCTGGCATCAGGCCCTTTGCCGCTGAATCCTTGAGAACCGGTACTAGGCTGGGGTTATATGAGTGACCCTGCAGGGATCCCATATATTTTTCCACGGTCGCTCCTAGACGGAAGCCTGTGAGTTTCCCTTGGGAGAGCCCCCCTTCAGTGGGGCTGGAGCCCCCTCTTGGTTGCGGGCTACGGCTCAGCATTGTACTCCACATAACTCCTTCGGGGTACAATGTGGGTTCCACAGCGTTCCCTCCTATTTGGGCACGCTTTCCCAATGTTATCCAATAAGTCACTGAGTGGGTCATGCATAACAGCAGTGATAGACTTCTCAGGGCACTGGAAGGGGGCAGAGGCCATGGCACTTTGGTAGGGATTCCTATTCGTCAGTCTCCGACGTGGCGTCGGGAGTAACCGACTGAATGGGAACATCTCGGTTACGTATGTAACCCTCGTTCCCTGAAGGAGGGAATGGAGACGCCACATCCCGTTCTCTGTACCCTGCTGGGGTGCCAGTTCACCTACTCGGCTCCTCAGCAAAAAACAAATTTGATGCAAGCACCTGTGCCTCATTTATACCCACGCTGAGTGGCATGAGCAGCTGGTGCAATCATTGCATGCCAATGTGCATTGGCTCGTTTAGTTACACTCGAAGTAGATTGGCTCTCGCTAGCGAGATTCCTATTCGTCAGTCTCCAGCGTGCCGTCTCCGTTCCCTCCTTCAGGGAACGAGGGTTACATACGTAACCGAGACGTTTTTTAACTGAACTTTTTTGAGTGAACTGATCAGCTAAGATAGCACTGGGTGTTTTGTAGGAAAATTGCCATGCCACACTGTATTTTGTTGACAGAGGTGATATAGACCAGCCAGATTTATCATGTACCAAAAAAACCCAACACAGCTTTCAGTCTTAGGCTGGGTCACACACACACACACGTTCGTTGCTTGGCTTCAATCTACATTACGCAGAACAGGGGCTGCTGTCACAGTCACTCACAGAACACGGCAACATGAGGTACAACCATTAGAGGCCACACATACACACACAGTGTCACACACACCAGCTGGTTTTACACTCAGGACTGCAGCGTGAGCTCTCCTTTAGACGGTGTGAATAATCAAACAGACACTGAGAGGTTATCTGAAGTGATATATAATTAAACAGCTGTGTACAAGCCCCGAGAAAGTTCCCGTATCCTCAGTGAAACAGTCATTAACTGGTATCACACCAGCACAGACCATAAAAACTTTGCCATCATTGTTTCAAGGAAGTCTCAATCTCCCTGCTCTATCTTTACAGCAACAACTCTATCTTGGATCCACCATTGGGGTTTCTCAGATGCCTCTGCATCGCTGTGACGTGTACGGGAAGGCCTGCGCCGAGTGCTGTCTGGCACGTGATCCTTACTGTGCCTGGGATGGCTCGCAATGTTCCCGATACTTCCCAACTGCTAAAAGGTACTGTAAGGAATGCAAAAACACTTCAAAGTTGACCTAAGATAAAAAAAGATGCTCATTTCCACTAAATTTTGTGTTGTTGTTGTTGATGATTTTTACAATGAGCTTCAGATTCCTAATTCCTTTCAGATTGCTAATATCAAAAGCTACTTTTTATCTCAATAAAGTTTTTTTTAAAACTATTTTAAATAGAACAAGATTTGTGAAAGGTGAATATTTTTTTTTAGTTAACATTTCATTTAAATTAGGTTTTAGTAATGACATTGCTATTTTTAGGCTGCATCTCAAAGCACAACATGTAACACTGCACTGCAAACTTAAAGGAGTAGTTGACTGCTATTTTAGTTTTAGCTATAGTGTTTTACTCATTTTAGTACTTCAACTTCAATTTATTTATTATAATTGTTTATTTCAATTAGTTTTCAAGGCAACATTTCTGTTTATTCTTTTTTAATTTTAAGTTTTTCATCTAATATTTCTGTTTTAATTTATTAAACAAATAAATGTTTTAAATTAAATAACCGCAACAATTTTTAACAGTTTTAGTTTTAGTTAAAAATAACAACACGCAGTTGAAACAAAAATGAACACCAGAATGAATATTCTGTCATTATTTACTCACCCTCATATCATGACAAACCTGTATGATCGTCTTTTTTCCATGGAACATAAAAGGAGATTTTCAGTAGAATGTCTGAGCTGCATAGTCTATACCTAATGAAAAATATATTTTGACTAGGGACTGTCAAAAGGCATAAAACATTGCATAATCCAAAAAAAGACTTCTGCACTACATTCTAAGTCTTCTGAAGCCATATAATAGGTTTGTGAGTGGAACAGATCAATATTGTAGAAGGCTCTCTTCTCAGCATATACTGTCTTGAATTTCTATCTGTTTCTCTCGCAAAGCTATTGTATGTCTTAAAATGCTTAAACGTGCTAGCCTAACCCTAAACTTTTGCATGTGCATTCTTACCATATAATATGTCTTTTTGTCCTTCTTGGACCTTAACAGCAGTATTATTTTATTATTTATTTATATACAGTGTCATTTATACCAGTTTTCTTTTTTATTTTAGCTTGAGTTTTTGTAATTTTGTTTGTTTTTTGTTATTTAGCTTTAATTTATTTTTATTTCAATTTATAGCAAAATGCATATAATATTGTAAATAGCGAAAATAACAATATTGTTTTTTTTTTTTTATTAGTTTTAATATAGTTTAACTTTAGTATTAGTTTTAGTTAATAACAACACTGCTTGACAGTCCTGGTCATGGTCTACTTGTATATCTTGTTGTATTCCTTGGATGTAAGAAAGTCACAGTTTTGGAACAACATGGGGGTGAGTAAATGATTGAAAAAGATCATTTAATTTTTGGGTAAACTTAACGTCAGTTGTACCATTATATAGGGGTGAACTCAGGTTAAATGGGACACTTTTCCCCATTCATCTCAATGGCAAAAGGTGTCCCAATCAACCTGAATTCACACTACTTTCCAATTAACCAAATACAGAAGTTTTGAAAAGCACTTTTCACAATACTTCATATTTGACTTTTTGAACTTTTTTGAGGTGTCCATCAAAAAAACCTCATTGGACTTCCCAGCTGTCCATTGTAGAAACTCATCTCCTTTGGGCCGTCAAAAGCAAGCATACCCCCTACTTAATACCTCATCTTTAATTTCCAAATCAAGAACAATATAGGTCTCACATTTATAGTCCATGTCATGTTGCAGTAGCAAGTAATATGTTTGTGGACAAGGTTCTCAGAGAGGTTCTTTGTGCACTACTGGTGCTGAAAAGTCTTCACATATTGCCAGCATTACCGAATTGTCTCAAAGGGACATTCAGGACAAGACGTCTCAGGACATATATTGCATGTTACGTCTTTTCATAAAGGTTAGAGACTAAACAGCCCAGAGCTAAAACAGTTCCATTTCAGACACACTTATGCTCATGTAGAGCTGTGTTTGAGTTTGATTTACTTCGAGCATAACAAAGTGAGAGCTTTTCTGCAAGACAGATGTGTGTGGGAGTGCATATGTAAGTTTCAGTGTGCTCACACTCACCTGCCCTCTCTAATTCTCTGCTGTGTGATGTACGCTTGCAGGAGAACGAGGCGTCAGGATATCAGGAACGGAGACCCTCTGACTCAGTGTTCAGATCTGCAACACGACGGTAAATACCAGCGAATCTCAGATCAACTATATAATACTGTATGTCCAACAACACACTGTTCACTGTAGGTTAACAATCACAAATCTAAACCTATATTCAATCTAGAACTTTCTTCTAGGTCTTTACTTGATAACTAGATTTATATACAGTACCGTTTAAAGGTTTGGGATGTAATAATAATGTGATGTAATAATAATAATACTTTTATTTAGCAAGAATGCATTACATTAAGTAAAAGAGACATTAAAGACAGTGCATTTTTCAGCTAACAGTTTGCTTTGTACATCCAGTTAAACAACATTGAGTTAAAGAGGGTAAACTTTATCATTCAACTGAACTGTACACGTAGGCTATGTTTCAAACACTCCGTTTATGCACTAAATGCACATCCTTGAAAGTGTGCAGTTTTTTATTTAAGATCTAAATTATTGCTATATGGACAATTTAGGAGTTGCTGGATAGGTCCCTAGTGTCCTTACTAAATGATATGCCCTTAATAATAAGAAATCTTTCTTGAACACCAAATCATATTAGCATATTAGAATGATGACACTGAAGACTGGAGTAGTGATGCTGAAAATTCAGCTTTGCCATCAGGAATAAATTACATTTTAAATATATTCAAATTAGAAAAACATTTTTTTAAATTGTAATAATATTTACCAATATTAAATGAACTGTTATTTTTAAAACGTTATGTAATATTTTACCATAGTACTGTTTTTACAGTATTTTATAACTAATAAGTAAGCCTTGGTGACTATAAGAGACTTCTTTCAAACACATAAAATAAAATCACACACACCACAAAAGTCAGGTTGCCCTTTATTTTACAGTATGTGCATTTGTGTACTTACAGTGTACTTGCCTAAGAAAGTACTGGGTAATATAAGGTAACTACATGGGTTAAGTACCTAGTTACTACCCAGTTATTGTAATTACTGTAATAAGTACATAGTATGTACATGGGAACAGGACTGTAAAATAAAGTTGTACAGGTAGTCATTTAGCAAATGTTTTAATACAAAGTGCCAAAACACCTATACGTTTTATTTATATAGCGCCTTTCCATAGCTCAAGGTCAATTTACAATATAGATACAATAAAGAAAAGATAACAGCAATAGGGTAGACAATAATAACAGACAGTAGTACAAGTGGAGTAGAATTTTACAAAGAGTAGATTAGAGCAAAGATAATACAAAGACAAAGGCATTACATAGACAATGTAGCACACAAAAAACAAATGGGTTTTGAGTTGCAATTTCAGAAATATTAATAATGCAACAAAGTGACCGGGGGGGTTCCAGAGTTTGGGTGCGACAACGCTAAAAGATCTACCCTGCATAGAAGAGAGGCGATACCTAGGGACAGAGAGAAGGCCAGATTCAGAAAAAAGAAGTGATCAAGCCAGAGTATAGTGAAGAAGCAGATTGCAAAGATAGCAGGGAGTCAAGTCATGTAGAGATTTAAAAGTGAGCAGAAATATTTTGTACTTGATATGATAGGACACTGGTAAAAACAGAATAGGGGTGATGTGGGCACATCTCCCCAACATCTTTTGTTGTTTTTGGCATTTCTATCAAACAATCTTAGCCCTAATTCTATCCTAGGACTATCCTAAAAAACAAAAGAAAATCTGATTGATTTGTTGGTCCAGGAAAAACAAAGATGTTGATCCGGAAACATATAGCCTTACTACTTAAGTCTATGTTAAGCGTGATAACATGCAAGCTAGAAGGCAGTCAGGGCGCATTAATGGAGCAGGGCGTCATGCTTTAAAATAAAACTCAGGATGTGCAGAGTAATAAACATTTTGAGGCAGCTGAGATAATTGTAACTGTTCATAACAGCGTTTTAATAAAAGCTCTGCATGCCGTACATGCCAAGTTAGTGTTTAATTAAAGCTTTTGAAATGTAACAAGGCCTAAAAAGTCCATTCCACTACGTTAATGACACATCTAACTCCTGAGAAACGTTTCACAGCTGTTGCAAAAATACAGGTTCTAGAATATGCACTTATACACATCCATATAGATACAGCGTTCAAAAGTTTGGAGTCTCTGAAAGAAGTCTCTAATGCTCACCACGGCTGCATTTATTTGATCAAAAATAGAATAAAAAACATAATATTCTGAAATATTGTAACAATTTAAAATACCTGTTCTCTATTTTAATATATCCCTATGATGGCAAAGCTGATTTTTCAGCATTATTACTCCAGTCTTTAGTCACATGATCCTTCAAAAAAATCATTATAATATGCTAATGTGGTGCTCAAGAAACATTTCTTATTATTATCAATGTTGAAAACAGTTGTGCTGCTTAATATTTTTGGAAACCGTGAAGCATTTGTTGATGAATAAAAAGTTCAAAAGAACAGCATTCATTTTTGACATACAGATCTTTTGTAACATTATACTATCTTTATTGTCGATTTTAACAATGCTTTCTTGCTTAATAAAGGTATTCATTTTTAAAAGAAATAAATCTTACTGAGCCCAAACTTTTAAATAGTAGTGTACTTTGCGAGGCCACTAGAATCATGGAGACCACACACAGATTTCCTGTGTCGGAGTTCTGGTCAAACACACCTCATTACAGTGGCACCACTAACCCACAGCACTGCACTCTGACATTTCATAGTTCAAGCTTAAAAGAATGGCAGAAGAAAATGAAAGGCCAAGGAACAGATGCCACTTAACACAACAAGTGATTTTTCTCTCTCTCTCTCTCTCTCTCTCTGTCTCTCTTGGCCTTGGATCCCTAAACACACTGAGAGATATACAGCTGTGATAAAGACATGCCGGGTGTGACTTTGTTAGTTTGATAGCATATGGTCTGAACTATCAGTTTGTATTCTCACTGCAGGATGTCCTGTCTGTCCTGTCTCAGAATCAAGATTTCTCACTTCTTTTTCTGTTTCTGTGTTGTTTCTTCATCTATCTGAGCAGATGAGGCAGATGGCGAAAGAGATTTGCTGGATAAGATGGTATATGGGGTTGAGAACAGCAGCTCTTTTCTGGAGTGCAGTCCTAAATCCCAGCGTGCCCTTATTTATTGGCAGTTTCAGAGACATGGAGAGGACCGCAAACAAGAGGTATGTTCTGTTGTGTAAACGATTGAGTCCACAAGTGAAAGCTAAAGTCTAAGACCACAAGTAAAAACGCTTCTATTTTCTATTATATAATATCAGCATAACAATTTAAGTAAAAAGTTGAACTGAAAAATCATATTTGTTTTTTCCCTCTTTTACTTAAATGATAGCAGAACTTGAAACACATGAACCTCAAGCCTGATGATCATAATCTCCAGTATGATTTGATAATGATCCAAACAGCATCATGTGCTTTAATGGAAGCTAGACCCTCTGACCTTGAGAGTTCACATGATCAATGTTTCAGATGTGCTGGTTTGATTAGCTACCTAAAAATAGAATCTTAAATATTTATTTATTTATGTATTTATTTATTTACCAAAATAAAATGTATGACCAATGACTGTATGTCTGAACAGCAAAATCACACTGAATCTGACATTTTCAATTTCCAATGTGGTAATAAATCCAACATAAATTTTAATTTTGCAATGTTAAATAATAGGTCATAATTCATGCAAGCTTTTCATCAATCTTACTCAAAATTCTGAAAAAATTCTGAAAAAATATACAAAAAAAATCTATGTATGTATATACATATACATGGATATTACACACAATGTTTATACACACACACACACGCATATATACACCGAAAAGTGAATAACACTCTCTTCTCTTCATCACGACACCTGTTAGTGAGTGGGATATATTAGACAGCAAGTGAACATTTTGTCCTCAAAGTTGATGTGTTAGAAGCAGGAAAAATGGGCAAGTGTAAGGATTTAAGCGAGTTTGACAAGGGCCATATTGTGATGGTGTTCCCGGTCTGCAGTGGTCAGTATCTATCAAAAGTGGTCCAAGGAAGGAACAGTGGTGAACCGGCGACAGGGTCATGGGGGCCAAGGCTCATTGATGCATGTGGGAAGAGAAGGATGGCCCTTGTGGTCCGATCAAACAGACGAGCTACTGTAGTTCAAATTGCTCAAGAAGTTAATGCTGGTTCTGATAGAAAGGTGTCAGAATACACAGTGCATCGCAGTTTGTTGCGTATGGGGCTGCATAGCCGCAAACCAGTCAGGGTGACCATGCTGACCCCTGTCCACCGCAAAAAGCTCCAACAGTGGGCATGTGAGCATCACAACTGGACCACGGAGCAATGGAAGAAGGTGGCCTGGTCTGATGAATCATGTTTTCTTTTACATCATGTGGATGGCCGGGTGCATGTGCGTCACTTAACTGGGGCACACATAGCACTAGGATGCACTATGGGAAGAAGGCCTGCCGGCGGAGGCAGTGTGATGCTTTGGGCAATGTTCTTCTGGGAAACCTTGGGTCTTGTCATCCATGTGGATGCTACTTTGACACGCACCACCTACATAAGCATTGTTGCAGACCATGTACACCCTTTCATGGAAACGGTATTCCCTGGTGGCTGTGGCCTCTTTCAGCAGGATAATGCTGAAGGTGTTCACTTTGGTTTATGGGGAAAATGCAGCCAAAAATGCTAAAACTGTTGTTGTCTATAATGTTTAAAATACTCAGAGCATGTGATTTGATCCATACATCGTCTGTGTGTGTTTTTTTCTTTTTTTAGATAAAGTCTGATGAGCGGGTGTTGGGCACAGAACAGGGTCTGCTGATCCGAACCCTCCATCAAAAGGACTCGGGTGTGTATTACTGCCACGCTGTCGAGCACGGCTTCATCCAGACCCTCCTCCGCCTCACCCTCAACATCATTCCCGCAGAACACCTGGACGATCTCCTGCACCGAGACACACCGGACAGCAACGATCCGGCCAACGGCAAGATGTGGTACCGCGATTTCCTGTCCCTCATCAACCCGCCGAGCCCGAACAGCGTCGACCAGCTCTGCGAACAGGTTTGGAAGAGAGAACGGAAACAGCGCAGACAGAAAGCTAATCTACTGCACGCCAGCCAATCACACACCAGCCAGCTCCTCCACTCCAGCCAATCACACGGCAGTAAGTGGAAGCTGCTACAGGAAAACAAGAAAGGACGCAACCGCAGGACCCATGAGATGCAGCGGGCACCCCGCAGCGTGTGACCTGGACGCCAAATAAAATGGATTGGAAAATCCAACAGACTTCTACTGTTCCACAGACATAATGCTGAGACTGAAGGCAGGACGGCCAGAATTCCACTTCCTGTACTGTGTGTACGAGAGAGATTAACTTGTGAACCAGAGCACATCTTTATTCAAACCTACAGTACGTATTGAGACTCGAACCATGAGAGGACGTAATGTGATGCTAACAGATACTGAACTACCTGTAAATATGATATAAATACAAAAATATACTGTGAGACAGGTTTCAGTCTGTATAAAAACCCTGTTTCATTTTATGAGGGACAAAACATGGATGCTGAAAGACCACTGTTTAACCTCCATTTAGCTAAAGCACAACCCCAGTGCATTCTGGGTAATGAACTTGTCAGTAATATTATGTGTATAGAGTGTGTTGACCTTAACATATACTGTATATCTTTGTATCGGAAATGTAGGCCATTCTGTTTATACATATCCATTAATTAAGGTATTGCTTCGTTATGGTTTATTCTTCTTTCCCCCCCTTTTTCTATCTTCCTCCTTGTGTTTTCTATTTTCATCTGCTGCAAAAGCAATGCCTCAGCAAATCCATTAATGGAACAGTGTTGTTCCTCTAAATAAGCTCTTCCTGACAAGAAAAACAACTAAAAAAATCTTTTCTGCTATTTTTTTAGATTAATATTTAATTTTGTACTGTGCCAGAGATTATCTAAAATATTGCATAAGTTTTATTTTATTATTTGTTGTCCTTATTGTAAACCACTGCATTGTGAGGGTACACAAGCCCTCTTCACTAACTTTTTCTCCTCAGTTAAGTTATTTGTTGACATGATTTCATCTATATTCACATTCACGTTTATATAAAACTATTGTGGTCGAGTATGTGAAATATGGTGGCATTTATTAGGGAGTACTGCCATTATGATCATTTTTGTCATGTTTGTTGCACATATTTGGGAAATATTGGTTTTCACTACATTTACTAAAGACAAACACAAATAATTTACGAAAGACCAATCCACACTACTATGTTTTCAGCTGAAGAAATATATTATAAAACATTATTTTTAATTGATGGCCTTTGTAACTGCTAAATAAATACAGGTTCTAGTGTTTAGATTTAAATTTTTGATTTTTAAAATCCATCCTCAAGCCCATATTTGAAGTCAACATGAAGTCACTATGTCCACATCCCATTTTGCTACTATAATGTGACATTTATGATATTTTTTTTAAGAAATTTTATTCCCAGGGAATTAATTGAATTATGAAAAGTAGGTGTTCCCTACTATATGTAATATATATACTGTAGTCAGTAAGATATTCCAAAGAAAATAAAACATTTGTTTTTGTAAGCTCTCATCTTTATCGCTGAGACATTTATCCATGTGACAAAAGCTGAACCAATAGGTGGCACCATTGTTTCAATTCGCTTCACTTTAGGATTTAATTTTTTAATAAAAAATTTTGTAATGTTGTTCAAAGGAGTTTCTAATAAATTATATTTTAATTTATGTATGAATTACATTTTGTGTATGTATCTATGCATGTATATGTATATACTTAAAAATGTAATTTTATTTGACTTTGAGACATATATCTAAGGCATATAATATATACTGTATATAAGGCATACTGTATATGTGTGTGTATATATATATATATATATATATATATATATATATATATATATATATATATATATATATATATATATATATGCCTTAGAGATGGAGCAAGTTATTATATTTTGATGAGAGATTACAAAACAAACTTTTTATTTTCTTTGGAACAATTTATGAACTGAATAAGTAAATAGGGTTGATTTTGATTTTATGTTGGCTTTAAATATGAAAGGGCAAGGGAGGACAAATTTGCAACTGTTACATAATATACTGCGCCTGTCCCTTAGCTGAGGAAAGGACAGCTGTGTGACTAAAACTGCTGGGATCAGAGAAAGACATGGCACCGCATTGGGACACAGCATGGGACGGCTCCTGGACTCTTTGAAAAGCTCTACTTTTACCCCTTTCACTGAATTAGATTTAGTGAGATGTTTTTGCCCCCCCATGCACAAACTTACACATACAGCACACATATATCTGAATGTAGCTGTGAACTTATAGACCATTTATGAAAAAATGGCCCAAAATATATGCCACTGTGTACAAACTGCATGTGAATTTACAGCACCACTCACTTCTATACTCGTTTACAGTAGCTGTTCTTGTTAATGAGTGATTTGTCTGGCGTTGGATTCCAGGTGGTGCTTAAAAATATTCTGCTATTCATGACAGATGGTGTTATCAACAGGCATACCTTCTGCCTGATAAACTCTCTCCCATTGTAGCTAAATATATAACCAACAGGAAACCGCTGTAAACTACAGGATTTCAAATGCAAAACTTAAAAGTATGAACTCGATTGGTCAGCTCTGTTTGGATGGATCTTGGGCAGAAAAGGACACCTGCCTTGTTTAGACTTTTACAGGGACTTTCATGAACTGGAAATGGGGGACGAAGACATAAAAAATGCTGCTGTAAATTATTCATTTCTGGCATGCATTCTGCTGTTCAAATAAATGTCTCTTCTACAGAACCTGTTTTAGAGGGGTGGACCGCTGGATGCATTTGTGTTTCTGATTGCCTTGGCAGTGCTGTAATGTTCTAGGTCCTCTGACCGCTGCACCTGGGCCCAGGGAAAATTTCTCCTTGTCTCATGTTATTTGTCTTTCCTCTCGTGCTGGAGTTCAGTAGGTTCTCAACCATGAAATTTATGATACTGCTGAGAAAAGCAAAAGTGTAATGTTCAATGTGAAATTACTGACACACGATAATCTATATAGAATAGGACTATCTATCTATCTATCTATCTATCTATCTATCTATCTATCTATCTATCTATCTATCTATCTATCTATCTATCTATCTATCTATCTATCTATCTATCTATCCATCCATCCATACATCCATCCACAGTATCTGTCTGTGTCTAAATAAGATGAAAATCTAAAAAGATGTGTAGGCCTATAAACGGAGGCGGACAGTAGTGAAGTATTTTTACTCTGCATAAGTACATTTTTCAAGTGTCTATACTTTATCAGAGTTTTTCTTTGGAAAATTTTTACTTTACCACATTCAAAAGCATAATATTGTAGTTTTTAATATGACACTACGTATCATATTGAATATAATTTAATACGTTTACTCATGTACAAGGAAGAAAGTACTACATTTAATGTAATATCGAAGGTAAAAAATGGAATGTAGTGAAGTAAAAGTTTTCAAAAAAAAAAAAAAAACAACTGATAAAGTACATAAGCTATAGTACTTGAAAAATGTACTTGAGTTTCTTGAGTGGAATGTAAAAACACCTTACTACTGTCCACCTCTGCCTATAAAATACAATTAAAATAAATAAATACATACAGGCTACACATACATTTTCGTGTTAAGTCTAGGAGAGAATTAATAATTACTTGTTTGTTGGAACCTTTTTATTTTTTTAATGCTGCCTTTATGTGCTATCGGTAATTTCCTACTTCCCACTTCTTAAGTCGTGATTACCAGCTCATTGCATCAAATTTTGACTTGAGAGGGCGTTCATGTTCAATGTTTTAGCACGTGAAGACAACATAAATGTTTATCTTTCCGTATTAATAACCAATCATCATAAGAAATAGCCAATCATCTTTCATTAGCTTTTTATTGTCACCCTGCCTGGCGAACGCCACAGGAGGACAGAGGAAAGATTGTTACTAAAATATCGATGATATCCAAAGTATTGGATGATAACAAGTGAAAGATTGAATGACAGGATCTTTGTCGAGGATGGTGGTTATCTACACACAGATAAGTAGAAGTTAGATTTTTTTTGAATGTTTCTGAATTGTTATATTAGATGCTACTTGATTTATTTAGTTAATTTATTATGTTGAGTTGGGTTTTTGATCGGAGATATGAGGTGTCATTAATTATCAAAAATCTTTCATCTGTTTGTAGGAGCGTATTAGCAAAGATATATTAAACCAGTGTGCAAATTATTCAATGATTTTCAGGAAGGTCATAATTAGCTGTATCTATTTAAAAACATTGCTGAAACGTATAGACGCCTGCACATAATTTATATCATGTAGAATAATGCACATTTTAAGGCTTTGGGCTTTAAATTCATTTATTATTTATGTTTTATTTTACGTGGATCAATATTGTTCTACAATGTCAAACCTCCATAGACCATCACTAGCAGTATAAGGATGACCATTACTCAAATTTAGGATTATGAATTTGAACATAAACGACATTGCCGCACCAGTTTTTTGGTGTGGTAATTTATTCTGCTATTAAAATTTGTTTTAACATTCAGTGTTGATCATCCCATTCATTACCACAACACATAGCACAAAGGTTTGCCAAAGATCCGCTTTGACACTGGTTCTGTTTGAAATCAAATGCGAATGCTGCAAACTTGATTTCTGAAGACACAACCGTACTCGTCTATCTGAATTTCTTGCTGAACAAAGTATGCTTATGTCAGCTAAAAATAGAGTTTGATAGATAGGAATGTGTTAGATCTGCTTTGACACTGGTTCAGTTTAAAATCAAGTGTGAATACAACAAACAGGATTTCCAAAGCACATTTGTACTCGCCTGTATGTAATTCTCATTGGTCAAAGGATGTGTAAGCTAGACTGTGTGGCAGATTGCAAGTTAACATTTTCTCGACTAGATTGACTAGATGGAATGCCACTTTCACAAACACTTGTATTTTTCCTTTCCTTTCTTGCATTTCCTTACATAGCAAAAAATGTAGTGTTTATGTACCATAAGGTCTAAAACATATTCTTGAACACATTCACTTCTAACAATGCTATCTCAATTGTAAACAATCAATGCATTATGAAATGTGTCTCAGCGCAATTAATAACACAAAGGGGTGGCGCTATAGCAGGTATTTGCATGTCTTCTACTATAGTCAGTTTTCTCACTCACATCATCTAAATTTGGGGATATCACATCCATTTGGAAAGACTCTGCCAGTAAGCAAACCAGATCAGAACACCTTTGCAACCTTAAAGAAACACCTGGCTCTGTATTTTGTTTCTGCATAGGCATTCGGCAAGCACAACTCACATTTTCCTCTAGTAAAGATCTAGTTTTTGGTTAATATATATAAAACAAAAGACATGTCTGCCATCTAGTGGTAGAATTTGTTACTGCATTTACAGGTTTAAAAATCCAGAGCTTTCCAGGGAGTTGATTTACGACTAGGCCATCACCACTAAATGAATCTATAAACACTTTTATGGCATTCTGTAAATCCAGCTATACCCAGCTCCGCTAAGGAACAGATTTTTGTTTGTGGGTGAGATAAAAAAAAGTGAAGGGGTTATCCAGACTGACAGTCTAGTATTCAAAGACATTGGGTCAATTGTTTTTGCTTATGGACTTTTGAACTCCCTCACACTCAAAGGTGACGGCTAGTCATATATAGTGAGGTCAGAGGTCATTCTGATTGCCCCACAGACTGCTCTGTGGACACAGATGTGTGTCGTAAATGTCCATATCTATGAACGAGTGCATGTTAGCGGTTGTGTGATGAATGAACTGGGCAGGATTCCATGGTGCAGACCATTGACACTGGGAATAAATGCCCAGAGCTCAGTTATTTGAAGTTTTCACCTTTGGGAGTGCTTTAAACCAAATGAGCCTGTGTGTCCATGATGTGTTGAGCCATGTGTTTTGCATGCACTGCAAAATGTCTGTGTGACACTTAATCCAGAAGGCCATACAGAGCTTTGGACAAATGTGCAATACTATAGAATATATAACAGAAGGCCCTAGTGAGTTTATGTTGTAGTGAACTACTTGTAGTAGAGTCATTTGTGGTCTACACTAAGCAAAACAAACTATAAACAATCTTAACAATTTGCTTTATTAAGCTCAGAAAAACAGGATGTCAACATTTTTACCAGCTGGGTGCCCTCTGTGTCGTCGTCTAAAATGATGTTTGCCTGAAGAACGTGTCTTAGTGTCAGGGTTGTTTACACTGCTTTATCAAAGAGCGTGAAAGCCTTCATGCGAGACAGCACTGTGCTTGTGGTTCAGAGACAGCAGCATGTTTTAATGGAAAATTCTTCCAAAACCTTTCCAACACATGCTGACTATAGGTCTATACTGTATTATCTATTTAGATAGATGAATAATAATTATATATATGTTAAGTTAATTATATATTTTTATTTTTTATATATATATTTTTTAATATAACAAACATTTGTGTGTGTGTCCATTCAGTCGTGTCCGACTCTCAGTGACCCTATGGATGGACGAAGATTCTCCATGCTGTCCTGTCGAGCACTGCTTCTTTCAACTGTTTAATGTTCATATTGGTGTCTGTTTTGATGGTGTCAAGCCAGCAAGTTCTTTTCCGCCCCTTTCTTCTGCTTCCACTGACCATCCCCAACATTACAGATTTCTCTAGCGAGTTTGCACGCATAACATGGCCAAAATAAGACGTAGTCTACTTATTTCATCTTCTAGTGCCATCCCTGGTTTATGCGATCCAGTTCTTCTCTATTTGTTTTCTTGGCTGTCCATGGTATTCGTAACATTTTCTGCCAGCACCACATTTCAAATTCACAGATTATCCTTCTATCGACCTTTCTTAATGTCCAACTCTTGCACCTGTACAATGTTGTGGGGGAAATTATGGTTCTGATTAATCTGCATTTGGTAGTTTGAGTGATGCTTTTGCTCTTCCAGATCTTATTCATACCAACCATTGCAGTAAGGAAATATTAGCTTGTCGTATAACTTTGAGCCGTATTATCATACAGTATTGTATTATTACTTCATGATTCTCTGCTGCCATCTGGAGGGATTCTTAAAGCTATGATTACACTTTTAAATGTAGTCAAACTGTACAAATAATTTAGCTGACTGAATTTAAGGTAATAGTATTTTCATTAAGTAATGCAATTAGTATAAAATGTGTACAATTTTGAGTATATTGGTACCATATCAGTTATCGGTTGATATGAGAGATTTTGTTTTTAAATTTATAGCAATAGTTGATATTGGATTTCTAAAAATAGGGGGAAATAATTCTTGCTGCAGTGCAGACGATTAAGTTTTTTAATGGATTTTAAATGTTTTTTTTTCTTTCGTGCGTGCGCGCGCGTCTGTTTTCTATCCCGGTGGGAACTGAATGCAGACTGACTCATGGGGACTCGTGTCCCCGTGGGGACCTAAATTGAGGAAACCCGCTTATAAATCATACACAATGAGTTGTTTTTTTTGTTGTTTTTTTTATGTAAAAATGCAGAAAGTTTTCTGTGATGGGTACGGTTATTGTAAGGGATAGAATATACAGTTTGTACAGTATAAAGACCATTACGTCTATGGAGAGTCCACACAATGATAGTGAACCAGACATATGTGTGTGTGTGTGTGTCTGTGTGTGTGTAGGCTCCAAATTAACTCTAAAACATGCACACACACATACATATATATATATATAGTGATTTATTTCCTCAGAATTAGATCACAGGCCAGAGATCAAGCCCTCTTGCTCTCTTCTTATCACACATGTGGAGATGTTCAATGAGGCAGATAGACAGGCGTTGATCATAGCCAGCAGGGGGGAACCAGGACCACGGTGAAACACCAGACACTATTTGAGTGCATGTCTGTTCAACGGCAATGTGAACAAGAGTAATTGCTTTAGTGTCATGGGTGACAGGAGCTAGACACCTGCAAAAACTAAAACAAATGCCACATTCTTGCTTGAATACTCTTTAAAGTATTATTGTCCTTATTAGTGACAGCAAATTGCTCTAAAAAAGCAACGTACAATACAGTTGTACATTACCTTTTTTAAAGAAGTTATTGCTCTTATTCAGAAAGGACATATTAAGTTGATCAAAAGTGACGGTAATGACATTTATAATGTTACAAATTATTTCAATTTCAAATAAACGCTGTTCTTTTGAACTTTCTATTCATCAAAGAAAAAAAGAAAAAAAGAATCTTGGTGTTTCCAAAAAAAATTTAAGCAACACAACTGTTTTCAACAGATGATGATAATAAGAAATAATCAGCATAGAATGATTTCTGAAAGATCATGTGACACTGAAGACTGGGGTAATGATGCAAAAAAATTCAGCTTTGCCATCATAGGAATAATTTACATTTTAAAAATAATAAAATAGAAAACATTTCTTTTAAATTGTAATAATATTTCACAACATTACTGTTTTTTTACCATATTTATGATCAAACAAATGCAGCCTTGGTGAGCATAAGTGAATTCTTTCAAAAACATTTAAAAAACTTACCGACCCCAAACTGTAAAATGTATCTCATGATTGACTCACCCTCAAGCCATCCTACTGTATGTGTATTTGACTTTCTTCTTTCAGACGAATATAATCGGAGTTATAATAAAAAATGCCCTGGCTCTTCCAACCTTTATAAAGGCAGTGAATGGTAAATTAGATTTTGAAGGTCAAAAAGTGCATCCATCCATTATAAAAGTACTCCACACGGCTCTGGGAGAGGTTAATGAAAGCCTTCTGAAGCGAATCGATGCATTTGTGTAAGAAAAATATCCATATTTAAAACTTTATAGCCTAAAATAACTTGCTTCCGGCAGACGACCGTACTCAAGTCGACCTGCGCTAAAAGAGTAACCTGTGACCCGACGAATGACACATTGACGAACGCGGAAGCGCAGCAGATAGAGGAAAACAAAACACCAATCACGAATTAGAAGTCTAAAACAAGAATTTTTAAAGAGAAATATATTCGATATATAAGAGAAGAGAAGCTTGAGTTTGTAGCCCAGTCCTATTTCTTTGAACCGCGAGAGGCGTTCTACATCCTACGTCATACATCGCGTCATGAGTTACTCTTTTGGGCGCAACTCGACTTGCGTACGGTCTTCTGCCAGAAGGCCTTTATTAACCCCCCAGAGCCGTGTGGAGTACTTTTAGAATGGATGGATGGGCTTTTTTGACCTTCATTTACCATTCACTGCCATTATAAAGCTTGGAAGAGCCAGAAATTTTTTTAATACAACTCCAATTGTGTTCGTATGAAAAAAGAAAGTTATACACCTAGTGTTACAAACTGCTCTGAGACTCGAAGGCTGAGGATCCAAACGCAGCTTTAATGAAGGGTAATCCACAATCGTAGTCAAAAACAGGCAAAAGGTCATACACAGGCAAGCAGTCCAAACAGGCAAACAAGGCAGGAGAGACAGGCAAAAGGGTAATCCACGAAACAGGCAAGTAATCCAAGACACAAGACACAAGACACAAGACACAAGACACAAGACACAAGACACAAGACACAAGACACAAGACACAAGACACAAGACACAAGACACAAGACACAAGACACAAGACACAAGGGAGAATGCTCAGAAATGCAGTATACACTTAACAAAACAAGACTTAGCCAAGAATGACAGGGTGAACAGGCTAGATATAGGCAGAGGTAATGAGGTAAATGAGACACAGGTGAAAACAATGAGTGCTGATGAGTCCGGGCAAAGGATTATGGGTGATGTAGTCTATGATGGAATGACAGTCCGGGTTGGAGTGCTCTCTGGTGGTGATCAGGGGCACTCACACTGGTGAATTGTTACACCTAGGATGGCTTCAGGGTGAGTTTTAATTTTTGGGTGAACTATCCCTTTAAATCACTTTAACTTTTACTGAAAATGACGATGTCTTACAGACCCCACAACAAAATCAAACAAATCCCACAGTCCTCTCCGGTGACTAGCGGATCAAGTAACATTCCCCTCAGGGTTGTTGTAAGCATTTGTAAGTGTGTAATAATGAAATGTTATTCTAGCATAATACTTCATTTTACATTACACTCAGATCTTTCCATTTGCCCGTGTTTAAACTGGCACATATCTATGGGGATAGTGAAACACACCCAGGTGAGACTCTACAGCTATTTGTTTTGAATTTGTATTGGCTTGTCTCCTGTTTAGCTTTGTGTGTATGAGCATTATTCTGTCACGGTTTCTGGGTTTGGCAGGCTGAGGGCAAGTGCCAAACCCTCAGCACTGCATCAAAGCGTACGTGTGTATTTGTACAGCATCAATTACACTCACCTTCAATATTTTATTCCACAAAACACTATACATGCAGTCCACAGTTTCCTTCTGTGGTTGTTGGCTCGGTGTTCTGTGTGACAAATTCATGGCCATAATCCTCAACATGAAATGGTGTTAGCATGATGGAGGAGGTTTTAGACTGTTTAGTGTGTGTGCTCATGAGAGAGGGGGACGATAATGTTTGCTTTGGCATTAGGACTTATTAAGTGTTTGTTTATTCAGTGAGTCAGTTGACCAACACATCTCTCTGCAGCTCTGGAGGCAGAACGGCCTGCAGTGTGTTTGTTTAGCAGCGCACTGCCATCACCATGTCACATCAGGTTTTGCTAACTTTCATTTCACCACCACCCGTTGTGTTATGTGTTTTTTTTTTTATCTCATGTTCAATCTCACGTTTCTTCAAATGTTTAAGATCTTTTTCTTTTAATAATGTTTTTGTCATTTTGCTCCCAAAAGGACAAAGTACCATAATAGAAATCCATTTTTTTGTACCTTCAAAAATTTAATTAGCCATGCTTATTTTTTTTTATTACATTTACAATCATTTAATGTTCATTTAAAGTTAATCATTAAAACAGTGATAATTTCATAACATTGTTAAAACTAAGCTTTAGCAAATTTTTAAATGAATATTCATTTTTCGTACTTTACATTTATAATGTTGTAATGCCTAAAATTTACTTGTAGCATGAATGATAATTAGTTTTAATGATTTAATTCATTTTTTAGTAAATTTTTTTGTTACTTTACAATAAGATTCATTAGTTAATGTATTAACTAACATGAACTAACCATGAGCAATACATCTGTTACTGTATTTGTTCATCTTTGTTAACGTTAGTAAAAAATACAGTTGTTCATTGTTTGTTAATGTTAGTTCACAGTGCATTAACTAATGTTAACAAATGCAACATTTGATTTTAATAATGCATTAGTAAATGTTGAAATTAACATTAACAAATATTAATAAATGCTGTAGAAGTGCAGTTCATTATTAGTTCATGTTAACTAAATTTGTTAAACTTGAAATTTGAAACCTTATTGTAAAGTAATTTTAAAATTGGCCATTTATCAGTTTTAGGTAACAAGAACATAATTATCAAATTATTAGTCAGGGATGTTTTTTTCCTGTATTTATATGGATTTTCGTATTTTCTGACCTGAAGTCATTGTATAAGTGCTGCATTTTTAAATGTATTTATAGGAATAAGAAAAGAAATGACAGAATTTAGGACAGCCATAAATATTAGAATTGTAATTTTACTGTTGGTTATATTTGGTATATTATTATTTATTTTTTTATTATTATTAAATAGTGTTTTTTACAGTACAATGTTTATTATATAAAAACTGTATGATTTTGGCCACGAATTGACTGTCTGAGACAACTTTTGTGAATCCTAAAATATTCCTCTGATCCTAGGCCAGAATCTGAAGTCTTTGATCGCTAGTTTGACATGTTTGCCAACAGCCAATTGATGACCGTTTCGTTCAAATTTTATCTCCAAACAAATTCCGGCAGTCAGAAGGGTTGAGGTATAGTCCTGTAGTGTGACTTCTCTTACAACAACCATCAAATCAAAAACCAATAATCAAGCGATTAATGAGACAAAACAAACACTACTTGTTCCACATACAGGTCTTTTGTATTTTTTTTCCCAGTTTTCTTTTCAAAGAATGATCAAAAATAACACTGGTTGCTTTTGTTTGCTAGCCATCATTTCTCTTCTGCATGTAAATGGAACGGTCAAAGCCGGTCTGTGAACATTTGAGAGCAAGTTCGTCTGCAACCATAGTTGGACGCATGAATGAATATGTAAATCTGCAAAAGATTTCAGCCGATGATTTTGCTAAACTAACATAATGCAAGATGAAGGCGTCAACTAACACGACATTAAAAAGTTACCATAGTTTAAAAACCTGTAATATTGAGTTCATATAAAAAAACAAAACCAACACATTCTCACTTGTGAAAGGTTATCCCATTTCTTCTGGAAATTAAATCTTGGCGGTTTCACAACCAGAAGCTGCGCAATGTTGTGGCATCATTGATTCTTATTGTGAGTGAGGACACGCTGACTGTTCCAAGATGGCGGGCATGTGCAATAAATGCAATAAATGTATACGTATGTGGCGTACGTATACATTTATTGTCTTGACTGCCGTACAGTCTGACATGAATGACAAGTGAGATCCTACAGTGTGACATGGCTTACAGCAGGGATCATGTTCGTACAGTCTGACAAGCAACAGCCGTAAAGGACTATTATAAATCGTACAGTGTTCACCCGGCTTTATTTGTCATTGCTGATCATATGCCTGTTAAGTATTGGTAGATAGGCTTGTTTCTTGTTTTTTTCATGAACTAAACTAACTTAATATCTAACCTAACTAAGGCTGCGTTTACACTGGCAAAAAAACCAACAGATTTTTTACTCGCATCTGACACAAATCAGAATTTGTTGCACACGTGTAAACACAAAAATCCGCACGAGATCCGATTTTATTGCATCCGATCTGAGCCACTTCCAAATGTAGGTTTTAATCAGATACATATCTGATATCTGAACATCCGACCTACGTCTAAACAGGAATATACGATTCCCCTTTGAATTCCAAACCACCAGAAGGCGAGGGCGACACATTTGCCCACAAAGATGTGAAAGCAGATGTTCCTGTATGCGCTCGCACCTTATTTATTGAGGTGGAAACTTAAAAAGGACAGAAATTACACTCACAGAAACATCCAGGCGCTGGTTTTCAACCTCTGCCACGTGAGTTTTATAAATAAAACAGCTTCACTACTGAAAGCTACATTATTTTTCTCAGCAATGAGGTGATAACTTTGCTGTAATAAAACCATCAAGCTTCACTATTAGGCTACTCTCTCTCTCTCTCTCTCTCTCTCTCTCATTAATTCATTCAAATTCATAAAAAAAAAAAATCTTACAGCACTACTTTATTTCACTTTGGAATTCTAGCTCTAACAAGCTGTAGATAAAATAAACAAAAATAATCGTTATTTTCCTGTATATCTGTTCTGTCAGACAATCACAGACAATCATTTTGGGCGGGAATTAATTTAAACACAGATATTGGATACCATTCGTGTCTAAAGTGAATGCAAAAAAATCGGATATGGTCAAAAGATTGGATCTGTGCCTTAAGACTTGCAGTGTAAACACAGCCTAATATTCCCCCAAAATATTCATCACTGTGTGATAATGGTATTTGAACATAGTCTACCTGTTTCAATGTTCCTTCACCTCCTTATACATCACCACTTCTTGCTCTAGAACCTCATCATTTACAAATGAAGGAGGCGGTGTAGAAGCAATGGGGGCAACGGGACAGGCTTTAGGTGTGTAGCTTGGCATGAGCAAGATATTGGAGGAGGCGTCTATAATAGCTTCCAGAAGTTTAAGACAGTAACTCTGTGTTTCTCCTACTCAGACGTACCAGGGCTTTAATACCAACAAAGATGGAGGGATTGTTTCACTGGAATGAGGTGAACGAGAAGATTGTGGTTCTGTTTCATGGCATTGTGCCCTGTCTAGTAATGTGGCACTAATTATTGAAGCTTTATCCCCATTGGCTACAACCAGAAGAGTTTACTGTGGCTATCAGAAATCAGGCCAATGAGATGTGAAAGATACAACACTAAGTGGAATTCAAGGGTAATTCAATTAAGTTAAAAAGTTTTAGATTAGCCTAGTAAAATGATCTACCTAGGAGACTGCTTCGTTTTTCTTTGTGGAAAAAAATTGCTTCTAACTTCTAACTCAATGCTTATCGGTTGCATAATAAGACTGTCAAACCTAAGAGAAGAATATAAGCTTTCTTTATGTGCTGACAGAGGTGTGTCACGCGCTAGTGAAATAGTGTTCGCAGTTGCAGCACTAGTGTTACATATGACTCAAATTTGGTGGCACTCAAGGTCATTCAAACATAACATGACAGAACTTTTATCTGACCTCTTGACACCAGCTAATCCTTATGTCAGCACACTTTCTTCTGACTTTCTAGAGCCCTGGAGCAATGACAGGTCAGAGAGTGACGCTGACCGCTGAGTGCAGACTTAATCCACTCTTGAACACCCTTCTACAGACTATGTTTGGAATGGAATAGCAGTGCTTACTACATACTAATATTTTTAAATAGTTCTGAAACCGTAAGCAGTATGTATTTTAAATTATTAAAACAGTGTGATTTATTGTTCACTAATTTGTGTGTAACTCAAAAGTAGCATTGAGTTCTCATTTGGGAGATTGTTTTTTGTTGTTGTTTAGTTTTAATGCAATTTTGTAGAAATTCAGAAGATGTTAAAGGCACAATATGTAAGATTTATGGATTAAAATTTTACCCTCGATTTCCAGTTTTATATTGGAAACACCAAAGATGCTTTAATATATTATGTGTTTTTTTAAACAGGTGAGCAACTGTTTGGATACATTCATCGACAGAAAACTAATCATTGTTATAGAGCTCAACACAGTTAGTCTTATTGTTTAAATCTCGTTTTCTTGATTCACCGTGAGTACCATGTTTTACCATGCCTAATATTGATCTAGCTCTGCAGTGTCCAACAAGTGTCTCATAGTAGCCACAGAGCGAATGCACAGCATTATAACATAACTTTAAACACACTCAAATAATGTATCTAATATGATAAAACAGTGCTGCATTACCCCACATACGTATTAGCGGAAGAAGCGGAAACGGTCATCTGCATAATAAAAGCTCCGCGAAATCAAGGCGTCATCAAGCTACGCCTTTGTTTTGAATAAGCGACCTCTAGCGGCAAAAATTACATATTGTGGCTTTAAAGGAATAGTTCACCAAAAATTAAATTTACTCAACCTCATGCCATCTCCTTTTGCTGTATATGGTTTTCTTTCTTCAGATAAACACAAAGATTTTTAATAAATAATCCATCTCAGTGAGTCCATATATTTTTTATAATAATAAGCGTTTCAACATTTGATAAACCTCACACAGCGATCACACACCAGTGGTGTGCAGTGTTTTTTAAAAATATTTTTTTGTTTTTTTTTGTATATGTTAAATGTTACTCTGTTTTGTATTTTTACACTATGTAATTAATGTTCTATTTATTAAAACCAAGCATAAATCTCATCAAATTAGTGTTTTTATGCATTTTTACTATTTCAAAATAACTAAAGGCAGTAACAATTTAAACTATATATTTTATTTGTGAACTGATGTTCAGCTTTTCTTTTTAATA
Source organism: Rhinogobio ventralis (assembly GCA_039654625.1). NCBI lineage: Eukaryota > Metazoa > Chordata > Actinopteri > Cypriniformes > Gobionidae > Rhinogobio > Rhinogobio ventralis. The sequence goes on along the minus strand of CM077206.1, from coordinate 16,958,672 downwards.
GTCAACTTATTTTCTTCAGTCATAAAGCTCGGTAAACACTGGTCACATGAAGATGTACCTTTAATTTCACCACACTGATTGCTCACAAAAAGTCATTTTTTCAGGCCATTTCAAGTTTAAATTTGATGTGACATAAAGCTGTGATATACATGGTCGAATTGTTTACTTACTTTTTAATTATTCTTCACATTAACGCCATCATTTTCTATATTCAGACCGATCAGTGAACGTGCACAAAAACAAGAGGTGGGATTTATCACACAAACCAATCATATCCGAACATAACCGATCATATCCAATCATAGCACGATGGAGGCATTGCCTTCTCTCACGTGACCTTCCCCCATTCATTCTCAATTACCCCCCATTAAACCCACTGCACACTTTGGAGGGTCTATTCGGGCTCAGGGAAGGGAAGTGTCCCTCTGTAATTTTACCTGAAGTTTACCTCGCTGTTGGACGGTTACTTTAGTGTCACATTTTGTAATATGTGCGCTGTTTTGTTTTTGTAATATCGATTATTTTATCATCCAATTTCTTTGAGGAGACACTGCCTCCCTTGCCTCCTCGAAAGAAACGCCCCTGATCCATACGACCCCAGTAGATGAATCAATGTCTTCTCAAGCGAAACAAATGGTGTGTGTAAGAAAAATTGCATAGGTTGTAATTTTTTACATCAAAGGTGCAAAAGTTCTGATATGGTTTATCTTTGTTTAATTTACAAAAAACAGCTGTTTTAAAAGAGCTATGTAGACTTTTTTTTATCCACTGTATGTGTCTAACATAATTTTGTACTTTTAGCTAAGCAGAATCATAAATATTTTTCACCATTGCCCTGTGCAAAGGGAGAAGGACAAAGTCCAAGACTAGTCAAGTCCACCCCCGATGTAATACCACCCAATTTAACGTTAATAAAGTGTAATTTTTGTTAACTGTTAACAGTGGTGTTGTAGTCAAGACCACCTAATTCGAGACCGAGTCAAGACCAAGACCAGACCAGCACTCCTTAAATTCATAAAGATCTACATTACCGCCTGAGAAATGACTTATTTTTAATCAATAAATATAATTAGAATAAGACCCTATATAGAGCTGTTACCAATCAAATGAAATCATTAACACAATTAATCTTTGCACTGCAGAGGTGGTACAGAAGATGCATCTGAATTGGTAAATTACAAATACATAAATAATGCTGAAAATGTTTTAATTTTTTTATTGAATGTTTGTATAAAAGCAATATCATGTTTGCAGTCATGCTCAAATTTGTGAAAACCGCTATCTTGCTCTTGTGATATTGCTTAATTATATCACATGATGTATGATGTATATAAAAATCCAGATCTCATACAAGTAATTTTCTGCAACAATATCTTGGATTTTGTGAGCATTTGTATTCATTTTGGTGACATTTTTTGACACAATCCCTCATTAATTTCTGAACCGGCACAATAAATAAATCAAATTAGAAATAAGTTATTGATTGTGTCTGAAGCAGTAAGTTTTACGTCCAATCACATGATGATGTTAATAAATAAATCAGACAATGGACTGGCAATTTAGTAACATCCCAGCAGTTGTGGTCTTGAAACAAAATCCCGAGTCCTCTAAGTCTGAGACCGAGACAAGACTGAGTACAAATGTGGTCGAGACCAAGACAAGACCAAGATCTTCAAAAAATTGTCTTAAGACCGGTCTCAAGACCAAGACCAGTCTTGAGTACTATAGCACTAGTTAACTGTGTGTTAGAAGTAAAAATTAAAAAAAGTACCATTTTAACTCTATTTTGCCTTTGTTCAAAGTTGTGAGATCAGTAGGGGTGTGATCTCGCAATATTAAAAAGTGACGATATTTCTTTCAGAAGTAAAAAACTGTCTCGTGCTGTCAGCATGACTGTTGAGTTTGTGGCAAAACCTTTCACAGTGCTTGCATTATATTAAATATTAGATTACTCAATTAATTAATTGAATAAATCAAAATAATTGACCAATTATTTGATAACCAAAATAATCATTAGTGGCCACCCTAGATTAGTTAAATGATAAAATGCACCTGGATTGTTTTGCATTTTGTGATTTTAAGTTGAATAAAATACAATTTTTCCAGTCATTTTTTGTCATTTGAAGATTTCTTAAATAGTGTTTCTTAAAAATATCGTCTCATCTCTTACTCGTGAACCCAATATTGTGTATCGTCTCATCTCGTGAGTCGTGAGCTAAGTGTCGTCACACCGTTAGAGATCAGTACTGTGTGTCGAACCGAATCATGACATGAGTGATTATACTCCTAGTATGGTAGCATAACATTTCAAACAATAATCAATAATCAAATAATTCAAGACTAAGGAACACCGATCGGAATATTTGAGACTATGAAGGTTTATGCCATGGACTACCAATTAGAAAAACAGGAATCAAAGTAAACGGATGAATATGCAGTTTTAGAATCTGGGCAGTGTTGTTTAGTATTTCATGTCTTTATTAGCAAAGCTGCTCAGAGGCTGCTCAGTACCATCTTGACATTTATTATCCATTATACTTGTACCAGGCACTGAAGGGCACTAAAGGTTATCAGTCTCTTGTTAAACACAAAATCCTCTTTGCTGAACAGGAGAGGGCTGGGAAACGCATAATCTTCCTGAACAGTGGCCTATCTCATCCACCCCCCACCCCCCAAAATAAAGCAAAAAATGCTTTCAGCATACTCACCCTCACATTGTAGAAAATTTGGAGCTCGTCAGCCTCATAATATCTTCAAAATATTGTTTGTTTTCCATGGAAGTATGAAAGCTATATGGAGTAATATGAGTGTGAGTAAATGATGACAGAATATATATTTTGGAGAACTTTACCCTTTAACCCTTTATTTTTTTATTATGACTTAATCAGATGACTTTGTAAGAGATTATTCTTTGTTCAATGATGAATATGAATGATATTACTGAATAAATATTTTAGAGCTCATGTTTGTAGATCTCTGTGGTATGTTTTAGTGGTATGAGAGACTACATGATTTCAGACTAATAAATCGTATTTAATTATTTTACATTGAATAGCCTGACTCTAATTTTACAGGTGATTTTACAGCACAACTTTAATAAGGCATAATATTTCAGTCAATAATATGTAACATGCATCTTAGTAATAAAATATGCTAATTATCTTTCTTCCTGAACTTTCTAAATAGCTCCTGATCAGGAAGATTAAATTATTTTTCTCTGAAATTAGAGACGTTGATATTCTGAAGAGTTTAAAGTGTCCTAAGGTGCTTTAGATACTTCTTCTTCAGGTTTCTTTAATTTATTTTTGAATAGAAATCTAGTTTGTGCAGAGGCAGCCACTGAATAATATATATATATATATATATATGTAAAAAAGGCAGTATTGTACAGCTTCTGTCCTTGAACCAAATGTCGAGACAAGTGAAAATAAGCAGTATCACTATTAAGCACTTTCTCTTGAATGCACACAGGATGAAATTTCAAAGCACATCTGAACAAAAGTAATTTTGCAGACTTTGTGATTACAGTTTAAAAGCCAGTCTATATTGACATTTAACAGAAGCTACGTTAGCATTTTCAGTAAGCTTTTCATTGAGAGTAAAATCATTGTCTCTGAACATTTGCCCAAGTGTTCAGGGTGGTCTTATTGGATTATGGAATAAGAGCAATTCAGATTTCAGGCTTAAATAGCACCAGTCATACCAGTACAAAGGAAACCCTCCAAGAGAGTTCTGCTTTATTTCTTCAGTTTCCACACACCAGCTGAATAAGATCAAGTTACAGTTTTTTTTCTCTCTTTCTTGCCCATACTCTCCCTCTCCCACTCTTCTTTCTGCAGATTTGTATTAAGTCCATTAATTTCATCTTGTTGCACTGTGCTGTGTCTCCCTAAGGTTCACATTTAGTTCCATATGCCTAGTCCATTATAAGACGTTCTCTAATTTTGCACTTCCTCATAATTAATCATTTTGATCTAAGATGTTTATTTTTCACTTATTATTGTGTGTCATTTATCAATTTAAGATATCCAAGCAGTTCTGAATCTTTTGCAAATATTGTAATTGTCACAAATTGCTCTGACACATACGGGCTGAAGATCTAAACGCAGCTTTATTGGGGTAATTCACAATTGTATTGAGAATAAGAAGGTGACATAACGATGTTCACTCTGTGTTGCATTTCGGGAAGGCGCCGCCATATTGGGAGGACATCAGCTCCCCCTACTGTGTCAGTTTCTTCACCGTTACATTTTGAATTCTGCTTTCATCATTTGCAATGTTTCCAGTTGCTTCTTTAGTGATTTTGCAACTGTTTACTGTCTTGTTGTCCAAAGAGATGGACTTGGAGGTTTTTGCACAAAAAAAGCACACATGTACTTAGCTGTTTTGCAGCAAAAGACAGTTAAATTTGTTAAATACCAATAAATTGACTAAAGTGACATTTTTGAAAACACGGCATTTCAATAACTGACTAATAACCTTTTCATTGCCATTAAAGTGAAATTACTGAACCTAAACATAGCAGATAAAAAATGCTCATTTAAAAGAAGACATGTCAGATGGACTTAGAGGTTTTTGCATCTAAACTCTTCAAATGTTTTTGTGGAGATTTTTGCACAGTATAAAATATCTTGCAAAAAATAAAGAGGTTTTACAGTCATTGCGCGTCATAGAAATGTTTATACATGTAAGTTCCTGTCATTTAGAATTTACAGAAATTGTGCAGTGCCCTTTTCTAAAAACACTGCTGCCCTGCCCTTGGTTTGGCTTTATACAGTAAAATTTAGCTGAAAGCTTTAGGCTTTGATTTTCTTGACATGCATACAAGTTACACAAGCACATGTATTGTCAAGCATCAAGACATCATCGATGGAGTTTCCATTCTCTGGTAAGTCTGCGGCTTTTCACTTTTGATTTATCAAGAAGGTTTGGAGCAAACCAATGTACATTTTTGTTTACTGGAACAATGGACTGCTTGTAAGTCCTCATGAAATATCTTTTTCTGCATTATGACATACTGTAAAAAGCGTGACACAAATAAATGCATTGGAAATTAAGTGGTTTTAAACCAGGTGAGAAAATAACTTTTGAATGGACCATAATAATGGAGCTATGGAAAACCGGTGAGGAAATACTCAAGGCGCATGGTGCGAAATCGTTTAAAGTTGGTCTTAAAACAAAAACAGGACACAATCTTGACAACCAGGTAGAATGAGAAATCATTACAGCACAATCCCGCTGCTAATGAGTCTTTCAGAGACCCCGTTCAAGTTAAGCTGGAGAACTTCCAGATTTTAACAACAAATTGGCAGTTTTATTAAAGATGTCTTTGTGTTTTGTGATACCAAATTTCTTTCAGTCCAATATGGCAGCCTGGATAAGTAACTGTATATTACTTTGGGGACTAAGTGTTTTTCAACAGTCTACATAACTTCCCATGCAGATAACAAGTGCTAGACTCTTGAGATATTACGGTCAGATACACACATCACGAGAGACATGTAAGACCCTCTAAACTGCCCGACCATCTGCAGGGCCTCCTCTGTTCTCATCATCATGTTTCTCACATATATATTTTACACACAAATGCATTCAGACACACCCACAGACTTGAATCCATGCCAAAGCAATGGACATTTCCTCTCCAGATGAAGTAATATCAAAGCCTGCTCATTTCCGAAACAACCTGTATGGAAGATAAGCACGGGTTAAGACAACGTTTCACATATTTCAAAAATGTAAATTCTTAATGTATGAACTGTCACACATTTATTATTTCAGCATTGTATTTGTGGTGGATAAATGAAATGTAGTTTTGTAACTTTTAGTGTGTGTTAGCATTGAGGCCAGCTAAATAGTGTACTCAGCTATCTTTTTAGCAGATACACATATTTAAAATGTATAGTTTTTCTTACATGATTGATATGATTGATTTCTTGTACTTATGGGTGTATTATGCACATTTTGGTCATAGTTCATGTTTGTTTTTAGCTCCAGTCATTTTTGTCCTAGTGATGCATGATAGTGATGCATGCCCCTCCAAATCATTAATTTCAGGTGTTCTAATCACTTCCATGGCCACAGGTGTATAAAATCAAGCACCTAGGCATGCAGACTGCTTCTACAAACATTTGTGAAAGAATGGGTCACTCTCAGGAGCTCAGTGAATTTAAGCGTGGTGCTGTGATAGGTTGTCACCTGTGCAAGTCCATTCGTGACATTTCCTCACTACTAAATATTCTACGGTCAACTGTTAACGGTATTATAACAAAGTAGAAGCAATTGGAAACAGCAACTCAGCCATGAAGTGGTAGTCCACGTAAAATCACAGAGCGGGGTCAGCGCATGCTGAGGCGCACAGTGCGCAGAAGTCGCCAACTTTCTGCAGAGTCAATATCAGCAGACCTCCAAACTTCGTGTGGCCTTCAGATTATCTCAAGAACAGTGCGTAGAGAGCTTCATGGAATGGGTTTCCATAGCTGAGCAGCTGCATCCAAGCCTTACATCACCAAGTGCAATGCAAAGCATCGGATGCAGTGGTGTAAAGCATGCAGCCACTGGACTGTGTTCTCCCTGGAGAGGTGTTCTCTGGAGTGATGAATCACACTTCTCTGTCTGGCAATCCGATGGACGAGTCTGGGTTTGGTGGTTACCAGGAGAACGTATATATATAACAGTTACTTGCCTGACTGCACCTTTGGGATGAATTAGAGCAGAGACTGTGAGCCAGACCTTCTCGTCCAACATCAGTGCCTGACCTCACAAATGCGCTTCTAGAAGAATGGTCAAAAATTCTCATAAACACACTCCTAAACCTTGTTAGGAGCTGTAAACATTGAGTTGAAGCTGTTAGCAGCAAAGGGTGGGCCAACTCCATATTAAACCCTACGGATTAAGAATGGGATGTCATTAAAGTTCATGTGCATTTAAGGCAGACGTCCCAAAACTTTTGGCAATATAGTGTATATCATATCGGTTATTAACTGATATTGAATTATTTTAATATTAGTATATTTTATGTTACATTACATCAGTTGAATATTTAAATGCACACACAGACATTTTTTTACATTTATTTTGCCAAACATCTTCATTGCTTTTATCATCAAGTGTGGTACCTTATAAACAGAAGATTGTTGTAAATTTATTAAAAGAGGGGCAAGACATTCAATATGTGTCTTTCTTTCCAGTCACTTGTATAAGACAAGACTTTCAGAGAATATTGTTTTAATCAAGTTTTCTTCTTTTAAGCACAAGTTGAGAGAAAGACAGTTAATTTATATCTTACACAATTTTTTCTTCTGAAGTAAATTTATCTTGTTTTAACAATGTTTAGATATTTCTACTGGAAATGAGACAAACATACAGATTAAGAATTTTTTTGTGTGTGGCATAGACAAAGTCCCGAAATCTTCTCTCACAATAGGATACAGTAAACTGAGAGGGGTCATCAGCAGTGTAGTTTGCCCTGAACAATAATGCACAAATTAAAATTCCCTTCTAATTACCCCAAGCACTAGCATTCTTACCCACTTCCACTCATTCATGTGAGTCATCTTTTTGTAGTAATACCACATAAGACCTCCAGTCCAAACAGTTTTTAGCTGCTGTTTATGTGGTAAAGTGGTTAGTATCCCTGGAAGTGGTCGATGGTTTCATTCAATGATTTCAACCGCAGGGACTGTAACTGTAATTTAATTTTAGTCTGCATTGAATTGTCACAATGACAGCATTTTTATCACATTTCTGGCGAGTATCCTTGTAAGCATAGTCTTAAATGAGTTAAAAAGTCTTAAATTAATATAAGGAGTTGGGAGAAAATCAGCGGTGTATCAGATCTGCTTCAGGTCTTAAAGTGACAGCAGCCTAATAAACCTAAAGTTATTAAAGTACCAGGTCACATGGGTCAAAAACAACGAAAACAATAACTCATTTCATCCTCAGAAATTGAGGGGAAAAATCAATTTAATAGAGACATCAGTATTGCTATCAGTGATATTGGGCCCTATTTTAATCCTTTTATATTCAATATTTAATCTGCTGCTGTGCGTCACTGTGGGTGTAATAAGCAGAGTGTACGCGTGTTGTGCACCCGCCTATAGGGCCACATTACTAACGCGCCCTTTAAATAACACAACACATACAGCGCTATTGGCTTTAGACCTGGATTTTGTTGGTCAATGGCGCAGTCGATTTCAGTTGTCTCAAAACAGCAACGCTATTTAACATACATTTTTAAATAATATAAACATTTAAATAATTTAGATATTTATATATGTACATTTGTTGACAAAGTAATTTGTTATAAAATGTTTAATGTAGAAGTCGAAAGTATTAAGTGTGAACAGTAGCAGCTCTTCAGTATTAAGATGTTACTTTATGTATGCTGTTGCAAGTTGAACCATACTTTCACTGCTAACACTGCTAAAGAATAGTATGATTAGATACCCTTCTTTTTCTCTCCAGATGCTCTCTGACACATGCTGGACGGGTCAGGTGGTTCTTTTATACAACCATGTCTTTCTGTGTATGTATTTGTATGTTGGACATTCTTGTAGCCCCTTAGGGCCCAGGGAAACTCCCATCGGTCATGGAGCCTGATGTTTGTGTGTGCAGTGATGCGTGAGGCAGCGAAAACACACCTGGATTCACCGTCAAGAGACAGAGAAACTGATCATAGCAGCTTTCAGAACACTGGCATTCAGGTCATTCTGTGGTTTTAGTCACTAACTCATCAATTGAGGAATGTAGACAAATAAATCTGGAAGTATCTTGTAACTTAATTTTGAATTACTTAACCCTTACCCCATCCATAGCACTCAACGTTTAAGTCTAATTTATGTACGCGTGCACACAGACAGAAATGGACATGTGGTTTCACTTAAGCTATCAGCAGACATGGTCATATCTCCATCTTTAGAACTTTTAAGATAACATTCTTTTTGATTTCAGGGGATGGTGGCAAAATATTATTGATATCAGACTTTTTAGATTAGATTTTTATCTCTCTTTTGAGTTGAAGTGGTGTCAGGAAAAGAGATGCCTTGCGCTTTATGAAGCTAAAAGCTTTATCTGACTCAGACAGACATTATGTCTGCCAAATTAGTGATACATTAAGATAGTTATGAATGATCACAGCTGAAACCGTGAGCTAATACAGTATACTCCTGCTTGGCATGGAATGTCCCAAAACCTTTTTTCCTGATGAACGTCTGGCAGGAAGTAAAGTAAATCTTCTCACAACATTCCTTGCTCAGAAACTCTTTTTGTTTTGAATCTGTAGCTTCTGAGGAAATGGTTAACAAAAAAAAGACATTATTTATTCATCTTTATGTCTTTATTCTTTCCATTAAATATAAGAGAAAGAGCAGAGAGAAAGTTTTTCTTTGAATAACAGCCTAAATTTTGATCTGTTCCTCACACATAGCTATAATATGGCTATAGTAAGAATATAGTATGCAATAGAGGTGTACCAATATATTGTGCCACACTATATCGCAATACAAAAATGCAACAATATGTATCGTGGATAGTGACAATCTGTATTGTGTATAAATGAAAATTACTGTGTGAGAAAACCATCAAGTTTACAGATTTTTTGTGTCAGTACATTATATGTAATGTTGAATATAATGTATAATAATGCAATGGGGGAATATTTGTGGGTGCTGATAATGCCAAATGTTTTATGTTACCAGTAAAAAGTGGCCTGCATTATTTGAAATGTATCTAGTCAGTAACAGAGTGCAAGCATATTCTTCTAAAATAATTCTGTAGAATCATGAATATTTTTATTCTGGTGTCACCATTGTCCTGTGCTTTGGGTTACCAGCACCAAATCCAAGCCTATTCATTTCCACCCCCATTGTAATGCCAAATTTAGCATTTTAATCAACAGTACATTTTTTGTTAACCTTTTACCATATGTCTTGGAGTATCGCAATAATATTGTATGGTGAGTTCAGTATCGTGATATGTATCGAATCATGACATGAGGGTGTCGTTACACCCCTAGTATGCAAGTCATAAGAGGTACTTTCAAGGTTATTTTATGGTTGTTTTTTTGGTCCATTAGGAGATCGACAGCCATGTCCGTTTGTAATGGTGTCGTTTTATGGATAAAAAGCTGTGTTAATAATTTTTTAATTTAAAGGTAGGCTACACTATGTAACGTTTGGCCCTCTAGCGGTTCAAAAAATTATTTTGCGGAAGAACATTGTTATAAATATGACCCTTCACAACAGATAATGTTATTTATATATATATTTATATATATAGAAAGCAAATGCTATACTTTTTCACATTCCATTTACTTTCTTTGTTTAACAGTTCTGTCTAATAATGTATTAGATGTATAACTGTTAAACAGAGGCCGTAAACTAATGAAAGCAGAGAATGTGAGCGCTGTGTGATCAGGCACTGGCTTTCTCGCTTCTAACACATCGGACAATCAGAAAAACTTATCGGCCGATATTTGGCATTTTTAAAAGATCGGCATCGGACGATATATCGGCCATGCTGATATATTGGTCGAACACTACAACTATAACTTTTCTCTATTTATGGATATGACGTGAGTTTCCCGCGAAAACCATTCCGCTAGATATAAAATATAAACACTTGTAGTAGGCTTACCATAGTGAATCAGAGTAAGACAAACATGTTTTGCAAGAAGGATTGATGATGTATTATTTAAATTTGTACAAAAAAGTACTGTACCTTTAATTAATATTTGAGAATTAGAAGGTAGAATATGCCTAATTATCCTGAAAAAAAATTTCACAATGGATTGCCCTGTAGACTTACATTTCTTTACACAAACTATAATTTATTTATTTGTCCTTATGATTTTGGGTGAAATATGCAGATTTCTTGACAGGCTTTGTGCTTGAATATTTTTAAAAAGTACTCCTTTTGTGTTTCGCAGAAAAAATAATTGCATATGGGTTTGGAACAACATGAGGAGTAAAATTTGGATGAATTATTCCTTTAAAGGGATAGTTCACCCAAAAATAAAAATTAGCCCATGATTTACTCACCCTCAAGTCATCCTAGGTGTATATGACATTCTTCTTTCACACGAATAAAATCGGAGTTATATTAAAAAAGTCCTGGCTAATCCAAGCTTTATAATAGCAGTAATTGTTGCTCTGTTTTTGAAGTCCATAAAAAATGCATCTGTCCGTCAAATAACATGCTCCACATGGCTCCGGGGGTTAATAAAGACCTTCTTAAGCGAATCGACACGTTTGTGTAAGAAAACTATCCATATTTAAAACTTTATAAAGTAAAGTTTCAGCCGATCGCCTTCCGTATTCAATTTCTGGAAAAAGTGTTGAAAGTGCCTCTGCAGTTCAAAAGGCTTACGCTACCAGGTACGCTCGTCAGACATAGCGTAAGCATCTTGAACTGCATGAAAAGCACTTTCAATACTTTTCCACGGAAGGCGATCGGCTGGAACTTCACTTTGTAAAGTTTTAAATAAGGATATTTTTCTTACACAAACGCATCGATTCGCTTCAGAAGTCCTTTATTAACCCCCGGAGCCATGTGGAGCATGTTATTTGATGGACAGATGCATTTTTTATGGACTTCAAAAACAGAGCAACAATTACTGCCATTATAAAGCTTGGATTAGCCAGGACTTTTTTAATATAACTCTGATTTTATTCATCTGAAAGAAGAATGTCATATACACCTAGGATGACTTGAGGGTGAGGAAATCATGGGCTAATTTTCATTTTTGGGTGAACTATCCCTTTAAGAGTGTGGCCTAACCAATACTGTACATCAAATAAGTTATAGTTCCGTTTTAATATTTGATGATAATGGGTAAATCGCATATTGCAAGTAAAACAAATATTTACCCTTACCTTAAGGCAGCCAGAGATTGACCTAAAGAGCATGAGACTACAGAACGGTTAACTTTGTTACCTTCTAAATTGTGTTATCGGACTTCTGCATTCACCTAATACAACTTTAATCCTGTCTTATTGCATTAGTTCAGAGAAGCAGAGATCCAGCATCTTAGACCTCGTTGGCAAGATCTCAGTGCTTTTTAGAGAGGTATGTGTCTTCTGATGGTCATCTTATCTCTTTCATGAAGCTGTGGGCAGATATTAAAACAACAACAACATCTCCTTAATGAAAAAGTGATGAGGGTTCTATTGAAAACAGTGATACCTGATCAACTGTTTGAATCATCCAGGCATCTGTGTTGGACGCAACTAACAGGCTTTCTATTGAATATGGACCTACAGCTGCTGACATTTGAGAAACCACCTCAGCTGAATTGGGTTTTATGGAGAATGTTTTTGCTGGTAATCCTCTGCTCTGCCACGGTTCTACAGAGTGAGGCTTTGTTGTGGTACTGGCTGGAAAGTTGCACTTCATTCTGTGTTAAGTGTAGCGGAGAGGCCTTTCTCTTGAGGGTCTTAAATCGCTCTGCCTGCTCGACCATGGCATTGTGATGGATACATGCTCAAAACTTTAAAGGGAATAGCCTGCTTGGTCATGGCCAATCCATTTCTCTAGGGCTTTCCATGTGTAAATTTCCATACTTCTCTCAAGTGATTTTCGTCCATTGAAGACCTTTGAAAGGGCTGGAATCAAAGCTTTGCATTGAGGGATTGTCTTTGATCAGTATTTTCTTTATGTAGACTGCCATTTTAATGAAGTGAGAAATAACTGACGATAGATGCTTTATGCCGTTGCTGCATGTCATGGTGTGCATCACATTTTCACTAATTCAATGGTCCATTGAGTCAGTTAGGCAATTCTCACTAAACTTGTCAAGAAAATGTTTAGGTAACATTTCACAAAAAAAAAAAAAAGTCCAGAGGAAATGAAACCTTTTTTAGAGTTTAGCTTTTGTCAACAAAACCCAGATTACTTTCATGAAAAAAGTCTTGTTTTTATTACATAGTAATTTTCATTACTTTAATGTTAAGAAAATATTTGGATGTAAATTATTTATAAATAATTTTTTGTTGATTTTAACAACAACAACAAAAAAAAAACAGATGGACAAAACGTGGTTTGAAATCGCCGCTGTTTCTTATGTCACAAACTACCTTGTAACCAATCACGTCAACATGTGGGCGGGCTTTAGCATATCATTAACTATGACCACTCTGAAGCAGGGTAGTCTCAAGAGAAGCAAGGTTATCCATATAGCGGGTGAATTATGCATATAATGTATATATTACTATGTTATGATGAACTACAGTGCATCCGGAAAGTATTCACAGCGCTTCACTTTTTCCACATTTTGTTATGTTACAGTCTTATTCCAAAATGGATTAAATTCATTGTTTTCCTCAAAATTCTACAGTCAATACCCCATAATGACAACGTGAAAGAAGTTTGTTTGAAATCTTTGCAAATTTTATGTACATAAGTATTCACAGCCTTTTCTGAATACTTTGTTGAAGCACCTTTGGCACCAATTACAGCCTCAAGTCTTTTTGAGTATGATGCTACAAGCTTGGCACACCTATTTTTAGGCAGTTTCTCCCATTCTTCTTTGCAGGACCTCTCAAGCTCCATCAGGTTGGATGGGGAGCATCGGTGCACAGCCATTTTCAGATCTCTCCAGAGATGTTCAATCGAGTTTAAGTCTGGGCTCTGACTGGGCCACTCAAGGATATTCACAGAGTTGTCCCATAGCCACTCCTTTGTTATCTTGGCTGTGTGCTTAGCGTCATTTTCCTGTTAGAAGATGAACCTTCGCCCCAGTCTGAGGTCCAGAGCTCTCTGGAGCAGGTTTTCATCAAGGATGTCTCTGTACATTGCTGCATTCATCTTTCCCTCGATCCTAACTAGTCTCCCAGTTCCTGCCGCTGAAAAGCTGCCACCACCATGCTTCACTGTAGGGATGGTATTGGCCAGGTGATGAACGGTGCGTGGTTTCCTCCAGGCATGACGCTTGCCATTTAGGCCAAAGAATTCAATCTTTGTTTCATCAGACCAGAGAATTTTGTTTATCATGGTCTGAGAGTCCTTCAGGTGCCTTTTGGCAAACTCCAGACGGGCTGTCATGTGCCTTTTACTGAGGAGTGGCTTCCGTCTGGACACTTTACCATACAGGCCTGATTGGTGGAGTGTTGCAGAGATGGTTGTTCTCTCTGGAGACGCTGGAGGGTTGTTGGTCACCTCCCTGACTAAGGCCCTTCTCCCCTGATCGCTCAGTTTGGCCAGGCGGCCAGCTCTAGGAAGGGTCCTGGTGGTTCCAAACTTCTTCCATTTACGGATGATGGAGGCCACTGTGCTCATTGGGACCTTCAGTGCTGCAGACATTTTTCTGTACCATCCCCAGATCTGTGCCACAATACAATTCTGTCTTGGAGTTCTACAGACAATTCCTTGGACTTCATGGCTTGGTTTGTGCTCTGACATGCACTGTTAACTGTGGGACCTTATATAGACAGGTGTGTGCCTTTCCAAATCATGTCTAATCAACTGAATTTACCACAGGTGGACTCTAATCAAGTTGTAGAAACATCTCAAGGATGATCAGTGGAAACAGGATGCAACTGCGCTCTTTTAAAGTGTCGTGGCAAAGGCTGTGAATACTTATGTACATGTTATTTTTTCACTTTTTATTTTTAATAAATTAAGATTTTAAACAAACTTCTTTCACATTGTCATTATGGGGTATTGTATGTAGACTTTTGAGGAAAATAATGAATTTAATTCATTTTGGAATAAGGCAGTAACATAACAAAATGTGGAAAAAGCAAAGCGCTGTGAATACTTCCGGATGCACTGTATATGCCTTTCTCCACTGACGTTCTAAGTTGTTCAAAGTGTTTCTAAGGATACTGATTTTTAGAAGGCATCTGTCTGACTCGGGTGAACGGGAATATGGTTTGTGTAACATTAGCAACACATTATTAGCTGTTTGATAACGTAGTCAAGCAAAAGGCTAATCATATTAATTACCGTTATGTGTCAGCTTTGTAGAGAGCGATACATAAAACACATTACCATTCTGATACATCGACTTGTAGACGAGCCTGTATGAGTGAGTGGAGCCGCGGGGCTTATTTGCATAATCTTGGATCTTCCTAAAACTTTTCAATTTTCCTAAAATGCTTTTGTGTAGGACTTCTTTATGCTGACTTTTACTCTAAGTATCTTGCTTAGAAACAGACCAAGTTTCCATTACTAGTTCAAGTGTCCATAATGTGGCAAAGTAATATGCAACTTGCATGGATTTTCAAAACTGTGTTAATACATAATCAATTAGACAATGCTATAATATGAGATGATACATATCACTTATGTATGCATGACAGTTTGTGATATTTTGTGAAAGCATGCGACTAAAAGGACATGTGATGCACACCTAAACTAGATGCAGAGCAAAATTAGCTCTAAAGATGAACAGAGCTCTTTGTTGCAGGCCACAGACTTAGCAGACTCGCACCCCTATTGAGATGGCAATATCTCCTCCACGAGTTTTCATCACGGGGTACGTGTTCCACCCTGACAGCGCGCTCCTCCCAGCCCTGTGGGATGGCTGTCTCGGCTAGCGGAGGATGTTTTCATAGCATTTACATGAGAGAAAATATTTTCACTGCTGTGTGAATCATGAAAGCAGAGGTTCCAGACAAGGCCAAAGGAAACTAATCTTTGATATTAACACCAATTTAAACGATCTTTTTTCACACAGAAAACCGTCTGGGCTGGCGGGAGATGCCGATGGGTGGGTTTGCGATGCAAACTATCCAGGGTTACAGAGAGGAGAAAGACTTTTGTGATAGACAGATAAAGAGAAATTTCAGTTTATGAGCTAGAGACACAGTCTGGCCTGTAGGATAAAAAAAATCACAAAACACCATCACCATCGTGACGAGTGGAGCATGAGCTTAGTTTGAGAACAGTTGCTAAATGTTTTATTTTGATGTACTCATGCAGCAAGTGCTATGCTATGCTAATGCTTTCAAAGTGTTACCAATTAGCAAGGTAGCATTTATTGAATTAGTAAGTTAAAAATAGCCAAATTAGCTTACTCAAATATTTCAAGCTTTCTCCTTCATACAGTATATTTTAAAATGAATTGCATGTCATTTAGCAACAGTCATTTAGTTTTTATTAATATGATATGTGCGGGGGCCATGGAGATAATGAAAATACCGTTACAAAAATTATTGTTGACAAATACAAACGTGATATGAAAACATGAACATATAAAAATAACTGCTAGATTATAATGCACCAAAAAGAATGATTTGGAAATAATTTTTGAAAAAGAAACAACTAAAAACAAAATGACAGTCTCAAATAACCCAGTCAATAATATCGGGCATTGCATTTGAACAGAGCTTTGCTAATGGGTTGATAAACTCAACCAAATGCATCCTATATGAGATTAATCAGATATATGCCTATTACAATTTACATCTGCCCAAAAGGACACGAATGCGCACGTGAACTTGACCGTGCTAGTTTTTACAGTTTGAAAGGGAAACTCACATTTTGGATGCACTCTTCCCTTAACAACAATGCTGATACACGGGCAACGAAAGCACAGAAAAACAACATTCTATTACAATCGTGTTCTCATTATAATGCTATGTATACGACAGACTGGCGCTGCGCATCTTGCACTTAATTTTATTTTTCATGATCAAAGTGATTACAGACATCGCTCACCTGTGCGTTTTCGAAGCCATAACGAGAAACAACTTTAAATAAAACATAGGTCTACTGTTAAAAAACATGATAACAATATAGGCTACCATTAATATCATCAATGATTTTGACCGTCTCAAATAACCCAGAGTCGATAATGTCGGGCATTGCATTTGAGCTGAAACTGAAGAGAATGAACAACAGCCGGTATAATGGCTGCGCTTTGCTAGCTGGTAAATAAACTCAACCAAACGCGTCCTATATGAGATTAATCAGATATAGACAACTTAAAAAGTAATCTAGACATCTGCAGAAAAGGACGCGAACGCGCACGTGAACTTGACTGTGCTCTGATGTAACTCTCGTTGTGGATTTCCTTTAACAGCTGATACACGGGGAACTAAAGCACAGAGAATTTACAACATATTACAATCGTGTTCTCATTATAATGCTATGTATATGACAGATTGGCATTTGCTCCCAAGGGCTCTCGACACGTCCTGCTTCATATCACCGTAACGTTAATAAAATTGTAATAAATTAGTTCATTAGTGACCATGATTTCTGCCAGAGTCCATCGGATTCCTTTCCATCGGCTGTGAAGGTGAAGAGTCAAGACTACAACTCCCATGATTCCACGCTCACTCACGACGTCATCAAGCTACGCCTTTGTTTTGAATAAGCAACCTCTAGCGGCGAAACTTACATACTGTGCCTTTAAAATGATAAAAACTGTGAAATGCAAACTCTGAATATTACTCAAACCTGTAATAATGAAATGTTAAAAAACACAAATATACTTAATGCATTTCTCACTTTACTAACTAATGTCTTTGCTGGTGACCTTTGATTATCCAATTCAACCATACGAATAACCCAAAATTACTTTTTTTTTTTAAACATCACATTTGTGTTGTGGTTTTTCTCAATCAGAAGGCTCTGTCCTAGTAAGGCTGCATATCTCGGCTGCCACGTCATCAAGTGTCGCTGAGGATCTTTGGAAGGCAGCCTTAGTTTCGCTTTCTTTATTCTGCCTGTTTTGAAGGATGCATCAAGTGTATCCTTCATGCCCTTAAATCACCCACAATCCTTTGCATACTCTCCAATTCACAAAAAGAACTGATGGAAAACGAGTCGGCACTGAGCTTGTCTGAGTTCATTGTGAAATGTGAGACAAAAATAATGTTTTCGGAGATGAAGGCATACAAGTTATCATTTGTTTTGGTATAAATTGATCACTTAACACTAAACTGCCAATAATGTAAGCCACACTGGGAGACCACAGACGGTTGAAATTACTGAATATGATTTTTAAAAGTTTTAGTTTTAGTTAACAGTATCAATCAAAACTGGTAAACTATTCATTTAGCTCACCTAACTTTAGGGTGCTTCCCTGGAGAAAAAGACTTTTGCCTTATCACTGTTTGTAAAAAAAAAACTGTATCGTTTGTATTTTTATCTTCATTAAGTCACCTTAAGCAATACAGTTTTCCTCTTGGATATGCCTGTTTTTTGTAAACAGATAAGATTTATTTTATTGTTTGGAAAGAGCATAAGATATTTTATCTTGAAAAGGCTGGTGTTTTATCTCTCTTACAAATGATAATCTGAAATGTTTACTCAACCTGAGAGCCGCAGCATTTAAGTATAGCAAGTTTAGCAGTATAGTGAGATATCTGACCTTTTCAGCTAATCCAAGAGAAAGACATGTGTCCCATAAAAATGTATGAGACCGGAGATAAAGCAATAATGTCTTTCCATTTACATTTTAAACATTCTAGTCAGTATAATAAGTGTACTGGCACAGGCGGAGTGATTTTTCTAATAGGCTTCCTTTGCACTGGCGCAGCTGCCTAAAGCCTCCACTCTTTTTCTCTATTTCTCTCTCATTCAGCTGGAGATTGTAGGGTGACTGTCAGTATGTCGGGTAGCTGTTATTATAAAAGAAAGAGTGAAAGAAGGGGATAATAAAAGGTTAGGGGAATGGACAGCAGGCAGATGGAACTCTGTGTATGACACACTCACTCACGCTGTGATTTCATGCAGACTGTATTCAAAAGGAACCAATTAGTCATTGTTTCACTGGCCTTGCCATTTTCATCCCAGTGCAGTCACCCTATATGGAATAGTAAGATGAGTTATAATTATTCAGTGGCACTGCAGTATAGAGATGTATCTTTCAGAAATGAAAATTCCCTTTCTAGTTCGCTTCAAAAGCAGGTTGTTCAGAAATTGTTGCGTTTGTGATGTCACCCATATTAACATATGATCGTATTTACATATAACTACCTGTAGCTATTGTTACTCATTTCACAGTTTTTTATTTTATTTTATTTTATTTTATTTTATTTTATTTTATTTTATTTTATTTTATTTTATTTTATTTTTTTATTTTATTTATTTTATCCAGACCAGGTTTGCAATTAAAATGCAAGCTTTTTTTTTTTACGCCCTAATATATGAGTTATGGTGAGTTTTGTGGCCAAGTGCTTCCTACCTAAAAATGGGAATAAACAGATTTTTATTGAGTAATAACAATGTGGAATGTTTTAAATGGGAGAATTTTTTATCACTATTTGATGAAGAAGAAAAAAAAGTGGAGGTCGAGTAGAATATTTACAAAGCAATATGATGTCACCCTATTCATCAAGCATAATCAGCATGCCACATGCGAACATAGTATGAGATCATCTCAGAATTTAACAAGGATCAGCTGCCATTGGTTTACGAAATTACACAGTGCAATGCTGTTATCCGGAGGAATGGAGCGTCCTCTCTTCACTTCTCAAATGACAGGCCAATGACAGTGATCATCATTTCTGATTGATCCAAGTGCTGTAGTTATTACAGTCTGAACCTCAGGGATTGAGATCAGTCACAGGCTGGAGAAACTTAAACAGCGCAAACTAAAAGGGACATGTAGAAATTAAAATGACAAAGAAAAGGGGCATGAAAGAGAAAAGTTAAGTGCAGTTTAATGGTGCTCACAAAAATAACCGTTGGTGAACACAGAGCTGGTCTAATGAATCCAGCATTGGGCTACGTAACCACAGGCGCAGATGAAAGTGATTGCTCACAGTCCACCAAAGCTCAAGAGCCACACTGTGATTGTTTAGTGATGATCAGAGCATGAACGCTCCCTTTCATTTGTCATTAGTGGTTTACATGAATGAGTGCACATCCATGCTGACTTGTGTCCTTCTTTTTCCATTTTCTTTTGGCATGTGTATAATATTAGAACACAACAAGATGGAAACTGTAAGGGGAAGTGGTATCTTAATTATTCGGCATGAAATGGAAGTTGCAGTAGCTTTTTCTTCCTTATTTTGACATATATCCGAGTGAGCTTCTCAATAGCTTCTCAACAGCTTGAAAAAATGTAGGGCGGCACTTGATTTTGTCAGTCGGAATTGTATGGATCATTGGATCGTTGTGGTTTGCTATTGCTGTGATCTCATGTCAGTGACAGGTTGTTGTCCCATATATATATTTTGATACCCCTGGTAAATATGACTGTAAAAATAAATCTGTTTATCCTTCTGATCTTTCATAAAAAAAAATTATTATTATTTTTTTTAATCATTCCAAATCATTGAAGTAAAATAATTGAAAGTGGGGGGTAAATCACATTATGAAATAAATGCTTTTCTCCTAAACAAGTTGGCCACAATTATTGGCACCCTTTTATTAAATACTTTTTGCAACCTCCTTTTGCCAAGATAACAGCTCTGAGTCTTCTCCTATAATGCCTGATGAGTTTAGAGAACACCTGACAAGAGATCAGAGACCATTGCTCCATACAGAATCTCTCCAGATCCTTCAGATTCCCAGATCCATGTTGGTGCTTCTTCTCTTCAGTTCACCCCACTCATTTTCTATAGGGTTCAGGTCAGGGACCTGGGGTGGTCATGGCAGAAGCTTCATTTTGTGCTCAGTGACACATTTTTGTGTTGATTTGGCCCATTCTAAGATTTCTAGCAGAGAATATTTTTTTTATCTGTTGGTATTTGCTAGAATCCATGACGCCATGTATCTGAACAAGATGTCCAGGACCTCCAGCAAAAAATAGGCTCACAACAGTAAGGAACCAGCAGTATATTTAACCGTGGGCATAGGGTACTTTTTATCCCTGTTTGCACCAAACCCATCTGGTGGGTTTGCTGCCCAAAAGCTCTTTTTCTTTTTTCATCTGACCAGAGAATCCGGTCCCTTTTGAAATTCCAGTCATTGTTTCTGTCTAAATGAATACATGATGGTGAGTAAATGATTACAGAATTTTCATTTTTGGATAAACTATCCCTTTAATTTTAAATTCTAATCCATGACCCTGGTGTCAGTACCCATCCATATGCAGAAAAAGTGTTTCGTTTGTGTCCTCCCACAAAGCTATGTATAATTTCTTTCATTTGGACGTGGAAAAATAAATAAACTGTGTTCTGAAATATTCTTGGGAAAAAAGTGTTTATATAAAACAAAGTTTTGATCATTTAAGCCAGCTGTCTTATTCATAAACTTAAATTGACTTAATCGGGTTATGCAGTTGCAATAACCAAATTACAATATTAACCATTCTTTTCATATGCATTTAAACATGGTCCCTGAGATGAGAACAGAAGTACATCATAAATAGAGAAGAACACAAGGGCGGAACCAAGAGAGTGAGAGAGAGAGACAGAAGGAGAGAGTGAAAGAGAAGAGGTGGGGGTGGATGCGAGTGGAGCGGAGTGTTTGGCTGTTGTCCATATGTGCAGCAGGGGAGTTGAAGCAGTCAGGAGGGGAGAGAGGGCTGGCACGTGGAAGGACAGTATTTCATAGAGCCGGTAGAGAGAGAGAGAGAGAGAGAGAGAGAGAGGAAAGAGAAGAGGCTTCTTCTCATTAGAGGAGGTGGAAGCTCTCCAAGATCAGCACGCTTGTTGTCTCACACACATAGTGTTATGAGTTTGAGGAATCCATCGGCTGTGGTAAGAGTGACAGGAACAGTCAGCCAGGATTGAGTCACAGCCTTACATTTGGTTTAGACACTTTGCTTCACGCTGGAATCCACAGAAGCATCTCAAAGCCACACTCGCACACCCTAAGCGTCAATTAAGTGAGTTCATCACACTTCTCTGATGACAGCTTACTAATTCTCTTCTTTAACCGGCAATTCAGTCAGTCAGTGGATGGAGGCTGCTCGTGGTGGATCTTAAGGAGTCAGCGTGAGACATTTAAGAGGAGTGCGTGAGGATGGCATGGGGTGTGTGGACCTTCATGCTTTGCATGACACTATGGATCAGCTCGGCAACTCAATCGGCAAAGAGTGTGTATCCAAGATTACGACTGTCTCACAAAGGTAAGGCAACAGGTGTGTGGGTGTGTCTGTGCAATGCTTGCACATGAAGTTCACTTAAATTAAAGCTGAAACTAATTATTGGTCATCATTTTAGACAAAAGTTTTTAGATGAACATCCCAATATACAGCTCTTACTTTTTACAGGTTAATGCATGCTGAACTTTGGACTTTACCACTTTCCCCCACAGTTCAAATGTACAATTGCCTTAAAGAAATAAATGACAAAATATAAATTATAAATTATAAATAAATAATATTATATATATTATAAAATATGTATATATAAATGTCATAATTATTATTTAATTGCTTTAGTTATTACACCACACTCTCACAGCAATTCATAAATTGGTCGTGAATTTATATGATTTTTTACAATCTTATTCAATTTCATTTGTACAGTTTCTTTCATACAATCTCTTTTGTATGCTATGCATGCCCCACTGATGGTTAGGTTTAGGGGTTTAGGGGAGTCTAATGCATAGTTGATTATGGATGTTTGGATGATTTGGATGAAGTCACTTGTGCTGCCATAAATACATCTGGATTCTCTTTTATTTGTGTTTTTCCTCACCGTTATGGTGGTTGAGCTTCTACAATGTGGTTTTCTGTCAGCTTAAGCGGTTCAGTGAAGGAATGTCAACTGTTCTTTTTACTATGCTGGTCTCTCATTGGCATGTTTACAATGAAATTCAGGAATAAATGGGGGCATCCTTTGTAGATGAACACCCTAGCCCGAAGCAAATAGCCCATGCCACGCTCAGTCTTCCTCTTTGATCAAAATGCTGTGGAAACTGTGTCATATAAAAATCCACACCCCAGCGTTGGTCATGGTTGAAAGTCCATGTGGAATTCCAGTTGACATAAATCAAACCAGTA
Source organism: Rhinogobio ventralis (assembly GCA_039654625.1). Classification (NCBI taxonomy): domain Eukaryota; kingdom Metazoa; phylum Chordata; class Actinopteri; order Cypriniformes; family Gobionidae; genus Rhinogobio; species Rhinogobio ventralis. Next base: position 16,935,823 of record CM077206.1, on the reverse strand, counting down.
CCGTCTATGAGCTAACTGTAAAATCATGGAAACAACACTTTTTTTTCTTTTGACACCTTTTCCTTTGAGAAAGACTCTGACACTGTGAGCTGGCCAAAGGTTTTAGACTGAGGTGCGTCTGAGTGGCTTTTCTCATCAAATTTGTCATTAATATTGATTAGGATTGTCATATTCAGTGGGTTGTGTGTGTAGCTGCTGGCAGACTCAAGCAAATTGTGATTGACGTGTGGCAAAGAAACCGGCTGGCTCCAGAGGAAATGTCCCCAGGCAAAGATAAAATGTGGAATTTCTTTCCCAATCCTCTCATTTCTTAGAGCTATTTCTACCTGGTCTGACTTAAAATGACTTTTATAGTCAGGTTGATTTAGGTCATATAAATATATTTAAAGGTATTTCACCCCAAAATAAAAATGTCATCATTTAACTCACCCTCAAGTTGTTCCAAACCTTTATGAATTTCTTTCTTCTGTTGAACACAAAAGAAGATATTTTGAAGAATATGGGTAACCAAACAGTTGATGGACACCATTGACTTCCATAGAATTTTTTCTCCTTACTATGGAAGTCAATGGTGTTTGGTTACCCATATTCTTCAAAATATCTTCTTTTGTGTTCAGCAGAAGAAAGAAATTCATAAAGGTTTGGAACAACTTGAGGGTGAGTAAATGATGACAGAATGTTCATTTTTGGGTGAGCTATCCTTTTAAGTATATCTTTATATTGTGACATTTTTTACAGTAAAGGTTTTTTTTCTCTCAGTTTACTAGCTATTTACAGTTCCTCTCAATGTCCATCTCTGTCTTTCACATTTTTTTTCATTCTTGTCTTTTCTGTCATTCACTTGGTGTGCTCTGCGTGTCTAGACTGATAAAGTTTTCTCTACTCAGCTGAAGAAGCATTTTTTCTTGTATCCTATCATTATGGAATGAAAAACATGTACAAGCTTTAAAATTTGAATAGCACGAAGACCTCAGAGGTAGTCAAGGCATTTGTGTAGACCTTGGAAGCAATCACAGGATTTTGACTTGTGGTTAAACCCATTGGGATTCTCTTCCTACATTTTTAAGATGTTATAAAATACATCTGGAATCAAAACCAGGCGTTGATTTTATTTAATCCTGCCTTAATCTCTCAGCATGTGTTATGTGCTAAGTGGGATCTTTTTTTGCCTACCAGAAACCGTTCTTGTCCAATTTACAAGTACACAGTTTTTTTTAGTCCACAGTTCACAGTTTTAGCCTAAATAGGTAATAGCTAGGTAAATAACAGTAACAAAGTACAGCAAACTATTTGCGCTACAAACCAGTGTACTTATAATTATGACAATACATTAAATTAATAGATAAGAAATACCAGTTTTCTGTCACTTTAATCTCTAATGACAATGGTTACTTATACCACAAAGTTACCCCAATTTTACTGTATTAATCAATAACTGTAGTATATGGGCGTAACCTATTGTTACAATGCATAATAGGTTACACATCCATATACTACAGTTATTGATTAATACAGTAAAATTGGGGTTACTTTGTGGTATTAGCAAATTTTTCAAAGGTAGTGTTTGTGGACTTGTGAATTCTCCTATCCAGCAATTGCTTGTAGCAACCTGTGTGTGCTTGAGTAAACATATTTGACATGCTTATCAATATCTATAGAGCTTGAGTTTGCCTCCTCTGTGGATTTTCTGAATGTCCCTTTGTTTCCTACTTGACTAGAACATGTGGTTCTGGATATTACATTTGAGTTTGTTGCACTGAAAAGCTAAATAGCAGCAAAGTGCTCATTTTCTTAAATAAATCTTCAGTTGTGTAGGCAGGAAAGTTTCAGTGGGATTTTCTTCAAGCTTCTAAATTAGTTTTAGTAAGCATATTAACCCTCGTTTAGGGCTTGACACTAATAAAATGATCAAATTTGAAGAAGATTGAATCTATTATATTCCTGTGTTTTTCAGAGTTGCGTGAAGCTAACCAAGTGGAAAATGCAGTCCAAAGGGGAATTACCAATTTAAATTTGTTTAAGCACAAAGCTTCAAACTTCTGCTCTGCATGCTATCATTTGGCTAGGCTTTGCTTAAAGAAATGAATATTAGCTACAGCAAATGTTAATTACATGTAAAGGAAGCTTATTTCAAAATAAACTTACGCCTTGAAATGTTTTGGCTTCATTGTCTAACAGCTGAAGCAACAACACGTTCAACTGGTTTGTAGGTGTTTGAGTGGAATTGTGTAGGTGGGTGCACATATTTGATATTTATTTTTAAGTGGCTCTGAAGGTTTAATGAGGGTAAAAACAACTAAAGTGAGAGTTAAGGGATTGCTGTTGAAATTGGTGTAATTTAGTAGGAGCTGCAACTTGGCACAATTGTTTGTTTATGAGAGAAAATAACGCTGCCGTGATTTCAGACATGAAAATTTCAGCCACATTTCTTAAGCAATATCCCAACTGTGCATTCTGAGCCTGACAGGCATCTTCATTATATGCAGGTATTTTTGAGAGTATCATATAGTGAGGCTGAATTATTTAGTGGTGCGACTGTACATCCTTCACTACCGCAGGGTCCAAGGGGCAACATGTTGAGCACATGATCTGCAATAGTTGTATATTTATTCGAGAGTGAATTCAGTTTCAATCTACTCTAAACGTTATTTCAAAACACTTCCAACTGGTTCTGGAGTGTCCGACCCCATTTTGAGGTGATGTCACACTGTTAAGACAGAGTTTGAGTTTCGTGCATTAACTTGTATAAATAAACCTTGCTGGTTTCAGAGCGGTATTACTGAACAGTTAGCCCTTGCAAAATTTCAACAAGGAGCCCCCCAAAAGCTCTCCAGGGCTTTTAGCCCTTGTCCCAGCTACTTATAAAGAGTGTCAGTTTCTTATCCTGAATCTATGGCCGTTCAAACATACAAATCCTCACGGACCTCCAGTTGGTCCCAGCTATCATCACGTAAATGGATGTTCGTGAAAGTTTTTATGAGGTTTGTTGAAACAATCCAAACATATAACATGGTTACCCCCTACATCAAGATGAATGTGAGAAAAGAGACATATTTGAGATCTCTGACACTTCAGTACAGTCAAATAGGTAGCATACTTTAGTTTAGCCCAGCTATATGGTCTATAATAACAAGCTATAGTAGCTTTTCCATCGTCAGTCATCACTAAATGACTAATGACAGTTGAGCACTATAAAATCATTTTTTCATCACCCTGCCTTCAGTGGAGAACATTATCTTTAAATTTTGAATTCAGCCTTGGGATTTGTTTTACAGACCTTTCGGCTCTTAGTGAGGAAGACCAAAGTCTGTGTTTAATTTTTATATTCTGTTTTAAATTGACAGTGTAACAGCCCATTAGCCAGCTCATGTTGCATTTAGGCTCGGGTTATAATCACTAACGTGCTGCTCGAGTCTATGCTGTAATTTTAAACCTACCTCTGTGCAGACAACAAGGCTCATCTATGATTCACATTACTTTAAAAGTGTCTGCCCAGGGTTATTTTCTTTTCGGTGAATAGGGGAATTTCAGCCCCACACAGAAGACTGTTTTTGTAACATTTAGAGTAAAATGTCATTTTCAAATTTAATATTTTACCATTCCACATTATTTCATGTGAAGGTTTTCATTGCTTTCATCTGCCCATTTTTGGACAGTCATGGCCAAAAGTTTTGGCAGTGACAAATTTTGTTTCGCAAAGTTTGCTGCCTCAGTATTTGGAGATTATATTTTCACATTGTATACTGATAAACAATGATAAGCATTTCATAAGTTTCAAAGGCTTGCATTGGCAAAAACATTCAATAATCAATGCAATTCCCTCTGACATGCTGGATATCAGCTTCTGGGCCAAACCCTGACTGATGCCATTCTTGCCCTATTAGTGATCAGAGTTACTTGTCCACCCACCCTTTGAGGATTGACCACAGTTCTCTATGGGATTAAGATCCAGGGAGTTGCCAGGCCATGGATCCAAAAATTGTATGTAATGATCTCTGAGCCACTTCATTATCACTCTTGCCTTGTTGACATTGGAGAAGTTGCTTTTGCAGGACGTTTTGATTCCATTTTTCATTCATGGCAGTGTTTTTGGGCAGGATTATGAGAAAGCCCACACCCTTGGATGAAAATTTGGATGAAAACGTGTATGAAAATCCCACACATGGATGATCTCAGGATGCTTTACTGTTGTCATGACACAGGACTCATGATAGCGTTCACCTTTTCTTCTCTGGACAATCGATTTTCCAGATGTCCCTAACAGTCAGAAGGGGGCTTCATCAGAGAAAATAACCTTGCACCAATCTGCTGCTGTCCAATCTTTTTATTTCCTACATAATTTTAGTCTGTCCTTGGATGTTTTTCTTGGAGAGAAGTGTCTTCTTTGCTGCCCTTCTTGACACCAGGCCGTTGTCCAAAAGTCTTGGCCTCACTGTACGTGCAGATTCACTCCCACCCACCTTCTACCAATATCGAGTAAGCTCTGCACTGGTGGTGACACAATTCTATTGCTGACTCCTCAGGAGGAGATGGTTCTGGTGCTTGTTGGACACTTTAGGACAGGGATGGGCAAACTCTGTCCTCGAGGGCCCCTGTCCTGCAGAGTATAGCTCCAACCCTGATAAAACTCACCTGTCTGTAGCCTTCTAGTAATCCTGAAGCCATTGATTAGCTTCAGGTGTGTTTAATTAGGGTTGGCGCTAATCCAGGAATGAGTTTGCCCACCCCTGCTTTAGTGTGCCCTGAAGCCTTCTTCACTGTAGTTGAACCTCTCTCCTTGAAGTTCTTGATGATCCGGTAAAATGGTTCTTTCAGGTGCAATATTCTTAGCAGCAGTATCCTTGCATGTGAGGCCATTATGATGCAAAGCAATTCTTCCCTTCTTTTATAGCAATTAGTCTGCTCTTATAATCCAGTCAGAATGGTTCACACTTTCTCATGTGCTGATGATATGATTAGTGGTGATGTTAGCTGGTCTTTTTGTGCCAGGGCCAAAAGAAAAACAGTAACATTTGGATTTTTGGCCAATGATGCTTTTTGAAATGATTTAAAATGCAATTAATCATGCATGTAAATCAACACCACAACAACTGGAGCAGCAAACGTGTCTGGTCTGGGATGGATTCTGATCACATTTAATGTGATAGTTCACCCAAAAATTCATATAAATGTCATAATTTTATCACAATTTTATCACATTTATCTTTGTTTCACAGAAAGGTGGTTATGCAGATTTGGAACAATTTGAGGGTCAGTAAATGACCCTAGATAGTGAATTTCTCTCCCCAAAGAGAACACTTTAAAGGGATAGTTCACCCAAAAATGAAAAATCATTTACTTGTTGTTCCAAACCTATATGAGTTTAAACACAGAAAAATGTTTGTAAGCAGACAGTTGACAGTAGCCATTGACTATTTTTTTGACTATTCGTTGACCATTTTTTTCCTACTATGGAAGTCAATGGCTACGTCAACTTTTTGGTTACTGACATTCTTCAAAATATCTTCTTCTGTGTTCAACAGAAGAAAGAAACTCATACAGGTTTGGAACAACATGAGTGAGGGTAAGTAAATGATTACAGAATTTGCATTTTTGGGTGAACTATCCCTTTAAATAATTTTCTCTATACTTCTAGTCCATATTACCATCATTTTATTGAGGGAATTGGTAATGGATCTCTAAAAAAAAAAAGAGAGAAGAATTTGAAACTTATTGTTTGTTTATTTATTTATTTATTTTTATAACAGTATGTACGTGTGATCTGATTTTGATCGGAATCAAATGCATTGGAATGAAAGTGTAAATTCAATATGGCTACCAAAAATGCTGTCTGAAACTATACACAATTCTATGCAGTATAAAACATGTTTAATTCCCGGTGTAATGATATTTGTCATTCTAAAGACAAGTTTAACTTTGAGTCCACAACACATGAAAGGAGAAGGACTTGTACAAGCAAACCTCCTGTTGTTTCATTACCCAGTCAATGTATCCAGATGTGATTAGTCGCTGCCCGCGGGTCATTGCGTAATTAATTATGTTCTTGGGAGAGTTCCTGCTTTGGTCTGTTTCTGCCTCTTCCTACCTCTCACTGTGTCGTTGTCAGTATCTCTCTTGACAGTCCCGAAAGATGTTTACCCAATAAACCCATAATTTCCTTTGAAACGAGGCATCTGAAGGGTCGTCATGGAGACGGGTTCTTCGGAGACAGCAAGACGGGAAGGAAGATATCCTGGTTTTTAATAAACTTCACAGTCAGTACAATCAACGCAGGACAGCAGACCCACAAACGATCCCTGAAAACAAGGGTTTCCTTGACTTACAGTGGCTTCAATGAATGCACATTGTTCTCTGGTCAATGAAAGATCTCCAAGGTCAGGTAATTCACAATGTATCCATCAATCAGCTTGTTTCCCCACTTCAAACAACCCGAACAACCATTTCAAATAAAACAATAGCCTGGAATTTCATCAAAGATCCAAGCGTTGAAGGATAGCAGTCCATGTGATGTCCTTTTTGATATATTGTACTCCAGTAAAGGCAGTTGATGGTTTTCTTTAAGATGTTCTCTGTCCTCTACCTTCAGCTAATGATCTTTGCATTCATTCACTCGCTTTGTGTCCATGTGACATTCATTTTAGAGGTCAAAAATGAATCATGCAACAGTCTACACAATACAATGGATTTGTGGAGAGATTTTAAACTAACCATAGGGTCGATAAATGGTTTTATACTCCTGAACTTTGGTTGATACTCAGTATTTCTCTATAGACTTGTCTCTTGAGCTATTCATGGCAGTTCTTGTGGGAGGACGTTTGAGTAAAGCTAATCGTCTTATACTTGTAAGTGAATTATGATGTGACATTACTCAAAAGATATACTTAGTCAGGTTTAATCTACTCCAACTGACACTATGATGCATAAATGTCAAGGTTTATTGTTATTTAAATTAGTGAGTAGTAAATCTGTATTTCTCTCTCACACTGTTCAAGGCTCTGTCAAGGTTGAATAAGAGAAAAATGGGTAACACTTTAGTATGGGGAACACATGTTCACAATTAACTACGATTTTTGCCTCAATAAACTCCTAATTTACTGCTTATTAATAGTTAGTAAAGTCGTTTTTGTAGAGGGTAGGATTAAGGAATGTGCAATATTATGGTCATGCAGAATAAGGCATTAATATATGCTTTATAAGTACTAATAAACAGCCAAAATCCTAGTAATATGCATGCTAATAAGCAACTAGTTAATAGCGAGAATTGAAACCTAAAATAAAGTGTTACTGACAAATGTTTTATGAACTCAAATCTTTGGTATCTTTCAACCCATCTGATTTGAGTGTTGAAAGGCTGTTTTGTCCATGAGGTGAGAGTGTGACAGGCCTTATTGTATTCAACACTTGTGTGTTTTGAGACTTTTTTCAGCTTTTAAACATGAGCGGTTATTCCAGGTGGGAGGAAATTATAGGGAATAAATCCATGGAAATCCCCTCAGTTCCTTTTCAAAGGATACCATTTAAAAATGTGTGTTTGTCTCTGTACATGCCAAGACACTGAACTGAATCTTTATTCAACATTCAGACGTTTGAGGTTGAAAAGTGGAAAAGCTCATAAATATAATATGATGGGCTGGGTGTTAAAATGCTGAGAGGGGTTTATTATAACCACATACGTATTTTAAAGTACCAAGGCTGAATCACCTAGTCGATTTTCTAAATTATTATTATTTATTTTTTTATGTGTCTTCAAAATGTCCTAAAATTAAAGCTTTAATGACAGGTAATAATTATATAAGCTTGCTCAATAATCATTTTGAGCATGTATACTGTGTGGACAGAAAATGTTTCCTTGAACACAGTTATCTTGCTAGAAATTTCCAGTTCCACAAAATTGAGTTCATGTTTTTATAAATGGCTTTTTTTTTCTGCCAAACTTGAATGCAGCATGAGGAAAAAATTAAACTAACAGAATGCTATTGGAATCAATCAGTCACCACAAAATAACACATGACAAGGAATATACTGTTTATAGCAATGCTTCCATGTGTCTCTTCTTCAACCTCATGCAGTCCACAGCATGTTCCATCAGTAGGACCTGACCTCTGTCTCTCTAACTCCGACTCCTGAATGATTGACATGCATTCTGTGTTTGTGTATTTGGTAATTTGCTATGATCTACACATCATGTGTCCTAGCTGGTAATTGAAGTTTATCTCATAGCTACTGTGAAATCGCCAGTAGCATGTTGTTTCAGTCAGCGCTGATGTTAGAAATCAAAATACCTGTCTGTCTTTGTTAACTTGATTGACAGGTCAGAAAGACCCTGGCCCATGAAGGGGGGAGCAGATGGGTTTTAATATGTGCTTTATAAGTACTAAAAAACAGCCAATATCATAGTAATATGCAGGCTAATAAGCAACTAGTTAATAGTGAGAATTGGACAATAAAAAAATGTGTTACCAACGTTTTTTATTTATTTGGGGGTCGATTATAGCATCACTGAAAGCTTCGACACAAGGGTATGCCATTTTGGCTGCTCGCTCATGTTTTGCCCAAGCATCACTGAGATTGTTTATGGAAATAGTCTTTATCTAAGTTCTCCCCATCTCATATCTTCACCCTTAACTGAGTGTTGCATCTAAATGTGGAGTCTCTTTCAAATCAATGTGCTACTGTTGCTTTAAATGCTTTAATCTCGACCTACATGCTATAAAACCCAGACAAAATACTTCTTTGCCATGTGCCATATCTCTAAAGAGCCATTGTTTCATCATAGAGATGAAATGAGAATATGGAATTATCTTGGATATTTCCCATAGTATATTTAACTGATAAAAAGTCTAGATAAATTGCAATATTTGTAAACAAATAAACACATTATGTAAGAAGGTTCATATGTTAAAAAAAAATCTAAATGTGTGTGTTCATGTTTTTCTATCCCGGTGGGGACTTCAACCTGAATGCACACTGACTCATGGGACTCGTGTCACTAAATTGAGGTCCCCATGAGGAAACAAGCAAACAAGCAAAAAAATTTTTGAAAATGTAAAACTGCAGAAAGTTTTGTGAGATGGCTGGCTTTTAGAGGGTAGGGTTAGTGTAAGAGGATAGAATATACAGTTTGTACAGTATGAAACCATTACGTCTATGGACAGTCCTCACAAAGATAGTGAACCAGACTATGTGTGAGCGTAAATGTTTCAGTTTTAGCATGATATCGGTTTCAGTTGCATAACTTACTTAGGGTTTAGTTTTGATACCTAGTGCATCAGTATGATGTTCGGGGATCTGGTGGTGTTGTGGTGCTTATATGGGTAAACAGAGTTTGAATCTGGCTTATTTCACCCTTATTTTTTCATTATTTTCTCATGCTTTCATGTTTTTAGTCTCCTGTAGAGTTTGTTGAGGGAGGGGCAAGTTGATGTTAGCCAGCTTCACTTCCTCTGAACTGGTTCATTGAAGTATGACAGCTGCAATTTAGCATTGGTTGAAAGTACAAATAACATGAGTCAGAGGAAATCATACATACACAATACACAATGCGGTCAGAACCCTCTTAATGTTATTTGAGGCCCTAGGTCACAGCACCTCTACAAGGCCACACCTAAATGTGGGCCCCAGATCAGGGACATCTCCCTGCCAGCCCTCCCACAAGAAGTAAACCCCCCTGGGCTTCATATCTAAACTAAAAACCTTCACCATTCCAGATCAGCAGAGAAACATGTTTACCAAGCTGTTGAGATTGTTCAAGGAGAAAATATTTCAAGGGTGGTGGATTGGATTATGTTTAGGCTGCAAACGTTTAGATTATTAAGCATTTGTCTCAATACAGGTGTTGTATAATAGACATCTGGTATATATGGGGAAACACAAAATGTATCGCCATTTACTTTTTTCTTGTTTTTTTTTTTGTGATTATTTCATTCAAGCACATTTCCCCACAAGTTATTACATTAATTACAGTACATTACTGTAATTTTAAAATGCTAATAAATGCTAAAATGATAAAAAAAATTATATATAGTTATATAAAGTTTTAAATATTGCACTGACAGAGCTGTACTTGTGAAGAATATGCCGCCTAACCTAGACATGCAGTCTGTCTACAAGAAGGCGAAGATCATATTCCCAAATACAGGATAACCCTTGCGATAATTACTAGGGTTAACAGGTTAACACAGTCAATATGTTGTGTTAGAGGACAGAGTCTCTCTTAAACAAAGTCTCTCAGTCTTCTCTGCTCAGAGTCAGATCTTTTATAGTAATTAGTTTTGGCTTCCTGCCTCCTTTAAAGTCTTGTTGAGTGAAATAAAATGGACCCGTTCATAGAAACAATCTTGCTTTATACTACAGTGAGAAAAATATGATTTATGAGAAGTTCATCCATCAGGGGGTCTACAGAATGATCTTTCCTGTTAGACAAAAGATGGAGAACTCACAGTGACAGATGAAAGAAGGAAGCTCTTTTCCTTTCCAGGATGAAAGCACTTCCCTATCTCCGATAGCCGATAGCCCCTCAGCAAAGGGAGTAGACGTGCACATCCGCAATCAGCCTATCAGCGCTCTTTAAATCTGGAATCTTCAGCCCTCCAAAGCCCTCTTTAGGGAGAACCGGCACTTCCTTAGACCTGCTCACCCCGGCTGAGGTTCAGATGCCTTAGGCAGAGGAAACAGGTCTTTAGTTTGGCTTATGGGGAAATACAGCCTGTTCAGCACATGGGGATTTGGATTAGAGAGGGGTTTGGGTCATTTCCCTTTCAATAACCGCTTTTTCAATTTTATTAGCTGACAGGTCTGAGAATGGGATTGACAATGTTTCCTGTGAGCAAATGCAGTCACTTGCTGTCTTAAAAGCATTGGGGCGCCCATTAAAAAGTACTTTCACTTACAATCTGAATTAATACATATGTTGCCCGTTGATACACAAAAATTGTTTAACAATGTTCCTCAAATTTAATTGATCGAACCATTGAACAGCCATTTAGAATCTTTTAGACTTTAAAGACCTTGGGCATTTAAGCCAGCAGATGAGTCAACTACAGCACGTATTTATAATATACAGAATGTTATCATGGATTGGTGTGGACGCTATATAGTTAATGTTATATCATGGTGTGAATGGGCCTTGGTCTATTTTTGCTCCATCAACAGAAATACTTCCAAAGTAAAGTCAAAGCTTGATCAACCGCCGTGTGTCAAAAGCTGTGTGAACAGGGTTTTTGAATGAATAGGTTGCAAAAATGATTCAATGACTCACTCAAAAGGACTTGTAAAAGTCACTTGTTTTGTTCATAATCATTTATAAAATGTTTAACCAAAGTTCAGGAGTATAAAACCATTTATCGACCCTATGGTTAGTTTAAAATCTCTCCACAAATGCATTGCATTGTGTAGACTGTTGCATGATTCATTGTGTTTTGAAATAATCTGTGTTTTTAATTTGAACTAATCGCTTGAGTGAATGATTCATACTCACTCAGCAAAATCAATTGTCACCATCTACTGGCGAAACTACAATCTTAAAAGAAAATGTTCTGTATAGAACCTTGGTGTTTATATACGTTCATCAGCTGGGGGAAAAAATCGTCCTGGAAGTGATTCCAATGATTTCGTTCTTCTGTTATCGTAATAGTTGTGGTGTGGACATCACTGTTCTCATATACACTGTAAACCAGAATAAGTTAGCAAAACTCAAAGAATTTGAGGTAATCAGTTACATCAAATTTTTTAAATTAGGAAATTCAAAGTTAAAGCAGAACAGGGAGACTTCAATTTTGTACTCATACATTTTAATGGCTTTTAACTTGATTAAAAACTTTAACTTTAATTTATATATTTGATTTAAAATTTTCATGTAATCTCAATTTAAATTATTTTTAGTAGTGGAAATTTAGCTAGCTATAACTAGCTAATTCATTTTATAGTGTAATTATAGTTTACAGTGTAATTAGAATAATCATTAAGACTATAGTGATAGGCAACACTTAATAGGGAATACTGTGCCTAAAATGCCAAGTTACTCAGTATCATAATCACACTTACACATATTGTGTATATTAGGAGTACATTACAGTACTGTTTTTAACTTATTATAGCAGTTAAACGGTTCTCTTTTTCATCTGATTTCCTCCCCCGCCCATCCACTGAAGAGACTAATAGTACGACCCTTGCCCGGTCAAGGGCACTGAGTTAGTAACGGTGAAGGGTTAAAATTCTCGTTGCCTCTGGGGGCATTCAGGATTATTTTTTTGGCCTATGTTGGGACATTTGCAATTTGCTGTTTGTTCTAGATACAAGGTCTCTCTATAAACATTATGATGCCATATGCCTTTTCATTGTGGTCTCCACTAATAAATGCAGTATATTAAATAAATATTTATAAGAGTGGACGAACCCTCCCTGTGAAACATCACATAGAGAGGCCAGTAAAATCATGAGCTAAGTCTGGTTTTATTTATTTCTTTTATCTTTCTCATTTATCTTCATGAACAAGAGGCCAAACATATAGATTTAGACTGAGACAGAAGCTCATAATCAAATCAAATGAAAGAGGCCTAGTGGAATTGATTTCATACATTGAACATAAATAAAACAAAACGACAGCTCAAATGAACATCAATAGGGCGGAGACCTTGAATTAATAAGAGTATGGTTAGGGAACTGGAAAATATTCCTGACTTTTAGACCCCACTATATCTGCAAAACAGCAGTGTGGTATTAGATTGACTTTCAAATGAACTTGAAAACTGTGGGTGTGTGTCTGTGTGTGAGTGTTAGTTGTTTTCATGTTTTTCAGTATCCCAAGGCAATTCTATTAACTGAAAGACTCATAAACATAATTAAAGACACATTGAGTGTCTTTCAGAAGAACTGCTCTCAGACACTAAAATTTGATCAAAGTCTGCCACTAAATGTCTGTCTTTTGACCTAGTCTTTCTCTTTCCACTTTCTTTATGTCTGTTTATCCCTCTTGCTATCATTTCAGTAATCCAGTTTTATCCCTTATCTGTCTGTCTGCTTCCCTTATCTTCTTTCCATACATGCTTTTGCCCTTCAACTTTCTAAGTGGCTCTTTTAAAGAATTAATATATGCAAAATTAAGAATGGACTCCCCCTCATTGCATTCCAAACCTCTATGACAGAAATGTTGGTCTCTTTTCCATGTAATTATAATAAATGGGGACTGCAGTTTTTAAGCTTCTAAAAGGACACAAAAAGCAGTGCATATGACTCAAACTATGCTCTTCTGAAGTGATATGATAGTTTTGTGTGATGAAAACATTCATCACTCAATAGTGATCTTCCTATCCAATGAGTTACAGTATAAGCTACATACTTCAATTTCAGTATGTTTCATTATGGTTCATATGAACCATTTTTATGATTCTTTTATGGTGTTTTTTGTCTTTTTGGAGATGAAAGCCTCATGCATTTTCATTATATCAAAAAGAATGGTCAAGATATTCCCGAAAAATACACATTTAATGAAAACAAGAAAGTTATAGGGGTTTGGACATTACATTAAAGTGCCCCTATTATGCTATTTTAAAGGCTCCTGATTTTGTTTTGGAGGTTTCGTACAACACGTTTACATGCATCAAAGGTCAAAAAACACTTTCATTTTCTTATAATATACATTGCACATCACCACAGTGTTCAATGATTCTCAAAGGACTCGTTGGATGAATCAGTCTCTCTAAATCCCTCCTTTCCATGAGATTACTCTGTTCTGATTGGTCAGATGGTCCAGTCTGTTGTGATTGGTTTACCGCGTACAGCGCATGTCGGAAACAAATGGCCATTACTATAAACTTCATCTCCGTGCGGAGTTTTCCTAAAGCTCAGCGATTGTACACACTGTAAAGACAGTAACGATGACGTTGATTTTACCATATCAATCCGAGCGTAGAACTTGAGCAGAACATTTCTCAGTAAGAAGCTAGTCAGTTAGAGGTACATTATGAGTTGTTGCAACTGTAATTCCTCAACATCAGCATAAATAAGAGTATGTCCATCAACAAACCGATGTGTATATTTCTAATTTATTGCGGTGCACATGCGGGAACTGTATCAATAACAGTGCATATGTTAGCCAAGCACTAACGCAAATGACTGCTGTAACATTAAAGTTTGCAAAACAAATCTTGCTCCATCCTTTATCTTTACTCAAAGTAGTAAGAACGACAGACAATCTGCATTAATAAGCACAGTTCCCTTTCAGTCGGTGACGTCCGACGTACGTCTCCGTTCCCTCCTTCAGGGAATGAGGGTTACGATACGTAACCGAGACGTTTTAGGTAATACTGCAGCCCACAGCTGATTTGCAGTAGTATTTCAGTAAGACAGTAATAATGTGAGTTAGCCGGTTAGCCGGAAACTTACACAATATAAAACACAAAACTACATATTTTGAACACCCGGTAAATCAATAATTAATACAAGCCGGTCCAAATAAACTGGGTAATTTTGTCATTATTCACTCACACTTTTAGATTTTTATTTTATTTTATTAATTTGTCACTGAACTCAACCAGCATCCAGTGTTATATATGTGTGTATCCACTTATCGATGGATCTGCCTGCATCTGTGTGTGTTGAGAGGCTGCCATTTTTCAGTCTAAAGCAACCAGAGAGCTTTTAAAATGAAAAACACATTTTGTCATTGGGTGTGTATGACTGGAGGGCCAACTCACACACGCTGAATAAATCAGAAGGTCAAGACCATTATGAGGGCAACTCCCCATGGAGCAACCCAACACACACGCAAACGCACTCAGGAAATCTGTCATAAGTCATTGACACTGCATACTTTGATTAATCATATAATCCCATTTCTCTCATATCACGATTCACTGAAGCAGTGCATCTTTCTCTGATTTTGGTCATATATGTGGTCTGTTTAATCCTGTTCCAGCTGCCTGACTTCACTCTGTGGTGGAAAGAAATTCAACAGAGAGATTGGAGTTATGAGCTTTATAACGGTTCAACATACACTATAGTTCAAAAGTTAGGCGTCAGAAAGTGTTTTCTTTTTTAAGAAATAAATATGTTTATTCAGCAAGGACAGATTAACCTTAACTGTCACTGTCCCGCTGGCGAAAAGCTTGACGCTCTTTTTTTTTAATTGCCTTTTTTATATCACATATTTTAGTAATTATCATAAATTATCATTCGAAAGCTTACAATCTCAAAATTCATCCTGTGAAAACCGTTTTTAAAATTGGACGTTGCGTTACCATAGAAACGGTACTCTAAATTCTTTTAGCAGGCTCCTCCCCTATTGGGCGTCGTCATTTATTTTAACTATTTTATAGTTAAAACCTTTTCTAATCTTGACAAAACACATATTGTTGGAAAGGTCTCAAGATTTCATATGTTGTGATAGAAGTGATATTTGGACAGAAATGTATTAATTTGTTATGGGAGAACGCATCAAAACAAAATTCAATGGAATGTGCGTGTAACCCGGTGGCTATTTTTGGTATTACGCCTAAACAAAATCTCAATTTTGTTTGGAACTTCAATTTTTGTGATATCAACTTTAGAGTAAAAAATGTTTTGTAAAATATATATTTTATATAAAATAAAAAATATTTAGTACTGTACATTTAGTATACAGTAAATTTTAACCCATAACTTTTTCATACTTTCTTTGTCTGAAGTGCTTCAAATATCTGCTGAGTGTCTTCTTTAAAACAAGATCAAACTTAGGTCTGTATTCCAAAAAAATTCTTGAATTACAACCATTTAAGTTTTTCACGTCTATTCTCAAAAACGGGAGTGACAGTTAAGGGGTTAAATTGATCAAAAATTATGGTAGAGATGTTTATAATGTTACAAAAAATTCTGTTTTAAATAAATGCCATTCTTTTGAAGTTTCTTTTCAAAGAATCCTGAAAAAAAAGGTAGTGCGGTTACCACAAAAGATTAAGCAGCACAACTGTTTTCAACATTAATAATAATAAAACATTTGTCTTGAGTACCAAATCATCATATTAGAATGGTTTCTTAAGAATCATGTGACACTAAAGACTGGAGTAATGATGCTGAAAATTCAGCTTTGCCATCACATGAATAAATTATTTTTTTAAATGTATTAAAATAGAAAGCAGTTATTTTAAATTGTAATAGTATTTCACAATATTGAGGTTTTATTGTATTTTATATTGAAATAAATGCAACCTTGGTGAGCATAAGAGACATCTTTAAAAAACCTTAAAAAATGTACCAAATGCCTTTTAAAAGCCTTGGATTCTTATGCACATGGTGCTTTTATTGTGCTTTTTTGTCCATTTTGAGGAAATGATGGCAGAATTTTAATTTTTGGATGAAGTTCTTAATTAGCTTAACCAGCTTCACCAATAAATTCTTAAGTATTAAAGTTTGCCGCACAATTCATCCCACACAGTTTGTGTTTTGTATATGAATGGTGTGTCAAATCATGTAGACTTTCTAATTGCTTGTGTGTTTGTAGAGTTATGGCAGCTGAACAGGACGTGGCTGTTCCAGGCCGAAGAGGGGCGTCTGCCACACTATAGTATGTTACTGGACGAGACTCAGGAAAGGCTAATCGTCGGTGGAAAAGACATACTGTACTCTCTCAATCTGGAGCGCATCACTGCCCCTCACAAAGAGGTACATGCATTTACGTACATGTTCTCAGGATTTGGGCAACATGTCTGTCCAGCATTGTCATCTGAGTGTGTGTGTGTGCACGTGTGGTATAGTTTATCAGCTCATTTGGCATTTGAGTGTACGTTGCGCAAGTCATTTTGCTAAATAAATCTTAGCATAACTACACACATACTTATGAAATAAATAAAATCAGCACTCATACAAATAGAACACAGAGATGGATTGCAACATCTGCTCCCTTAAAATTCACGGATATTTACTAATCCTTGCGCCTGTTTTTCAGTTCCCATTCAGTCGGTCACTCTCGACGCCACGTCGGAGTACCGACGAATAGGAATCTCGCTAGCGAGAGCCAATCTACTTCGAGTGTAACTAAACGAGCCAATGCACATTGGCATGCAATGATTGCACCAGCTGCTCATGCCACTCCGTGTGGGTATAAATGAGGCACAGGTGCTTGCATCAAATTAGCTTTTTGCTTCGGAGCCGAGTGGTGGATGGTTTGTCCTGAAATCACTCTCTACAAAGCATGTGTTAACATTTTAACGAGTCAAGCTCTTCGGGTGGATCTCTCCTCGTTTGGTGTTGGAGTGACGGCACTGCAGCGGGGGCGATTTTCTCTCTTTTTCTATTTTGTTTTATTGAGCAAAAACAAAAGGCTGTTCTCACAGCTGGTTCGGTGCGCTGTAAAGAGCGCTGAAAAGCCGTTTTCATGGCTGGTAAGAGATCGCCTTCTATGAGAGAGAGAGCGCGCATGACAGGCTGCACTTTTTCCCTGTCTGTGTCGCCGCGACTATTCCCCTGTGTGCTTCAGCACCGCGGAGTGCAGTTTCCCTAGAAGAGCTACACAGATAGAGCTTGCGTCTTTTTAAAGATGACATTCTACCTGTGTGTTTCTGGTTGCGGTTGTTTCCTGTCCTCACTGACGGCCACGAGCACTGTTTCACATGTCTGGGCGTATGCATGCTGAGACGGTGTTCGTGGGTGGTTCACGTTTTCTAATGAGAACATGACCACGTCGGCACGCCGGTCGCGACTCTTCTTTCTCCGGGAAGCTTGAGTCCCCTTTGTTGTTGGCCAGCCGCCGCTCGTGTGTAAAAGCACAGCCGCGGGTCTGCTCGACACTCTGGGAGACCGCGGAGATCAGCGAGAGCTGCCCGCCGGGGAAACCCGGTGGGACCTCACGCTTCTCTACGTGTCGTGTGCCGCCGAGTGCCGGGCTGCAGCGCGGGTTGTCACGGCAACCCAGCGCTCACTCGCCACTCTAGGTGCGCTGTCCCCTTGCCTATTTCCCGTTGTAGCGCCCTCCCTGGTGGCCAACAGGAGAGGTCTACTTCAGTGAAATCGCTGGGGTGACCTGAGGAGTGGAGGGCTTCTCCTTCGGGGAACCAACCCCCTAGGGCCCCTCCCCCTCTAGCGCACTGCAAGCTGTGCAGCTTCTGGATGGAACTGCTGGTCCTTCTTATGGAGGAACCTAGCATTTCATTTGGGGCTCCAGCTGAGGATCAGATGTCAATCGCTGCATCGGAGAGAGGGCTGTTGTGCTCTGGAAATGAGGATGATGCTGAGCCCACTGTAATGGTGTGTGCTTTGCTGAATCAGATTCAGAGTTAATAGCCATGCTTTCCCGGGATCTTTCCCGGATGTGCATGGAAAACTTGGCAGTATGGAACGCCAGGGGGGCCAAAACTGCATAAGTTTTCCTCTCTCACTACCCTCAACGGTGGGGTGGCTGTGCGCAGACCACCTCCGCCCTGCACTTTAATGCACGAGGGTAGTTCTGAGTCGGGGTTGAGCTGCGCATGTTGACTAACCGTGATCAAAGTCACGGCGCAGGCCCTCGGCCAGACGATGTCCACCTCGGTGGTCCAGAAACGCCCCCTGGCTTGCCTTGCTGAGGTGTGAGTGGTCGTCAAAGTGCGCTTTCTCGATGCTCCCATCTCACAAGGTAGCCTTTTCGATGACACTGTTGAGAACTGGGCCCAGCAGTTCTTCGCAGTCGGTAGCAGGCTGAGGCAATCAAGAGCTTCCCCCGACGCACCACAAGAGTGCCTCGTGGGTTGCCCCTCAGTCTGCTCGTCGCCAAAGGCGTCGTCCCCTGCAAAAAAAAAAACAAAAAAAAAACAAAAAAAAAAAACTTCGGCACAGCCTGCTCTACTGTGTCCAACGCAGGAAGGCGACGCCACCCGTCTCTGCTGCTGTTTAAGCAGTCGGTGAAACATCACCTCTGAGACGGGTGACCTGGAGATGGGCGGGGCTGCTCTTCCCCGGAGGAGGGCCGGGCAGAGAATCTTTTGAGTAAAAAATCTGTTCTGCTGCTGGTGTCACAACCAGTGGTACCCCAATTCTCAAAAAAAAAAAAAAAAAAAAAGAGCAGTTCCTCTATCTCTGGGTCCCAAGGGGGTTCGGAGAGCTGTGGACGGTCCAACACCGGACCACACTCATCCTCCTCCTTCGCCAGCGGGCAGCAGTGGACGCAACCAAGCCTTCTCACGTACCCTCTGCCCACTCGTGGAATCAGGTAAGTGTTGCACAGCACACTCACACCCCGCTGCGGGCCGCCTCCACGAGACAGCCGCCCCAGCCCGGTACCTGCATTCCACCTCGCTGCCCCACGGTGGGTACGCCGGTGGTCCCTTTGGTCCCGCTTGCACGGTCTCGGCGAGCCTGGTTAGCGCTCCCCAGTCCGTCTCGCTGGCTCATTCGGACCATCAGGCTCGGCTATGCGATTCAGTTCGCCCGGCGCCCCCCCCCAGGTTCAAGGGCGTCCGCTTCACTTCGGTGAACGCCGCAGACGCCCATGTCCTGCGTGCGGAGATCGCAGTCCTACTGGCGAAGGACGCGATAGAGCCGGTCCCTCCAGCCGATATGAAGACAGGCTTCTACAGCCCGTACTTCATTGTACCCAAGAAGACCGGTGGGTTACGGCCAATCTTGGCCGTCCCCAAGATTGGTTTGCAGCGATCGACCTGAAGGATGCGTACTTTCATGTCTCGATTCTTCCTCGACACAGGCCGTTTCTGCGCTTTGCGTTCGAGGGTCGAGCATATTAGTACAAAGTCCTGCCCTTCGGGCTGTCCCTGTCCCCCCGTGTCTTCACGAAAGTTACGGAGGGGGCCCTTGTGCCCACGAGAGAACAGGGCGTTCGCATCCTCAACTATCTCGACGACTGGCTCATTCTAGCACAGTCCAGAGATCAGTTGTGCGAACACAGGGACCTGGTGCTCAGACACCTCAGCCAGTTGGGTCTTCGGGTTAACTGGGAGAAGAGCAAACTCGCCCCCGTGCAGAGGATCTCTTTTCTCGGTATGGAGTTAGATTCGGTCGAACGGACAGCGTGCCTCACAGAGGAGCGCGTCCAGTCGATGCTGAACTGCCTGAACACGTTTCAAGGCAGGATGGCGGTTCCACTGAAACAGTTTCAGAGGCTCCTGAGGCATATGGCAGCCGCAGCGGCAGTAACACCGTTCGGCTTGCTTCATATGAGACCGCTTCAGCATTGGCTACACGGCCGAGTCCCGAGATGGGCGTGGCAACGCGGCACTCACCGGGTGAGCATCACACCGGCCTGCCGCCAATCCTTCAGCCCATGGTCAGACCCCTCGTTCCTTCGGGCCGGAGTGCCTCTGGAACAGGTGTCCAGGCATGCTGTGGTCTTCACAGATGCCTCTGCCATGGGCTGGGGAGCCACGTACAACGGGCATGCAGTGTCAGGGGTTGGACGGACCCGCACCTGCATTGGCACATCAACTGCCTCGAGTTGCTAGCAGTGCATCTCGCTCTGAGCCGCCTCAAAAGGCTGCTACGGGGCAAAGATGTACTGGTCCGCACGGACAACACCGCGACCGTTCCGTATATCAACCGACAAGGTGGTCTACGCTCCCGTCGCATGTTGCAACTCGCCCGCCATCTCCTCCTCTGGAGTCAGAAGTGTCTGAGGTCGCTTCGGGCCATTCATGTCCCTGGTGTGAGCAACCGTGTGGCCGACGAGCTTTCACGAGCTGCGCTCCCAGAGGAATGGCGACTCCACCCCCAGGTGGTTCAGCTGATTTCGAGACAGTTCGGGGCTGCACAGGTCGACCTGTTTGCCTCCCCAGAAATGTCCCACTGCCAGTGGTTCTATTCGCTGACCGAGGTTACACTCGGCACGGATGCACTTGTGCACAGCTGGCCCCAGGGGCTGCGCAAATATGCGTTTTCCCCAGTGAGCCTACTTGCACAGACACTGTGCAAGGTCAGGGAGGACGAGGAGCAGGTCCTGTTGGTGACGCCTTACTGGCCCAACCGGTCCTAGTTCCCAGAACTTATGCTCCTGGCGACAGCCCCTCCTTGGCCGATTCCTCTGAGGAAGGACCTTCTGACTCAGAGACGGGGCACCCTGTGGCACCCGCGTCCAGATCTGTGGAAGCTTCATGTCTGGCCCCTGGACGGGATGCGGAGGTTCTAGGTGACTTACCCCAAGAGGTAGTTAACACCATCACTTCGGCACGAGCACCGTCTACAAGACAGGCTTATGCTTTGAAGTGGAACCTGTTCGTCGAGTGGTGTTCTTCTCGCCGAGAAGACCCCCGAAGATGTTCGATCGTGTCTGTGCTTTCCTTCCTGCAACGAGGGTTGGAGCGTAGGCTGTCGCCCTCCACCCTCAAGGTCTATGTTGCTGCAATATCTGCCCATCACGACCATGTAGAAGGTAAGACAGTTGGGAAGCACGACCTGGTCGTCAGGTTCCTCAGGGGGGCGAGACGGTTAAATCCTCCTCGACCCCCCTCCATACCCTCTTGGGATCTTGCTCTGGTGCTCCGAGCACTTCAGAATGCCCCATTTGAGCCCTTGCGGTCAGCAGAGCTTAAGATTCTGTCTATGAAGACTTTGCTGTTGGCCGCACTGGCCTCCATCAAGAGGGTAGGGGACCTGCAGGCATTTTCGGTCGACGAATCGTGCCTAGAGTTCGGGCCGGGTGACACCCACGTGGTATTGAGACCCCGGCCTGGCAATGTGCCCAAGGTTCCTACCACTCCCTTCAGGGACCACGTGGTGAACCTGCAAGCGCTGCCCCTGGAGGAGGCAGACCCAGCCCTAGCTTTGCTCTGTCCCGTCCACGCTCTGCGGATCTACGTGGATAGAACTCAAAGCTTCAGGACCTCAGATCAGCTCTTTGTCTGTCACGGAGAGGCCAGCAGAAGGGAAAGGCTGTCTCCAAGCAGAGGATGGCCCACTGGATAGTGGATGCCATCACCTTGGCTTACCAAGCACAAGGTGTGCCCTGTCCGCTCAGGATGCGAGCACACTCTACTAGAAGTGTTGCATCCTCCTGGGCGCTGGCACGTGGCGCCTCGCTGTCAGACATCTGTAGAGCTGCGGGCTGGGCGACACCCAACACGATTCTATAGTCTACGTGTAGAGCCAGTGTCCTCCTGTGTTCTCTCCTCAAACGGGTAGAAGCACTGAGAGGCCCTGGCTCTTGTCGGCTTGCTGCGCCCCGGCGCTTTATTCTCCAGAAGCAAACTCTGTCGAGTCCTCCATCTCCCTCGGTGCTGGACGTGGCGGAACGTCTGGCATCAGGCCCCTTGCCGCTGAATCCTTGAGAACCGGTACTGGGCTGGGGATATATGAGTGACCCTGCGGGGATCCCATATATTTTTCCACGGTCGCTCCTACGGGAAGCCCGTGTCTTTCCCTTGGGAGAGCCCTCCCCTTGGTGGGGCTGGAGCCCCCTCTCAGTTGCGGGCTATGGCTCAGCTTTGTACTCCACATAACTCCTTCGGTGTATGATGTGGGTTCCGCAGCGTTCCCTTCCACTAGGGCACGCTTCCCAGTGTTATCCAATAAGTCACTGAGCGGGTCATGCAGAACAGCAGTGATGGACTTCTCTGTGTGAGCCCCATCTCATCAGGTAAGAGAGCTTAGGAGGCTCACACAGGGCACTGGATGGGGGCAGAGGCCATGGCGCTTTGGTAGGGATTCCTATTCGTCGGTACTCCGACGTGGCGTCGAGAGTGACCGACTGAATGGGAACGTCTCGGTTACGTATGTAACCCTCGTTCCCTGAAGGAGGGAACGGAGACGCCACGTCCCGTCGCCATGTCCTCTGTACCCTGCTGGGGTGCCAGTTCACCTACTCGGCTCCTCAGCAAAAAACTAATTTGATGCAAGCACCTGTGCCTCATTTATACCCACACGGAGTGGCATGAGCAGCTGGTGCAATCATTGCATGCCAATGTGCATTGGCTCGTTTAGTTACACTCGAAGTAGATTGGCTCTCGCTAGCGAGATTCCTATTCGTCGGTACTCCGACGTGGCGTCTCCGTTCCCTCCTTCAGGGAACGAGGGTTACATACGTAACCGAGACGTTTTTGCATTAAAACGTATTGTCGTGGATGCAGCATCACACAAAAGTAGACATTGTTGGTTTTCGAATTCATTGTAGAAATACAAACACAGGTGTATGTGTAAATTCATTCCAAACTAACGTGTCTGATTGCATACAAATGTCGCTCCTAGTGGCAGTCGCTTGGAACTTTCAAAATGGTTGTGAAGCAGCTGTTACTCTCTGCTTATTCACCATGGTAAACTGAATATACTGTATCCACACAAGCCAAATGACCAGTGATTTGTTTGAAACAATTTGTCACGGCAACCCAGCGCGTCACTCGCCGCTTTAGATGCGCGGTCGAGACTTAACCTCAAACGGGGTTGAGTCCCTTCGCCTATTCCCCGATCTAGTTTCTTTTCTGGTGCACCAGAAAGGGGCTACTTCGGCTGATAAGCCTTGGTGACCTAAGGATTACAGTGGGGCTTCCCTTCCGAGTACATCTCCGTGGGCCCTCACTCCTCTATCGCATCGCAAGCATGCTGAGACTGTGTTCGTGGGTGGTTCATGTTCTCTCATGAGAGCATGACCACGTCGGCGCGTTGTTCGTCTTGCCTTCTTCATAGGGGCTTGAGTGTTTAGCGTGCCGTGTGCCGTCTCGAGGGCCACGCTCACGGTCTTACATGCCTGCTGGTAGCTTACAGGTGGGATTGCTGGTTCCAAAAAAAAAAAATTTAATAAAAAATAAAGGGGACCTAGCGTTTCATCTGGGGCTCTAGCAGAGGACAGATGTCAATCGCTGCATCGGAGAGAGGGCTGTTATAAGCTGTAAATGAAGATGATGCTGAGTTTCCCACTATAATGGTGTGTGCTCATGCTGAATCAGATTCAGACTTGACAGCCATGCTTTCCTGGGTGGCTGAGGCGTAGTGCAACGCGTAAATCGCCTTGCCCGCCCCTTGCCTTTTTCCCGGATGTGCATTGGAAAGCTTTGGCAGTGTGGAACTATTTGGTGCCAAAATATGGGGTGCCAATGGGGCCATAATCTGGGTAAAGTTTTCCTCTCTCTCACTACCCTCATCGGTGAGGTGGCAGTGCCACTGGCAGGCCACCTCCGCCCTGCACTCTTAGTGCACGAGGGTAGTTCTGAGCTGAGGTTGAGCTGCGCACAGTGACTGATTTACATTTAAAGTCACAGCACTGGCCCTTGGCCAGATGATGTCCACCCTGGTCCAGAAACACCCTTGGGCTACCTTGCAGGGGTGTGAGACGTCGCCAGAGTATGCTTTCTCGATGCTCACATCTCACAAGGTGACCCTTTTCGGCGACATTGTCGGTGACTGTGCAGCAGTCCTCCACAGTGCAAAGCAGATGGAACCCCTCAGTCTGCTCGCCATGGGCATCCCATGATGCCACCCGTCTTGGCTGCCAGTCAGCTGAGACGGGTGACCTGGACTTGGTTGAAGCTGCTCTTCCCCGGAGGAGGGCCGGGTGGAGAATCATTGCTAAATTTTGTTCCGCCACTGGTGTTACAGCCAGTGGTACCCAAATTCTTAAGAGCAGTTCCAATACCTCTGGGTCTCGGGAGTTCAGGAATGGCAGCGTGCGACGCCGGGGAGCCTCGCCACTCTCATTCCCCTCTTCTCAGCGGTGTGAGGACGGCAGTGCGCAACGCTATGCCTCGCCACTCTTGTTCCCCGCTGAGGAAGGAGGTGAGGTAGGCAGTGTGTGACGCCACAAAGCCTTGCCACTCTCTGCCCCTCCTTCAGTCGCCAGCGGACCGCAGCGTATGGCTTGAGAACGCTACCATGCCTTCTCTCATAGCCTCTGTCCAACCGTGGGGGCAGGTAGGTGCTGCGTGCGCACTCAGACCCCACTTCAGGACGCTGTGCCTCTTGGGTCGGGTCCCTGCCCTCCACTTCGCTGCCCTACTGCGGGTACGTCTGTGGGGCGGGTGTGTTCATGGTACGGTTTCTGGAAGCCTAGTCTCAACTCGCCCGCCATCTCCTCCTATGGAGTCAGAAGCATCTGAGGTCGCTTCGTGCCATTCACATTCTGGGCCTGCTCAATCGTGCGGCCGACGAGCTCTCACGACAGCCAGTGCTCCCCGGAGAGTGGAGACTCAGGTGGTCCAGCTGATCTGGAGTTGTTTCGGGACCACACAGGTAGACCTGTTTGCCGCCCCGGACACGACCCACTGCCAGTTGTTTTATTCCCTGACCGAGGGGACCCTCGGCTCAGATGCGCTGGCACACAACTGGCCCCGGGGCCTACGCAAGTATACGTTTCCCCCAGTGAGCCTTCTTGCACAGACTCTGTGCAAGGTCAGGGAGGACGAGGAGCAAGTCCTGTTGGTTGCTCTGTATTGGCCCAACTGGACTTGGTTCTCGCGACAGCACCTCCCTGGCCCATTCCTCTGAGGAAGGACCTCCTGACTCAGAGACGGGGCACCCTATGGCACCTGCGTCCGGACCTCTGGAAACTCCATGTCTGGTCCCTGGACGGGACGCAGAGGTTCTAGGTGGCCTACCACAGGCTGTGGTAGACACCATCACTTCCGCTAGAGCTCCCTCTACGAGGCGCCTCTATGCGTTGAAGTGGAACCTGTTCGTCGGCTGGTGTTCTTTTCGCTGAGAAGACCCCCGGAGATGTTCGGTCGGTTCTGTGCTTTCCTTCCTACAGGACGGGTTGGAGCGAAGGCTGTCTCCCTCCACCCTCAAAGTCTATGTTGCCGCTATCGCCGCTAATCATGACATGGTAGGTGGTAAGTCTCTAGGGAACCACGATCTGATCGTCAGGTTCCTGAGGGGGGCGAGGAGACTAAATCCGCCTCGCCCTCCCTCTATACCCTCTTGGGACTTAACTCTGGTGCTAACCGCACTGCAGAGGGCGCCCTTTGAGCCTTTGCAGTCAGCTGAGTTAAAAATCCTGTCTCTGAAGACAGTACTCCTGACTGCATTGGCCTCTATCAAGAGGGTAGGGGACCTGCAGGCATTTTCGGTCGACGAATCGTGCCTGGAATTCGGGCCCGGTAACTCTCATGTAATCCTGAGACCCCGGCCCGGATATATGCCCAAGGTTCCCACCACTCCCTTCCGGGACCAGGTGGTGAGCCTGCAAGCGCTGCCTTCGGAGGAGGCAGACCCAGCCCTAGCTTTTCTCTGTCTAGTCCGCGCTCTGCGGACTTACGTGGACAGAACGCAAAGCTTCAGGACCTCAGAACAGCTCTTCATCTGTTATGGAGGCCAGCAGAAGGGAAAGGCTGTCTCCAAGCAGAGGATGGCCCACTGGATAGTGGATGCCATCGTCTTGGCGTACCAAACCCAAGACGTGCCCTGCCCGCTCGGGTTAAGAGCCCACTCCACTAGGGGTGTAGCTTCTTCCTGGGCGTTGGCTCGTGGCGCCTCGCTGACAGATATTGTAGAGCTGCGGGCTGGGCGACACCTAACACGTTCGCTAGATTTTATAGCCTCCGTGTAGAGCCAGTATCTTCCTGTGTGCTCGCTTCCCATAGTCAGTAACACTGAAGTGCCCGTTCTAAGTGTCGGCTTGCTGCGCCACTCCCTTCCCTTTGGAACGAATACGTGCGCTTATATGCTCCAGTCGAGTTCCCCAGAACGGCGAACCCGGTTGAGTCCTCCGCAACCCGTGGCAGTCGGATGTGGCGGAGCGTCCGACGCCAGGTCTAACACTCGTATGCATTGGTGGAACTTGTGTTAGGCTGGGTTCCATATGTTGTGACCCCCACGGCGGTCCCATATGTGTATTCTTCCACGGTACGGCTCCCTATGGCGAGCCCGTGTCTTTCCCTCGGCAGAGCTCTCTGCCGTCTCAGTTAGGTGTTGTTCCCCCGCCTGTTTGGCCGGGGCCACCCCTGGGACTTCCGTATGTTGCACTGCCCACGGACAGTCCATACGTGTATTCTCCACATGGTAACTCCCTTCGGGCATGATGTGGCTTCCGCAGCGTCCCTCTGGGCACGCTTTCCCAGCGTTATCCAATAGTCTGCTGAAGTGGGTCTTGCGGAACAGCAGTGTGACTTCCCTGCATGAATTCCCCGTCTGGAACAGACGGGGTCTGAGGGGCTCTCGCTGGGCACTGGAAGTGGTAGTAACTGTGGCGTTTTCCAAAGGGATCCCAATTCGTCGGTGACGTCCGATGTACGTCGAACGTGACCGACTGAAAGGGAGCGTCTCGGTTACGTATGGTAACCTTCGTTCCCTGAAGGAGGGAACGGAGACGTACGTCCCGTCGCCACAGTTGCTGTACCATCACTGCATGGCCGAGTCACTAGTTCGGCTCCTCAGTGAAAAACAATAGTGCGCTGCATTCGCCTCCTGTTTATACCCGCAGCGCGGGGCGGAGCGCGAGATGCAAATCTCGCACGCCAATGGCCATTGGCCCGTTCTCTATATCTCGAAGCTGATAGGGGCTCCCAGAAGTGATCCCAATTCGTCGGTGACGTCCGACGTACGTCTCCGTTCCCTCCTTCAGGGAACGAGGGTTACCATACGTAACCGAGACGTTTTCTAGGGCTAATCAACATGAATAGTTATGTAAAAATTCTAAAACAATCATTACGGACATAATTATTCATAACCACACATTTATAATGTTTATAACGATTTAGTGCACGCTCATAGTTTTAATAAGAATACATCACATTGGTCAGGCAGTCGCATACAATCTTCAAAAAATTCCTGTGTTTTGCAAATCTGAATGGCCTTCAAAATAACTTTGAATATTATTACTTGATACTATTAAGTTTATAATAGGTGCAAGTTGATAAAGGCTACCAGGAACATAAATCTGCATATAAAAGATAAAAAAGGGTCTTCCTCCTCCTCCTGTCTAGTTAGTTAGCTATGCCTGTCTTTTGTGATCAGATTAAGTTAGGGGCCATATCTTCATTGTGATTGGTTGATCAGAGACCAATCAGTGACCAGGCATTACTCATATTATAAAAACATAACATTTTATTGGTTTAAACCAAAAACCATGTGATGTCTATTCCAATGGCTGCAGGATCTGAAGGGGTTAAGTAGAGACATACTTAGTGGACTTGGAAAAGCCTGTTTTATAATTATTATAATAAAGCCAGGATTATAATTAGTGGTTTGTAAAGAGTTATAATTAAACTGTAGTGGACTTGCATTTGGAAAACGCTTTATCCAAAGTGACATTGCATTCACATTTTATCAGTTCATGCATTCCCTGGGAATCAAACCCATGACCCTAGAATGCAGGAATAAAGGCAGCTTTTCATGGAACCACAGGTCAAAAAATATAACTGTACCAGTTTTTAGCCAAGTAGAGCAAAAGCATTTCTTTGCCAGAACAACATTACCAGAACTAATCTGCATGTCTCTCTGTTTTAGATTCACTGGGCGAGCTCTGAGGAGCAGGTGGGGGATTGTTTAATGCAGGGCAGAGAGAAGGTAAATCTGTTATGCATCCTATATATGTGACAGAGTGGTATCCTGTTACATGACTACAATGTTTAATGAATTTTAAAAACATCTTTAAAGCTTTTTTCTTTATCTCTTTATCTTCCTCTTTGTCCCTCTCTCTTAGCCGGAGTGTGCAAACTACATAAAGCTGGTGCAGCATTATAACACCACCCACCTGTTAGCGTGTGGAACTGGAGCCTTCAGCCCAATGTGTGCCTATATCAGAGTGGGTCAGGGAACACAGGTAAATCTTATATACTAGGAAGAAATCTTAAAAATTGAAAAGAAGATCAATGAGCAATGAAAAATTTGTAAGATAATAAAAAGGGCAGTCAATTGAACACATAAATATAGTGTAATAAATTAAAACAAATTACAATAATGAATTTGAATTGTCTTCAAGGGGTCATGAACTGCATTGTTTTATTATTTTATAATGTTTCCTGGGGTGCACTTATAATGTTAGTATGATTTTTACATTTATTTTTAAAAAAAAAGGCATTTTTAGCCTCTGATCTGACCGCTCTGTTTGAAGGGGCGTGTCTGCTGTGAGTGGAACTCTAAACTCGAAAACTTTTTACCACATTTTTACTATTACAGCTCTCAAGGGTAACTAATTGTGAAAAGAGTTCATTATAGCATTATATTTAGATCTATGGCATTATATTTAGATTGTGGCATGAAAGGTTGCAGTGATGAGCATTGTAGCCGATAACAGACATGCTGAGTGCATGAATGCAGTGATCTCGTCATTTCTGCAAACTCGATTTCTGCAAACTAACAAATGCTTTCAGCAGAACTAACTGTGCAAACACAATGTAAATAAGAGATGCATTAAATATAACGGGAGTTTTGGCGAGAGTCCAAAACTGTCACTGATAAACTCATGCTGTCTGATTGACAGCTCCAGCGAATGTAAAGGGAGCGTTCTTTGATCGCTTTCTATATATAATTTAATCACAGTTTTAATAACAGATAACTTTCATCCTACTAAGAGAAACAATGTGGAATTGACCGTTGAGTCACTGGTTTGATTTACTGACACATAGACAAAGAACATCTGACTGTACATGAATCATTACACATCCGAAAACACTGGTCACAGGTCAGGTATTAGAATTAACACAGTTACTTCCATGTTGTCGAATTTCTGTCGAGTCCATATCATAAAAGTCTGTTAGCAAAGTCTGCTCCAAAATTGTGACCACAGTGAAATTTATCATACAAAAAAATAATGCTCAACTGAGACATTCATTGTTGAAAATAAATAATCACATTCCTAGCATTAGGATGTTATTTTTATTACAGTAATCCTGTATCGCTCTTCTCTCCTCATCATCTCACTAACACGCCAGTGGGCGGGGCCAAAGTTGCAATGATGAAGTAGGCGTTGATTTTCTTGTGCAGAGCCACTCTTTTCACAACGAATTCACTGGCACATTGTGTAATTCATTTAATATTTTGAATTAACTTACAGTCCTGAAACATTGCGATTTATATTTATTCTTTAAGCAAGTTTTTGGCAATGTGTTATGAATATAACTGAAGATTTATTGAGAATGTTTGGACACATTATAATTTATATCGTGGCCACGAATTAAGAATTAGTTCCCTCGTTTTAGTAAATTGTGGCCTTGTTGTACTAATTTATCCCTTGTTTTGCTTCAACTTTAAACAAGGGAACAAATTATTATAATGTGGCCAACGATTTAGTAATACGAGGGAATGAATTAGTAAATCGTGGCCACGGGGCTCTGTAGTTTGAAAAACACTGTGGCCTCTTTTATCGTTGAAACCTTTTTTGTTTTTCAAAGTTAGAAGGTGAATGAACACAATGACATTGGCATGTTTTAAAACCATAATGCGAGTCACAGTTGTTGACAATAAATGCCTCAGTGACCACAGTGTCTTTGAAGGTTTTTATTGTATCGGATGCAGACTGAGGTCGTCGAAAGTTCTCTGGTATCGCCTTGTCCTTCTGTCCGGTTTCTGACTTATATTCCAGAAAACATGTCTTGAGGAGGTCCTGTTTGTCTTCTGAGGAATGTGTTGTAGTGACTCACAGATGAATTGTGTCCAGTGTTGTGCTGTTGTTTGTCACCAGAGACTGTACTGGAAACTACCCCTGTAGTCTGCGACTGTCCCTCTCACTGTGTTCCACACATGAGGGAGTCGTGCAGAGACTCTTGCGATAATTGAAACCAGTCAGAGTGGTAACAAGTTAAAGCATTTAACATCTTAAGACACTAAAACATTGATCGTGTTTTGAGTTCTGAAATCTTTGATTGTAAAAAGATCCAGATGCTGTGTGTCACTGTGAGGTTTAGGAGCACATTTCAGTTTGGAGGGATGTTTGATAATATGATGGCTGGTATTCAGCTTGTGAAAGTTTGCATTTGAAAGGAAAGAAATACATAAAGCATATGGAATTGCATTATCGTTTAAGGAATGTTAAAAATCTGGTGGTTTAGAGAGGCAGAGAATATAGAATGTGACCTACAGCTTCACTGCTGTGTGGAAAAGTTGAAGGTTTAGGCTAACCTGCTAATATTAATACATCAGTGTTGCTAATTTGTACTTTGTCTTCTTATTTTCAGATCTATTTTATGTCCACAGCAGTGTTAACTAAACAAACTTTAAAATTTAAATAAAGCTGAAATAACAATATAAATATTATATTTTAACTTACAAGACCATTAGAATTGCCTTAACAAATAGTTGAAGTACTAAAATTAATAAAAACTGAAATGAAAATAAATTAAACCTAAATAGAAATATATATAAAAAAATACTAAAATATGACAAAATTACTAAAACTAAAATTGAAAAGAAAACTGAAAATTAAATCTTCAAAATTGTAATGAATAGTATATAAGTAATAATAAAAAAGGGAGACTGGTCCACAGATCCTTAATTTAATAAAATATCATATTCTTCATTAGCATAGAAAAGAAGTCTAAAATTTTCTTTGCGGAGGTTTTAAATTTGTTAATGTCTGTTAAACTTTGTAATTTCTCTCTCTCTCTCTTTCCCCAACAATTCCCTGTCATTCTCTCCAGTATCTCTCTAATTAGGAGGCAAAATCCTATCAATACTAATGTAAAAGTGACAGAAAGTAGTTCTGACAGCGCTTTCTTTCTGAAGCGACTTTAACACTCTCTTCTACTGCCTGGTCTCCAGAGAGACAGACAGAGTTTGTTTTAGTGTGTATGACAGGAAGTTTTATCATTCTCACTCTGTTAAAATCTCCAACCAAACATCCAGACAAGCGAAAACAAACATCTCCATCCTCCCAGGAGAGCCCCAGTCAAATTACAGAGCGGCTAATCACAGAGAAGTGAGCTTTATTTAAAGGAACAGGCTAGGAGAAAAGAGCAAAGAGGAGACTTATATTTTAAGGAAACTGAGAATCTGGATTTTCTCCAGTGCCACAATGTGGCCGTCAGCCTTCAGACTTTATTTCCCTCTACTCAGTTTCTGGCAGGTTTCAGGACAGAGACTTCTAGAGCCTTATGAAATCCATTTGAATTTTTCCCAAGTTCTGTTAGAATAGTTTTTTTTTTTTTTTTTCAAATTCAGTTTTTTCCGTAAATATTTTTCTGGACTCTGTTTTAATGGTTACATTTAAATAAAAAAAAGCATGTCTAATTAATTGAAATCATGAAATGATACAATTTAACATCAATGTATTTCAAGTTTAACAAAAAGTATATTTTTAGGGCCATACAGTATGAAAAACATTTAAATTTTTTCTCAAATTTCGTTTGTTGTTCTTTTTTTCAATTTTCTATTTTGATATTCTATTTTAAATCATGTCTAATCAATTAGATTAAAAACAACTTTAAACCACTTTAGGACATTTTATGAAATTTTGTGTTTTGTGCTTTATTTTGGCTGGATTTATGATTAATACAAATTTAGTATCAAACATGGTGGTAATCAAATGAATGGATACAATTTTTTGCAGCACAAAAGATTCAAATAAAAATAAAATAAAAAAAGGAACAAAAATAAAGTGTTCATAATTTTATTATTATTATTATTACTTTGAGAACTACATTCTACACTGTACATTAGTAATATATTTCTGTCACAATTTCTTCAAATTAAACCAAACTTTTATTTTGACTGGTTGTCGCGAAGACCTTTGAGTTTCTGTGTGTATGATATATATATATATATATATATATATATATATACACTCACCTAAAGGATTATTAGGAACACCTGTTCAATTTCTCATTAATGCAATTATCTAATCAACCAATCACATGGCAGTTGCTTCAATGCATTTAGGGGTGTGGTCCTGGTCAAGACAATCTCCTGAACTCCAAACTGAATGTCAGAATGGGAAAGAAAGGTGATTTAGCGTGGCATGGTTGTTGGTGCCAGACGGGCCGGTCTGAGTATTTCACAATCTGCTCAGTTACTGGGATTTTCACGCACAACCATTTCTAGAGTTTACAAAGAATGGTGTAAAAAAGGGAAAAACATCCAGTATGCGGCAGTCCTGTGGGCGAAAATGCCTTGTTGATGCTAGAGGTCAGAGGAGAATGGGCCGACTGATTCAAGCTGA
This sequence comes from Rhinogobio ventralis, assembly GCA_039654625.1. NCBI lineage: Eukaryota > Metazoa > Chordata > Actinopteri > Cypriniformes > Gobionidae > Rhinogobio > Rhinogobio ventralis. The sequence continues at coordinate 16,902,852 of CM077206.1, read as the reverse complement.
TAGAAGAGCAACCTTGACTGAAATAACCACTCGTTACAACCAAGGTATGCAGCAAAGCATTTGTAAAGCCACAACACGCACAACCTTGAGGCGGATGGGCTACAACAGCAGAAGACCCCACCGGGTACCACTCATCTCCACTACAAATAGGAAAAAGAGGCTACAATTTGCACGAGCTCACCAAAATTGGACAGTTGAAGACTGGAAAAATGTTGCCTGGTCTGATGAGTCTCGATTTCTGTTGAGACATTCAGATGGTAGAGTCAGAATTTGGCGTAAACAGAATGAGAACATGGATCCATCATGCCTTGTTACCACTGTGCAGGCTGGTGGTGGTGGTGTAATGGTGTGGGGGATGTTTTCTTGGCACACTTTAGGCCCCTTAGTGCCAATTGGGCATCGTTTAAATGCCACGGCCTACCTGAGCATTGTTTCTGACCATGTCCATCCCTTTATGACCACCATGTACCCATCCTCTGATGGCTACTTCCAGCAGGATAATGCACCATGTCACAAAGCTCCAATCATTTCAAATTGGTTTCTTGAACATGACAATGAGTTCACTGTACTAAAATGGCCCCCACAGTCACCAGATCTCAACCCAATAGAGCATCTTTGGGATGTGGTGGAACGGGAGCTTCGTGCCCTGGATGTGCATCCCACAAATCTCCATCAACTGCAAGATGCTATCCTATCAATATGGGCCAACATTTCTAAAGAATGCTTTCAGCACCTTGTTGAATCAATGCCACGTAGAATTAAGGCAGTTCTGAAGGCGAAAGGGGGTCAAACACAGTATTAGTATGGTGTTCCTAATAATCCTTTAGGTGAGTGTATATATAAAAAAAGGTGAAATGCTGATGAAGGGACTCTTAGAGCAGCTCTGGAGATGAAGTTCATGTCGAGTGTCCTTATATATAAAATATATAAAATTCCATGTAGACGAAACCGTGCCTTTTCATCCACACAGAGACACAGAACATGCAGACTTCATATTTAAATAGTCTTTTGCAGTTTAATATTCACAGACACTAGTCCATGTCGCGATTTGATTAGGTGTACAACCCTACTTTTGATTTATTCATCCATGACATTTTTTTAATGACTGGATTCAGTGGTTCCATCTGCATTTCCCACATCACAGAAATCATAGGTCCCTAGAATTCCTTTCATTCCCTCATTCACGATTTTTATTCCAACCAGGTTCAGAGATCAGAACTCATGGCTGTGAATAGGAAGCACTTTTGGCTCCCTGACCCTCCGGCAGAGGTGAAGGAGAGAGCCACAGGCGTTGTGGGAGCCATAGGCAGGAGATCAGAGAGGGTTTAATTAGAGGAGACAGGCTTCAGCAGGGTGCCTGATAACTCCAGCATTGGAGCTGCAGGCCACCAGCACACGCCTCGGTCTGGAACAGCTACACCCTAAACACTCAGAGACATTAATGAGATGCATACGAGGCACATATGCATCTGAGTACATAAGAGATGGGCTTAGCATTCATATATACACACTACGACGAAGATGGATACAGATACCTGCACAATTATACACACACTCGGCCCTGGAGTGCTGGGATGATATGATGCAGATGTAGCTATGATGACAGGAAAGACTGATAAAGCTACAGAGACACAGACCAGAACCGGAGAGAGAGCGGGTGAGAGGAGCACACACGTACATGCAGGCGAACGCCCCTGCACACATTCCTTCCCTAACATCAGGAATCTAAGCACCGTTTCAGCCCTTTGCACCCATACGCACATCACCTGACACATCACAGCACACCGTTCCCTCTCGCTGTCTTCCCTTTCACCGAAACCCTGCGTTTTCTCATGGGCTTTACACATACTTATACTGTATACTGATACACCCACATCATACCTCACTAACACCTTGCCAGAATAAACACCTAAAAATCTGTTTCAAAACCTGTTGAGCCTATTGAATATAATATAATATAATATAAATGTTAATTACAGTTAAAGGGTTAGTTCACCCAAAAATGAAAATTCTGTCATTAATTACTCACCCTCATGTCGTTTAAACCCGTAAGACCTTCGTTCATCTTCGGAACACAAATTAAGATATTTTTGATGAAATCTGAGAGCTCTCTGACCCCTCCATAGACAACAATTTAATTAACACTTTCAAGGTCCAGAAAGGAAAGACATCGATAAAATAGTCCATGTGACTCCAGTGGTTCAACCTTTATTTTATTAAGCGACAAAAACAGAAATAACAACTTTATTCAACAATTTCTTCTCGTCTGTGTCAGTCTTCTATGCAGTTTACGTTGGCCAGCTCCTGCGTCAGCATCACATGCGTCGTGGTGCTCATGTGAACAGCTTCAGCAAATGGTAAGCAGGCGTTCTGCCATAGCTCTGACGTAACTCGGAAGCGCTGGACTGCATTTACTACGTTAACAGCGTAGGAGACTGACACAGACGTGAAGAAATTGTTGAATAAAGTCATTATTTTTGTTTGTTTTTTGCACACAAAAAGATGCTTCAATGCTTCATAAAATTAAGGTTGAACCACTGGAGTCACATGGACTATTTTAACAATGTCTTTCCTTTCTGGGCCTTGAAAGTGTTAATTAAATTACTGTCTATTGAGGGGTCAGAAAGCTCTCGGATTTCATCAAAAATATCTTAATTTGTTTTCCAAAAATGAACAAAGGTCTTACATGAGGGTGAGTAAATAATGACAGCATTTTCATTTTTGGGTGAACTAACCCTTTAAATGAAAGTGTGTTATGGTTCAAATTTAAATTAATATTATTTTATTAACATCTTTATATGTAATTTCAGAATAACTTGTCTTTGAAATATGGTTTATGTTTACTGCTGAATGTACCGACAAGCATTTATGGTAAACTTAAATATACTGTTAATGTAATTTCTTGTCAGACACACTTCGTTCACACGGATCTGCGAAAATGATTAAAAACGCTGTATTATGCATGCCAGGCCAGTAGTTGGCAATATCATTTTGTAAAGAAAAACTATGCAACTATAGATTGAACACATATATGCATGTGCCTTGACGTTGCAGTTTTCCCAAAATCTTGTTTTTGTAGTTTACACAGAGACAATAACTGTATTGTTTTCAAAAACGTACACTTTGAAACCAGTTTTCAAAAGATGCCGTTTTCAGGCCCCCAAAACGCCGTTGTGTAAATGAATGGCCAAAACACATACGTTTTGAAAATGGTGTGATGTAAATGCCCCCTCAATGTCTAGGCTAGAAGGATACAAACATGTTTAAATCTGAAGACAATAAACACACGACTGTGACAATATTTTTGTTCTGTATTCTTCAAGCCATCTCGAGTATTTTTATAATAAAGTATATTTATAATGAAATGCTAATGGACATAGCATCAAATACAGTATAGAATACTACAAAATAATATACTGTCTGCCTCATTCTGTGATAAGAAGCCACTTCAGATCCCAAATGGAAGTTATTTCAAATACTCGACTGACGTTGTGAAGTGAGTTTGGAGTAAAAACATGTAATGTTTGGTGCATTTTGCTCTGGCAATAGTTCAACTAGTAACAAGTTTATGTAACAATAACGTTAACGTGTTACATTTCTCACCTCCGCTGGATCAATCGCATTCTTCTTCTTCTGAGGTAAATTCAAGGCTTATTCCTCACGGCAATACTCAATGAGAAATGATGAAGCTTGATGCTTTGTTTATCGAGGTGATTGGGGCGTTTACTGGTTTGTGTAGCTCACATGGAAGATTACATGGAATAGCCTGCTCAGTGTGTTGGTGTGGTCACATTAAAAATAATGAGGTCAGACGGGGAAGTTGGTTTTATACAGATTACATAAAGAGAATATTTGTTTTTGATTTAACAGTAGACTTCAAGCTTTCTAAAGACATATCTCTCATGTCTGTGTGGCAAGTATTTGCTGAGTTTTGGTTAATTTTTGTGATGCATTTCAGAAAGTATTTTACTGCTATGTGGAAAAAAAATCCATGCAAATGTAGGGCTGGACGATATGGCCAAAATTTATATCACAATATATTTCTTAATTTCGGTCGATACGATATAATTCCGATATCGATATATGAACTAGAAAAACTGCCAAGAACGGCCACAACGGATGTCTGTACCTACAAAATTCTAAAAAATTAATTTGCCAAATCTATGAAACCTCCTCCTATAAAACGATACAATATTTTAGAAATAAAAACGGTACAAATAAATTAATGTTCACCTTTTATTTGTATTTAGCCTTCATACAAACAAGAAATGTGAAATCACGTCAAATAAACATAAGACTCACACTCACTTTATTAATATTAATATCTTTAAACTATAACATAGGCTGATTATATTATTCTTAATATAGATTAAAACAAAAGTGGAACTGCTATATAATCGCCATTGGCTAGTTAATTTTTTTTATTTACCTGCCAGACTGATATACTATTTTATTTATATTAGTGCTGTCAAATCGATTAACCGCATCCAAAATAAAAGTTTGTTTACATAATATATGTGTGTGTACTGTGTATAATTATTAAGTATATATAAATAAGCACACATGCATGTATATATTTAAGAAATGTTTTTTATATTTTTATATAAAATATTAATATTTATATATAATATAAATTATATATATAGTATATACATGCAAATATTTCTTAAATATATACAAGCATGTGCGTGTATTTATATATACACTCACCTAAAGGATTATTAGGAACACCTGTTCAATTTCTCATTAATGCAATTATCTAATCAACCAATCACATGGCAGTTGCTTCAATGCATTTAGGGGTGTGGTCCTGGTCAAGACAATCTCCTGAACTCAGAATGGGAAAGAAAGGTGATTTAAGCAATTTTGAGCGTGGCATGGTTGTTGGTGCCAGACGGGCCGGTCTGAGTATTTCACAATCTGCTCAGTTACTGGGATTTTCACGCACAACCATTTCTAGAGTTTACAAAGAATGGTGTGAAAAGGGAAAAACATCCAGTATGCGGCAGTCCTGTGGGCGAAAATGCCTTGTTGATGCTAGAGGTCAGAGGAGAATGGGCCGACTGATTCAAGCTGATAGAAGAGCAACTTTGATTGAAATAACCACTCGTTACAACCGAGGGATGCAGCAAAGCATTTGTGAAGCCACAACACGCACAACCTTGAGGCGGATGGGCTACAACAGCAGAAGACCCCACCGGGTACCACTCATCTCCACTACAAATAGGAAAAAGAGGCTACAGTTTGCACGAGCTCACCAAAATTGGACAGTTGAAGACTGGAAAAATGTTGCCTGGTCTGATGAGTCTCGATTTCTGTTGAGACATTCAGATGGTAGAGTCAGAATTTGGCGTAAACAGAATGAGAACATGGATCCATCATGCCTTGTTACCACTGTGCAGGCTGGTGGTGGTGGTGTAATGGTGTGGGGAATGTTTTCTTGGCACACTTTAGGCCCCTTAGTGCCAATTGGGCATCGTTTAAATGCCACGGCCTACCTGAGCATTGTTTCTGACCATGTCCATCCCTTTATGACCACCATGTACCCATCCTCTGATGGCTACTTCCAGCAGGATAATGCACCATGTCACAAAGCTCGAATCATTTCAAATTGGTTTCTTGAACATGCCAATGAGTTCACTGTACTAAAATGGCCCCCACAGTCACCAGATCTCAACCCAATAGAGCATCTTTGGGATGTGGTGGAACGGGAGCTTCGTGCCCTGGATGTGCATCCCACAAATCTCCATCAACTGCAAGATGCTATCCTATCAATATGGGCCAACATTTCACAGTATTAGTATGGTGTTCCTAATAATCCTTTAGGTGAGTGTATATGTGGTAGTGGGCGGGACTAATGCGCAAACGGCAATCTCATTGCCTGGCGCTCATCCATTACCTTCACTGTTTTGATTTCAGCAAATCAGTTTGAGCAACGCTGACAACGTGATTAATATTCATGAACCCAGCTCATCAGTCTTTAGTGCGTTGTGTATTGTTATTAATAGAAGAATTAGTAGTAGTAGTATTATCTTATTAATAATTAATATGATCTATTACTATTATATTTTTCTCACAGAAACACTGAATGACCAACAATATCTTAAGCACCACCACCAGTCCTAAGTTCAGTTAAAATATATGTTAGGGCTGTATGTGTGTGTACTGTGTATAATTATTATGTATATATAAATACACACACATTAATGTATATATTTAAGAAATATTTGCATGTATATACTGTATGTGTATATATATATATATATATATATATATATATATATATATATATATATATTATATATGTATATATCATTTTTATTATATACATATAAATATTTTATATATAAATATAAAAAACATTTCTTAAATATATACATGTGCGTGTATTTATATACACATAATAATTATACACAGTACACACACATTATGTGAACACAAACTTTTATTTTGGATGAGGTTAATCGCGATTAAACGATTTGACAGCACTATTATAAATAAAACAGTTTATCAGTCTGGCGAGTAAACTAAAAAATGTACTAGCCAATGGCGATTATATTGCTAAGGTATGTGTAGACGGTTGTCATATCACCGTTATTGAAAAAAATTATATTGCAATATATATTGATATTGAATTATTGTCCAGCCCTATGCAAACGCACATTCATCGACCCCAGAGGGTTAAAAGGCATAGGTAGCTCACTTGGTTTTGGACCAGACCTTAACATACTAGTAATTCCACCAACACTGATCTCTCACCTAACATTTCAACCCTCCTAACTATACGCAACACGATTGCTAAACCTCATTCAAATCTGAACCATGTGCTTGTGAGTTTGCATGTGTGCATGACTTAACCAGCCTTAAGGTGTGCTGATTATCATGTGAATCTCGTACTATTTCATCTCATCTACGCCACAAATGTTACTTCGGGCACATCATCTGCTTAAACAAGCAGATATGCAACCCACAACCATGTGTGTAGGCCACGAGTGTTGATGCTATCAGTCTGGTTATCACAAGACTGTGTTAAGTAAGATTTGTACATTTACATTATGGCCCCTTGACATATACCCTACGTAGACCACAGCCAACCTTAATGATTTATACCCATAATTCTCCCATGTTAACAGCACGCTTCATAAAGTAAAACTATAGTTATGGGTTTGGCTAAGGATTTATTTCCATTCCAGTTTTGTATGAAGTTAGAGGAGCGAATGATCGGAAAAAAACATCTACCTGCTGAAAGAGTAGAAGAATGATCTAAAGACAGGAAATGATGGATGGACTGGTGTTATATGTCTGGTGTTTGTTTCTCCAGGATCACACGGTGTGAGAACACATAAATCAAGCTTGTGAAAGCCTGTTCTGCGACACATGTTGCACAGCTTATACCGTCACCTTCTGGTTAAAGTGAGCTTTGCAGTAACGGTAGAGAGAAAGTGATTCTTCAAAGGGGCTTTTCATGTGAGGAAGGACTTGGATGTGTGCACTCGAATCTCATTTTACCCTTCATTGCTTCACCTGGATGGTATATTTCCCCTGAGACTGCAGGAAATGCAGTGGAGGCCTGTGTGTTTTATGATGAAAAGCCACTGTAATATACAGTGATACTGATGTGTTAATACATTATATATACGTGATACAAATCGCCCGAAGGCTGACTGGCTATTTTTTGCGGTGTTTTCTTCTTCTTGCTGCAATGCTAAGAACTGCAGTGTCAGATTTCTGTTTTGTCTACCCTTCTGAAAATACCAGCTTAGACCAGCACGTCTTTCCTTGCTGTTCGCCAGCAAAACTACTGGAGCTAGTCGGCCAGCAGGATCTTTCTGTTAAAGCTGGTTTACCAACTCTTGCTGGTTAGGTTTTAAGAACCTAAAGGGGATGCCAGCATCTTGTGCTGGGGACCAGCATACCAAATACAATATATGCTGGTGACCAGATGGTATTTTAAGTGAGGATAATATCATGAGAAAAAATAATCCATCTTCCAGATGGAGATACTTAAAATTTTTTTGTGTTAAATGATTATTATTTTTAATAATATTTTTTTATTATTATTATTATTAGTAGTAGTAGTAGTATATTAGAAACATATACACTAAGGTTCAAAGGGTTGGGGTCAGTAAGATAAAAAAAAAAGGGGGATTAAAACTTTTATTCAGCAAAAATGCATTAAATTGATCAAATAAATATTAAGCAGCACACCTGTTTTCAACATTGATAATTATAAGAAATGTTTCTTGATCATCTTATAATGATTTCTGAAGTATCATATGATACTGACTGAACACTGTAGTAATGGCTGATGAAAATTCTGCTTTTCCATCACAGAAATAAAATACATTTTAAAATATATTAAAATAGAAAACAGTTATTTTAATTTGCAATAATGTTTCACATTTTACTGTATTTTTTATCAAATAAATGCAGTCTTGGTAAGCATAAGAAAACTTAAAAATCTCACTGACCCTAGACTTTTGAACAATAGTTGTGTGTATATAACTTTTACATGTGCTTTTTCTATTATATTTAGCATTTTAAATGGTAAAAATGGTAACACTTTATTTTAAGGTGACATAGTTACATGTTACTACATGTACTAACAGTAAATTATGCATAATTACAAGTAACTAACCCTAAAACAAACCCTAACCGTAACTATAGTAAGTACATGTAGTTAATTCATATTAATCAGTACTTATTTGAGTAAGTACAATGTAACTATGTCACCTCAAAATAAAGTGTAGCCGTAAAAATTACCAAGCTAGTCCACATAAGTTGGTAAATGTGTGTGTTTGTATGTGTTCCAGCAGGAGCGAGGGTTCAGGTTGGAGTCTGATCACATAGAGAGTGGCAAAGGAAGATGTCCATTCCATCCCAACAGCCCTTTAGCATCCACTGTGTACCGTAAGTATTCATCCATTCTTGCAGCTTCAGTCTCCTTCAGTCCTCTGTCTGTTCATCTATTTAATATTCTCAGCCTTTGCCCTCCTTTCGTTTACAGCCAAATATCTTTCATTCCATCATGTCTTTATTTATCTGTAGCTTCCCTCGTCTCCTTTTCAGTGTGATGTTCAGAATGTGTGTATTCTTGCGTTGTCAAAAGGAAAGAGAGTGCATTTTGAGCCAGGGGCCACTGAGCACAAAAGCTCTTTAATAACTCACTTCAGCTCGAATCCTTCAGAGCGCTCGTTCACATGGCGACAGGGGATCTGATTGAGAGATGAATTTGATGACTTCCTTTCTGACAGCAGCTGCAGACTTTATTCAGCTGAGCTTTTAATTTAGACTCTCCCAGTCGGCACCAGCATCAGGATCGTTCATTATAAAGAATGTTTAGATGCTAAATTGATATTGCCCTGTAGATCATTACTTCTTGACTTACTGCAGGATTTATTACACACACTGGAGAAATGGAGGCAATTATTTACCAGTGTCTGCAGTGCCACCTAGTGGTGTCCAAATGTATGATAAACAGAACACCAAAACTATTATGCATTAATGTTTAGGGATCACCATTGTCAGTAAATGTTGAGGTATAGGCCTACTATTGTAAAATGTTGTGTGAAATCATAGTATTACTGAACTGATTTAGGACTCACCTCTTTTAAGAGATATTTAATAGTTATAAGTTATAGGTCACACTTTAGATTAGGGTCCAATTCTCACTATTAACTAACTATTAACTATACAACTTTTGCCACAATAAACTCCTCATTACTGCTTATTAATAGTTAGTAAGGTAGTGGGTAAGTTTAGGTATTGGGTAGGATTAAGGGATGTAGAATATGTTTGTTCAGAGTAACGTATTAAAATGTGTTTTACAAGTACTAATAAACAGCCAATATGTAATATGCATGCTAATAAGCAACTAATGAGAATTGGACCCTAAACTAAAGTGTTACCAAGTTATACATTGTTAAATAACTGCTTAATCAATAATAATAATAATAAAAAAAACACTAATTAAATACAGCAAGACTTTCTTGATTTCATTCCATAATACTAATTGTTGTTTTTCATTCATGTCTTTTAATTCATGTTTGATTGACAGGAGGGGAGTTGTTTGTGGGCCTGTACACTGATTATTGGGAGAATGATGCCGCTCTGTATCGTCTAGGCAACCACAGCTTCATTAGGACTGAAGTGGGTGACAGACAGCAGCTGAATGGTGAGAGAAAACCGAAACTTAACTTAGAAATCCCTGTTGAAAATATGCATGGATGATGGTGGCCTGGTGTCCTCAAGAGTTTTTGCCAACCTACAAGCCACATATCATTTGAATCACAGTCAATTTAAAGGCACTATATGTAAGATTTTTGTATTAAAATATCCAAAAACCACTAGGTCAGTGTTAGTTTGTTCACTTGTGTATTTACTTTATCCCAAATGTTTTCAACAATGTGTAAATACAGAGAAATTTGCATTTTAACCGGTGTAATGACCTGTCAATGGCGTTGTGTCCGCGTTATACTCGGTTTCCGCCTTTACTGGCATAGAAACAATAGCAACACAGTGAGTCTCCTGGAAAATGTGGAAGAAGTAGTTGTAGCGCCTAGTGTGTTGTTTCGCACAGTCATCATGGAGTCATCACGCTAAAATGTGTGTGTGTGTGTATATATATATTTATATATATATACTGTTTTATTTACTTATTCTGAACTTTTTTATTATTTATTTAAATATTTATGTATTTTTGTTTGTTTAATTTGATTTTTATTTATTGTATTATTTACTACAAATTTCACTACAAAAAGAAACTATATTAAAGCTATTTAAACTGGCCATGCATTTTCTTTTTATTATAAAACTGTTAAGTTCTTTGATATTTGTAGAAGAAAAAAAAACTATTTTACTGCCACAAAACAATGGAAACTTATTTATAGCTGCTGGATACAAAAAGATTCAAGAGTGATGCACAGGCTGCCCTGTGTGTGGTTTTGAGAAGCCTGTGGCATCCTGCTGTGAGCTGGTTGAATGTTTCGCTTTGCTGTATATCTCATCCTGCAGCCATACGGGAGCTCTGGCCTTCGGCCCAGATAGCTACAACTGAGCCCATGATGATGCTTTTACCATGCGTATCACCGAAGCAAAGCTTGTGCCCTCATCGTGGGTGCAGTTAGCACATCAGCTCCACGCCAAAAGATAGATTCAGAATGGCGTACTACAATACTACTACTACTACTACTACTATTTTTGCTATATGTACTGTAAACTGTGCTCAGAATTCAACTGTTCTGTATAGATGGAATACATACTGGATCTTCAACAATTGCCAGAATGTGAATTTAAGTACAGATAGTTTTGTCTTTTAAATTCTAATTGGATGATGCATGAATGAAGCTTGTAAAATGCAGATAAATGCATAATTGAGATGGCACTTTAGAGTTGCAATGCACAAACAGCCTATGTCAGCAATGTATTATAGTGATATTACCATGCCTATGTACACATTTCAGAGTGTATTAAATGTGCTGGAAGAATATATTATTTTTAACATTTGTAAAATGCTATTTTAAGATTAATCGCAATTAATCACATCTAACATAAATGTTTGTAAATATATAATATATATACATTTTGTGAAATATTATTCAAATGTAAAACAACTGTTTGAATATTTCAATCTAACAATTCTATTTGAATATATTTTAATTTTTAATTTATTTCTGTGATGCAAAGCTGAATTTTCAGAATCACTACTCCAGTCTTCAGTGTCACATGATCCTTCATATATATATATATATATATATATATATATATATAAACAAACACGTGTGTGTTTACTAACTTTTATGTTAGATTGCGATTCATCGTTTTGACAGCGCTAATATTTACTGTCTTTTCTGTCTTTTTACAGTCTTTACTGTTTTCCCTTATATTACCTTATATTATTACTGATTGAAAACATTCCAAGGACTCATCTCAAATAGCAAAAATAAAAAAATGGTAAAACAAAAAAAGAAAAAGGAGAAAATAGATAAATAAGTTGTATACCGTAAATATAATACACATACAAATAACACAAAATAGTGACTCTTTTATTTACAAAATATTTGATTAAATGCAAAATATTAAAGGGATAGTTCACCCAAAATGAACATCATTTACTCACCCTCAAGTTGTTCCAAACCCGTAAATTTCTTTGTTCTGCTGAACACAGGACGATATTAGGAAGAATGTTTGTAACCAAGCAGACAAAGCCCCCCATTAACTACCATAATAGGGAAAAAAAATACTATGGTAGTACAATGGGGACGAGATCTTTTCCAAATATCTTCCTTTGTGTTAAGCAGAACAAAGAAATTTACAGATTTGGAACAACTTGAGGGTGAGTAAATGATGACAGAATTTTCATTTTTGGGTGAACTATCCCTTTAATTCATAAACTGTGTTATAACAACTGGATACTACTTGCTGAATTGAACATGCAATGAAGTGATACCAGGGGCGGCGTTTACATATGGCAGAGTATGGAAGTTGCCATACCCTGGCATTCAGACAAGCAGGGGAAATAAACTGCTCATGATGCTGCTCTTTAGTTCTGTTGCAGCTTTGAAAAGCAAATTTAAACAGTCTACCGCCGTGTCCTAACAAGACGCGATGCGACAAGATTTTCAGCGGCAAACCAGACTCAACCCTAGATCAATCAATCAAAAATCACAGCCAATCAGAAGAGCGTGTGGGCGGGCTTTCTGCAAGCACACTGACAACGAAATTGATAAGTAGCCTACAATATCGAATTCCTAAATAGTACACATGCATAATTAACCAGTTTAATCCCACATTTTTTCTTGCAAATTGGGTACATGCATTTTACTCCTTAGACCTCCCTAACACACAAATTGTATCCCCTATTTGATTTTATGTTGGTTAAGTTAGTGAAATATTAGGTTTTATATTTGGTCACAATAGTGACTGGTGGGAAACAGTATAGTCAGAATTCATACAAATGTATGCACATCTGGGAGGTCAAACACATCTAGTAGTTTTGAACTATGTGGAAATGGACGGATGATATACTACCGTTCACAATTGTGTTCACAACAAATTTATACCTTGTATGAGCAAAATATATATGCAGTAGTATAATTCTCAAAATATATCAGTAGTAGATCCTTTAAAGAATATATGTACAAAATATGATAGTTCTATCTGTTAATTAAGGTGTTTTACTGCTTTTTGTAGTAGTCTGGGAAAGACATCTCGTCTAGATGTGCAAGCAGGATCTGGTCATGTGACCTCTCACACTAGTCACATGACATTGGTATCATTTTAATCAAGACAATCTATTTTTTCATTTAAAAGTTGAATTTCTTGCCCAAAGCCAACAACAACACTTCAGAGCTTTCAGAAATAAGAAAAAAGACGTGGTCACAATTGTGACCAGTGGGATTAAACGGGTTAAAAATACATACTGAGTGACTGGCTTTTTGGCTTTTGGCTTGCTCAATTGCTCACACTATATGATAATTGAAATGAGCTGGATTGCATCACCGTTTTCTCAAGAACGGCTGTACAGCCGAATCAAATTCTGTTGCATTATTTTCCTGTTTAACACTGGGAAGCTGCTTTGCAGCAATTAGCATTGTAAAAAGCACTATATAAATAAAGGTGACTTGACTTGACTTGACTGAAACCCTTTTTTAAGTCATAGAATACACTTGTTTGTTCACCTTGACAGTTTGAACATAGTTGTTTTCTTAAATTTTTTTTCAAGATCTGAGGTGAATTATCCATTGTTGGTTTCAGTAAGGATGTCTATAAGGTCACGAAAAAAATCACTTTAAATTCTTTTTACATTAAATAAAGCACGTAATCTGCACTTGTTATACTTTGTATGTTGTTCCAGCCTAGCCTGGCTCTGCCCTCCTACGTACTTCCACTCAATTTTCATTTTCCTTCAGTACTCCTTCTGGGATTGCTGTATATTCTCTGGTTTTCTCCGGTCAAATTTTAACCGGTCCAATCAGCGAACAGAGGGAGTGGCTGAGAACGATGACATTGATGTTGTGCGTTAGTTTGAGATGACATACGTCACGACCAAACGTTAGCGATTGGTTATGGCAGATCCAAAGTGGCTCTGGGCAGATCCAATAGTTTTAAACTTCAACAGAGTACCCACCTTCAAGGAAGTTAACGCTTGTCAATGGAGAGTGGCCAGACTCTCTGTACAACTGAAATGTACGAGAGTCTGGTAGGACCAGGCTAGTTCCAGCCACAACGCCGCATAAATAAAAACAGTAGCCTAAAATATTAGGACGCGTTTGGTTAGGACACAGTGAAGGCTTATAGGACTGTTTCAGTATTTGCATTGATTTTGTATTGTTGTTAAATCTGTTGTTAAGTTCTTTAAATGGATTTTTGTTCACATTTTGTTTAGATATAATGTGATTATTTGGGAATGTCGTTGTTGTATGGCCAGAAGGACTTATGCCATACCCTAGGTATGTTTTGTGAAACGCCGCCACTGAGTGATACTATATGAAACGTATCATTGCATACTGTATTCTGTTTCACACACTATTTTTGCACAGTATGCAGAAATAAGTACGCTAGTATTCATTCTAAAGATTGTACATTCTTGTGTGCATTCTCAGACAGATGATGAGTCTGTGAATAAGAGTGCAGTGTCATCTCACACTTCTCACATATGATTATCATACAGAAAGAAAGAGAGCGAGGTGTTTGACACATACCATCCATCTCTGTGAGACCTATTCACATCCATTCAGACATAATAAAACTCGGTCAAATACTATCACATCCTGAGGTCATCTGCTCGATAACATACAGGTGCTTAATGCAGAGCACAAAACCATGGAGACTTTCACGTTTTCTGTGTGCACTCGATAGTCTGAGGTAGAGGTCTGTTCATGTTTTGAATGGTGTTAACTAGTCTTAAGTGTTCTCGCTTCTGACTCACAGAGCGCTGAAGATCTAATCCCACTCATGCTCACTGCACAATGCTATAGCAGCCCGACATGCAGATCACACTGCATAGTAAGATTTATTATTGGATTATATAGGACAAATG
This sequence comes from Rhinogobio ventralis, assembly GCA_039654625.1. Lineage (NCBI taxonomy): Eukaryota > Metazoa > Chordata > Actinopteri > Cypriniformes > Gobionidae > Rhinogobio > Rhinogobio ventralis. The sequence goes on along the minus strand of CM077206.1, from coordinate 16,887,812 downwards.
CATTTTGCACATAAAATGACACGTATATCACCCGTGTTGTTTTGCATGTTGAAGACTCTTCATCCTGTAATTATAGACCGGTGCTATCTGAGTAAATACACTACAGCAGCCATATCACCCTGTAGCCCAAGACTGGTTTCCCACTGAAGCTAAGCAGGGCTGAGCCTGGTCAGTACCTGCATGGGAGATCAACTAGGAAAACTAGGTAGCTGCTGGTAGAGGTGTTAGAGAGGCTAGCAGGGGGTGCTCAACCTGTGTAGGTCCGAACGCCCCAGTATAGTGATGGGGACACTGTACTGTAGCAAGCAACCGTCCTTCGGATGAGACGTTAAACCGAGGTCCTGACTCTCTGTGGTCATTAAAAATCCCAGGATGTCCTTCGATAAAGAGTAGGGGTGTAACCCCGGCATCCTGGACAAATTTGCCCATTGGCCTCTGTCCATCATGGCCTCCTAATAATCCCCATATACGATTGGCTTCATCACTCTGTCTCCTCTCCACCAATAAGCTGGTGTGTGGTGGGCGTTCTGGCGCAATATGGCTGCCGTCGCATCATCCAGGTGGATGCTGCACATTGGTGGTGGTTGACGAGATTCCCCCCTTCCATGTAAAGCGCTTTGAGTGCCTAGAAAAGCGCTATATAAATGTAACAAATTATTATTGAATTATTATTACTACTAGTCAAAATTTTGGAATAATTATTTATTTTTTTGTTTTATGATAGAAGTCTCTTATGCTCGCCATGGTTGCATTTATTTGATCAAAATACATTAACATTGTGAAATATTATTACAATTTAAAGTAACTGTTTTCTCTTTTAAAATATAATTTATTCCTGATGGCAAAGCTGCATTTTCAGCATCATTACACCAGTAACAAATCAAAGCAGCAAATCAGCATATAGAATGATTTCTGAAGGATCATGTGACACTGAAGATTGGAGTAATGATGCTGAAAATTCAGCTTTGCCATTACAGGAATAAACTACATTTTAGAATATATTAAAATAGAAAAGTATAAATTGTAATACAGGGTTCCCACACGTCCTTGAAATCCTTGAAAGTTTGTGAATCTGAAAAAAAAAAAAAATTCAAGGCCCTGGAAAATTTTTGAAAATAAAGTTACATAGATACAGAAAGTGCTTGAATTTATTTTGTGCAAGAAGTTTTCTGGAAAAAATGCCAAATTCCGGTCCGCTAATGTGTTGTTTCGCCAACACTTTGTGGCCTATGTATACTAGCTTGCTTGATTTACGTTGGTTACGTGCATTTACGTGTGTAACAGTTAGTCCACTGGAGGCAGGCTTAGATGAACCCAAGTGCAGTTTTATTTACAGCGTGAACAAATACAAAACAAACTAAGACTTGACTCATGAACAGACTTGACTATAAACACTAACCAACAGCGGGTTACAACAAACAATACTTGACAAGGACCATGGCAAACATGAGGGCTTAAATACACAAAGACTAATGACTAGACAAGGGACACATGTGAACAACATGAGGCTAAGATCTTTTCAATAAAATCCATGCAAAAGTTAATATCAGATCATTTTAGAATACAGTATAGGATGTACCGAATATTCTTCAGTTTTATGCAAAACCGAAATACAACAAATAGAATATCAGATCTCTGTCATATGGCCAAAAATAAATGCAAAAAAATGCTTTTTTGCATAGTTGTGTTTAACACATGAAAACTGTAATTTTATTATGCCACAGTCGCTGGCGCCATTTCTGCTTTTCCGGTCATGAGTATGAGGTAACGCAGCTCTGTTTATCATATTAGATGCATTTGAGTGTGTTGAAAATAATGTTATGACGTTACTCTGTGCATTTGCTCGGAGGCTGCTATGATACTGCAGTAAGAGTAAAGTGTTTCTGCTAAATAAAACCGGAAACCGAGGATAATGCAGATATGACGCAATTGATAGGCGACTCTCTCACACGTCCCAGTTCCTTGGTTAAAATAGCAATTTTCTCACGATTTACAAATAGTTGGAAACATTTGGGATATTGTAAGTACTCAACTGAACAAAATATATAACACTGGGCAAGTGGTTTTTGGATATTTTACTGAAAAAATGTTACATAGTGCACCTTTAACAATAAAATAAAACAAACACAAACAAAATACCCACAAGGGGAAAAACCAACTTAACATAAACTAAACACGAAGAGCAGGAACGTAAAAAGCACAACAGGGAACAGATGACAATGATCCAGCACAGGACTGAAGACACAAGGAGATTAAATGGGGGACAAACAAGGCAGGTAATGGGGAAGAACAGGTGGGGCAAATTAACCAATAATCAGATAACAAGAGGGGTGGGGTCAAGACAATAGACAGGAGAGCACATGACACAAGGAACATGTGACAAGCCATGTGCTCACACCAAACATGACAAACACAAGCACATGCACAGAAATGACCAAAACCCAACATGTGCTACACAAGACAAGACAGACATGTGACCGTATCTTACAAGGTAACACGATGTAACCTTGCTCTCACTTGAAATGTGTCCCCACAAGTCCTTGAAAGGTCCTTGAATTTGAAGTTAACCAATTTCACAATATTACTGTTTTTACTGTGTTTTTGATCAAACAAATGAAGCTTTGGTGAGCATAAGAAACTTCTTACAAAAACATTAAAAAAAAAATATTCCAAACTTTTGAATGCCAGTGTATGTTTCTGCACACTCAGAAAAAAAGGTACAAAAGCTGACACTGGGGTAGTACCTTTTCAAAAGGTACACTTTTGTTCATTTTAGGTACTAATATGTACACTTTATGTACTAATATGTACCTTTAAGGTACCAATATGCACCCTTTAGGTACAAAAGTGTACCTTTTGAAAAGGTACCGCCCCAGTGACAGCTTTTGCACCTTTTTTTCTGAGAGTGTGTGTAATTCTAACCATATATCTTTGTATTTCCTTTTTTTCTTTTCCTAGAGCCCAAGTTTGTGGGTTCAGCAGTGATCCCTGACAATGATGATCCTGCTGACGATAAGGTCTACTACTTCTTCACGGAACGAGTGGCCAACATGGAGGGAGGAAACAAAGCCGTCTACACCAGAGTGGGCAGAGCCTGTGCGGTACGGCACGTAGATGCCAAAAACATCGTAACCTATAATAGTTAGAGAAAGCTTTCTTTTTAGCATTCTCAATAGCATCTGGTCAGCTGTCCAGACTCCTTTTACTCATGACATCAAATACAACAGAGAGAGAAAATATAAGCAACTTTCTTTTGCAAAACATTATACATTATACATGATAAAATGCTTGCAAAAATTTTAGTAAAAATACTTTTTTGAATGGCTGTCAGTGGAGAAAGATGCTTTTTGTCATCATAATGAGGCAATATTTTACCGGCATCATGGTGGCATACATTTCCAAAGCTACCCAATCAAGCATTGACCAATGACTTTTGTCTTTGTCGAGATGTTGTGCTGCAAGATAGCACCACCCACAGGTTATGTGAAATGAAGTGTCTTTTTATCTTTTCCCCTCTGTCAGAATGACCAGGGTGGTCAGAGAATGCTGGTAAACAGATGGAGCTCTTTCCTGAAGACTCGTTTGATCTGCTCAGTGGCTGGACCCAACGGCATTGACACACACTTTGATGAGCTCGGTAGGGGACGTTCTACTTTCTGTCCTCCTCTCTGGTGGTCTTTTTCATGCCTGTCATAAAACATGGAAGTATTCACCTTGTACCTCATCACGGAATTTTGTAATTCTAAACATATGCCTGATATGGGATGAAACCTAATTCGTTTACTTTCACTCCACACGAAAACTTTGTAGCTTGTGTATGATGCAAAGAATATATTACACTGGTTGCCAATACTAGGACACACTAAAATTGAATATAAGTGTTACTATTTAAGATAAGTAGATTAAAAATGTAATGCATTCATTGCCTTTGCATTCCTTGCTATATTTATACAGCTGGAAAAGGAGAATTTCTCAAACCTGTCTTATTCTGTAGTGCAAGAAATTGTTTGTAATGTTAGCCTATAAATCTTGTATATATACTTACATAAAATCAACCTGAAACAGTATGTCATCTAGTTAACTTTGACATATTTGGGGCGCAATACCCTAATCTTGCAAACTATATGAATGCAACTTTTGATTTGGTTCTTGTCTTGGTAATATACAGCGGAAGTCACTGTCATGCTCTGAGCAATATCTGTAAAGCATTGACGCCGGATACATCAAGACTGTACCGCTTGACCAAAATAGGCACAATAGCACAGAAAGAAGAAAACTGCATTGTTTAGCTTCAGTGATGAGCCGTTTCTTCCAGCTCAGTGATTCTATTCATCAGATGCCTCAAAGCAAAACTGCTGATAAATCAGTTTTTGCTTTTTCGCATTTTGCCTTTCGCTATAGAGATTTCATCAAGTATGCATCTGTCCATCCGGATGAATTTGCAATAGATCTCCATGTCTTTACAGTATTTATCACATTGAGTATAAGCCAGCTGTGTGAATTGAAAATCCAAATCTGTTTCACCAGCTGTGTTGCTTAACTATCTCCAAACTTAGTAATCTTAAGAAGGCTCTCGCTGATGATCGCTTTGACTTTCAGATGAAAGCTCATTTGTTTCTTCACTGACATCCTATTAATCACTTCATCTGTTCCAAAGATCATCAGAGATGTAAAGTACAAGATGTTTATTTTGACACTGCCATTTTGGCTGTCGTTGTTTGTATTTTATATACTTGATCATATTTTCCTTATGTTTATTATTTTATAATGAAAAAGGTGCTGATTGGCTTTGATAGTAAATGTAAAGACACATGAAAGCAGTTTTATATTATTAATCCTCAAGTGTAAATTCTCTTATCACATTTTTCATCCCCACTATGCCTTTTGTTATTTGTATTGTTGGATTATTTATTGTTTTATCATATGAGTGATTCTATAATTGGAGATACATTTTACATTTCAAAAAGTCAAAATCAAAAATCACTAACAGACATTCTTTCCAGTATTCTTGTTGAAAACATATTCAATTGTAATAATTAAGTGCCAAACACGTTACTTCCTTTTTTACTTTTACTTTTAACGAAAAAGTAATTTCTTTATAGTATTGTTTGTCAACTCTGTTACAGACAAATTAGGCAACTTTTTTTTAGAAAATTTCTACACATTGCATAATTTGTCTGTAACAGAGTTGACAAACAATACTATAAACAAAAATAATTTTTCGTTAAAAGTAAAAAAAGGAAGTAACGTGTTTGGCAAGCACTGAATTATTAAAATGTTATATGTTTTTAATTAAAAATTATTCTACACATTGCCCTAATTTGTCTGTAACAGAGTTGACAAAAAATACTATAAAGAAATAACTTTTTCATTAAAAGTAAAAAAGGTCAACTAAATTAGGCGATATGTAGAAATAACATTGGTAACAGAGTTTGACGGTAACAGGATTGGCAATTTTAAACTTTTTAGCCAAAAACTCCACTTGCTAGCATAAATGCTAAGAGCGCATGGCACTAATGATATCATGATTAAAAGACTTTTAAACAACCCACCGTGTGATCAGTGATAAACTCTATTTTCCTTTTGATTTTGTGGTAACAATTTTGACATTTTGCATAACTCTTGGTTTAAGAACTTTTTAGATTAAAATATTAACTTTTAGTGCTTCAGATCTTATTAGTAAGGGAAAGTGACATCATTTTCTGTATCTTACATAGTTGTGGGAGATAATTCAACCAATTTAAAGGCAAAGTAGGGTACGGTAACAGAATTTATGGACACACATTTTTAAAAATAAAATGTATTTTAAAACAATTTAATATGGTAGAATTAGGAAAATTACTATTTAGGGCTTTTATAAATAAAATAAATGAAATATTACCAAAAGACAAGTAAAATAAAATATTTTCATTATGCAATGATATATGAAGGAAAAATACACTGACTAATTCGGACAACAAGAAAATACACCTTTTACAGAAAATATTATATTGTTATGGCCTGTAACATCTTGTGATCCATGACAATGAGTAAGAAATTATTAAAACAATTAAAAATAAAAAAAATTGAAAAAAGCAGAAAATAACAATTTTGACTTAGCACACCGAATGTACCTGCAATTATAGAATCAAACATACATTATAATTTAGTTTGTTCAGTGCTAATAAAAATGTCAGAGAACCGTGAACATATGAATGTGTTTTAAAATTCAAGTAAATATTTCAGGACAAAGGGGTAACAAAAAAGTTGGGGAATTTCTGCTGTAGGAAATTAATTTCAAATTCTGGTACATTAACATAATTGAATGTAACCCTTACTCTAAATCAGAGGGCACCGGCTGATTAATGATGTTGCTCCAGGACCAACAAATTCAACATTATTTGACGACGATACATTTTTGTGTGCATCTTTGTGTTGTTTTAGAGGATGTGTTTGTGCTGCGGAAGAAAGATGAGAAAAATCCAGAGATCTTTGGTCTGTTCAGCACCACCAGGTGGGTGAGGTCACATGTATATCACTCTTATATTCCTGTTTATTTTAACAAACAGCAGTCTGGACACTCATCTGCATCTATTTTTTTTCACTCAGCGCTGTTTTTAAAGGATACGCCGTGTGCATGTATAACATGGATGACATCCGTGCAGCGTTTAACGGGCCTTTTGCACACCGGGAACGGTCTGACCACCACTGGAAGGTGTACGATGGCAGGGTCCCCTACCCGCGACCTGGATCGGTGAGTAATATTAGCTTGAGTGATCCATCAGTCACTTTGTGTCATAATCTTTTTGTTATATCAGAAATCGCTGTGTACAAAATTTCACGATGTGTTGCGTTTACACCTCTGACACACGCTGTCCTTTGGCGGCCCACTTGAGTGAACGTTGAATTTTGAATCTTATTTCTTCAGACACAGAGAAGCTCTCATGGCAGATAAGTCTATTTTCAGCATGACTGTGCACATCACTGTTCTCTTCAAGCGTGTCATGCCAATTCTTTAATGTTAATGCCTGAAACCGAGTACTTGCAGCATTGCCGCGGTCTAAATTATAATTATATCTGATATGTGCTGATTTATGTCCTTTTCTGGCTATTTATCTCCAGACGATAAAAGAGTCAGATTGGTTTCCAATAGTTAGTAATGGCTGGTAAATCACAGTAATTTTCCCTGGTGCATTATGTCTTGTCTCATATTGAAGGATCAGGGTTTTTCCATTGTTCACATCTCAAAATTAGTCTCATTTCTTTGGTTTCCATGTGCAGGTATTCTTGAAAAAAAAAGAAAAAAAAAAGTATGTCTCTGACAGCTGACCTTTTAAAAGGCAATTTGGTGGTTTGAGTCATGCACTGCTGGATTTCTGATTAGTCTCTTGTTCTAAAAGGTTATTGCAGTGAGAAGGCAGCTCAAACAAAATAAAAGACCAAAATGGCTTTCGTGACTTGGTGAACTGTGTTTACGAGTATATTCATATTCACCGCTTTTTGTCTCTCACAGTGTGCCAGTAAAATAAACGGAGGCCAGTTCTCCAGTTCTAAGGCGTATTCGGATGAGGTTCTTCGATTTGCACGTTCCCATCCCCTCATGTTCCAGGCAGTGCAGCCCGTTCACAGGCGGCCCATTCTGCTGGACACTGAAGGAGGACGTAAACTCACACAGCTGGCGGTGGACCGGGTGGAAGCTGAGGACGGACACTACAATGTTCTCTTCATAGGGACTGGTACTCAATTTTAGTACCTATATTATCTTGTACACCTATACACATAGATCTGCACTTTCATATAGGCTTTATGTAATGATTGTTGCTTGTGTCATACTATATATTTGCAGCAGCTGATTTTTTATGTCTTGCTTTTTAGAAGAACATCCCAATATACCTTTACTTAACTTGATCTCTAGTCTACAAACCCCCAGAAATGATTGTTTTGTGAATTTAAGGCCAACTATATGTTAGCGTATTGCTAAAAAGTTGGCAAAATGATCTTTTAGCAGATATACACTTCCATTCAAAAGTTTGGGGTCAGATTTTTTGGTAACACTTTTTTTTATGGTGTCATTGTTACAGTGCAATTATACAATTAAGTACTAAGTAATAGTAATTAACTACATGTACTTACTATATAATTAGGGTTAGGGTTAAGGTTTGGTTAGTTGCATGTAACTATGCATAATTGACTGCTATTACTATAGTAACTACATGTAAAATGTGTAACAGGGACATTGTAAAATAAAGTGTTACCGATTTTTTTAAAGAAACTAATGCTTTGATTCAGCAAGGATGCATTAAATTAATCAAGTGACAGTAAATATTTTTTAATGTTACAAACGATTTTCATTTCAAATAAATGCTGTTGTTTTGAACTTTCTATTCATCAAAGAATTCTAAAGATCTAGGTTCCCAAAAAATATTAAGCAGCACAACTGTTTTCAACATTGATAATAATAAGAAATAATGATAATAATAAGAAAGCAGAAAATCAGCATATTAGAATGATTTCTGAAGGATCATGTGACTGTATTTTTGATCGAATAAATGCAGCCCTGGGTGAGCATAAGAGACTTAAAATATTACAAAAATGTCTCTGATAAACATATACAGGGCTTATGATAGAGCAAGAATATAAAAATATTAAATAAAATGTATTTTATCAGTAAATAATTCACTTCCTCTCTCTCTTGAACTCAGATAATTCTGTAGTATTAAAAATGATCACAATCTACAACAAAGAAGCCGACACAGTTGAAGAGGTTCTTCTGGAGGAATTGCAGGTTTTCAAGGTCATCAAAAGTCCTTTGGTTGACATTTTATCTTTATATTGAAACCATTTCTTTTAAAAACAATCTTTACACTAAATATTTTTTTTCTCATTCTAGGTCCCTGTTCCTATTACAGAGATCCTTGTCTCTACCAAAAGAGTAAGACTCACAGACACTGTAGTTTTCCACCTGGAGAGGGTGATATTGAGTAAACTTTTCATGCATGAGTGATCACCATTACAGTCTTGATACCTATAGCAAATACAGCATTCATGACAAGACATATGCTTTGTAGTATATAAGCTGACAGTCATTACTAAATACTATAAATCAAATATGAGCTTATTTTGTTGTTTGTTATTACTGTAATATATATAGAATACACACAAATAATGCCTAATTCAGTGGAATGATTTGATCTTCATCATTATGCTAATGTACTGATTTGGACATAATGGCATTCATCACATGTAACAAAGCAGTTGACAGCAGTGTGTTTATATCTCCATAGCAACAGCTGTACGTGGGCTCTGAGTTGGGTGTAACGCAGGTCCGTGTGCACCAGTGTGGGCTGTACGGTTCTGCCTGCGCAGACTGCTGCCTGGCCAGAGACCCCTACTGTGCCTGGGACGGGTTTACATGTTCCCGGTACTACCCCGCAGGCCTGTATACCAAAAGGTACCAGTCAGATGTATAGAAAAATGTATAGCTTGTGTTTAGTCAAGTCAGATTTATTAGTATAGCACTTTTTACAGTGCGTATTGTTCCAAAGCTGCTTTACAGAAAATAAAGCCTTTATACCCCAGGGTGAACAGCCAAAGTCAGCTGTAGCAGGGAAAAACTCCCTAAGATGTTTAGGTAGGATGAGAAGGAAACCTAGCAGGCACATAGAGCAGACCCAAAAAGTATGTATTCATTTAAGTTGCACTCAAAACTGTTACATAGATATGAAAAAACTGAAACCAAAAATGACACAAACTTTTCTCAGAACTAAATTAACTTTTTAAATTGACTTTTAACCAACTGGTCTCAGAGTTATTGTTAGTGGAATTGTGGAGCTAGTTCTCCTCAAGTTCACCCAGTTGTCCATTAACTATGGACACTTTTCACTAACATTGCACAGACAGAAAGTGTCGGAATACCACATTTTGAACAGTATATCTTTTATTATTGGAAACCTAACACAACTATTTTGTGAAACGTTTCTTGTAAAGTGTTTGTAAAAAATACAAATAAAAATATATTTTTTAAATGCTGCTTAGTTTGATATTTTGTCATGTAATGCAATGACATTCAGACATAAAAAAAAAAAGACAAAAAAGTCTTTAACGGTTCACTTTGTTAATATTTTAGCAGCATCTAGCGGTGAGGTTGCGAAAGGCAACCGCCCACCGCTCACCCCTCCTTTTCAAAGCACATAGAGAAGCTACGGTGTCCAAAACAGGACAAAGATGCCGTCATCTGAGACAGCAGAGAGTAGCTAGCGCTCTGTAGAGCAGTTTGTCCGTTTAGAAACATGACGGCACAAGATGTTGACCTCACTGTAAGGGGACCCGTGGTGTATGTAGATAGAAACGGTTCATTATGTAAGGTCTTTATACACCACTGAAAACATAGTTATGTATATTGCATTTCTATCAATAGATCCTCATAAATATTACATACTACACCTTTAAATTATTAGATCATGTTGTTCATGGTGGAATTAACTATAAGGCTATGCAAATGTAATGGATTAATATCAAAACATAAATACAAATATAGTCATTTTGCAATGACTTTTAACCAACCGATTAAAAAGTCATTGTTAATGGATATATGGAGCCAGTTCTCCTCAAATTCACCCAATAGTACATCACATTAACTATGAACATTTTCTGGCTGTGCAAAATGAATGGAAAATGTTCAAATGCAGTAGCCTACCTCATATTTGGAGGATATATAAAAATGCTCAGTAAATATCAGCCTCGGACTGGTAGTGCATATACTGAAAGTATGAAGACTATATGTTGCTTTTATAATAAGATAATAAAGGTTATAGACATAAGATGCCTTGACATTTGGAAGAGATTGTGTTTTATTTCAATTAACTTTGCATTCATTGGATATTAATGCATTTCTTGATTAAGGTCTACAGTTTTAGTATGTGAGAATGTGTATGCATGTAGACCAAAATCTTGTTCGGGGTTCAGTCCGGTGTTTCCATTAGTGAACTCACGGTGTGTGTGTTTTTGTGAGAGCTCTTTTGATGTTTCACTCAGCCGCAGGGTAGCGTGTGTATGCTTGTGTGTTGAGCGTATTGGAGCGAATGGTGAGTGGGAGTGTTTGCTTAATCCCGATTCAAAAGCTTGTCAGCTGTCTCAGTGTGGTCATCATTTTGAACTTGTTAGCGATTGATGCTAACACCTATCGCCCATATTAATACCCATCACACGCTCACTTTGTATGCAAAGCCAGACAAGTCGCACACAATCGGCATCAAATGCCTGTCAGAGTCATTACTCACAGAGTACCAACAAAAACTGGAGCGAGTCTGATTGAATTTCTGTCACCTCCCTGTGCTGTTACAAACCTTGGGCGGCAGGATGATATTATGACAATTGCAGGCAGACAGGCAGGCTGTGTCTGGGTTATGTCAGTGGCTCATTTTTCTCTTTTATTCTTTAGGCGCTTCAGACGGCAAGACGTCCGCCATGGCAACGCGGTTCAGCAGTGCAATGGGCTTCATCTAAGTGGTACGTTCTGGCCATAGCCTGATCAATAGAGGATATTAGAGTCTTTGGAACTTTATAAGGAAAAATTAGTCGGATGAGATCCGTGAAAGTTGAAGAGGTCACAGTACAGTTAATGAGTCTCTGACTCTTTATGCACAGATGGTGCTTTTACTTGAGCAATATTACAATAGAGCGTGACAGTGACCGCTCAGTTCTTATGCTGCCTTGTTCTGGAAGTAATTTCCCCATTCTTTTTTTCTTCATAGGCATTTCAGTTTAAATCAAACCAATGTCTAATATAAGTTCTGATATTAAACATTACAAGATTAAATTTGAAGCAAAAATCTATTGAAAATGTGAAATGAAGTATAAGGTCTAAACTATAATGCAAATGTAATGGAATCAAAACATAAATATAATCAATATATAATAAGGACAAATTCAATTGATCAAACATTCAAAAAGACTTTTACATTTGTTCCAGAAGATTTCCATTTCACTTCCAGAACTGTATGTTGAGCTCTATTGCAGAACATAATATAAAAATCTCTATCCCTTGAATTCTGACAGTATCTGTCCACAAGATGCTTAAATATACAGAGTGTGTCCTTAGATACCTTCAAGATTCATGCACCAGCCATGAGCACAATATATGGATTTTTTTGCATGTAAGACTGTGTTTGATATGGAAGCTTATTTCTGCCATGGAATAAAAAATAAAACGATAATTGTGACTTATCTCACAATTCAGACTTAATTTTTTTGTGAGATATAAACTCGGAATTGCAAGAAAAAGTCAGAATTTACATCTCACAATTCTGACTTTATTTCTTGCAATTCCAAGTTTATATCTCGCAATTATGAGGGGGAAAAAAGTCAGAATTGTGAGATAAATAGTCCCTTTTTATTTTTGTTATTCTGTGGCGGAAACAAGCTTCCATAGTTTACAGAGAAATATCAAGAAATTTAGTTGCAAGATGTTGAATGTGTTCCGTGGTGAAAAGATCTTCATATAATGAATTCATTGAAATTTGAATGTTTATGTGGGTGTGTGTGTTACAGAAGAACAAAGCATCTCAGAAAAGCTGGTATATGGTGTGGAGAACAACAGTACTTTACTGGAGTGCAGACCACGATCACTGCAGGCGTCTGTAACGTGGTACATTCAACATGGCGTGGACATGGAGGAGGTAAAAACGCATCTACAGAAGGACATACTACAGACTTGTATTAGTCTAATACAAGAGATTAACATCTGTCTCCAAAACATAACTAAGTAAACAACTTCTGAATGCAGTAATATAGATTTTACTTCAAACATGCAGCCTACATTTAAACCTGCAGAGTTTATTTGGATGATATAGAAGTAAAGCTCACATGGTCAGGCTCAGAAATTATAGTATTTTATCACAAGCAATGGTCTTTGAACCCCTGGTGAGAGACGGCTGTTAAATATAGATTAAAGCTTCATTGAACCATTCCAACCACAGGGAGGCTGGGTAATATAGCCCCCAGTGATTCATCTTAAATGGAAAAGAATAATGACATTGGCTATGTCACTGACCATCTCTCTGCTAAGACATTTCTCTGCAGAAACACGGTAGACTTGGCTTCACTATGGCACATGTATTAGTAGTATTAGCTAAAGTGAGCATCACTATTACTATTGCTCTCACTTGAGGTTTGGGATTAGAACAGACCACTGAAAGTATTATATTTTGACACGTAGCTCATAATTATACCTCAAATCATGTGAGTTGAGGAGAAGTGTATTGCTACTCTTCAGACCAATCAGATTTATGATTTTTGCCAGGCAAATGATGGAAAAAAAATGCATTAAAGTGCCCCAATTATGCTATTTTTAAGGGTTCCTAATTTTGGTTTTGGCAATCTCTTGCAATAGGGTTACATGAATCCAAGGTCAAAAAACACTTAAATTTTCTCATAATCAGGGCTTGATATTAACACACGCCAAATTTGAGTTAATACACAAACCCACCTCCCTTTCCTCAGTCATTTAATTTGTTCCGGATGAATATTGTTGGTGTTACAGAACTTGAATTTCGGCGTGGGACTGCACATAATTTTACTCATTCCTGCAGATTTTGTGCTCACACCCATAGTGTGCGCACATAAAGCAGCGTCTCAGTACTAAATTTTGTTATTTTTAGCTGCTTATTGTGCTTAAACTGTCAAATACACACAAAATAATGTCAAAATGCCGGTCTTAGCAAGTATTCACGTAAACATAGTAAGTTATGGTTTAAACGTAAACAGTTGATGAATGTCAATGAATGAATGATTGAGGTATTTATATAGTGCATTTCCTATGTACTACTGTATACTCAAAGCATTATACTGTTACAGTATGTGTAATAGTATAATGGATCCGTGCGTCAGGTCTTAAAGTGACAGCAGCCTAATATACCTGTTGCCAAATTATGAGATAATATTAAAAATATCTGTATGGCAGTTTTTCCCTATGGTATCGATGTCAAAATTGTGGCCAGTGAAAATGCTGAGTGGCTAGTAACTTTGGAAAACCACTAGCCACAGTGGCTGGTGAGCAAAAAAGTTAATGTCAAGCCCTTTTCATAATATACATTGCACATCATTTCTAAAAAAAAAAAAAAACCTCCTTTCCGCCCAGCCTTCTCTGCTCTGATTGGTCGGACGGCCCAGTCCGTTGGTCTGCCACTTACAGTGCGTGTCGTAAACTAAATGTCTATTACCATATCTGAATTTCAGCTCCAGAGGCTTTCTCAGTGCTTGATACACAGTAATACAAACAGTAATGATGGCGTGGGTTTTTCCATATCGATTCCAGCTCGAGTCCTCATCCTTTTGATCCCTATATGCAAAGTGGATTTGCAGCACTAAAAACAGCGTCTTCTCGACATGTCGACAACACAAACCAAACTCTTTCAGGCAGGCCTCAGCTACAACTACAGTGTTTGAGGGCAGGTAAAAGTAGGCATTGTTTGAGGCAGCCAACGAAAACCATAGCCTGCCAATTTGTTACATTTTTACGTAGGTTTGTGCAGAAAGTGAGACTGAATTTCCTGACGACTCGGTTCGGCAGTTCAGAATCGATTCTTTCTTTTAGGAGACAATACATTTATTTGTCATGCACTTTAATCTTTAAAACTTTGCAGAGGTTTTACATTCACAAACAGCTATATTACACACTGCTTGAAAGGTAATATTCGAAAAAGCGTAATAGGCACACCTTAAAGGAGGAATTATCCAAGACTTGGATGTGGGCTCGCCCAAAACATCCTAGCAACCAGCCAGAACACCCTAGCAACCACACATCAACGCAATTTTAACTGGCGACTAACCACCAAAATAAGCTACATAAGTTCGATATTGTCCTTTGTTCTTCCTCCCTTTGTCAGGTGAAAGGTGATGATCGTGTGATTCAAACCCCCCATGGCCTGTTGCTTCTTAAAGTAGCGAAGGGAGACGAAGGGGTCTATGTGTGCCAGTCTACGGAGCACAGCTTTGTCCAGACGGTGGTGCGTGTCACTTTGGAGGTGCTGGATGAGGGCAAAGTTGAGGGTCTAGTCCATAAAGGGGAGGAGGAGGAGGAAGGCGATTCTCTGCACAGACCTCCGCCCTGCTCCTTTCCCAGTCTACCCTCTGCCTCGTCAAAGCTCTGGTACAAGGATTTCATGCAGCTGATTGGCTACAGCAACTTTCAGCGGGTGGAGCAGTACTGCGAGAAGGTGTGGTGCGTATCCGACAGGAAAAGGAAGAAACTCAAGGGAATAGCACCTAAATGGCGGTACACACCCGGGTCAGAGCAACGGGCGAGAGCACGGGCACCTCGACACACAGAGTAAAGACTGTTAGATGAGACAACAAACCATTTAAACGCATGCTCAGTGCAGATGATCAAATATATTATTATTATAAAAAAAGAATGAATGACATTTAAAACACTGTCTTACCATTGCGTCATTCAGTCAAAAAAACATTACACTACAGTCAACATGCCAGATAGTTAAAGGTACACTAAGTAATTTTCTCATAGACTTCATGGATGTGAGGAAGCTAAGGTATACCACTTACATTATGTATTACTTTTGTATGCTACATTGCTGTCTCATTACATTTTTTTCTGATGATTTGCACTGCTGTGCAAATGTTTGGGGTCGTTTTTTGTTGTTGTTTAAGAAATTAATATTTTTATTCAGCATTGAAGCATTACAATGATCAAAAAGTGACAGTAAAGACTTTTAAAGAGATTTATATTTTAAGTAAATGAGGTTCTTTTGGACTTTCTGTTCATCAAATAATCCTTTTTTTCTGCTTTTTTCCCTTTTTATCTGTTTAAATTCAGTGAATGACATCCTGTTATTGGAAATAGAATTACATCTTTAATTGAGTTTAATGTTAATATCAGTTGGTAGCTTGGTCAAATCATTATTAAAACAATCAAAATTAAAAAAATATTAATTTGTGACACTGTAAATGATTTTTAAAAAAATCGGTTTGAAGTATTGTATAATGGGAAATAGTGTTCTTTAAAGTGTTGTATACCAGGGGTTTTTTAAACTTTATGATTCCAAGGACCCCCAAATATGATGAACTTTTTATGTATGAAAAAACATTTAAACTGTTAAATAGTAAGTTTGACATTATAAATAAAACACATTGTTTCCAAACTTAAATTGGCTATACTTAAAGGGATAGTTCACCCAAAAATGAAAATGTGATGTTTATCTGCTTACCCCCAGGGCATCCAATATGTAGGTGTCTTTGTTTCTTCAGTAGAACACAAATTAAGATTTTTAACTCGTATAATGCATGTCAATGGTAACAGATGAGAGTATGAGATCTATGAGAGTAAAAAAAACATACACATACAAATCCATATTAAACCCTGCGGCTCGTGACGACACACTGATGTTTTAAGACACGAAACGATCGGTAAACGAACAGTATTTATATAATTTCTTTACCTCGAATGCGAGGTACAAGCGGCAGAAGTGATCTCTCTCGTGTATCTCTATGCCATATCGTGTACATTTGACCTCACTCACCAGAAGTCATCGCGTGCTGACGGCTGTTGGACACAGATCGCATTCGAGGTAAAAAAATTATATAAATACTGTTCGGTTTCTTGCACAAACCGATCGTTTCATGTCTTAAGACATCAATGTGTCGTCACGAGCCGCAGGGTTTAATATGGATTTGTATGTGTATGTTTTTTTTACTCTCATAGCTCTCATACTCTCATCTGTTACCATTGACATGCATTATACGACTGGCAGACTGCAACGGTTGAAGTTAAAAATCTTCATTTGTGTTCTACTGAAGAAACAAAGACACCTACATCTTGGATGCCCTGGGGGTAAGCAGATAAACATCACATTTTCATTTTTGGGTGAACTATCCCTTTAATGCTGGATGTATAAACCTGAAGAAATTTTTTTTGAAAAAGCAACTTTCACAATAAATGTATGTAAGCAGCTCACGTACTGCGTTAAGAACCCCAGTGAACAAGTTAAAGGGGACTATAGTGAGAAAAGCACACTAGAAAGATACAAAGCAAACATATACAATTCTGGAAAGTGTCTACGGCAAGAAAGGAGCGAAGCATTTAGAAATGAAACAGTTAGAATGTTCGGTAGACTTTAACCATTTTTGCTTTGTCTTTTTATTCTCTGAAATTTTCTGAGGACCCCTTAGAACCTTCTGGAGGACCCCTGGGGGTCCCCGGACCCCAGCTTGAAAACCCCTGTTGTATACTACACACACAAGTGTAATGGGTCATCTGGCTTTTCCAAACATACAGAAAATTAGTAAAAGATACATACTGCATGCATACTGCAGTAGTAAGAGTAATATGGTAGCATGCTGTTCCAAACATAGCCATGTAATTACTTGGTGTACCTTTTTAAATAGAAAGAGGAAGAAAATGTGTAATTGATTTGAATATTTGTACAGGGCTCTTGTTTAACATTTCAGTTTCAAAGAAAATACCAAGGTTGCTTCTATGAGAACATGCAGTGCTACCTGACTGACTGGGCCGTTAAAAGACAAGGGGTTGAAAGACCCTCTCAGGATCTGACAAATGACATTTCCTCTTGGACTGCTCTGAACAATGACAAATGGCAAAGACCAGTTGTCCTCTTGTCAACAATGTGATATTTCCTATGAAGATTCACGGAATGACTTTTCCACTGTTGACAATTTAAATTCAACAGTTCCCGAGTGTCAACCTTGCGCACATACTGAATATATTTATCTGTATTTTCATTATTTTATAAATTATTTTAGTTGGTGTAAGATTTGATAGTGTTTTTCTAGTGGTTTTAGATGTGCTCATAGTTTTAACTGGAAATGTATTACTGCAGTATTTTAAGACAAGCAACAATATTTTTGCTGTGAACTGCTAAGTTAGAACCAAATTATCATGATATTCCAGTGAGGTCAACCATTTTGCTGTGTATCATGATGTTTCAAAGTATGTAAAATCTGTTGTGTAATAAATACCATAAATCCACACAGGGTCGAGTTATAGCTGGTTAGCATGGCACCGTTAACCCTGTAACTACACCTTTCCCAGCTGCTGTTGAGATGAATGGGAATACTAATGGACAAGTTTCAGGTATCATTGACCTTCTTGGTACTCACACTGCAGTATGATATACACTACTGTACAAAAGTTTGGGGTCGGTAAGTATTTTAAATTTTTTGAAAGAAGTCTTATTTAATGCCTTATTTGATGAAAAATAAAGTAAAAACAGTAATATTCAGAAATAGTATTACAATTTAAAATAACTGTTTTCAATTTTATTATATTTTAAAATGTAATTTATTCCTTTATTTTTTTTTTGCACAGTCAAACGTACAGCCTTGCAAAGTGTGCTTCTTTTGACTCGTACGCATACACAGGCGTTGCGCAGTTCTGAGCAATCTCACTCCACAAGTTACAACCCAAAAAATGTGTGACTGGCGCATACAAAGTACGCACGGTTACAAAAAACTAACAGTGCGTACACTTCTGATGACGAAATCTGCGCCATGCGCGCTGTACGCTGACCCTCACGTACGCGTAAAAAGTGAAGTATACTTTGGCCTTGTCTCCAGTCTTTAGTGTCACGTGATCCTTCAGAAACTATTGTACTATGCTTTTATATTATCAATGTTGAAAATGGTTGTGCTGCTTAATATTTTTGTGATTTTGTGTTATTTTTTTTTCCAGATTCTTTGAATAGAAAGTCAAAAGAACAGCATTTCTTTTTAATTGAAATATATATATATATATATATATATATATAATTTTTTTTTTTTTTTAGGTTTTTTCTGTCACTTTGCTGAATAAAAGTATTAATTTCTGTCCACCAATCTTGACCCCAAACTTGAATAGTAGTGTATTTCTGTCATGACAACTCTCTGAGAGATTGGCATGGTAATTGATATGGCAATGTTAATGTATTTGGTCTTGACGGAATAAATCTGCTGCGCTGCTGCTGCTGCTGATTATTGCTGCTGCTGCTGCAGAGCTAGTACAGAGACTTGCTACTGCAATACATTCAGACATGCTGCTGCTGCACATACATGAAAAAAACCATAGCATATCAATACAGGTGGAGCTGGGGAAGGAGAAGGGTTTCTGAAAGCACACTGCAGACTGCTAACAGAAAACAATGGCAAGTATTTAAATGTTGGGCAGCAAGCTCATTGGCTGCTGATGCAACAGCAACCAATCAGCTGTGCTATGTAGATAATGATGTGATCACTAACAAATTGAATTAAGGACATATTAGCCTGCGCCATCTAGAGTTTCTTAACTGAACTTTGTATATATTATGTAAATTACATTATATACATTTTCTTGTTTGATACAAAGTATATCCTGTCTGCCTTGCTTTGGAACTAAGGGTATGATGGGAAGAACTATATTGTTTTTGACATGATGGATGGATGCAGTTTGTGTTCATTGAGGTCCATAACATGCAGTATTAATATTCACCAGAACTTGCTGTCTAGCTGCGTCGGAAAACGCATACTCTCTTGAGTAGGTATTTATTTTGTATAAGTAATTAATTTGTGACCATTAAAAAAGTATGTTCTATATAGTTTGAATATGTAGTATGTATGTAATCTGGACTTACTACATTCATCATGTTGTCATTGTCATATGACATACCAGCGTCAGTTGCGTATCCATCGTATGCACACTTCAGAAACTCGCCAGAGGAAGTAGGTCATCTGGGTACTTTTTGCCTACTCTTTTATGAGTACTGTGAATTTGGACATACTTTTTTTTCACATACTGTTTTTCACCTACTATATATTAGAAGCTGCATTTGAAATCGCATACTTCCCTGTCTTCAGCCTTGTCACTTTCCACCACAGCAGTTCCCCTGCTCTTTCTTCTCATCTCTACTTATTGCAGATGGGCCTCCTAATTAGCAATATGTACGCCAGTCTGCAATGGAAATGATGTATTTCATTTATGAGCGAGAGAGTCAGCCGAGCATATCGCTGATAATGCCTCACCATAAACATGCAGCAGACCCCATGCTGATTCATTATAATGAAGATTGCTTCCTCAGTCCTTCATTTTTCTCACATTTAAAACATTTCAACATAACAAAGAGTACAAAAACCTTTTGCTCATGTTAAAATTCTGTATTTATTTTTTATTAGACTGAAAGGATTAAGATTGATGTGTATCAGGCTGTGATATCTCAGCCTAAACCATTTCATCATGTTTTCTTTCAGTTCTTATCTAACCAGGATCTAAATTGTTTGCCAGAAAATAATTGAGAAAATGTGCCATTTATTTAAAGGCCCAGTGAACCGGAAGTTGCAACTGAGTTTTCTTCAGCGCTGTGACGTATTTCCAAGTGAAATGGACTATTGAATTGAGGGCAGGGTTTTACTTCAGCGCTCCTCCTCTCCATCTCTCGCTCATAGCAGACTAACGGTTGGAGGGGAGTGGTTAAGGATATTCAAACCCAAGCCGTCAAACTGACATCATCTGAGAAGGAACGCCATTCTAGACCGGAAGTTACTTTTCAGATTTTGATTAAAGATTACCACAGCAAACAATTTTTTTCTGTTTTAACTTGCACGGATTAATTGTTCACCCTAAGACCAGTAATGTGTGCTAACAAAGTAAATAAGGTCGATTTTGATTTCATGAGGACTTTAAAGCATTAGTTCACCCAAAATGAAATTTCTCTCTTTTACTCACCTTCATGACTGACTTTCTTCTGTGGAACAAAAAAAGGAGATATTCTGAAGACTGTGCTTGTTTTTCTTTTCCAGGCAGTTCCATTGTATGAGTGTTGGAGGTTTCAATAAGTTTTATTTTAGTATTATTTATATAGCATTATATTATTAATATTTTGATTTAGCTTTTATGTTTTAGTTTTAGTTATTTTTTTATTCTGTTATGGAATTATTATTTTTTTTTAAAATCTATATAGCTTTATTTTTATTCATTGGTGTAATCGGTGGTGTTATAATTCTCCCCGTTACACCCATACCCAGCCTACCCCCCCCCCACCCTCTCCCTATAAAATACATTTAGTTCGCAAAAATGGTTGACAAACAAGTACTGTCCCACTTTAATTAACATACACATACATTGAATATCGGTTACACTTTAGATTAGAGTACAGTTCTCACTATTAACTATTAACTACAACTTTTGCCTCAATAAACTTTAATAGTTAGTAAAATTAATAGTTAGTAAGGTAGTTGTTAAGTTTAGATATTGGGTAGGATTAAGGGATGTAGCCTGAATGCCAGCCGAACTTAGCCCCGACCACAACATTTGAGGTCGGGAAGTTCGGTCTGGACTTGATCCCTTGTGGAGCAACTATGCTTGAACCAGAGCTGTTCGGACCAATCAAAATGTCAGGGCGGGCTTTATATACGATGATGGAAAGATGATCAACAGTATTGTAATCATACACGTCACCAAAGGGCGCTTGGGTTAAATTTGTTTACTAAACAGAGAACTTGTTCGTAAATGCATTCACCTTTACTATTTATTTTGATAGCTCCGCCCCACACATATGTACGCAACGCAGGCAACGACTATGGCGGAATCTGCTGTGCCAGCCGGCCGAGGGTATGATGCCATCAATAAGTGAAAGCAATGTGTGTTACTATGGTAATCCAGGTCGAATATTCAATGAAAAAGTCATCCCTTACATCCCAAAAACACAAACACATTTCTCATGAACAACTCGATAGCATGAGCACGACAGTCCAACTAACGAACATATTACAATTGTGACCATATTAGAGGGTTATAGCGATCACAAAAACTGAAACAAAAAATTCTGACAAGTGCCTAAACTTTTCACAGTACTGTCGTTTTGCAGGTAGGTTTCCTCAAGTGTCTGGGAGACGTTGCCTTAGTTTTTCTGGATTGCCTTAGTCTCAGTTTTTTCTGTTTCTTCATGTAATCACAGACAGACTCGATGATGGTGAGATCAGATCATACCGGCTGCTATCAGACTTCTTGTGCATAAAAAAAATAATCTCACTGGATTATTACAATTAATTGCAAAATGAATGTTTGGAAATGTAAACTGATATTTCCTACTGACACACTACAGTAAAAGATATAAATAACTGGCTTAAAAACATTTTTCGTGTGAAAATACCAACGTGCCTAAGACTTTTGCACAGTACTGTAGATACTGAATCTGGAAAACATGTTTTTCTAATGCCTCTTTACTTAAACTGTGTCTGGCAGAAGTTTCAACAGCTTTCATGCACGTTTTTCAAAATAAAGCCTCTCATCAGAAAACAGAATTATGTTTGTTGTTTGTCGCGACCCACCAGTTGAGAAACATTGCCCTAAAGCATTCTATCAACTTAGCATTGCAGCTAAATGGCTTTGCAATACTGTGGGAGTCACAGAGGGGGAATGGAACGTGACACTCCTGCAGTATTCAACACAACCACCACAGTCCTCCACCATCACGGCCACCACACCAGAGTCCTCGGCCATTATGGCAGCCACGCCAGAGTCCTTGGACATCATGGCCACCATGCCAGTGGTCCCAGTGCTTCTAAGTCTGGTGGTCCCAAGTCCAGCGCTTCCTAGTCCGGTGGTCCCGTTATCCCACTGTCCAAGATGCTTTTGGTAATGGTCACGGCTATTATTTGTGTTGGGCCACACGCACTTCTCGAGAGGCAGTGACAGCAGCATCTCCCGAGGTGGTGGTGTCCGCCACAGCTCCCTCTGAGCCATTTGCCAGCTCTGTCACGGCCACGGAGGCTGTCCCTGCCCGCTCTGTTATGGATGCCATCCCTGCCCGCTCTGTCACACTGTTTATTTTGAACAAACTATGCTGCACTTGGATCCTTGCCCCTCCTCTTCCTTGCCACTACGCAACAAAATCTAATATCTTGGTTGTAGCACTTTTATAAACAGGTGGTCATTATGTCTTTCATTAATTTTAACACAATGAATTGCCAGAACCTTATGACCTGATGGTCAGTTTATCTTTGAGTCTTCAGCACCAGAAGTTGAAAATATAGATGCGCCAAAGCTGAAAGTTATCTATGAATCATTTCCTGAAGGTACATAAGTTCTTCATTTCTTACTGAGCACTTCTTTTTAATCCGTTGGTGTAGATTTAGGCTAATTTTAGTTTCTTGAAAGGAAAACTAGTCACACGCTCATAAGCAGGGATGTATGCTCAGTTTCATTCAGAGCAAGTTTTACTGAACTTATTCGTCTCATGAGAAGAACACCTCTCACAGCCAGCTTCCTGTCTTTAGCTTTACTCACCTCGCCCACAGACTTCTTTTTATAAAAGATTCCTGAAAGTGTGTGAATGTGGTGTGCTTGTGGATGAAAGGCTTCCGTTGACTGTGCAACAGCGTTTTGTGGAGGTATTTTATCTCTTCTTAACACACAGATATCCTCCTAATATTCACCAAGCACCTTTCATTTCTGCATGTAATCTTTTACTCTTTACCTGTGATTGTGAAGAGTGATGAAGCCCTTTAATGTGAATTATGTTTTCAATTCATCTTGCTTCTATAATTTGATGTACTTTTCAAGATACTTCAGAGACAAGATACTGAAAAGTGGATCCTTAATAGAGCCAGAAAGAATGTGAGTTTGCTAAAGCAATGCTATATAGCACCGAAGAATCTGCAGCAAAATGCATGCGTTATGATAATATAGTCCATTATTATTTCATGTTGACGTTAAAGGAATAATTCCACCTTAGAAATCATTGTGTTGATCCAAACCTGTATGATTTTGTTTCTTCCATGGAACCTAATAATAGATGTTTAGCAGAATGTTCACATTGTTTTTGACTCATGCACTGCATTTCAAGTCTTTTGAATACAGTAAATGATTAGTTACTAAAAAAATGTTGCCTACCATTGTAGCTCTCAAGAACCAGTGATGTTGGATGTGATGCATTTTAAAGGTCAGTAAATGATGACTGAAGGGAGAACTAATCCTTTAAAGATAAAAAGGAAACCATAAATGTAAAATACTATTAATGTATACATCTAAGGGAACTGACTGCAGTTTTAACTAAATCCAATTACTGCACCAGGTTAGTTACCATTTTAATAATCCATCAAACACAATGTAAGTACTAATAATTATTTGTAATCTGCTGACATTCTCTTTTAGCTTTACTCTGGCACTCTCAGACATGTTAAATCCTTTGAAAGGCTTTCATGTGATGCTCCGGTGCTGATATCATCACAGAGCACAGCTTAGTCCCACTGTTCTTTATCAAAGTTCATCAGCTCTCAAATAAACACTTGTCTCTGACTTCAGAATGACGCCAAAGGAAGCTGAGCAAACATGTTATCTAAAACCCCAGGCTGATTTTCACAGCATCCATTAAAAAGCAGATTTTCCAAATATTGCAACTTAGTTCAGGATAAATCCCAAATCAGTTTCTCACAAATTTAACAGCTTGTAATGTCTTACTTGTAATGTCGGTGTAAATGAGGGCATCTCCAACCATTATTTTAACATTTCACAGTCATATAAATGTAACTGCATTTATGTCATGACAACTGAGTGTTTGACTTGGTAGCCTAATGGATAATGACAATGGCATGACAATGTTAATGTGCTTGATTTTGACAGAATAGATCTGATACACTTCTGCTTAGGGCTGAAACGATTTCTCAAGTAACTCGAATACAAAATGTTATCCTTTGGAATGTTATTTTTTATTACTTTACTCACCCGACCCACTACTCCTTACACATAAAATGTCTTGGCACATTTTTCTGCAACATGACCTTGTGTAGTTAAATGGACTAAACATTTAACTACACAAGGTCATGTTGCAGAAAAATGTAGCCCTACTGCTGCTGTTATCCGCTTGTTAAGTTGTGACGTAAGGAACGCCGTTTCTGGGTCCAAGCCTCAACTCATTTCACTTGAGAATGCCATCGACGGCCATTTATGAGCGCTATTTATTCATATTAAACATCAAACATTTTAAAAAGTTAAACATTTTAAATACTTACAGTCTACACAACAGTCTCTGTGCTCACAGCGTCACATGCATTAATATTTTAACGATTTATAAAAGATAAATCACTGTCTAGCCATCTGGAATTTTGGTATGGAGATAAAGGTTATGATTGTAATTTTTTTTTGTAGTATTACACCACATTGTGTGTGTATATTAGCACCGCTTGTTTTTTTTCTTGTGGTATGAAATAGAGCATTTGGACCCGGAAGCGCTGCCGCGTGACGTCAGACTTAACAACCGAATTGGAGTAGAATTCCAATAAAATACGACTAACACCAGACAAAGAGCATACCAAAACTAAGGATAAAAATAGAGGGCAAACGCAAGGGCAATTAAATGAGAAACACCTGAACTGAATGAATCAAACAATGTGTAACCATGGGAACGAACAGGCAGGGAACAGAGAGAACAGAACTAATTAACATACTATAAAACTCATTATGAAACTCAGGCATGAATAGAACAGAAAAACATGACATACTCATAATGACATATTGCTGCTGTGAGCAAGTAAGACATGCTGCTGCTGTACAATATTGCATACATGAATTACCCATAGCAGATCTATACAGTTGGAGCTGGGGAAGGTGGATGGTTTCTGAAAGCGTGCTGCAACTGCTATAGCAAATGCTAACCATTCGTTGAAGGTTGAGCAGCAAGCTCATTGGCCACTGATACAGCAGGAACCAATCAGCTGTGCCCTATAGAAAATTATGTTATTGCAAGCAGATTAAGTTAAGGACCTTTGCCATCTTCATTGCCAGTTTCATGACAGGATTTTGTATTTTTGATCAAATAAATGCGCCGTCGATGAGCATAAGATACTTTTTTTCAAAAAACTAAATCGTACAGACCCCAAACTTTTGAATGTTGGTGTATAATGAAATTGTCATTAAAATGTTAATGATGATGCCTTGTTTTTTTTTTGTGAAATATAGCCTGAACATGTTCTTTACTCGTTAACTGAAGACAGAAAATTGCATTAGGGTAACCATGAAAATGTTCTATTTTTAAGGAAAGCAGTAGCTGCTGTTGTCATCGTTAAGAACAGAGGTCACATAGGATAGCCATCAGTCCCCGCTCTGCAGAGCACAGTACAATACATCACATACAGGCACGCAAACACACTTGATGCTCACAGACTCAAGGCTCTGCTTTACTCACACTGCCTGGAGCACAGTTATGGAGGAGGACAGCGAGGGAGTGGAAGTAATACCCACAATTCATCAGCCTGTGTGACACTTCACCCACTACGATTCAGCGTGAGCACGCAGACACAGTGACTCAGAGAGATAGAGAGGAGAGGCACTGGCACCAAAAGAGACAGAAGGGATAGAAATTAAAACCAGAGGACCAGTATTCATCAGTCTTTGAAGAAAAGAGAGGAATGTCATGAACATTTATTTTGGATACAAATCATGTACAGTACTACCAAATCTTAATATGTCAAAAAAAAAAATGCTAATATTCCTTCCATAGAGCAAAAATATAAAACTGGCTCATGTGAGTACAGTTGTATGCTGTCAGCACAGCAAAGAAAAATGAAGATATGCATTGGAGAGAACATCTAGGTTACCTGAAGGAGGGAACTGAGATGTTACGTCAGTGACTGACGGAATGTGGGTTTCACTTAGAAGCCTATCACCTTCAAGTTCTACAAAACGAGCCAATGGCAAGACAATGCCATGGGTCTGCGGAATTTGTATAGCGCAACTCCGCCCCACCTCGTGGGTATATAAGGAGCTGCGCGTGTAATCTCACATTATGTTACCTGCTGAGGAGTCGAGGCTGAGCGCCCCGGCCTTACCAGCAGTACATCGGTTGTTGCAGGAGGACGTAACGTCTCCGATACATATACGTAACCGAGACGTTCCCTTTCAGTCAGTCACTACGTGTTACATCAGTGACTGACGGAATGGGGGTCCCCAATCTAATCTCGCCCTGTCTTCCAGCGTCTTGTGCTGACCTGAGCTCCCTGCCGTGAGATTAGCATGAATGAAGGGCTAGGCTCAACGCCGAATACCAAGGTACACTGGAAAGCATATTCCATGTGGAAATATGCAACACAATGCCTGCCCGCAGGGAGGACTAAAAAATACACATGTGACCCAAGTACGGGATGCATATGGAGCACTCTGAGGTATCCAGCCCACAGGGTGGCATGTTTCAACCCCAGGGGTGGCAAGGTGTCTTGCCAATAGAAGACACGTGCTCGGAGAGACTTACCGTGGAAATACACATGTGGGGGTTGCCCAGAGGTGAACCATGCACATGGAGGCACCTAGCCTAACACGAGGGCTGACCAAGCAGGCATGCACTCTGGTGTCGGCGTCAACAGTGCTGGAGGAACTCAGGGCTTACTGAGAAACTCATCTGAGTATGATACCACACGCACCCAGTCCGTAGAGTGGAATGGCGCAGCAAGCGATGACACCGAGCCTGTCCTACTTACTGGCCACTGGGAGCGAGTACACGAGAAGACACTGGCTCTACATGGAGATTGTAGAATCTCGCAAAAGTGTTGATTGTCACCTAGCCTGCAGCTCTGCAGATGTCTGTTAGCGAGGCACCATGCACAAGAGCCCAAGAGGAAGCCTCTTGGTGCCTCCACTCCTGGTGGAGTGTGCCTTCACCCCTAGGGGGCATGGCAGGCCCTGAACCTGATATGCCAGGACAATGGCATCCACTATCCAGTGAGACAACCTCTGCTTGGAAAGAGCCTTCCCTTTCTGCTGCACTCCGTAACAGACAAAGAGCTGGTCTGAGGTCCTGAAACACTACGTCCTGTCTACGTAAGCGCAAAGGGCACGTACAGGACAGACCAGTGCCAAGGCTGGGTCTGCCTCCTCCAGGGGCAGCGCTTGCAGGTTCACCACCTGATCCGTAAAAGGAGTGGTGAGAACCTTGGGAACGTATCCAGGCTGGGGTCTCAGGATCATGTGAGAGTTAGCCTGCCCGAATTCCAGGCACGCTTCGTCAACTGGAAATGCCTGCAGGTCCCCTACCCTCTTGATGGAAGCCAAAGCAATCAAGAGCGCCACCTTCACAGAAAGAAACTTCAGCTCAACGGACTGCAGTAGCTCAAAGGGAGCTCTCTGCAGGGCAGATAGAACCACTGCGAGGTCCCAAGAGGGCATCTGTAGAGGGCGAGGTGGGTTTATCCTCCTCACTCCTCTAAGGAACCTGCTGACCAGGTCATGCTGTCCTACCATTTTTGACTCCACAAGGTTGTGGTGCGCAGAGATTGTGGCCACGTAAACCTTTGTTCCAACCCTTCTTGGAGGAAGGAGATCACAGACCCGATCAGGCATTTTCTGGGGTCTTCTCGGTGAGAAGAGCACCAGGTGACGAAGAGGTTCCACTTCAACACATAGGCTTGTCTCGTAGACAGAGCCCTAGCAGAAGTAATGGTAGCCACCACCTGTGGTGGTAGGGAACTCAAACCTGCTGCAGCTCGTTGGCTGCACTATTCAGTTCTCCTGGGACGTGAATGGCTTGAAGCGACCTCAGATGCTTCTGACTCCATAGGAGGAGATGGCGGGCGAGTTGCGACATACGGCAGGCGCGCAGACCACCCTGATGGTTGATGTACGCTACTGTCGCCGTGTTGTCTGAACGGACCAGTACGTGTTTGTCCTTCAGCAGCGCTTGGAAACTAGAGGCAATTGACATGCCATAGGTGTTGGGGTCCTTTCCAGGAGCCCGCAGCAGCATGTCCATTGCACATAGCACCCCAGCCCAGCAAGGCTTTGCGTCACACGCTGTCAACCGCACCCTCTTGGGGCTTGGAGGTGAACATGTCAGATCTTTCTTTAACCAAAGATAGGGTGCCGCCGACCGTGAGGCCAGCGGCGGAAAGGGAAACAAAAGATTCTCCCCTGGCCAGTGACTATTGTATGATAGAACTGATATTTGGACAAAAAAATTATTAATTTTTTAATAGGAGCACCAAAACAAAATCTCATAGGAACTTCAATTTTGGAACACAACTTGGTTAGATATATGGCTTTGATTTTATAGTAATTTTATATTAATTTATATTAAAAAAATATATAAAAATATATATTAATAATATATAAAATATAAATGTTATATAAAATAAAATGTTATAGTACAGTACATTTGATTTACAGTAAATTTAAACTTCCATAACTTTTTCATACTTTCATTTTTCACTCAACAGATTATAAATCTGCTGAGTTTCTTTTTTAAAACAAGACTAAACATAGGTCTTTTATTAATGTTTTCTAAGACTTCTACTTTAATCTAAGAATGTTGTATTTGCTTTGTAAGCTGTATTTTGAGCTTTAGTTTTGGGCTAGTTTTGATTAGATTTGATGATCTTTGTCCTGCAGCTCTGGAAAGCCATATACACTATGCCATTGGTGACATTGACTGATGAGTCTAGAGCATTCCAGGGCTTTAATGCAAAAGGGAGAAAGGCCCTTTCATAGGCCATTTCTGACATCAGAGGGGCCAAAACTGAAATTATGTATAAAAAAAGCTCTAAAATGTTTATATTAAAATATGATGGGACAAAACCAGTAGTCTTCAAATAGAAGGACAAGCACCATTGCTCTTGCAGGATTAAATGTCATCCTCTAGAATTGTGTGCCTTGACTGTCTACATGACCCCTGTCCTGTTACACTCTGTACAATATGAAGAACTTAACCAACCGCTGTCAGGATAGAATGTGTTTAATCTGAGAGTTATAACCCTCCATGTGGATATTCACGTCTTCATTTCCTCTCTGTAATCTCACATACTTGTGTACGCACATTACATAATCCCAACCTTTGCTCTGTAAAAACATAACATCTGTTACTCGGGCAGCAAACACATGCTGACAGCTCAAAATATACAAGACAACACACAGCAGGAAATATTTATTTTTAAATCAATAGAATTGACTTGTAGATCTGCATGGCTTGTACACCTCGACACATCATGTCATAAATCACAATTACAGTTGAAATTGGACTTTGTCACCAAGACATCGGGTCTCATTTTATAATAATGTATTCTTAGGTGTGTTGATTTTTTTGGCAAAAAAAGTATGCCTGCATCTTCAGTTTGGCTCCGTAATATTTAGCTGAAATACAACTATTTGAAAATCTGGAATCTGAGGGTGCAAAAAAATCTAAATATTGAGAAAATCGCCTTTAAAGTTGTCCAAATGAAGTCCTTAGCAATGCATATCACTACTACTAATAATTGTTTTATATATTTACAGTAGAAAATGTACAAAATATCTTCATGGAACATAATTTTCACTTAATATCCTAATGATGTTTGGCATAAAAGAAAAATCGTAAAAAACAATGTATTGTTGGCTATTGCCCCAAATATACCAGGGTCACATATATAACTATAAAACAAAAAAGCATTGTTTTATATTATACTTTATTTAAATTTTTTCTAATATGTTGAACAATTTATGTAATGAATCATGATTTCTGCATGGAAATAATTGCACACGGGTTTTATGTATAAATAGGTTTGTGCTCACGGTGCTCACACACTGTTTTTACGTCATCTTTTACATCCCACCAGTTGGTCAGCTCAAACTCTAAAGCTTTAATCCGTGAGTGTCGGATATCAAGTGATACAAGCGATGAAAAGCATTTGGCTAAGATGTGTGAGGCCTGAGCAAAATGAGTTTGCGCAGAGACAGAGTGTCTCATTACTTCAGCTTTAGTCATCTACCATGAGAGGCTGTATTCTGTGTTAGAAAATATGGTTCGCTGCAGTCTTGCATCACGTCTTCTGACAGTTGAAGCAATGGCACTATTCTCATTGCATTAATTTCCCTTCTTACAGGTGCTCTCTTAAATTTCGCTAACCCAACATGTGTTATTCATACAGACTTTGTCCTTTGGAAACCTGCTGAAGTGACGAATGTAATGTATATTTTTATTGCTGTATTATGTGATAGCATCAGTGCGGTGACTGACAGGTAGGCTCTCATTGACCACGGGCCAGCTAGCGTGTGTTTGGACAGTAGAAGCGGCAACAGCTGTGAGGCAGTGACGGCCTATAAATATTTGAGAAGAGACTCGATCTCTCAGTGTAGCACTGGATTACAGTAACCTCCCTAACTTTACGCCTTCATTGGCATGCAGAACCAGTGAAGGTGATATTGAAGTATAACTTCTCTCCTGGTCATGAAAGTTACACCTGAAAAGTGATGCTATTTTTCTTCTATGTTCCCTTCCACAACAACCAGGACATGAAACTCAAGGTCATCAAGTTCAGTTGCTTTGAGATGTGACGAGAAGGCCAAGGACTTTCATTAGCAACCTAGGCTCATTGGGAAAATTTGCCTCTATCTGCATTTTTGCAAAATTACCTATACAAACAATTCACTCAAGAGGCAGTAAAACACCAACCATTTTAATTCCTTATACAATTATGATTACAGGGGCAGATATCAATTAAGAGACTTTTTTTTTGTGTGGTTCCTTGAACAATACTATGCCCTGAGCTTAAAGGGATAGTTCACCCAAAAATTACCCCATGATTGACTCACCCTCAATCCATCCTAGGTGTAAATGACATTCTTCTTTCAGACGAATACAATTGGAGTTATATTAAAAAATATCCTGGCTCTTCCAAGCTTTATAATGGCACTGAATCCATGATAAAAGTACTCCAAACTCCTACACTCTGGGGGGTTAATAAAGGCCTTCTGAAGTGAAACGATGGGTTTGTGTAAGAAAAATATCCATATTTAAAACTTTATAAAGTAAAATATCTAGCTTCCGCCAGACCGCCTTCCATATTCAACTTACGCAGAAAGTGTAACGCAGTTCAAAATGCTTACGCTACATCCGACGTCATCGTCAAGTTGAATACGGAAGGCAGTCCGCCCGAAGCTAGATATTTTATAACGTGTTAAATATGGATATATTTCTTATTACTTTTATAATGAATGGATGCACTTTTTTGGGATTCAAATTTTGGGCTGCCAATATAATGCTTGGATTAGCCAGGACATTTTTTTATATAACTCCGATTGTATTTGTCTGAAAGAAGAATGTCATATACACCTAGGATGGCTTGAGGGTTATTATGGGATAATTTTCATTTTTGGGTGAACTATCCCTTTTAAAACACTTTTACCATAGCGCATTATTTGTAAACTAGTACATTTTGATATTTTCATCACATATTCAGCTCTATATGTAGCCTATGTCTTTTCTGACAGAGTGAACTTGCTCAGTAGCTCACCTGATACAGCATTGCACTTACAATACAAAGTGCTCGGGTATGAGTCCTGTTACCAACTCAGTCAAATGGCCATTTAGTGACCAAACTAAAATGGCATGTTTGTTTTAGCAAATGCATTTTTATCTTGCGTTTGCTTTTGTTAACTTTACTGGTTAGATTTAGAGGAGGTGGTACATTATTTTCACTCACTGGACATTTCACTTTTGCAAGAAACACATAATATAATTTTTGCAGAGATGTCACGTATTTGACAGGTATTGTATCATGGCACGCATTTCCAAATGATCCTGTGTTGTTAGTGTATCATCAAACAGTCTGATGGTATGTTGTTTTAGTAAATGAAAATATGTTTGTGCTACCACTGCTTGTTTAATATTTTGTGGTATTTTTTATAATTGTATCACAGCTAAAAGTGCCAGAACATTAATGTTAACCGCTATGCGATTTTATAGTAAATTTAAGGGGAAAAGCAAGTGTTTACAAACATGTGTTTCTGATAGTTTTGAAGTTAAATAGGTAACTCTGAATCCAGCATGAGTAAAAGCGAAATGTTTACCCATTCGTTCTTTGTAATGGCTGCAGTTGTCAGTCCTGTCACATAAAAGCGTTCAGCATTGCAGATGTTAACCCGGCACTCCATATGCTGGGAATAGTGTCATTACGCACCTGCCTTTGTTATTCCAAATCATAGAGAGGGAACAATCATGAACTTCTAAGCAAAGTCTCAGTACTGCACCACTAGAAAATGCCAATATTTACGCATCAACAAAGCCTATTCAGTGCTGCATAAATGTCTGAACACCAGAAGTAGTGGATATCCCACTATTCCAAGATGTTAATAAATCGCAAGTATTATTTTGAAGGATTACAATGTACAATGTCCTTGATAATTTCAGTCTGGCCAAAACCATTTTTGTGACACATTTCAGCTCAGATTGATTTGATGCAGATTTTTCAAAAAGACTGTTATTAAGACTGTGTTGCACCAACTAAACTGGACTCAACAACAAACCCACAACCTGTAAGTATGCACTATGAGAACATTTCACATGCAAAGAGAGTATTCACATAGTCTTAAATCAACAGCAGAAAAAAACATCCTATTTAATTCTAATGATTAGCAAAAGGGTGGAAAATGGCCATGAAAGGTAATTTTGTTGCAAAAAAAGCTATAACTCACTTGACTACCATTGTAATTGCACATCAGAAAAAAATATGATTTGATATAAAGCAATAATGAAACCTCAATAACTTTTAATGTGTAACCATGAATTGGATCATTCAAATGTCAAGCGCACAGTGCAGCAGATGGTCTCTGAATGTTTGCTTTCAGCTTGAAGACATGTTGGGGTCTGTATCCACCATGTTCCCAAAAGCAAACATTTACTAAATTATATGCCTGGAGAGAGTGTGACTCATTAAATCAACATTGAGAGTCGAGGGCAAGACTTTTGAGATAGGTTTTATCCCCATCTTGTTTTACACTTCGTCAATTATACAGTGCTTAGTGTCTAGACCTTGCTATTGCGTTACTCCATCAAGGACAGCATGTGGCAGGAAGATTCAGCTTGGGTAAGCACCTCACCTAAAACCCATCAACAAACCATGCCAGTCAAGCCTTCATGGTTTGAACATCCTCTTGCTCTGTGATTCATCTCAACAACCCCCCCCCCCCCCCCCCCCCCTTAATATATTATATTATAGGCCTACAATTATATTCAATTGCGTAAGCTGTCAATAGTAGCCTATTCGTGCGCTAAAAGCGACGTAGTTGAGGGTGAAAAAAAAAAGAGGTGACAGATTTTGTGGTCAAATGCATTTGAAACGTGGTGTAACGGTAATGTGTCTTGGCTGACCACTTATGATCAGTTCACAGGCTTTCTCTCTCACTCGCTCAATTCCCGGGATATTTTATATAATTTGCGGTGTCAGGGAGCCGCTATCAATATGCAGGAGACTCCCAGACCTTCTGGAAGAGGTGGGATGTCTGTATAATTTAATAATATAAGGAATAATTGACGTCGGGCCATTGAATTATTAGAAAATAATGCACACCTGAGGTGGTAATCCGTTACACCTCGGGTGTGCATTATTATGTGCATTATTTTCTAATAATTTGATGGACTGTGGTCAATTATTCTGCTTATACTATGGTTACCATGCCTCAAAACATTTTTCAGATGTGAATTTCAAGACATCTGTCAGGTTTTTGTCTTGTGTGTAGGACTAATTACTTACACATCTCATTCCACGCCTCTGTTGTTAATTACTAAATGTAATTAGATAGTAACGGAGGCTTGAGCCATTGATAGCAGAGTAATGCAGTTATTAATTCGGTTTATTCTTAGGACAAGGTGTCTTTTTAAACATGTATGTTACTATGCCCTTTATTGTACAGCTCCTATTGTACAATAGGTTGTTGTGGCTGTGTTATCTGTGTTATATTTATTAGAATTTGGGTGTTTTGTGCGATTCCATTTTCTGTACCTGTTTGATATTGTGTGAGCTACTGGATGTTTGAATTTCCCTAAAGGGATGAATAAAGTATTCATCATCATCATCATCATAATTAGAGAGAGAGAGAGAGAGAGAGAGAGAGAGAGAGATTTAGCATGTGTGAATTACCTGAGTCTGTGTGTCTCTCAACAGTGTTTGACAGCAGAGTCGCTACTAATAGCGAAACTGCAAGTTTATCTGCTTCAAGAACAGTGCCGTTATTACCTCGCTACTGAGAAATGTCATGTAGCTTTTAAGTTGCTAAACTATTTTATTGATAAAATCGTCAGAGCAGTGCTGACAACACATTTCTGTGTGAGTGTGTGTCCGTACTGTATGTGTGTGCATTTGAGTGGGAGAGAGAGAGAGAGCGGGAGAAAGAGTATGTGCTTTCCGTACATAATAAAACGTAATTTTGTGGCAAATAAAAACATGAAAATAACTTTTTTAAGCGTTTTTATCCTATTGTGTACTATATTTACTTGCTTGGTCAGTGTCATTGTGGGTTTTGGTGGGTTCTTTTGCGGTTGTAGGCTGTAAGGACCTTTGAAATAACTGAAATCATTTGGCGAAGTGATGTGGACATGTAATGCAGTTAAGACCAACCAATCAGGTTCAAGCATTAAACAGCCCAGTAGTATAAATATAGTACAAGTATATAATATAAAACTGTATTATATAATGGTATGCATAGTAGCTGCAGTTTATAGTGCTTTCTGAAACATAAGCTGAACCAGTAATGGCAAAAACCCACCCACTTCATCCTCAAAACCATCCTATACCAGGCAGGATCTTTTAAGTACATAATCTCCTGCTGATTGTTGTCTATGCTCCCTCTATATCTATTATCCACAGCTGCCTATTTCTCTCTCTCTCCTGCTCTCTCACTACACATCACTACTGATTTCCTGCCTGCTTCTGATTGGTCCATATGACCAGGAGGAGATTAGGGCAGTCCCTAGTCAGCTGGAAGGGTGTCCAAAGAGCTCAAGGATAGAGAGAGATGCTGTCTCTTTAAGAGTATTTTTAGGTTGATAGTTGATGATGGTCATTGGTGGGGAAAATCAGAGTTAGTGGCGGCAGTGGCAGCCTGTGAACATGGATGACAAGGGGAGACGCTGATGTACTGTGGATTTAACAGCTTTTTAAGGGAATTCACACAGACTAACGCCATTGAACACACTGGACTTGGGTTACTTGTATGTGTTCAACCTTAATTTGTTGGGGCTAAAATTAGGTAAGTGTTGGCAATCATGTATTTTCATTATTATTTTATTTTTAATAATATAGAAAAGTTTATTTGCTAGACATGTTATTGGCTCCTATGTATATATTCAACAGTGTAACCGTACTCTTTCATACATGCAAGCTTTACATCACGCTTGGCTTACAGATATGAAATGATGCTATTATGGAGGATGGGGGTTTGTTGACCAATGTGAACTAGCTGTCAAGCTATCTTTTTTCTGGCTGGACAACCCAGTCCATCTTATTCCTCTTTGAGGCAGATATTTAAATTTAATGAAACTGGCGAACAGTGTGTGATCAAGTTACAGTATTGATTACAGCCTGACCCTCTGCTGTACTCCACATGCAGAGAGATTTGTGTGCGTGTTTGCCTTTGTTTGTGTGTGTGTGGTCCAGCTAAATCCTGCATTATGAGGACAAAATGTCCCCACAAAGATGGCAATATCGGAAATCCTTGTCTGTGTGGGGACATTTTTGTTCCCCATGAGGAAAACGGCTTATAAATCAGACTAAATTATGTTTTTTGAAAATGCAGAAAGTTTTCTCTGATAGGTAGGTTTAGGGTTAGGGGATAGAATATACAGTTTGTACAGTATAAAAATCATTATGTCTATGGAAAGTCCCCAAAAAAACATGAAAACACAACATTTGTGTGAGTGTGTAGATTATAACATCCAATTAATAATACCAGCATGTGTGCTTAAATAAATACTAATGAGACAAAGCTATAATATGCGAGACCTTGTGTGACGAGTGCACGTGTGAATGTGTATTTTTCAACGTCAGCTTGTCCATCTGTTTGTGTCCTCGTGTTTTTGTATTTTTTGCAGTGTTAACACATGCTTACATCCTTTTCTATACTATGCTTGTCGCATAAGAAGCTGAGACACTTAAAGAGGCTGAAAGAGAGAAAGTTTGTTTCAGGATATGAAAAAATGTCAAAAGGTTTAGGCATGCTTGATGGAAAAACATGTCAGGGCCAGTGAAGCAGCAGAGCTTACCGAAAACAGGAGCAAAGACTTGCTCCTACATCCTCAGACATCAATCAAATAAACACACGCAAAAGAGAAGAGCTTGTCCAGAAGAGCAATACATTGTATGCATTGAGCTTTACATTGAGGGAGAGCGGGATTTTCAGATTTTTAAGGACCTCCTAATGATCTTCTTACAACATAAATAAATAAGGGCAGCTCTATTATAGTGTATGAGAAAAATATTATGTGTGATACTATAAAGACATGTTTACTTTAAGTTAAAGCCACAATATGTAATTTTCCGCAGCTAGAGGTCGCTTATTCAAAACAAAGTTGTAGCTTGATGACGCCTTGATTTCGCAGAGCTTTTATTATGCCGCAGACGACCGCTTCCGATCATGCGTATGTGGGGTAACGCAGCGCTGTTTTATCAAATTAGATACAGTACATTATTTGAGTGTGTTGAAATTTATGTTATAATGCTACTCTGTGCATTCGCCTGGTGGCTACTATGAGACACTTGTTGACACTGCAGAGCTAGATCGATATTAGGCATGGTAAAACATGATACTCGCGGTAAATCAAGAAAACGAGATTTAAACAATAAGACTAACTGTGTTGAGTTCTATAACAATGATTATTTTTTGTCGATGAATGTATCCAAACAGTTGCTCACATGTCTAATAAAACACATAATATATTATAGCTTCTTTGGTGTTTCAATGGTTTCTACAAAATTAAAACCAGAAATCGAGGGTAATGTGAGTATGATGTCATTGACAGGCGATGCACGGACATGGTCCGTGTCCTGGTTAAAAGTGGAACATTCTTGGAAACAAAATATATAAAATATTGTTCTAGTGGTTTTTAGATATTTTAATTAAAAAATCTTACATATTGTACCTTTAATGTTGTCCTAAATTAAATGATTGACTTTTATATTGTCATTTTACTAAAGAAAATAAATATAATATTATTTGGCTGTCATTGTTTTATCGTTCATCAGATGATGAAAAAAATGTTCTGAAAGTGATTCCAAGGATATTGTTATTACATTATTGTTATGGACTCTGCTATTCTTTTATATTTAGAATGATTTTCAGAACAATATCTTTATCATTATTACCGTCCTTGGTGTGCCTTATAAAAGGCTGTTGTGTTGACCTTGATTTATTGTAATATTGAGGTGTTCAGTTTTATTTTGATTTTAGAAATTGAAGGGGACATATCATGAAAATCTTACTTTTTCCGTGTTTAAGTGCTATAATCGGGTCTCCGGTGCATCTACCAACCCCAAAAACGTGAAAAAGGACAACCCGGTAACTTTGTTTTGGTAAGCCTTTCTCTGCAAGCATGTGAAAAAAATCTGTACGTAGTGTCCGTGACACCACCTGTAGGTTTCCGAAGAGCAGTTTTGAAACCTAAAAGTCGGCCGTTGCCATCTTGGCAGCACGTCACTCCCGGATAACAGAAAATGGGTAAAGAGGCGGGACGTGGGTGGAGCTGAGGTGACTGGTTGCTGAAACCACGCCCACCTAGCTCGACCATAGCGGCAATCCACCTGTCACAAGGTGGCCACGCCCTTAATTATGCAGAACTTTAAGGCTTAAAATAATTTAAACGAATGAGTTATAAAAAATGTCACCCCCCTCACAGTTATAATGAAGGGTAAAATGAGCTATATAGACCAAAACCACAATTTGTACCAGGCTGTAAACATGTTTTTTTCTGCTGTAAAGTTGGGCATTTTAACATGGGGCTCAATGAGATTCTGCTCCCTTTTGGAGCCTGTCTCTAGCGGCCAGTTGATGAATTGCAGTTTAAGTCACTTCTGTATTGGCTTCAAGAGAGACTGCGGGAGGTTGCCGCTTGGAAATAATTAGCTGCTCAAATTTCTCTTCACTTCTGACGTAGGAAGGGGATCTTAATATAATATTACCGCCCCTCAATCTGCATGTTTCCACCCACGGTGCCGCTATTTTGCTTTCGCAAGCGAAAGCGGTGAACAAGACCCTTGTGTGTATTTGACAGTTTAAACACAACAAAAAACGTGAAAGAGAAGTTACTCATTAAACTTGACGTCTGACAGCCAGTTGTCTGTGTGCGTTTCAGATAAGTGTTCTCAGAAAACGATCCATTAGAAGTTTAAACTAAACGTGTGGAAATAATAAACTTTAATGATGAAAGAAGAACTATGCTATCCGTGAGAGTGATTGCGATATAGATGATAATCAAAACCAAGCTGATGTCTTGTTAGTTTTGGCAGAGAATCCGATTGAGGCAGGACGCAGCAGCTCATTTGCATTTAAAGGCACATGCACAAAACAGCCTGTTCTTGACTGTTGTCAGAAATGGGTATTTACAACATGGATTTATAAATGATCTGTGAGGTATTTTAAGCTGAAAGTTCACAGACATATTTTGGGGACACCTGAGACTTAAATTACATCTTGTAAAAATGGGCATAATAGGTCCCCTTTAAACATGTGATTGCTCTCCAAATCAACTGTTTCTCTATTAGCGGTATTAACATTAAAGGGTTACTTCACTGCTGGAAAGATAAATGTGTATTTAAATTGGGTGATTTATGTAGTAGAAATGTGAACTTATTTTAGATTGAGAAAAGCCAGAAAAGGTATTTTTGGCTCATGTGGATGAAAGACAACAACTCCCAGAATGCACTTGCTTCGCTGCCCTACGAGGCCACTCCCAAACCACGCCTACCGTTTACATCACTCGCCCACCACGGCACCGCCCCCACCGTCATTTAAATTTTTATAGTAATAAAATAATTTAGTTCAGTTAGAGAACATACACTACAATTAATAACTGAACGTGTCTGACTAATACAGTGTGAGCCGAAAGAGAGTCTCCACACAAACGCAGCAGGAGTCAGATTTCATTCATCATGAGAGCAAACAGCTGACAGACAAGATGATCGCGGAAGATTTGGTTTCAAAGCGAGATGTGAAAGCATCTATTTAAGTGAGTTTGTCATTGTATCATTTTGTTGTTGTGTTTTTCATTAAGAATAATAGGCTAATGAACCCACAATTCAAGCAACCCGCCCCTGAATTGGCGCTAATTCTAAACCGAAACTAAAATGAGCATGGTCGCACGGGCATTCATTCATGGCTGCATTGTCATTCATTCACGGCTGCACAGTCATTCACGGTGCATGTCCAGTCTGGCGTGTTTTCAGTTCCTGCCTATGGAAGTTTAACTTTCATAGGTATTCATTGAAAACACTCGCTTTGCTCCGCTCCGTTATGAACGCCCGAGCAGCCGTGCTCATTATTAAACTTATTATTAAATAAATGTCGCTCTGCCATTTAGTGCGCATGTCACAACATCTGCATAATGCATGGGAGAAAGCAACATGTGTCTCTAGGCTATTGGAGGTCACAAGTTTTAGTGGCATATGCCAATGACAACCGGATGTGCCACTAAGCATAGCAGCATGTGCCAATGGCTTCTGTGCGTAGATACCATGCCACTTAATGCCATGCCAATGGCAATCTTAATACTGCCCCTCTGTTTTTCACTAGCATGTTGAGGACTAGTGCATCTTTGAGCCTACATTCAGTATGAATAAAATACTTAATACTGTTAAAATCAGATACTCTAGGCCACGTTCACACAGCAGAAGAATATGGTTGTCAGTCCTGTATTTGAGTCTTTGGGAGTGGCAACCGCATTCTATAACCGAATTCACACCAGTAAATTTTTAGGACTCGCAACCGCATTTTCGAGAAAACCTGCGCTGTGTGAATGGAACCTCTGGACAACTAGTTGTCAGGTCATACAGTGTGAGAGAGCGGCTCTGCTAAGGGGTTTTGTGTGTGGTTTCGCTTTCGGTAACTTACAGCGTCAGAGATAAAGCTGTGTGTCGTCTGAAGGTTCTAGATCCAGTCACTGTTCTCCACCGGAGCGGCTCCTGTCAGTTTTGCATTCTATGCATGACTCAAATGGCGTGTCATGCGCAAGGCGCTGCAAAGGACATGACGCGACTGCTTACAATGAAGATTCTGTCGGTTAAGGAATATTTGACGGATAAACTCGGGACTCAATTGGACTCTTGTCGTGTCACAAGTGATAAGACTTTTTGATATTACTTTGGTCACCGTCCATGGTTACTGGCATAGATATGTATGTAGATACCACATTCGACCTACTCCAGACACATCGTCACGCCCGCCATCTTGGAATGGTCAGTTTGTCGTCACTCACAATAAGAATCAATGATGCCAACATTGCGCAGTTTCTGGTTGTGAAACCGCCAAGATTTAAATTCCTGAAAAAAATGGATAACCTAGCTTTCACAGGTGAAAATGTGTTGGTTTTGTTTTTAAATGTTTTAAATATTAACTCAACATTTACAGGTTTTTACTATGGTACATTTGAATGTTTTTACTTTTACTATGGTAACTTTTTAATGTCGTGTTAGCTGATGCCTTCATCTTTTTGTATTGTATTAATTTAGCAAAACCATCTTCTGAAGTATATTGGAGTATTCATAAATGCGTCGGTTGCAGACACTCATGCTGCGTCCGAAATCACGTACTACATAGGTTCTACATTTGAATTTGAACTTACTTCGCAACGGTTAAAAAAGTATGTTCTATATAGTATGAATGCGATAGGCCACGTACACACTGCAGATAAATTTGGTTGTCAGTTCACCTTTTAGTGCTTAATCCTGTTCTGTACACACACAATTCAGTAATTTACGGGAGTGACAACCGCATTCTACAATTAAATTAACTCCCGAAAAATGCAGGTAGTGACAACCGCATTTACAAAAATTCTATGCTGTGTGTTTGGTTATGGTATGGTTTTCGGGTAGTCCTATCCTTTACACCTCTGTGTGTAGATATATACACTACTGATCAAAAGTTTGGGTTGAGTAAGATTTTTAGATTTTTATAAAGAAGTTAACGTTTTAATTCAGCAAGGATGCATTCAATTGATCAAAAGTGACAATAAAGACATTTATAATGTTACAAATGATTTTAATTTCAAATAAATTATGTTCTTTTGAACTTTCTATTAATCAAAGATTCCTGAAATTTAAAAAATAAATAAATACATAAATAAATAAATGCAGCCTTGGTGAGTGACTTAATTTAAAAAATATCTTACCAACCTAGAATGGTACTGCATATATAAACGTAGCTGTAATACAATTTATATGTATAATTTAAATGGTAAACTTTGAAGAATATGGTCTTTATTCAGCACTATGATATTAACATCTAATGCCATAATGTCTTTAGAGATTTAGATGAGGACTCAACAATGTCTCAAATTCAGACTTGCTGAGATAGCAAAGTCTGCAATCAAAAATCTCAATATAAACTCATTATTCTTCCTTCTTTTTACTCTCAATGTATTAACACATCTAATTTGTTTCTATTTTTTCTCATATAAATATCAGAGACAAAGTTGATACTTGTATTTGATTTTAATATTTTTATGACAAAAATGAAAAACCCTTTCAGTCTTCTGAGCGTTGAAAGAGCGACATCTGAGCAATGAGATGGGTGAGAATAGTGCTGTAACAATGTCTAGAGGAATATTCAGCCCAATCTGGCCGTGTGTACTCACACAGACACACACCCACCCACCCACACACAGACAAATGGTGGGAGAGGAAAAAATGTTTCCAGCTTCCTAGTGTTTACACTTCCCCACGCATGACGCAACACATAATCAGCAGCACCACACACACGCGCACATGCTCCCTCCCCCAACACATGACGCGCAAGCCGAGTGGGAGAGTGAAGCATGGGGATTGAAGACATGCACGACTCGCTCACGTCCTCGCCGTACACACAGTCACAGGCTCTGGGGAAATGTGACTCTCTCTCTTTGGCTTTCTTGATCTGTGTGTTTCAATGGCAGAATTTTGTCTGCCCAGTGGTGGAATAGATATGGGGTGAATTTCTTGTTTACGTTAACATTACTGCATTAGAGCCAAATTAATTTGGCAATGCATATGTTTCCAGATGATTCCTGGCTCTCACCACCCACGTCATTCAAAACATTTTTATATAATTTAGGAAAAAACATCTATCTATCTATCTAATCTATGACAGTGTGAATGTGATAAGTGGCCACTCATGATCTGCAAACATTGAAGGCAGTTTTTTATTCACAGGCCTTTTTACGTTTAACGTTTTCAAAATTCAGCTCAAATTTAATGCTGAGGTCATATCATGGAAAAGCCTCATTACTCATTAAAGAACAGATTAACACTTCATTAGATGTGGTTCTTTGCTTCTTTTGAGCTTTGAGATAAAGCCAACAAATGTGTGGAAGTTAAAAGGCAGGTAGTTCTGAAATACATCCATCCATCCATCTATTGTTCTATCGTCCGTCCATTTATCCATCCATCCATCCATCCATCATTCTATCGTCCATCTATCCATCCATCCATCCATCCATCCATCCATCTATCATTCTATCATCTGTCCATCATCCATCCATCCATCTATCGTTCTATCATCCATCCATCCATCTATTGTTCTATCATCCATCCATCTATCTATCGTTCTATTGTCCATCTATCCATCCATGATTCATCCATCCACCCAACCATCCATTGTTCTATCTATCTATCTATCTATCTATATATCGTTCATCCATCCATTTATAGTTCTATCGTCCATCAATCCATCCATCATTCTATCTATCTATCATCCATCCATCGTTCTATCTATCTATCTATCTATCTATCTATCATCCATCCATCCATCCATCAATCCATCCATCCACCCATCCATCCATCTTTGTATGTTGACCCAATAAAGCCTTGTTTGAAGTTGAAGTTTAAAAAGTCTTAAAGTTAAAATTTACAGTTAAATAAAATAAACTGAAATTCAAAGAAATGTTATTCTTCTTCCTTAAATGTAAATTTGAATTGCAGTCCTGCATCCAGTTTTCTACTGTAATTTAAATTCAAATCAAATGTATTATTTGGATTGTAATTTAAAATGCATTCTCAGTTCAGTTCTGAACTTTGGTTACTGGGTGAACTATTCCTTTTATTCCTTACAAATTTTATATCTTTAAACTTAGGCAACCAGGTGAAATCCATTAATGATATGGTTTCTTGACATGCTGAATTTGCTGGAATAGACATTCCTCCTAATTGCATCTGACTCTGCACCATACAGTGAGATGATGTATGATTATTCCATAAACCATTGCTTGACCATAGCTCAGAATGATTGAGGGCTTCTTCTAAAGTGATGAGAATTAATTTACATTGGAAAGGAATAAATGGAAGTTATGGTTTTGGCCTTAATCCCCAGAGAGATGCTGGAGAGATCCAGTCTGTGGTGTAGCTTCTTGGCAGATTGTTTAGACTGCTCTTGTTCAGCGCATTGCAGGGTGACAGGCTTGGTCTACTGTCTTGAATGAAATGCTTCTTGTAGAAAACTCACCTGGGCTGTAAGCCAAGCACTTCTGATTTATGTGACCTCAATCCAATATGTTTTTCAGGCTGGCTTCTGAATAAGCAGGATTCCACTATAGCAACTAGACATGTTAGAGAAATGTTTGATAGATAGAATACAGAGTCAATAAAATTATTTGATTTGAACGGGTACAAATTTGGCTTTGTGAATGTGATAAGTGGCCACTCGTGAGCTGCAAACATTGAAGGCAGTTTTTTATTCACAGGCCTTTTTACGATTAACGTTTTAAAAATTTAATGCTGAGGTCATATCATAGAAAAGAATCATTACTCATTAAAGAACAGATTAACACTTCATTAGATGTGGTTCTATGCTTCTTTTGAGCTTTGAGATAAAGCAAAAACCTTTTGGAAGTTAAAAGGCGGGTAGTTCTGAAATACTTTAGCACAATAGCTGCGTCTGAAATCACGTACTATGT
Organism: Rhinogobio ventralis; assembly: GCA_039654625.1. Taxonomy (NCBI): domain Eukaryota; kingdom Metazoa; phylum Chordata; class Actinopteri; order Cypriniformes; family Gobionidae; genus Rhinogobio; species Rhinogobio ventralis. The sequence continues at coordinate 16,842,987 of CM077206.1, read as the reverse complement.
GAGTAGATACTACATTTGAATTTAATCTTACTTCACGACCGTTGAAAAAGTACTTTCTATATAGTATGAATGCGTGTAGTATGAAACTACATCCGCCATGTGGTCGTTATCATGTGACCTTCCAGCGTCAAGTGCGTCCCTTTACCTCCATTCATAAATCCTCTCCCGTGGCCTCATGGGATAGTAAAATGTCCATCGTATGCGCAATTCAGAATCTCACCAGAAGTAGTGGGTCATCTGGGTACTTTTCGCCTACTGTTTATCGCATACTATAAATTCGGACATACTACTCTGTTGCCATTTTCGCATACTATATAGTAGAGAAGTATTCGATTTCAGATGCAGCTAATGATGAAGATAAGCGAACCAATATTTGCGCACCATATTTGTTTATTGCACAAAACTTTTTTTTTTAAATGACAATGAACTGCATTGTTCCTAAAATAATTAACATGACAAAACGAGAGGAAACTTGACAATTTTGTAAAAGCATAAACACTATTTGCCATAACTGACAGGTGAATTTGTCAAAATACAGTAAACACAACCTTTGACATCAACAAGAAAATATATGTAAAGTTTTTTCTCTTTTGTTGTTGTTGTTGCATCCCCAGCAGTTGAGAACCACTTCTTTAGAGACAGTAGGAAAGTAGAGATCTTATATTGACCATGTTACTGAAATATTTGAAGTCTGATGATCGCTGAGAGCTCTATTCTGAAGAGGGATGGGGCAGCAAGACTCAGGTAATGGTACTGGCATGCCGGCACTGATGGTTTTTTATGGATTGACCATTAGCACTAGAGTGGAGCACATTAGATTCTCCCAGGACAGATTCTGCCAGGCAAAAACCTATAATGCAGTCAGAAAAAAGCAGGCTTCTCTCGCCGCCTGAGAACTGAGTGATGCTGCATGTGAGTGAGTATGCACAGATGACATAAAAGCAGACATAGATAGAAAGAGAAAGATACAGAGAGAGAGAGTGAAGGAATTGTCATACCCTATCAATGTTTACTGTGAATTTGAAGGTGAACTGATTTAGGCCATTGCCACAGGCTCAGTGTTTATGACTGCAGTTGACCTTCTATATTAATAAACATAAACCAGATTGCGTTTTGTAGTAGTATGAATCCAGTTCAGGGTTCTTTGAAGCTTATTATTATTATTAATATTATTATTTGTTGTTGTTTTTCACACTGTTGGTAATATTTATTTATTCATATTTTTTTCCATTTAAGCAATGGTTATCCTTTCTGGCACTATGCTCATAAATAATTGCTAAAATATGTGTGTTGCCTATAGAAGCATCATTGCATATGTTTTTTCTTTATTATTTAGATTATTTTTTATCCATAAGGAGTATTCACTTTTTCCCAGTATTCACTATTTACTTAACATTTCAGATTTCATTAGTCAGCTACAATGTTAGGAGACAATATTATTAATTATTAATATCGTCGTAATCGTAAAATATAGGCCTTTTCAAACATGTAATAAAAATTTTAGTTTATAGAATTTTAATAAAACTGCTTTTAATAAGTAATCTTAAGGTGTTTGTTATTTAGGCTAATGCACTTGCACTGTCAAACGCTATCAAACCCCTTACAGATGCCCGAACAAATGGAAGCCGATTATTAGCGGACAATTTGTCAAAGACGAATGATTATGTCGCTTTAAATTCAATTTCGCTAGGCGATGTATGCTGATCACCTGTCATGTGCGGCGCATGCGCAGAGGGTGTGCTTGTGAAAGCGGGTATGCCCTCAGATCCTCGTAACCTCCATCCTAGACGCTGAGCAGCCGACCACCAAACAGCACCAGGGAGACAGAAATGGGAAAATAAATAGAGATGCTCGCACGATGCAGGTAGGATGCTGTTTGTACGACCTCAGCTCTCCGTTCAGATGAAAAATATTCGTATTTTTCCACGTGATCATAGTGGCAGTTTTCATGAAAGATGATTATGGTATGTGTGGTAGTAGAGTAGTAGGCTACTTCTAGTCTGGATATGCTTTCGTCTTCTAGATGCTCTATTGGCTACAGCATGCAAGAAAGCGGTTTTAGTGATGAGGCTGGGAAATCTTCCCATCCTTGATCAAATCCTTGCATGGTTTGATCAAGGGCGAATGCATCATGATCAGGACAGCGAGAGAACCTCCATTTCTCACCGTTTGCTCTTTTATTTCCCGTTTAAATGCATGTTATATGGCGAGATCGGTGTAATTACTGCAGATCGTGACTGTCTGAGATTGATCATCAACCATCTACAACATTATATCAAATAGCCAACATATACTATTTCAGTGTTTGTTAGTTTTTTGGTTTATTGATGCAGAAAACAGACTTATTTTTTAGTAACTAAAATATAAATAATGAAATAATGAAACATTAAGTTTTCTTTCACGTAAGATTGCAAAACACCCATTTGTGTTTTACACATGCAGCGAAGGTTTTACAACCCGGATATGCCGACGGATGATTTCTGTAGATGTTGGTTTTGAAGAAGCAGAACCAGCCAAAAATATCAATATATATTTGTAGGCTGTTTGATTAGCACAGTGTGACTATTTAACGTTGATATCAGGTTATTGTCAATGTGGTTAAAATGTGCGCGCTCTACTGAAAAACAATCGTGCGTTTGCGAAAAAAATATATACACAGAAAACCCACTGACTTTAAAGTTTCTCATCATGAATGTGTCCGCATAGAGTTACTGCTGTGAATGGTATGCCGTGTTGTATTTCACGCTAAAAGGCAGAGAAACGTGATGCATGAGCCGAGCGTAGAACGCTGTCCAAGGTGCTGAATGGAAACGTCCAAACACTCAGTCAATTACAGGGGGAATGCAGTCATGCTTTAAACGAAAAATCGTTTCATTGCTGTTACATATTTATGCGAAATATTTAATGTGGATAAACAACAGGTGTAGAAATTGCCATTTCCAAATTGTCTTTAGAATTGTAAATGTAACTGCAGAACTGCACTCGTAATTTGAATGGGTAGTTATCAAAATTTTAATTAACTTTTTCAGCCTATAATTATTTTTATGCTATGGCCTATAACAGATATGTTACAGATATTTAACGTATTCTGGCATAATGTCATTCAGAAGACCAAAGATCACTGAGTCTGCATGTGTAATAATCTTATGAATTATGATTAAAAATAAATAAATAAATAAAAAGTTTTATATAAAGTAAAGGGTGTATGCATCATGATCAGGACAGTAAGGGAACTTATGTCCCTCACTATTTGCTTTCTTATTTACTATTGAATAGATGTCAGTGTGACTGTATAAGACTGATCATATCATCTACAACCTCTAAATGTCAGCTACCGATTAAGTATTATAAAGTTCATAACTGTTTTTGTTTGTTTGTTTTATCTTATTTACTGCTCTTGTGTTATTGATGTTTTTACTTACTTTGAAGATGACTTAGCTAAACATGCCTGAAAATAACAACACTTTCTCATTTTACTCCATTTTGCCTTAGGCAGAACATAAAATATTTCGGAGATATTTGTAATTGATATTAAATCATTTCGTTTTTGGAGTCTGAAACTACTAATATTTAAATATGACCATGTATATGGTGTTATGTGTATGTGTTCATGTTTTTCTATCCCGGTGGGGGCTTTAACCTGAATGCACACTGACTCATGGGGACTCGTGTCACTGTGGGGACCTAAATTGAGGTCCCCATGGGGAAACAAGCTATAAGTCATACAGAATTAGTTTTTTTTTTTTGTAAAATGGAAAAATGCAGAAAGTTTTCTGTGGTGGGTAGGGTTAGTGTAAGGGGATAGAATATACAGTTTGTACAGTATAAAAACCATTATGTCTATGGAGAGTCCCCACAAAGTGTGTGTGTGTGTGTGTTTGTGCGTGCGTGCGTGCGTGCATTAAAGGTATGTATGCATTAAAGACAACAATAATGTGTGACTTCTCTCTTTTCATTGTCAAAAGGGACACTGGAGGTAGATGTGAGGGATAATTGCAACTGGTGTGAGAAACCCTCCACTAGGCCCCTCCATCCCAGCCCTCCCTTACACCAACATTCCCCACAGCCAACATGTTCTCCTCCAACTTTCTGAGTGGGGGGAATCCTTTAAATGCGATGTCCTCTGCTGTGAACAAGTTCAGTCTTTTTGGGGATGAGGCAAGTGAGGAAAAGCAACAACAGCAGCCTCCAGGACCTTCAAAGCAGAAGGATCCTCAACAGCAGGGGAATGGCCAACCAGCCTCACAGGGGCCTCAGAGGCAAAGTGGACAGCAGCTGCAGGGTGTGGGAAGAGGAGGAGCTGGACGGGGTGGACCTCAACTTCAAGGAGCTGGACTGGGAGGATCTCAACCACAAGGAGCTGGGCGGGGAGGATCTCAACCACAAGGAGCTGGACGGGGAGGATCTCAACCACAAGGAGCTGGACGGGGAGGATCTCAACCACAAGGAGCTGGACGGGGAGGTCCTGTACAGCAAGGTGCTGGTAGAGGTCTCCCACAGCAGGGAGTGGGCAGGGGAGGATTGCCACAAGGAGCAGGTGGGGGTGGATCTCCTAAGCAAGGTGTTGGGAAGGTTGGACCTCAACAACAAGGCCCAAGAGGACCTGGGTCTCATCCAGCAGGTGCAGCTGGGTCAAGGCCTCCTTCAGTAGAGCCTCAGGTGAAAGATGGAGCTGGGGTTAAATCCCTCTGTCCAGTCTGTAAAAATACAGAACTCAGTTTTAAGTCCAAGGATCCGCCCAACCATAACACCTGCACACAATGTAAATCCGTGGTCTGCAACATGTGTGGGTTCAGTCCTCCAGATGCAACTGTGAGTACAAATTCCTAACTCATTTAGTTTTGCATTAGTATACATAAAGCAGTAGTATTTAATATGCACAACTTTTTGTGCTTGTTTTTGGATTAAAATATATTAAAATATATTTTATATAATAGTATTATTTTATATAATTAAGATCTTTTATGTAATAGACCACTCTAGATTTATCCATCAGTTTGTACTATAAGGCGATGGTCACCATGATGTGCCTCATTCCAGAGTCCATTCTATCTGAAGCATGTTTTATTGGACTATGATGGTTTTAATCCCTTGTAGAAGTCTTTATCCGGGTGCCGACACTTTTTTTAATATCTTTTTAACAAAGTCATACTACATAATTTTTTTTATCAAAGATAGATTTTTTAAAATCTTATATCCTGTATAGGTTTTTATCACTTTTATTGTATTTTACTAAGTTTTTGCCATCAAAATAGCCATGGTTATAGCCATTGTTAAACAAACAAAAGCAAACAAATAAATCCAAAAACTCATATTTGTTACATACATTTATCACCATTCACTAAAGTAGTAAATGTAGTGTTTCACCAATTCAACCGTGAATAAGTAAATGCTAATTCCAGAAGGCTTTTTAAAAACTTTTTTTATTGTATTTTTTTTTTTATATTTTACTGTATAAATGGTCTTTCTGTTTGTAACATTGCAGAGCAACTGATTCTGTGTTGATTTGAATTTTTGTTAAGTTTAAAACTATCAATTATATAACAGAAATTTGTATCCTCAATGTACGCAGGCTAAGGAGTGGCTTTGCCTGAATTGCCAGATGCAGAGAGCTCTGGGAGGGGCAGAAAGTAGTAAACCTCCTACGCTAAAAGCCCAGCCACAGTCCAAGGTCTCCGTACCACCACAGAACCCTGCAAAGAAAGACACACCTCATAGTAAGCAGATGCCTCCATCTGCCAGCCAGCCAACCAAACCAACAGACGGTCAGAGACCGTCAAGCCAGTCTAGCACAAGTGCAGCTCATCCATCGCAGCAAACGTCACAACAAAAACTTCTTCCACAGCAGACAACAAAAGATGCTCCTCCTGCCAAAAGTGAGCTACCGTTAAAGACTGAGCTCCCTAAAAAAGAAGAAGAGTCCAGTTTCTTTGGTTTCGGTTTTGGTGGTGCTCGATCCCGCTCGCCCTCTCCACAGCCTGGTGCCTCTTCTGTTTCTGGGAAGGTTCTAGGCTTCGGTTCTTCGTTCCTTAGTTCAGCATCCAATTTGATTTCAGCTGTCCAGGATGAGCCCTCGACAACCCCACCAACATCTCGAAAGGGTTCTGCCATTTCCCAAACTTCTGCCAAGACCACCACACCCCCTTCTTCAAGAAAAGGTTCAGAGGCCTCTAAGGGATCCCCCAATCTTCCTAAATCACAGACACTAGAAGGAAAAATGCAACAGCAACAAAATAAAACCCAAGACACTCAAAAACCAATGACAACGAAGGAATCCTCATCTGCTCAGGCTACTAAAATAGATCAAAGCTCGAAACTTCTTCCAAAAGCCTGTCCACTCTGCAAGGCAGGCCTGAGAAGAGATCCTCCCAACTATAGTACCTGCACTGAATGCAAGGCCACTGTGTGCAATCAGTGTGGATTTAATCCTGTGCCTCATCAAACGGAGGTAAGAAACAGATGAATGTATTTTCTTGCAGTAGGTTCACATTATGGTTTGTGCAATGAACTGTGGGCGGAAAATGTCAAGAGCAATTTCAGAGGACATGTTCTGGGTGATTCCAGTGATTCTGTTGTAAAAGATGGATGTATTTTCTAGTCTCTTTGGTTTGTGTGGAGGCAGTCTTGTGGAAGGCAGACCGAAAATGGCTGTGAGAGAGACAAAATGTGCCTTGATTCTCAATTACCTCAGACTACTCCCTGTCTAAACTTACAAAAATAAAGTGCTTGCACTCTCAAGGCAGAAAAGAAAACATCAATGTGCATATTCACATTGTTTCTTCCTTTTTTAGTTATGCATTAGAGTGATTCACAAATCCATTAAGGCTTTGGGTGATAAGTGGATATTATGAATACATAGACATTCTGTGCATTGTGACGCATCATGTTATGACGTTTAATGATCTTTCTGGGTCAAACATTGCAGTTAGTGGCTTGTCTATTTTACATGCAAACGTTCCACCCAGTGTGTTGCTTTCAGCCACTTTCCAGGCCCAGCAAAGCTATCAAGATAGTCAATTCTGCTTGGGGAAAGAGGTTGATGATGATCTCATGGGCTTTATTGTTGTCTGTTTTGATCCAAGAAGATATATAATTATATATCTTATATATATACACTCACCTAAAGGATTATTAGGAACACCTGTTCAATTTCTCATTAATGCAATTATCTAATCAACCAATCACATTGCAGTTGCTTCAATGCATTTAGGGGTGTGGTCCTGGTCAAGACAATCTCCTGAACTCCAAACTGAATGTCAGAATGGGAAAGAAAGGTGATTTAGCGTGGCATGGTTGTTGGTGCCAGACGGGCCGGTCTGAGTATTTCACAATCTGCTCAGTTACTGGGATTTTCACGCACAACCATTTCTAGAGTTTACAAAGAATGGTGTAAAAAAGGGAAAAACATCCAGTATGCGGCAGTCCTGTGGGCGAAAATGCCTTGTTGATGCTAGAGGTCAGAGGAGAATGGGCCGACTGATTCAAGCGGATAGAAGAGCAACCTTGACTGAAATAACCACTCGTTACAACCAAGGTATGCAGCAAAGCATTTGTAAAGCCACAACACGCACAACCTTGAGGCGGATGGGCTACAACAGCAGAAGACCCCACCGGGTACCACTCATCTCCACTACAAATAGGAAAAAGAGGCTACAATTTGCACGAGCTCACCAAAATTGGACAGTTGAAGACTGGAAAAATGTTGTCTGGTCTGATGAGTCTCGATTTCTGTTGAGACATTCAGATGGTAGAGTCAGAATTTGGCGTAAACAGAATGAGAACATGGATCCATCATGCCTTGTTACCACTGTGCAGGCTGGTGGTGGTGGTGTAATGGTGTGGGGGATGTTTTCTTGGCACACTTTAGGCCCCTTAGTGCCAATTGGGCATCGTTTAAATGCCACGGCCTACCTGAGCATTGTTTCTGATCATGTCCATCCCTTTATGACCACCATGTACCCATCCTCTGATGGCTACTTCCAGCAGGATAATGCACCATGTCACAAAGCTTGAATCATTTCAAATTGGTTTCTTGAACATGACAATGAGTTCACTGTACTAAAATGGCCCCCACAGTCACCAGATCTCAACCCAATAGAGCATCTTTAGGATGTGGTGGAACGGGAGCTTCGTGCCCTGGATGTGCATCCCACAAATCTCCATCAACTGCAAGATGCTATCCTATCAATATGGGCCAACATTTCTAAAGAATGCTTTCAGCACCTTGTTGAATCAATGCCACGTAGAATTAAGGCAGTTCTGAAGGCGAAAGGGGGTCAAACACAGTATTAGTATGGTGTTCCTAATAATCCTTTAGGTGAGTGTATATATATATAAAATATATAATACAGAATTTAGTAGATGTACTGTTTCATTGTAAACGTCACTGTCTATCATGTCTTTTATTTTTAAAGGTGCTGTATGTCAATTTTTCACTTTACTAAAGCATACAAATACCATCATATGTTTGCAGATATTTAGGAAACATGCTAAATTCACCTACTTGTTTCTCAGAAAAACAATGCTACAGCCAGTTATTGTACTTTGTAATGTGCGTTCCGTGTCGGAATGTCTATTTTTGTATTTTGGTCTGTGCGATAACGCATGCTACCAGTTTACCTAATAGTATTTCAACACTCCAGGTTACCAGTTTGGTGGAAAACACAGCGTATTGTAGCAGCCATGAAAGCTAGCAAACAAACTAGGTCAGAGATCGCAGATTCTACCCAACCTAAAAAACCTCGGCATTCATTTAAAAATCTCTATGAACGAGAGCATATTAAAACGTGGATAAATCAACTCATCAACTTACAGTGCAGCTTTCATTGTCAATTGTGCTCACTCCTGTTGCATGTTCTCAAGCTGGCAACTCGCGTGACCATCGAGTCTGAGGAGGAGGGGGCAGGGGAAACAACGATCTCCAATATTTTGAATTTGGACTGCAGTACCCATCAATCCAACATACCGCACCTTTAAGTTCTAGTTAATTCATGCCTTTTATTTAGAAGACTTCTTGCCAGTGTTTCTGGTTTCCCTTTTCCTTTTTTTCTTGTTTGTTTGTTTTGTTATTTAGTTAGTGTTAAAATATAGATAAATAAAGTTTAAAAATAAAATAAAATAAAATATTGTCTTAGACTGTCACAAACACATTGTAGTTTATTAGGACACCTACAGTTGCAAAAAAAAGTATGTGAACCGCTTGCAGAATCTGTGAAAATGTGAATAATTTTAACAAAATAAGAGATCATACAAAATGCATGTTATATTTTATTTAGTACTGTCCTGAATAAAATATTTTACATAAAAAAATGTAAAGACAAAAAAATAGCTGAATTTATTAAAATGACCCCATTCAAAAGTTTATGAACCATTGATTCTTAATACTGTGTGTCGTTACCTGGATGATCCACAGCTATTTTTTGTTTGTCCTGAGCAGTTAAACTGCCCAATGTTCTTCAGAAAAATCCTACAGGTCCCGCAAACTCTTCAGTTTTCCAGCATCTTTTGCATATTTGAACCCTCTCCAGCAGTGACTGTATGATTTTGAGATTCATCTTTTCACACTGAGGACAATTGAGGGACTCAAACACAACTATTAAAAAAGGTTCAAACATTCACGGATGCTCCAGAAGGAAACACGATCCATTAATTTTTGGGACCTGGAGGATTTTTCTTTAGAACATTGTGCAGTTTAACTGCCTAAGGTCAAACAAGGGACTCATGTACAAACATTACAAAAAAAACAAAAAAACAGTCGTGGATCATCCAGGTAACGACACACAGTATTAAGAATCGGTGGTTCATAAACTTTTGAACGGGGTCATTTAAATAAATTCAGCTATTTTTTGTTGTCTTGTGGACTATATGTAAAAAATGTTTTATGTAAAATATCTTATTCAGGACAGTGCTAAATAAAAAATAACATGCATTTTGTATGATCTTTTATTTTGTTAAAATTCACATTTTCACAGATTCTGCAAGCGGTTCACATACTTTTTCTTACAACTGTAGGTGTCCTGAGAAACTACAATGTGTTTGTGACAGTCTAAGACAATATTTTATTTTATTTTATTTTATTTTATTTTATTTTATTTTATTTTATTTTATTTTATTTTATTTTATTTTATTTTATTTTATTTTCAGAAAACTAGCTAATAAAAAACACTCTGGGTTTGGTTGAAGTTAGCAAAACATCTGAAATCACTTTCATTATGTTTAATATCAAGTTTTGTTGGTTACTTTCCAGTAGTGTTGGGATTACTGTTTTATCTTAAGGCATGTCATACTGAGTATTAATAAGGTTTGTTAAGGTACAAAATGCATTTTTACAAATGTCATACATGTTGGTTTGTAGTAGAAATAATGTTTGTGTTTGCAATAGATTTTACAAAACACAGACTAACTTTTGTATCTTTGGCCATCAGGTTTTATATTAAGGGAATAGTATAGTCAAGGCCAGGGATGTGTCATGTGCTTAGTCTTAGCAGTGAATTTGCTATAATGATTTATGTCCCCTAGAGAGCCCTTACCACCTCTATTGTCATCACCTGGAAGTCCTGAGCATACCAGGCTGGCCCCTAAATGGCCATTTTATTTTTTAAGATATGTTGAGCACAAAAGACTATTGACTCCGCAATTAAACATTCAAATTTTACGTGCAGCCTGGCAAGGAGACTCCAAGGCTATTAGGTCACATGGACCAGCTGTGTGATGAAAAAATGACAGGCAGAGGATCAGTGGGTAGTCCTTAGAGATAACATCTAAGACTTTTCCAGGAGAGTTCAAAAACACAGAGATGAGGTGTAGAATAAAGTGGCATCTGCTGCTCGGTTGTGCTCAGTGTCAAGCACAGGTTGTTAAAATGAGATAATAGTGAAAAAAATATCTCTCCAATAAGAAGGTCACCTTCATTCATGGCCACAACTGTGTGGTTGGTGTTTTGTCATGAAACATTCAAACCTGGGAATTGCCTTAAGTCTAGAGAATTAGCAAATGCAACACATCTGTGTATATTTTTATCCAATGCTAAAATTATCTAAATGATTTAGTTTCCTTATGCCTGTGCTGCTGGCTTTCTCCAGAGATTAAATGTAGGCTTCAGGGTGATCTGTGTGCTTGAAGTGTGCATGCAGCACAAATATTGCGATACAGAGGGGAATTAATTTAACCCTGAGAGATCCATTGTGTAAAATAAAATGTTTAAAGCAGTTCATTAATACACATTTTAACATCAGTTCACACTCTGAGAATGCTGAGGGACATTTCAGTTGTATTTTCCCAACACTGTCACTGCCTACTGGCACCAATGCAGATCTGTAATATTTTACTTTTAATATTGTGTGTGTGTGTGTGTGTGTGTGCAGTATTTGTACATATATACTGTTAGCTTATGTACATTTTCTGAATGTTGCACAAATACAACAGTCTTGTTGTATTTCAAAATCAAAATCAATGTTTTTGTAATTTGTAACACAAAAGAGACCATTCACTAAATATTTCAAACTATTTTTATTGTAGCCTAATGGGACTTTTTTGGGATCTTCCGAGGACTGCTCTGAAATGAAAATATTTGTTTCAGCATTCTAGTTTACTGGAAAGACCCTTTTAAGTCAGAGCAACTGGACTGTGGACTTCTAAAACATGCATTTTTCAGAATAATAAAACATTTACATGTGTCTTAAGGCTGGTTTGAGATGAACATACAGAGGTTTCACCTTCTAGCTTACTGTTAATGCATTTATAAAAGTAGCCATGTAGGCCTCTAGCAGAATATTCATTTTCAGTATACTTTACAGTTGTCTGTGATGTGTAGGAGTATCCTAAGGTCATGAAACTTTAGGGAGCGTAAGAGTTGTAACGGCTGCTCTGATATGAACATATTCAAATTTCATCTCGCTAAAAAGGGTTCTCAATATGCATAAGCGTCATGATTTTTATCTGTTCTTAATATTCAGATATTAATATTAATAATCAAATTCAAAATTAGTTGGCATTCAAAAATGTCTATTAAAATATATTTTATTAGCAGCAACACTGGGATAAGTTAATAGACATTTTCAGAGTGCAGACATTTTTAAGTTAACTTAAAAGACCAAAAAAAGAGAGAGAGAGAATATATCACCAATGCTTAAATCTGAGGGTTTTCTAAAAAAAAAAAAATTCAAAGCTACAAGTAGTGATGTTATGACATCTGCTTGTGGCCAACTTTCTGCAAAAGTATATTTTGTCTTATTTGTTATTAATGTTGAAGAAGAAATAATGTGAAGAAATTACTCATAATAGTTGTGATGTTTTTGCAGGGAAAAGAGTGGCTTTGCTTAAACTGCCAGACACAGAGGGCGCTGAAAGGAATAGAGCCTCCAGAACAACCCACTGTAAAGTTCCAAACACAGCCCAGCAAATCTCAAAAGATGGATTCTACACTTGGTCCTTTAGAGAAACAGCCCACGACCCAGCCTGCTGCTCAGAAAAAGGAGATGCATGAACAACAGGCTAGTGCCGCAGGAGCAAAGCAAGCTCCCTCCCCTAAGCCTTTACAGCAGCCGACAGCAAAAAATGCCCCCTCTTCTCCCGTGTCTAAAGCAGCACCAAAGGCTGAGACTGAGCAAGAACAATCAGGATTTTTCGGCTTAGGCTTTGGTGGAGCCAGGTCACGATCACCATCCCCTCAGCCCCCTGTTTCCGCCATGTCTGGAAAGGTCCTAGGATTTGGGTCCTCCTTCCTGAGCTCAGCATCTAATCTTATTTCATCAGCGGTACAAGATGAACCTTCTACGACACCACCAACTAATCCCCAAGCATCTTCAGTCTCTCAAACTTTTCCCAAGACCACTACTCCACCAACTTCTTTCAAAGGCTCCACAACATCACAAGGTGCTGCAGTATCAGTGTCTACAGGAAAGGCTAATCAATCAGTTGGTCAGAAAGAAGAGAAAAATATAGAGCCAACTGCTGACCAAAAGAACAAAGCACCAATATCTAAAAAATATGAACCTTCTTCACATATGCCAAAAGCAGTCAAAGTCCCTCAACCCCCACCCAAATCCTGCCCACTTTGCAAGGTAGAAATCAAAATGGACCTTGGCAACTACAGAACCTGTACTGAGTGCAAAAACACTGTGTGTAATCTCTGTGGATTCAACCCAACACCCCATCAAACAGAGGTAACATTATGTTGGCTTTTAATACTTTTGAAACATTTTTTAATTATGTATATGTACATGAGTTAACCAATTTGTCTTCTTTTTTCAGTTTAAAGAGTGGCTTTGTCTAAACTGTCAGACACAAAGAGCTCTCAGAGGAATGGAGCCACCAGGACCTCCAAAGTTGAAGACCGCAGAGCAGCCCAACAAAAGCCCTGCTACTCAACCACTGGCTTCACCCTCAATCCAAAAGAAAGGTGCTTCTGAATTGGACAAGTTAGGCAAGAAAATTGACCCTCCTCAGAAATTACAGGACCAACAAAGCAAGGCTCCGAATGGTACTCTGCCAATCCAAAAAGCCCAGCAGCAAGAAAATGAAGCCAAATCTAAAGTCCCTGCCAAAACAGCCAAGGAAGAATCTGGATTTTTTGGTTTTGGTGGTATTAGGTCAAGGTCTCCATCTCCTCAGCCTGCTGTGTCTGCTGTTTCTGGGAAGGTTCTTGGCTTTGGCTCTTCCTTTCTCAGCTCAGCATCTAATTTAATATCTTCAGCTGTGCAAGATGAGACATCTACAACACCACCAACCTCCCGCAAAGCTTCAACAGTTTCCCAGAGCTCAACACCACCCACTTCTTGGAAGAGCCCTGCTGTTCCACAGACCACAAACACAGGGGACATAAAACAACCTACTGCACAAAAAGAAGACACAAAGCTATCTGAGTCACCTCATCTAGCCAGCAAATCTTCTGTGAAAGCAAAACCAGACCAATCCACGAAAGTTGACAAAACTCCCCTGCCTCTTCCCAAAATCTGTCCACTTTGCAAGGCAGATATTACCAGTGATCCTCCTAACTTCAGCACCTGCACTGATTGCAAAAACATTGTGTGTAATCGTTGTGGATTTAACCCCATGCCTCTTCAAAAGGAGGTAAGATAAATGGTTTATTTGACTCTTTTGGTCATATTTATTTTATTGAAGAACAATAATGTTTATTTGTGGTTGTGATTTTGGTCATGCAGGTAAAGGAATGGCTTTGTTTGAGTTGTCATATAAAGAGAACACCTGAACCTTCAACTCTAAATCCCCAGCTAGAGGCTAATGCTTACTCGAAACAAGACAAAACAGCTCCACATCAGCCTTCTCCAGTAGACAGCAGAACTGAGAACCAGTCAAAAACAGCACTTGGAAAACCCATCACTATGTCAACAACACAAAATCCCACAAAGGAAAAACACCCTGCACAGAAAGAAACTCTAAAGCCTCAACAGCCAAAAGATGACACCTCTTTAGCCAAATCCGAAACTACAACAAAATCAGATTCCTCTAAAGAAGATACAGGTTTCTTTGGCTTTGGTTTTGGTGGTGCTCGATCTCGATCTCCTTCTCCTCAACCTGAGAAGGTTCTAGGCTTTGGTTCCTCCTTCCTCAGCTCAGCATCTAATCTTATATCATCAGTTGTTAAGGATGAATCCTCTACAACACCACCAACACCTCGTAAAGGTTCAACAGTTTCCCAGACATCTGTGAAGTCCACGCCGCCCGCCTCTCGTAAGGGTTCATCAGTTTCACAGACATCTCTTAAAGCCACATCTGCTGTTGCAGCAACGGCTACATCACGCAAGGGATCTACAGCATCCCAGGACCCAACCAAAATGCAGGCTGGGGAAAGTAAACCTCTTTCTCAGAAGCAATTGGAAGACAAGAAGCCCCTGCAACCTCAACCTTTCAAAGCATCATCTACACCTCCATCAAAGCCTCAAACAGCTGATAAGACATCTCAGTCTCATCCTAAAGAATGCCCACTTTGCAAAGTGGAGCTCAAGAAAGATCCTCCTAATTTCAACACCTGCACTGAATGCAAGAGCATTGTATGTACACTTTGTGGGTTTAATCCCATGCCTCATCAAACCGAGGTGAGATTGTGGTTTCTATTGTATTTACCTTTAATAGAAAATACCTTTGACGATGTTATCATTCCACAGCTAGTTCACCAATATTGTTGTGTACATTTTTGTATTATCAAATCTGTATTTCTTAACCTTAGTTTAAAAGAAACCTTTGTGAAAATAATTTTGTCTGGGGTTTCTCAACCTCTCTCATTTGTTGGCAGGCAAAGGAGTGGCTCTGCTTGACCTGTCAAGTGCAGCGGGCATCAATGCCTTCCAATGCAGAGCCTCAAGATCAAGCTAAGAAAGTAGTCCCAGTGCCAAAGAAGGAGCAGCAAGATGTTCCAGAATTAATGCAGAAGAAACAAATCGCAGAGGAAGCCACCAATACTGGTCAGAAAGCTGCTGTAGTTGGGGGAAAGGAGCCCACTGATGTTTCACCACAGCAGCTCAATCAATCTAAGACTTCACAGCAGATGAAATCGGACAAGCCTCAAGAAAAACAAACCAAACTACCACCAAAGGCTCAACCTCATCAAGAGGAATCAGGATTTTTTAGTTTTGGCTTTGGTGGGGCCCAATCTAGGTCTTCTTCACCTCAGCCTTCTGTTTCTGCTGTGCCTGGCAAAGTTTTAGGCTTTGGTTCATCCTTCCTTAGCACAGCCTCTAATCTGATATCATCAGCTGTTCAAGATGAACCTTCCACAACACCACCAACCTCCCGCAAAGGTTCATCAGTTTCAGAAACCACACCTCCTCCCAGCCCCCGTAAAGGCTCTGCAATGACTCAGTCATTGTCCAACAGCTTACGAAAAGGTTCTGAGACCATGCAAGGTTCTCCGAAAGCTCAACATAGTAAAGATACTAAACATTCAATTGGACAGAAACAAGAGGAGCAGACAGCATTACTTCAACAGGCTAAGGAGTCATCCAATAAAGTGAAAGAGGATAAATCAGAGACATCAAAGGATTTATCCAAGCCTCTTCCCAAGGTCTGCCCACTTTGCAAGGTGGAGCTCAAGAAAGATCAATGCAACAGCTGCACTGAATGCAAAAATATTGTATGTAACTTGTGTGGGTTCAACCCCATGCCCCATCAAAACGAGGTGAGAAAATACTACTGTTGTTTTGAAAAATGTTATTTATTTATTTATTTTAGTTTGTTAAAGTCAGCATGATACGGACGTTGCTATCAACTTTACCTTATTGTGACCTATTTATGAAACGGCTATTAAACAAGAAAAAACATAAGGAGGGACATCATTGTTGTTGATTGCACTGTGAAAAGTGAGTGTTGCATACCAGAATGGAGGCAGATCTGAAATGCAGGGCGGTTTTGCATATGTCAGCAGAGAGAAGAGCAAGTTATGACATTTTGATTAAAAATTACAAAGCCCAATAAAAATAAATGCATGAATGAATGGTTAACAATAAGACCAGTGACATGCATTAAGAGTCAATTTTGAGTTCATGCTGACTTTAATGAAAATCTCTTTCATGATAATAGTGGCATCATAATGCAAATTGAAAAGCTTATTTGCATATAACAGTTTCATGTTGACAGGAGAGCTTGTAATGCTCATCTCTTCTGTAATTTAAATCATTTGAGCTGCCTTGGATCATTGCATGTTAATATGCAGTGTGGTTTAGTCCACTGAACTCTGTAATGCTATTTAGCTTTCTTAATATACACAATGTAAATTTAAATTGCAAAACTATTAATACATTATGCTTTACAAACTACAGGTGATGTGGCTTTGTTTGGCATGCCAAATGCAGAAAGCACTTGATCCTCCTCCTGCGCAGCTTCAGTCACATGCTAAGGAATTAGCACCAGTTAAAATGGACATTCCCACTCCAGATGCTTCACAGAAGAAGCCACATCGTCCAGCAGATACAGTTCAAAAGGATAAGAAACCAGAATTAGCAGGGAAACAAGACAATAAGCAAACTTCAAAAGAAACCGAACAACCCACCCAAGAAACAAAAAGAAAGCAACAGCCTATTGCAGAAGTTCCAAATTCAGATTCTCAAAATATAGATCCGCAAAAAGACAAACCTGGATTCTTTGGGTTTGGTTTTGGTGGAGCTAGATCTCGATCACCTTCTCCTCAGCCTGCTGTCTCTGCTGTCTCAGGGAAGGTTCTAGGATTTGGTTCCTCCTTCTTAAGCTCAGCATCTAATTTAATCTCAACAGCTGTTCAAGATGAATCCTTCACATCACCGTCTAGTTCTCGCAAGGCTTCAATGGCTTCTCAAATCTCTGATAAGACACCACCAACCTCTCGCAAAGGTTCTGCAGTTTCTCAAATCTCCAATAAGGTTAATACCACCCCACCTTCCTCTCGCAAGGGTTCTGCAGTTTCACAGACATCTAATAAAATGACTCCTCCAACCTCACGAAAGGGGTCTGAAGCTGCCGTAAACTCTAAAAACATTGACAATACAGATGGGACAAAAAATAAAGTTGCAGAGAAAGGTGAAGAAACCACTAAAGGAGATACACCACAGCAACAAGAACAAGGAAAGATGAAAGATGGAGCTGTGCCAGTGTCCTCTGAAATCCCTGAAGAATCTAGAGGTAGATCTCAGTCTCCTTTACCTCCAGCATCTGCTGTCTCTGGGAAGGTTCTAGGATTTGGTTCCTCCTTCTTGAGCTCAGCAAGTAATCTGATCTCATCAGCTCTAGACGAGCCTTCTACAACACCGCCCACTTCTCGCAAAGGTTCCACATCTTCCCAGCTATCTGCTAAGACTACAACACCACCTTCTTCTTTTCATAAAGACTCATCAGTTTCCCAAACATCTGACAAGATCACCACTCCAACTTCCTCACGAAAGGGCTCTGAAGTTTCTCTGACATCTCTCAAGACCAGCACACCTCCCACTTCCCAAAAAGTATCTGATGCCTCTCCTAAAATGCATCCTTCAGGTGACAAAAAAGTACATCCTGAAAATATAGAAGAGCAGAAAACAGATTATAAGAAATCTATGGTCAGTTTGACACAGTCAACAACTGTATCAATTACAAAAGATACAGCTGTACCAGAAACAACAAGTACAGAGTCTATTAAATCACTTCCCAAAGCCTGCCCTCTCTGTAAGGTCGATTTGCAGAAGGAGCCTCCCAATTATGATACCTGTACAGAGTGCAAAAACACTGTGTGTAATCTATGTGGCTTTAACCCCATTCTCCACGAGACAGAGGTAAGCAGCCTTTTTACCTTGAAGAACATAAAAAACCACCTTATTCACATTATTAGAATTATTATTTTATTAGTACTGTAGTAGTATTTGACATAATGGGCACCAGCATTTATAACCTCATATTACATAAAAATAAAAAAAATTGTCACACCACAAACTTTTAAAGGTTGCTAAAACATAATATACATTTAATTTATAATACATATCAGTATATGTTTAAATGTATATTGTTACTTTATTTTTTAAATATAGTAACTTTATAGTCTTTGGATGAAATAACCACATTGCTTGTGTATATGCTGATGCTTGTTCCTAAACCTCCTCAATCTCAAACTGATTATTGGGATGTCGTTTCAGAAAAAGGAGTGGCTATGTCTGAACTGCCAAATGCAAAGAGCGCAGGCTGAGGCTCACAAAGTACCTCCACCGGTATCACCACTAAAGAAAGTGACACCAGCTCCTGTTCCTCCACAGAAAAAGCCACTTGACTCCACAGATGCAAAAGAAAAGACTGTTCTATCTGCAGGTATAACAACAGGGTCTAAGAAGGCAAGTTCAGCTCCACCAACACAGAAGCCACCTCAGCAGCAGGACATCAAAAGCCCAGTACATCCAGCACAGAAGGAAGATACTGTATCCACAAAATCTACTGCCCTAACAAAGAATGCATCCACAAAAGAAGAGAGTGGCTTTTTTGGTTTTGGACGCTCTAGATCACCATCTCCCCAACCTGCTGCTTCCAGTGTTTCTGGAAAGGTATTTGGGTTTGGTTCTTCCTTCTTGAGTTCAGCTTCTAATCTTATTTCCACTGCTGTACAAGATGAATCCTCCACAACACCCTTTGCAAATCAGGAGGTTTCAGCAGCTTCTCAAACTCCTGTGAAGACTACATTAACACCAGCTTCTCAGAAAGGATCAGCTGATTTGTCACCTAAACATGTAGCTAAATCTGTTGAAGAGAAGCAGAAAGACAAGAAACCAGAAGAGAAAATGACAAAAGTTCAGGGAAACACTGTAATAAAAAAGGATGACCACAAATCAGAGCCTCCAAAAAATTGTCCACTTTGTAATGCAAAAATAATAAAGGATCCACCAAGTTACAGCACCTGTACTAATTGCAAGAACACTGTGTGTAATCTCTGTGGATTCAACCCAATGCCACACCAAACCGAGGTGAGAAAAAGGTTTGCATATTTGTATGTATGTATGTACTGTATGTATGTATTTATGTAATATTAAGTAATAGTGGTCTTTATTTCTCACAATCTTGTATGGTTACCTTTTATCATCATCCTACAGGTGAAGGAGTGGCTGTGTTTGAACTGCCAGATGCAGAGAACTCCCACACATTCAGTTGTGCAACCTGGACCACAGACTACTAAATTGCTTCCAAATGCATCACCACAAAAACAAGGCATTCTGGGTGTTGTAGCAGAGGATCAGAAACTTAATGCTTCTGGGAAACAAGACAAACTGAATCTGGCAGATTCAAAACAACCTACATCAGAAGCTCAAATGCAGAAAAGTGATGTCTTACCTGCCAAATCTGATCAACCATCTAAACCTGAACCACCTAAACAGGATTCCGATTTCTTCAGCTTTGGTGGTTCTCATTCAAGGTCACCATCTCCTCAGCCCACTGTGTCTGCTGTCTCTGGGAAAGTTCTAGGCTTCGGCTCATCCTTCCTTAGCTCAGCATCCAATCTAATCTCCTCAGCTGTCCAGGACGAACCTTCTAAAACTCCACCAACATCTCGTAAAGGGTCTACAGTTTCCCAGACTTCACATAAGACCACACCAACACCCCCCAGTTCTCGAAAAGGATCAATAGCTCCGCAGAACACTAAATTAAATCCACCTGTAGTGGAATCAAAGCCAGCCTCTACACCAACCAAAAAACAGGAAAAGCCACCAGATGCTCAATCATCCAAACCTCTACAATCTCAAGTGAAAGAGGAGCCTCCAAAAACCTGCCCACTCTGCAAAGAGACCCTCAAAAAAGACCCACAGAACTACTACTCTTGCACTTCTTGCAAGAACATTGTTTGTAATCTCTGTGGATTCAATCCTAATCCACATCAAACTGAAGTAAGTCTGTGTTTTGTGTTTTACAGTTATTACATGTAAAGGCTCTCGTTTTGGACAAAAAAATTATTGTGTATATATTTTGTAATTTAAACAACAAAGATAAGGGTACACAGGGTTAAACGTTTGTATAATCACAGATAGTACAAATACAATACATATGTGACTCTCTTTGAGTGTAATATTTCTTATGATCTACAGGTAAAAGAGTGGCTGTGTTTGACCTGCCAGATGCAGAGAACTGCAGGACCTCCCCCTGGTCAGCCACAACCACAGTCTAACAAAGTACTTCCACAAGCATCTCCACAAAAAGAAGAGACTTCATTCTCACCTTCTCCAGAGAAGTCAAGTGTTATAGCTGAGGCAGGCAAGAAAGAAGGTGATACTTCTCCTTCCAAGTCTGCTCCATCACCTAAAGGTGAACAGATTAAAGAAGAGTCAAGTTTCTTTGGCTTTGGTTTCGGCGGTGCTCGTTCCCGGTCTCCCTCTCCTCAAACTGCTGTCTCTGATAAGGTTTTTGGTTTTGGATCCTCCTTCCTCAGCTCAGCATCTAACCTGATCTCTTCAGCTGGTCAGGATGAGTCCTCCTCCAAAACTCCACCAACGTCTCGCAAGGGATCTACAATTTCCCAGACTTCAAATAAGACTACACCAACACCACCCACTTCTCGAAAAGGATCAGTAGCTCCTCAGGATGCTAAACAAAAACTACTTGAAAAAGAATCAAAGCCACCTGCTAAATCAATGCAAGAACAAAAGCCAGTAGAGAAAACCCCAGATCCTCAACTGGCCAAACCTCAACATGCTCCAGACGAGCTTTCAAAAACCTGTCCACTTTGCAAAGAACCCCTTAAAAAGGACCCACAGAACTATAGCTCTTGTAGTTCTTGCAAGAAATTTGTATGTAATCTCTGTGGATTCAATCCCAAACCACATCAAACCGAGGTACCATACGTCAATGCATTTTACAATTATATGTTTAAAGGCTCTTTTAAAAATGCAACTAGCAATTATTTTGTGTAGATTTTGACTTAAAGTATGTTTAGTGGTTTAATTCAATTTTTAAATAATCAACAGGTGAAGGAGTGGCTATGCTTGACCTGCCAGGTAGAGAGAACTTCAGGACCTCCCCCTGCTCTGCCACAATCACAATCTAACAAAATACAATCAGCGTCTCCACAAAAGAAAGTGACTCAAGATCCACCTTCTCCAGAAAAGAAACAGAATGTTCCTGCCGAACAGGACAAGAAACCTCCAGCAGAAACTAAAAAACCTACAATTACTCCTGCACCAAATGCTCAAAAATCTAAAGGTGATGAATCATCTTCCAAATCTGCTCTGTCATATAAAGTTGAACAGACTAAGGAAGAGTCTGGTTTCTTCGGCTTTGGTCTCGGCGGTGCTCATTCCCGGTCTCCCTCTCCTCAAACTGCTGTCTCTGATAAGGTTTTTGGATTTGGATCCTCCTTCCTCAGCTCAGCATCTAACCTGATCTCTTTGACTGGTCAGGATGAGTCGTCCTCCAAAACTCCACCAACATCTCGCAAGGGATCTACAATTTCCCAGACTTCAAATAAGACTACACCAACACCACCCACTTCTCGAAAAGGATCAGTAGCTCCTCAGGATGCTAAACAAAAGCTACCTGAAGAAGAATCAAAGCCACCTGCTATATCAATGCAAGAACAAAAGCCAGCAGAGAACACCCCAGATCCTCAACTGACCAAACCTCCACATGCTCCAGACGAGCTTTCAAAAACCTGTCCACTTTGCAAAGAAACCCTTAAGAAGGACCCACAGAACTATAGCTCTTGTAGTTCTTGCAAGAAATTTGTTTGTAATCTCTGTGGATTCAATCCCAATCCACATCAAACCGAGGTACCATATGTCAATGTATTTTACAATTATGTGTTTAAAGGCTCTTTTAAAAATGCAACTAGAATTTTTTTTTCGTGTAGATTTTGACTTGAAGTATGTTTAATGGTTTAATTAACTTTTTTAAATAATCAACAGGTGACGGAGTGGCTATGCTTGACCTGCCAGGTACAGAGAACTTCAGGCCCTCCCCCTGCTCTGCCACAACCACAATCTAACAAAATAGAATCAGCATCTCCACAAAAGAAAGCGACTCAAGATCCACCTTCTCCAGAAAAGAAACAGAATGTTCCTGCCGAGCAGGACAAGAAACCTCCAGCAGAAACTAAAAAACCTACAATTACTCCTGCACCAAATGCTCAAAAATCTAAAGGTGATGAATCTCCTTTCAAACCTGCTCTGTCATATAAAGTTGAACAGACTAAGGAAGAGTCTGGTTTCTTCGGCTTTGGTTTTGGAGGTGCTCGATCTCGGTCACCTTCTCCTCAGTCTGCTGTCTCTGAGAAAGTTCTAGGTTTTGGGTCCTCCTTCCTCAGTTCAGCATCTAATATGATATCCTCAGCCGTTCAGGATGAGTCGTCCACCAAAACTCAACCAAGTTCTCGTAAGGGATCCACTGTGTCCCAAAGTTCTATTAAGACAACACCAACACCACCAACTTCTCGAAAAGGTTCAGAAGCTTCACAAGCCTCACAAAAAATTAAACTGGCAGAAGAGACAAAACTTACTGCTGTACAGAAACAGGATGAAAAGAAAACAGTGGAGAATAAGCCACAAGATGAAATGTCCAAAGAACCAGTCACTAATGTGAAAACTAACAAACCAGCCCTGGAGCTTTCAAAAGCCTGTCCACTCTGTAAAGTGGATTTAAAGAGGGATTCTCAGAATTACAACACTTGCACTGAATGCAAGAACACAGTGTGCAATCTTTGTGGATTTAATCCCATGCCACATCAAACTGAGGTAAGAGTACTTTTTTTCTGTGTGACTTTCATGCATCAGTTATTGAATTAATTTCTACTTAAGCGTCATCAAATTTTAAGAGCATCTTTTAGTATTTTAATTCTAATTCCAATTATTATTCTACAGGTTAAGGAATGGCTGTGTTTAAACTGCCAGGTCAAGAAAGCACAAGGATCTCCCTCTACCCAACCACAGCCACAGGTTAGCAAAGCATCTATAACAGAAAGACCAAAGGAGGAAAAAACAGATGAGAAGCAGGTGCTACATGCTACAGCAGAACCTGAAGCTTTGGTAGTAGCAGCTGTAGCTCCTAAAGCAGAGACCAAAGTGTGTCCTCTTTGCAAAGTGGATCTTAATGTAGGTTCACAGGACACTCCTAACTACAATACCTGCACTGAGTGTAAGAACATAGTTTGCAACCTCTGTGGATTCAACCCAACTCCCCATCAAACAGAGGTAAGAGAATATTACTATTGGTAACTGTTGATAACACTATTTTAATGCAGCAAATGCGTTTACTTACCTATGATACTGTGCCTATGATAATTGTGTTAAGTGGTTTCTAAGAAAAATCTATATCATATTAATGTTCCATCAATGTCAAGGAAGAAATAATTCAAGAATTATTTTTTTTATCTGTCATTACAGGGCAATGAATGGCTTTGTCTGAACTGTCAGACACAGCGGGCATTAAATGGAATGGAACTAGTACAGGGACCTCCTAAAATACAGACCAATGAACAACCTGACAATGTCTATACCTCAACACCGCATCCAAGAACAGAAAGTATAACACCAGGGCCACCATCATTAGTCTCAGCCAACATGGTTTCTGGTGTTGCTGAAACCCAAAAGAAAGAGATTCAAGCTGCAGCCATCCTTGGTAAAACTAAGAACGCTATTTCAGTGAATGTCCAAAAGAAAGAATCACCAGAACTACCAGAGAGTAGCTTAAAGGCACAAACTGCATCCTCTCAGAAAATGAAAGATAAAGAGACTGACACACTCTTAAAACAGTCTGACAAGTCTCCAGAAAAATCTGCTCCACCTCTGCAGGCAGAGCCACCAAAACAGGAACCGAGTTTCTTTGGTTTTGGATTTGGTGGTCCTAAGGTACAACCTGCTTCCTCTAAGCCATCTGAGTCAACTACTGGGAAATTCTTTGGCTTTGGTGGTCTGACAGAAACAGCTAGATCTCGCTCACCCTCTCCACAGTCTGTTTCTGCTGTCTCTGGGAGAGTTCTGGGCTTTGGATCCTCTATATTCAGCTCAGCGTCTAATTTGATCAGCTCAGCTGTTCAGGATGAGCCCTCCACAACACCACCTACTTCTCGAAAAGGATCCACAGTTTCCCAGATGTCTGCTAGGACTACTCCACCCTCATCTCGCAAAGGATCTGCAGTTGCACCAGACTCTAGTAAAATTCCTCCTGTTGAAGACACTAAACCATATACAGCACAAGATGCAGAAAAAACAGTGGAGAAGAAACCAGAAATGAAGCAAGTCACAGCACCCAAACCACCCCAAAAACCTGCTCCTAAAGAAGTCAAGACCAACTGCCCATTATGCAAAGTGGAACTCAACATTGGTTCCAAGGATGCCAAGAATTTTAACACATGCACTGAATGCAAGGCAACAGTATGCAGCCAATGTGGATTTAATCCACTGCCTTATCAAACAGAGGTAAGACATGTTTCATTCTTGTTGTCATTTACTCCAACGTCATATTGCAAAAAACATATTACTGGCATTCTGAAAAATCAAAAAATTAATTGTTAAAATTTAACTACGTATTGCATTTTAATAGAAGAACCAAAAACATCAAAGTCAAAACCAAGACATTCCCCTATGCATATATTAGTTTCCCATTATTAAGCTCTAATTTCACTTACAATTTAATCTCTTTGTTTACTTTAAATGTTTTTAAGTACAGTATATATTTGACTTTTTGTCTGCTAATTGCCTATTTGATTTTTGTTTTTAAAAACAATAATTAATAGAGGCCATTTGTATTCATACTGTCAAAGTGGCAAGCCATTGCCATTCCCAAGGCATATTCTGTAGCAGTGTATCTTGAGGCATTTGGTTTGTGTAATTATGTAGTATACAAATAAGTTTAACAACAATATTTGACTCTCACTGGCTTTTTTTCTTCGAATTTCACTTAATAGATAAAAAAAACGTATTTGTCACACAGTCAATGTTAATGACATGCATTTGAGGGGTCATTTATTTTAACCTGATATGTATAAATGTGTGAAGCAGCTTTTTTGTAGTTATTAGGTTTTCTAGATAGAAACCTAAGAAATTACAGTAGAGGATGTACTGTCTTATTGCCATTGACTGTTTTATTATTATTACAGGTTGAGGAATGGCTCTGCCTAAGTTGCCAGGTACAACGGGCACAGGCAGGAATGAATGCATCTGAAAGTCCCATAGTGACACCTCAGCCAGTTCCCTTAGGGATGGACAACCAAACTCTTTCCAAAGTTGACAAGGTAGCTACAGCACAAGTTGAGTCCAAACCTGATGAGAAGCCCACCACAGCTGCAACTGAAAAGAAAGCAGCTCTTGCTCAAGAAAAAAAGAAAGATATCTCAATTCCAGGCCCTCAACAAAAGACAGGCACTAATGCCAAGGCAACTAATATAATCACCCCAAGAGAAGAACCTCAAAAACAAAATAATAATCAACCAGAGTCTGTGAAAACAGAACAACAGCCACCCAAAAATACAACCACTCCTGAAAAATCTGCTCCACCTCCGCAGGCAGAGCCACCAAAACAAGAACAGAGTTTGTTTGGTTTTGGATTTGGTGGTCCTAAGGTACAACCTGCTTCCCCTAAGCCATCTGAGTCAACCACTGGGAAACTCTTTGGCTTTGGTGGTCTGACAGAAACAGCTAGATCTCGCTCACCCTCTCCACAGTCTGTTTCTGCTGTCTCTGGGAGAGTTCTGGGCTTTGGATCCTCTATATTCAGCTCAGCGACGAATTTGATCAGCTCAGCTGTTCAGGATGAGCCCTCCACAACACCACCTACTTCTCGAAAAGGATCCACAGTTTCCCAGATGTCTGCTAGGACTACTCCACCCTCGTCTCGCAAAGGATCTGCAGTCACACCAGACTCTAGTAAAATTCCACCTGTTGGAGACACTAAACCACATGCAGCACAAGATGCAGAAAAAACAGTGGAGAAGAAACCAGAAACTAAACAAGTTACTGCACCCAAACCACCCCAAAAACCTGCTCCTGATGAAGTCAAGACCAACTGCCCATTATGCAAAGTGGAACTCAACATTGGTTCCAAGGATGCCAAGAATTTTAACACATGCACTGAATGCAAGGCAACAGTATGCAGCCAATGTGGATTTAATCCACTGCCTCATCAAACAGAGGTAAGACATTTGACATGCACTTTTTAACATGTTTAAGATCCATGTTTCATTCTTGTTGTCATTTACTCCAACATTCAGTAGATACTTACAGTAAGCCTGCATCATTTGCATTAACATCATATTACAAAAAAAATATTACGGGCATTCTGAAAAATCAAAAAATGTAATTGTTAAAATTTAACTACGTATTGCATTTTAATAGAAGAACCAAAAACATCAAAGTCAAAACCAAGACATTCCCCTATGCATATATTAGTTTCCCATTATTAAGCTCTAATTTCACTTACAGTTTTCTCTCTGTGTTTACTTTAAATGTTTTTAAGTACAGTATATCTTTGACTTTTTATCTGCTAATTGCCTATTTGCCTTTTGTTTTTAAAAACAATAATTAAGAGAGGCCATTTGTATTCATGCTGTCAAAGTGGCAAGCCATTGCAATTCCAAAGCCATATTCTGCAGCAGTGTGTCTTGAGGCAGTTGGTTTGTGTAATTATGTAGTATACAAATAAGTTTAACAACAGTATTTGACCCTCACTGGCTCACGTATTTGTCACACAAGCAATGTTAATGACATGCATTTAAGTGGTCACTTATTCTAACCTGATATGTATAAATGTATGAAGCAGCTTTTTTAGTAGTTATTAGGTTTTCTAGATAGAAATCTAAGACATTACAGTAGAGGATGTACTGTCTTATTGCAATTGACTGTCCTATAATTATTGCAGGTTGAGGAATGGCTCTGCCTAAGTTGCCAGGTACAACGGGCACAGGCAGGAATGAATACATCTGACAGTCCTATAGTGAAACCTCAGCCAGTTCCCTTAGTGATGGACAACCAAACTCTTTCCAAAGTTGACAAGGTAGCTACAGCACCAGTTGAGTCCAAACCTGATGAGAAGCCCACCACAGCTGCAGCTGAAAAGAAAGCAGCTCCTGCTCAGGAAATGAAGAAAGAGATCTCAATTCCAGGCCCTCAACAAAAGACAGGCACTTATGACAAGACAACTAATATAATCACCCCAAGAGAAGAACCTCAAAAGCAAAATCATAATCAACCGGAGCCTGTGAAACAACAGCCACCCAAAGATACAACCACTCCTGTAAAATTTGCCCCACCTACCGAGGTCGAACCCCCAAAACAAGAATCACATTTCTTTGGTTTTGGATTAGGTGGTCTTAAAGCACAGCCTGCTTCTAAATCATCTGAGTCAACCACAGGGAAGTTTTTCGGTGGCTTTAGTGGCCTGACAGAAACAACTAGATCTCGGTCACCCTCACCACAGTCAGTTTCTGCTGTCTCTGGGAAAGTTCTGGGCTTTGGATCCTCATTATTTAGCTCAGCATCTAATCTGATCTCCTCAGCTGTTCAAGATGAGCCGTCCACAACACCACCAACTTCACGGAAAAGCTCCACGGTTTCTACTGAGTCTGGTAAAGCTACCACAGCACCAGCTTCCCGTAAAGGCTCAGTGGCTTCTGTCAAGACTACACCGCCGACATCTCGCAAAGGATCTATTGCAACAGAACCCAACAAGACCAAGCCACCTGTTGAAAAGAAACCAGAGCAGCTCAATGAGGACAAAGTATCCAGGATACCTACTTCAGAAAAGGATAAACCTGAAATTGTACAGGATAAATTAGTAAAACATCCTGAAAATGTACCTCACCCATCCACCTGCCCACTCTGTAAAGTGGATCTTAACATGGGCTTGAAGGACCCTCCTAATTACAACACCTGCACTGAATGTAAAAATGTGGTATGTCATCTCTGTGGATTTAACCCCATGCCTCACCTTGCAGAGGTAAGTCATTGACTATTTACCTCTTTTTGTCTTTGTTGTCTATTCTTTTTAATATGTGTCTTTAGTAGACTGATTAGCACAGTAAGAGTGTGGAGGTTAGAAATTTGATGGATAAGATTTTAGTTTGATTTGATTGCTTATTTAATTTAATTTCCTAACTGAAATACTTCTGACTCTTTTAGGGAGTCTCTCCCCTTCTAAATGCAGCCTTTGATGGTGTCTAAAGAATAAGCTCTTTTGATTTATTTCTCATGTCTTAGCTCTTATGTATTAATGACTAATCAGCCGATGTTCTTGGGTGCATGAGTCTGACAGACAGAAAATCTGTGCTGGTGGTTTCTCCAATGTGCAGTTCATAACCTCTGTTATGCCCACTCATTCTCCAGATGGCTCTTTTCAAATCATTGTAATTTTACAAAAACTTCACAAGGGCTGAGGATGCAGCAGAAGTGCCAATAAATGCATTAGTGTTCTGCAGGGACCAATGAGTGATTGGCATTCTTTCAGGTTCAGCCAATAACGGCCAATGTAGATTGAGTCGACAAAACCTTGCTAAGAAATTAAGTGACTTGTGAATCCAAAGCCTGGAAAATGAAAGTGGGCACTATTGTCCCTTTGGTGATTTAAAACTGCTAATAAATTAAACGATTTTGGAATTTAAAGCTTGGGAAATGGTAGTGGGCAGTAGTTCCAGTGATGATTTAATACTGCTGTTTGTGTGCTAAACAAGCCTGTTTTAAAAATTATGCATGCACTCTGCATTGCAAATTTGAACAAACTTTTATTTGGCGAGCTGCCCAGGCCTAAACTAGGAGAGCAGAGGCGGTAATCTGCATGAGTGGTATTTATGAGAGCATAGCTTCATGCTAATGCTGAAACGTGCTGAATCTGTGGGAAGAATCCCTGTGTTTGGACAAAATGTGATTACGTAACAGGCTGATTGAAGATAGCCACAGCTTACAGCACACTCTGTTAAAGTGATTGAGGGGTTGTGCAACAGCCTTATGTGATAGATTCTGCAGCCGCTAGGAAATGGGGAGGGGTGGTGTGCCTCATGATATCCCAATAAATAGAGCGGATTTTGAGTGTGGGGGTTGGGTGTTGGTGAGTAGTCAAATGCCTACTTTGTGTGAGTGGACTGATGGACTAAAGCTTCCACGCCATCCGCAGTGTGAGCATGTCCACATGCACAACATGTCAGCCATCCACAATTTATGCTAATGTGACTTCCTGTGCTTGTGACCCTAACAAGCTCTGTTCATTGCTTTCATCAGAGCTGTGATTGTGGATGTAATTTGATGGGAGAACGGTTTGATTTATGGATTGATGGATTATTACTGCACACTGAAGAAAATGGCATGCAATGATTGTCTGTTCTGTGTCCCTTTGCAGCTGTTCTCTGTCAGTTGCAGTCTGCAAATCTTATTCGATCATAGCATCGTTGATGGTGATTTTTTTTTTTTTTTTAGCAATTTAGCTTTTCTATGCATTTCCATGCTGAAATGTTTTTAGATGTCAGTTATTTAGAAAGTGTAAATGAGATTTAAATTGTAAACTAATCAGTAAACACTTGACTGTGTCAGGAAAGCAATTCACCTGCTAAAATATGCTCCAACAGCGTCTTCACTCTCACAAACTACAGAAGCTATTTTGACAATTAGCTTGCATCTCATTTTCTATCTGCTGTGCATGCTAATCAACAATCACATAAGATTGCTGAATTTAGGATCTGTGCAAATACATTTATGCCCCATCTTTGTAATCAGTATATTTGCAGTTTAATGTACCATGTGTACAGTGTAGAAACAGCTGTGCATAGGCAAATTTACCTATAATATAATTGGCTCAGTTGGGGTGTTCTGTACGCCAGTGTCTTTTGTAAGTCCATTTAAAGGATAATATCATCTGATGGAAAAAGTCTAGTATGTGTGACCCTTTATTATCCAATCCTTCTTCCCATGGGGTCACACTGTCTAGAACATTTTCCTTTTATATTTAAAAAGACTATGTGGAAAAGATGGCCACCTTAGAAACAGACAGCCTTGCATTTTTATGTGCTAAATCATATTTGGCATTGCACTGTCATCTTGCCCTTTTGGAAATGACACAGTCAGTCTCTTGTAATACGCCCTTAACATGAGCCTTTGACTCTGGCCTCTACAATCCTGCACCTTCACACAAGAAAACAGACCCTGTGCTTCTGATGTTAATTGAAAAATACAGTGTTTGCCCAAACAACCTTTTGAATGACAATGCATATTCACATATCTGTCATGTGCAAAGATAAGGGCATAGCTTCAAACACTGATGCATGGTATTAAGATATTTAGTGATATGCCGTGTCCGCATCTGGCACACCATTGGCCAAAAATAGCTTTAGATTTTAATCTACCTCAGCTAGCATTGTGACAGCGGCTCCAAGAAAACTGCCGCTGGACCCAAAGGGACTTGTGTAATTTTGGATGCCATCTAACAGCCTATGCTGATGTTATCCTTTTTGCAATTGCAGATTTTGCATAAACGAAAAGTAGACATTAATAATTTGCTATTTATGTACAATAGAATCATGTTGTTATATTTAGGTGAATTATAAGTAACTTTAAAGGTCTGGGTCTAATGCTATTTCATGCATTCTGACTTATTTACACTGTTAAAGAGTTGGATTCTCATGCTAAACATGGCCAAAAAATAAATAAAAAGAGTTGGACGTATGACGGAGTATTTCTGTGCCAAATAGAGTCCTATAGGATTCGAACAAGTTTCGGAAAGGTTTTATTTTTTTTATAGTATGGCCCTATATGACGTCATAAAGGGTGGAATTCCTTGTATGGGCACTTCTCTCGGATGAGTGTGTGCACACATCAACTAGAGCGAGAGCAAGAGCGCACCCATCAACAAACTTCGTTTGGTTACAGAAGCCGTCGGCAGGGCTGTCATTTAGTTTTTAGACCACAAAATCAACAATGTCACTAAAGAAGTGTGTTTTTGGTTGTTTTTGAACCCGTACGGGTTCGGGTCTATATTTTAAATGGTCAGCCAGGTCCGAGTCGGGTCCCAATCTATTACTTCGGGTTCCAGGTCTGTTTAACATTGTGTGTAATACCCGAGTCGATCGGACTCGGAGAACACCTGGCCGTGATCAGAGTCAGTCAGCACGGCTTGTGTGTTTTTTGTAACTTGCAACTTGTAAAATTAGGATAAGAAAAGTCTGAGCCGGGAAATAAGGTTTAAAAAAAAGAAACAAAAACACTAGCGATCTCTCTCTAGCGCTCTGTCTCAGCCGTTAGAAGCAAAGCGGGCATATTTAATGCAAGCGCACAGTAATAATGTACTCATATTTAAATAATATATTTCAAATCAGCTACAAAATCTCAGGTGAACTGTCACATAACTGTTTTCTATGACGCTGAAATTGCGTAAAAAAGCTCATATTTCAGTGCATGTGAGGTCTCAAGCGCGTGTCATGTTTCTATGGCAACCCGAGCTTCCGCAGTGACTGTAATGACTTTAAAAATAATATGAATTAACCATCTTGTTTAATCTTAAAGTTTTGGTGGTTAGACTCGGCTCACAGAGATGATAGCAAATAAATAATGCTAACGTCACCGGCCATGGCACCGAACGAGCAATCGTTATAAGTTCAAAAGGGCAAACAAAGTTATTATGCGAGTTAACTCAAGTCGAAATGCAAATCTGCAAAGTCGCATTTGTCATCCGTCACCGTGACATAAAGTGGACTTTTACAGCTGAAATGATGAGTGAATTAAGCATGCTTGGAATAACAAGAGAGGAATAACATGGATAGAACTTTTTTCCTGGCAAGGATTGTAATGCATCACAATCAGGTACAAGGAAGGGAGACAACGGCTGTAGGTAGGCTAAGACAAAAAGTTATATTTTTTCGCAACTTGTTTATGGACTTGTTAATAGCAGTTTATTGTGGAATGTGTGACAATCGGGTCCAGTCGGGTCTGTGTCTTTCCGCCGGGTTCGGTTCCAGCTTTCAAATAATAGACGGGTCGAGGTCGGTTCCGGGTACTACATTTTGGGCATTTCTCAGATCTGCACGGGTCCGGGTCTAGCTTTTAAAATAATAGACGGGTCCGGGTTGGTTCCGTGTAGACAAGATAACCTTGTTCAGCTTCCCAAATAAGGAAACAGTGGATGCAGTTTGTTTTTCCAGAGCAGCAATGGAGTGTGTTTGTTTGTTCCCGGTTATGAGCCAAAACCGCAGGTGGTGAGTGAAACTGCATCAAATGTCTGTGTTTTGTTGGCAATCGGCACGTAAGGGCATATAATGTCAACAACACGAATGTATAGTGAATCGAAATTATCCAGGGATAATGCTATGATGTATTGATGTGTGTGTGCACGTGACTCTTTAGCTCCGCCCAATACACGCCTCCATGAATTCAGCTGTTTTTGGAAAGAATCGGTACTTTTATAAATATGATAAAACTAAAGACTCTATAGGTACTCAAGATTAACATGAGATTGGCAGAAACTGTGTGTTAACCCTTTAAGGTTAGAGTGATAATCTGTAATATATTTTTATTTTATCATTACAAATCCACTTATGATAGTCAAGGTTTCTTGTACCAAACAACATTTGATATTTAGTTTTACATTACCATTTCCTCCTTAGCACAGTGATGTCCTGCAACTAGCCACGCAACTGCCATTAAGATTAATTGGAATGCTAATCGATAGCTTTCTCCAGATTTTATAGATCTCTTTTTTTCTCATATCAGAAATCCAACCATTTCCAGTTTATTTAGTGCAGCTTTTATTTCAAAAGATGGTCTTTTTGTACTTGAGATTAAGCTTTCAGTTCCATCCAGTTGTTTACATAGCGACTGTGTATGAAACTCTTCAGATTCAATTTCGTATGATATGACCCCTTTAATGAACAAAGAGTGTTCTGTTGTCTTATATGCAGTAATGGACTGAGCAGCGGTGGTTACTGTCTGCTGTGTTTCCTCATTGTTCCTCTGTTGGTAATACACTGGTGCCCAGCTGTGCCCGAGAGAGTTCTGTGTGTTCTCTGTGGGACATGTCAGTTTTTTATGACATGTCATTAACACAAAACAATGCCCTGATTGTTTATACAACATGGGCATTGTCACCACGTACACAGTTTCTTTCTCCTTCTTTTTCTCCTTTTAGTCTTGAGCTTCTGTGTGTACACACATGTGTGGGTGTGTTTTGGTGTGTCTGTGTGTTTGTGCCCTAGATGCTTCATGCACAGTAACATGATCATCCCAATGGCGCAGTGTGTGGAAAAGAGTTCAAGGTGTGTTCTGCTTGCTAATAAATGGTGTTTATTATTCTGAGACTCTGAGAGGCACGTAAAACCCGCTAGACTAATTTAATTCCATTAACTAACTCGTATTGTATAACCTCACCTGCAAGAGTCCACAGTCATTCTTTTTATGGGGCCAAGCACCAAAGGCACATAGGCATATGTTTTATCTGTTAGTCATCTTATTCTTCCTTTGTTGCTTTTTTGCAACAAAGGAGGGTCTTGTTATTCTTGATGGCAAATTACTTCCACCAATAGTTGAAAATTCCCATTCAAAAGTTTTGGGACAGATGATTTTTTTTTTTAACTTGACACTCTAGATTGGAGTAATGGCTGCTGGAAATTCAGATTTTTGTCATAATATTTTAATTTAATTTAACACTAGAACCGGCAGGGGTCGTTGTATACCTAAAACCGCCAGTGGGTAAAATTCACCCATGCACATGATTACTGTTTTGATACGGCAAAAAAACGTATTATGTCACTGTATTATGCCACTGTCTTCACAAAGTAATGTCTAGAGGCATAAAAATTATTATTTTTAGTCATCAACTATGTTTTTGTCCTGTTGTTTTATGCTATTTTAAACAGGCTACACTAATCACTTTTTGGTGAATATAGGCTAAACCAGCCTGCAATGACAGCGAGAATTAGAAGGAAATAAATACATATTTGGGTGGTGTAATATAATAATAAAATGTCATTAATCACATATTAAGATAACCCATGTTATTTAAATTACTAAAATACCCTAAATAGACAATAAAGAGCAATAATAATTCACAACACTACATAGGATGTATGATAAAGGATGACAGGATGTATGACGTGCAACAACAAATTCAAGCACACAGTTTCACCTAATTAATTATTAATTTGTTTAGTTATATAATTTATCATTTGAATAAGAGAACAACACAAATAAACTAATCATGAAAATAGTTGTATTCATTACATCATAGATCCTTGGAAATATTATTTTTCAGGAAACGGGCAGACTTCAATAAATAAATACACAGTAGCAAACAATACACAACAAAAATTAATAATTAATCCAAAGTTTGAACATTTATGAATACGCTAAAATATCTTAATTTGAATGTGCGTTGTGTGACTGTTTACAGTAAGCCTACACGTTGTTCAAACACATCGTGAAAATAAAGGAGTTAATAAAGGGTAAATTTGACCTGCTGGCGGTTTAGGTACAAATGCCCTGTTTTTTAATCTGGTTTTATCTAAACAATTTTTTACAACAGGGGATTGTAAATAACACAATTTTAGTAAAAGTCACTGGGAGACTTGGATATTTTATTGAAAATCTGTTATGTACATTTGAAAAACAGCCATGGGTAATTTTTACCCCATGGCGGTTTTAGTGTTGTTAATACATTTTATTTTATTACATTTTTAAATATATTAAAATAGAAAGTTAAATGTAAAATTATTCCACAATAGTACTGTTTTACTGTATTTTGATCAAATAAATGCATCCAAATGAGCATAAGAGAATTCTTTCAAAAACATTCAAAAGTTTAGCTCATAACATTTTAAGCAAATTACATAGTATAGTTTTTCCACTCTGAATCCTCGGATTCCAGTCATTTTAAAGAACTGATTATTTCAATGTATGCCAGATATATCATTTTAAATTTTGTTAAAAGCATACTTAACCTCATCTAACTGTTTTCATTGGATTATCCCTACATGTTTTTGTTGTTGTTATTTTATATACCAAAAAAATATATATAATAATTATTATACCATATAACTAAACAATTTACATGCAATGGGTCAACAATAGTTAAACAAATTATAATCAGTAGTGCAACCTACTGATAAAAAAGTTTTTTTTTTTCCAGGACAAACAAAGTTTGTCCAATTTTAAACATATAGTAATTGGTTTAGGTTTTAGGATTGAAAGGTAATTGTGAGGATACTAAACATTTACACACATGACTTCATATTGAAACAAAACTCTGTCATCAACACTATGCTTCAGGTCAAAAGCAATAATGCAAATAATGAATCTACTTCTAGCCTTTGAACAGTTGTTTTCAAAACACTAGCTGTCAGCGGTTGTCATGACTACACAAAACTGCACAGCCTTACAAGATATATTCCACAAATCTACTCTGCATTACAATATTCCATTCCATTAGTGTGCTTTGCTCCATAATTGTCCCTTACAGCTATTATTTTGTTACTGCATATACATAGAAATAGATAAGAGAAAAGTATTTCTGTTGTTTTCATTTCTTTTCTACAAAAGATATTGGGCTGCTTTAGAAAGGAATTGCACTGCAACAAATCAATTTAATTCTCTTAATCTTTGACCTACACAGTCTTAATGACATTTATAGGCTGCATGCACCCCAACACATGGAATTTCCACCGTCAAAAATGCTGCAGGAATCACAGACAGCTGCAGGAAGAGATATTTCATGTTATTGAAGGCAGACAGCAACTGTTGCCAAGTCAAAAAGGAGAGCTCCCCTGGAGGAGACGGTGGGTGTATAAATAGTCTGAGGCGAGACTAGAGAGATGTACCTAACCTTTTTTCCCTTCTCGCAAGCTGCTTTTAAAGCAATGAGCTCTCTAGATGCCCCTAGCTGTGTGTCTGTGCATGTTTGGCTTTTTAAATGAGAGCACTCAAAAGAACATCACTAAGGCAGAAACAGAGATTATTTTGTGGCACTCAGCATAGTTTGGTCATTTATATAGAAAACTGGAAATAGTTCTGTTTCATCTTCTATCTAACCACCTGAAGATAAATTTCATGTCTTCAATTATACATTTTGCTGAGGCACGCAAGAATAAAAGGAGGATATATATATTTTTTTTAAACTTCTCCTCCTCTCTCTCTCTGTTTATCTGCTTTCTGTCACACTGGTGGGCGGCACGGGCTGGCTCTGTGCCTTCAGTGGCAAGCACTCTGCTTATTACAGATTACTAGGTCAAGATTCTCTATTATCATTGGGCCTGATTTATTGGGATTGTACCACTGCGGGGGTGGTTGAAAGCTCACTATATTAGCCAGCTACAACCTTGCCAAAGGCAGCTGCCAGGAATCAATGCGGTGTCAGATGCAGCTCTGCAATGCCGTGGTCCCATGAAGGAATAGCACCTCCAATATACACTCACCTAAAGGATTATTAGGAACACCTGTTCAATTTCTCATTAATGCAATTATCTAATCAACCAATCACATGGCAGTTGCTTCAATGCATTTAGGGGTGTGGTCCTGGTCAAGACAATCTCCTGAACTCCAAACTGAATGTCAGAATGGGAAAGAAAGGTGATTTAAGCAATTTTGAGCGTGGCATGGTTGTTAATGCCAGACGGGCCGGTCTGAGTATTTCACAATCTGATCAGTTACTGGGATTTTCACGCACAACCATTTCTAGAATTTACAAAGAATGGTGTGAAAAGGGAAAAACATCCAGTATGCGGCAGTCCTGTGGGCGAAAATGCCTTGTTGATGCTAGAGGTCAGAGGAGAATGGGCCGACTGATTCAAGCTGATAGAAGAGCAACTTTGACTGAAATAACCACTCGTTACAACCGAGGTATGCAGCAAAGCATTTGTGAAGCCACAACACGCACAACCTTGAGGCGGATGGGCTACAACAGCAGAAGACCCCACCGGGTACCACTCATCTCCACTACAAATAGGAAAAAGAGGCTACAATTTGCACGAGCTCACCAAAATTGGACAGTTGAAGACTGGAAAAATGTTGGATGTGGTGGAACGGGATCTTCGTGCCCTGGATGTGCATCCCACAAATCTCCATCAACTGCAAGATGCTATCCTATCAATATGGGCCAACATTTCTAAAGAATGCTTTCAGCACCTTGTTGAATCAATGCCACGTAGAATTAAGGCAGTTCTGAAGGCGAAAGGGGGTCAAACACAGTATTAGTATGGTGTTCCTAATAATCCTTTAGGTGAGTGTATTTGGGTTTCTATGAAAAAGAATATTATTCAATTCAATTGACATTTATTTGTATAGTGCTTTTCACACTACATATTGTTTCAAAGCAGCTTTAAAGAAAATGCATATGTCTACATTACAATTTAGAGTGATCTGTTATCAGAGGTTATGTATTTCAGAAATGTATTCAGACAACAGATATATTTTTTTACTAATGGGTGCAAGACACTATAGTTCATTTATGTAAGTGAGGATAGCAAAATAAAGTAACCTGTGACATATTATATCCAACAATTCTTCATACAGTTTATTTTTTCAATAAATACGCTAGTAAAATACACTAGTAAAAAACATTTGGGACCAAAATTATTCAAACACTTTGACCTCACCATTTTTTGCTTAAGTGTTTTTTCTTTAATTGCTAATGCGACCTTTTACACCACAGACTGAACAAAATTAAGCATTGCTTGGTAATTGGTTGACCTAAATTGGTATTATCTAATTGTGTACTTAAATCTAACAGCTGACAGCTGATTGGTTGATTGTAATCCATTACATACCTTTCTATCAAAGTTATCTGACATTATCAAGAGGAATTTGTTCTGAAACAGTTTAACTCTTGAGTTCTTGTCATATTTTATTACCATTCTCTAAACTGTAGCGAATAAACTGATAATGTGAGAAAATGTTGAAGGTGTCTGAATAAATTTTGCTTTGACTGTATACAAGTCAATACTAACAATGTATTCATTTAAACAATGTATTCATTTAAGGCAATGAATACATGTTAACAAATGATTAGGATATATAGAAAAATGTAGTATTTGGGTTCTTTAAAAAAAAGCTGCAGCTTGGAACACTGTTAGGGGTCGTTCGCACAAAAAACATTTTTCCATTCCAATGCCCTACTTTTCCATTATTTTTCTATGTAAACACGTGCTAGACAGACGTGTATGACAGCGTAAGGCGGCGATCAGGTTAAAATGTTCATCTTTTAAAAGACGCGTCTCACGTTTTTCAAAGCAAAAACGCGTTTTGTATGAACCAGCCCTTAGTCTGCATTAATTTACAGAGCTTTAGGGAGCAAGCTTTTGCAGCAATGAATGTTGAATACGAAGTGTTATTATCCTAATGGCTTTTGGCATTGTAGATTGTGCTACCCTTAGCAGATGAATGGTAGAGCTATATCTTAATAAGCTCTTAAGAAAAAAATGCAATTCTCTAGATGGCTGCTTTGTAGAGTAACAGGTTGCAGTGAATATAGCTTGAGCATTGTTTCAGCTATTGAAATTATGCAACTCTATTGGCTAAGCCATTCTCTATTACTTCTGGCTAGTTGAATTTGAGGTAATTTAACAGATTAGAACATGGCGGAAGGTCAGATATCTCCTTCGGTGAAGTGTGCCTTGTTGCGGTGCTGTAATGCTTGATGTGTCTTATTATCAGAGAGCTAGTGGTGTGTTTTTCTCTTGGGTTAATCACTGAGAACAATGGCCTATGTGAGGCCTGTCTCCAGGCCTGCTGGTCATCGCTAGTTGTCTATAATTAAAGAGGACTTTGCATGGAGTGCAGCCAGGCCCGGCTCGTTCAGAACCAGCTGCGGCAGGCATAGATATGTATTCGCACAACAGGAAGGATCAGCTAATGATACTACTCATGGACCATGGTCATTGTGCTAGGATGCTAATAATGCAACATAAAATTAGGGTAAGAAAGGACAAGAATATTGAACATAATACAGCAGTAAACATTAGTGTATATGATTAGAAGATGTCTGTAAGTCTCTTACTTGGAGAACCACTGGGGTTGGAGATGTTCAAATGTTATTTTATCTATTTCCTCCCTCTATACTTTTTTTGTTATGTTTGTATTTGTTGTATTATTTAAACGATTTGTCAAGTACTGGATGTTAAACCTTATTAGAAACACTTTATTGCTCATGAAGCCTTTCTTGCTGAAAAGGCTATTCAGCATTTGTTCATTTACAGTGTTTTCTTGGTCCTGGCAAACCTGAAAATATGAGAATATTTCAAAAGCCTGTTTTAAAGGCCTGGAAAAGTCTATTTAATAGAATAGTAATTTTGTTGTAGTCAATACAGTTTTTAGTTATAGTCAGTGACTATGACTACTTGTGAGTGCAGTTGCTATAAATATACAGTATATACTGGAAAAAGTCAAGTAAAAATCATGAAAATTCATTGAGAAAGTGTGCGAACCCTGTAATAAATTCTGTTGAATGCAAATTTTAACTAATTAAATCAGCAGGTTGCATTTACACTACAAGGCCTGGCAGTAATCTGATTTGTCTGATAATCTGAAAAGCTACTTTCAGACACACACATTCAAAATCATTTCTTTGTCAGTCTGACAGAATTGAATTACAGAATTATGTCAGTATATGATACTTCAGGACATTTTTTTGTACATTTGTACCAGTGTAATAGAAGTTTTGGCTTTCATTTTTCATTGTAAACGACAGGAATGGCAAAACAAGTGCAACCAGGCATACTAACACTTTGAGGTGGGAATCTATGATGTTGGGTAATGTTGCATGATTGTTCACTGCTGTGTTGCATGAAAAAACTCAGAGGGCAGAATTTGTTGTTCTCATTCTTATGTTGACTGGATTTTACTTGCTAACTCTAACTTTGGTCTGAATGTCCTCAAAATGGAGTTTTGTGCTTTTTTGTTCTGTGAAACATTATTTTCTCATCTATTAGCGATGCATGGTTTCTGCATGTCCTTAATCCCTGTATTGCCATAGTGTCAAATGTGAAACTAACAAACATAAAATTTAAAAAAAATTCTTCTAGAGAATTATAAATCACTCATAAATTAATCATATAGTCTTTGTTATTTAGGGACGCTGACATTTCTTTCCAAATGCTTGAGCAGATGTAATTGATCTCAGAGAATGATGTCTCTCCTTGACTGTTCTTTGTAGAATGAATGTAATCATGGCATGTAGTTAAATTGATCTGAAAAAGCATTCAAATGCTAGGCCATTTTCTCAGTTCTGTACTGAATCAAATACAGACAATCACAGTAAAGGTGAAGAAGCATTTAGAGAATGCAGAGGAAGAATTTTATAAATGACTAAAGAGACTCTGCAGCTTTAGATTGTGAACGTTGGCAAAATATTCTTAAAGAAATGTCCAGACACTATTGAAAGTACCAGGGGCGATTCTAGGATTTTCATTTTAGGGGGGCTCAGCCCCCAGTGAGGGTATGGAATTTAGGTGGGGTTTTATAATCAGTGAGATCCCAAATGTGACGTAGTTTGGAGGGATTTGGGAGCATGCTCCCCCGAGAAAATTTTGATTTCTATGATCTACATATGTGCATTTTAAGATGTTATATTTATATATATTTATAAGTTTTATGAATCATTTTCGTAGACATGTTAATTTATTGAAGGCTACCAGAAAAAGGTAGGTTTTTTAAATTAATTCACAATACTAATCATTACTAATCTTATGCCCAATACAGGCTGAAAAAAGCTGAGCTTTTTTAATTTAATGAAGGCTACAAAATGAATTATATTAATTTACAATATGTACATATTCATTATTAATATAATGCCTAATCTGATGAAAACAGCTTTGTTAATATTTCTTGTTTGTTAATTAGGCTACATTATGAATCACATTAGATAGGCCTATTTTCAATTCAAAATGGCGAAATTAGACAAAACTTTAATTTGCCTGAATATTTTTGTCATTTGTTTAACATTTCTGACTTTAAGCAGCTGTCAAATATGAAATGTTTAGTTTAGCTACTTACATATCTCTCACTTGACGTCGAGTCGCGCTGCTAAAATTCACGCTCAGCCTACTCAGATTTGATTGGTTTTCTCAAATATTTTGACATTGACGAGCGGTGACCGACCAATGAGGCTTAGATGAACACACACACACACACAACTCTGCTTCTGACGTGCGCTCTGCTCGGCGCCGCTGCGGATTGAAGAACGCGCTGAATTAAAGACAGGACGAAGCTGAAGCCTCCCGCCAGTTTCATATGTTTTAAAGGGGAGTTAATCACATATTTTTTGGCCTAGTGACGCCCATGGAAAGTACCATATTCTGTCAATACAAATTGCACATTTCTGTGCCAAATACACTCCTTCAGGATTCAAACTAGTTTCGGAAAGGTTTTTTTTTTATAGTATGGCCCTGTATGACGTCATAAAGGGCGTAATTCCTTGTATAGGCACTTCTCCTGGATGAGTGTGTGCGCACATCAGCTAGAGCGTGAGCAAGAGTGCACCCATCAACAAACTTCGTTCGGTTACAGAAGCCGTCGGCAGTGCTGTCATTTTGTTTTTAGACCACAAAATCAACAATGTCACTAAAGAAGTGTGTTTTTGGTTGTGAGGGAAAGATAACCTTGTTCAGCTTCCCAAATAACCCAGTGTTAAAGGTGAACTATGTAACATTTTTGCAGTAAAATATCCAAAAAAATATGTGTTGCGCAATCGTTCCAGCGGCCTTGCTCAGCTCCCACACCACTCGGGTCTGCTCTGCTTCATGCTACAGTAACATTAATAATCACATCCATGAACATGATTTCTGCCTAACCCGGCAGTCCTAACCCGATTCTTTTCCACCGGCTGTAGAAGTGAAGACCACATGTCCCAAGATTCTGCGCTCAAACTTGGCGTCATCAAACTACGCCTTTGTTTTGAATAGGCAACCTCTAGCAGACATAAAAAAGTTACATAGTGCACCTTTAAGGAAACAGTGGATGCAGTCTGTTTTTCCGGAGCAGCAACGGAGTTCTGCAAGTGTGTTTGTTTGTTCCCGGTCATAAATCGAAGGATGCAATACTACTCTATAGGTACTCTATAGATTAACATAGATTGGCAGAAACTGTGTGTGTTATGTACCTTTTAAAACACAAAAGTACATCCTATGTCTTCACCCCTAAACAAACACATCTGATTAGGGTTATGTGAATTCCAATCTAGCCTAATTATTCCAAGATTTCTGAAGACAG
Source organism: Rhinogobio ventralis (assembly GCA_039654625.1). Classification (NCBI taxonomy): domain Eukaryota; kingdom Metazoa; phylum Chordata; class Actinopteri; order Cypriniformes; family Gobionidae; genus Rhinogobio; species Rhinogobio ventralis. The sequence continues at coordinate 16,800,400 of CM077206.1, read as the reverse complement.
ATTAGTCATGTAGTCATTCAGGCAATACACAGGCTTATAGATTTTAAAAATATATAGTTTTGTTCATCCCTGTTTAGTACCTTGATAAAGGACTTTTTGGACATTTTCCTGTTTGTAGCGCCCACAATTCAGCCTTTTTGTTTTTGCTGTCTTATTTATGTGCCATGATCAGTGCTCTACATTGCCTGCATGCAAAAATGACAAGCAGCAGTGATGAGGACATTCTTTCACAAAGTTACATACTGAAAAAGAGGATTGGTTCCTTTTATTGTTAATTAATCTTCTGATTGGTCTCCCTGCTCTGATGGTGCTGTGTGTTAATTCAGGCTTTTCCTGATTTGCATATGCATAAGCCAGTCAAGTTATCAGTGGTGATGATTGCACCTTTTACTGAAGCCACAGTCAGTGTTGAAATGAGCTTGTTATATTTCTTTTTGCCACCATGGGCATTTCTTTTCATGTAATGGCCGTGTTTGTGAGTTATTTTATCTTGCTCTAATAGATACATTTGCATATCTAGTTTATAGTAGGCTAGTAGTTATCTGTTATCCTGTTCATATTTATTGTATTATTTACTGGATTTATTAAGTACTGGATGTTGAACCTTGAAGCCTCTCTTGCTCAGCAGTGCCCTTGAGGGATTTTCTCAATGAATGGGCTGCTCTAGGCGGTTGCCTCACCAATGTGACTCCATTACTGTACATTATTCACAATTTTGCCCAAATTCACAAGAACTACAAAGCTTTTCCAAACACTTGCTGTTTATTATGTAGGGTTGGGCCGATAGACAATGCCATCACCATTGCTGATGGCTGACAGACATTACAATGTTGAGCCAGATTTCCCCGCAAATAATGAAGTTGTTCCCGATCACAATTCAAATTACATTCAAAACATTCAATGAACACAATTTAAACACTAAAGATTTATAGGCAAACGAATTATAGGCTATTAGGGACCAGATTTACTAAGCAGGGCAAAGTAGCCCGAGAGCGCAATTCCATAAATGTGCCGATGGACAGTTCTGCGCGTGATCTACTGACGACGCACAAATTAATGAACACAGACACAGCCAGATCATTTCCATAATGACCAGCGCAATCTACCCATTAGGGTCTGTTTTAAGACGTGCTTTTTTTGGCCGCAAAACACCAGTAAATTGATGAGCGCAAACTTTTGTAAATCACCTCGCATGATTCATTTAAATACTCTCCTCCCATAAATTTTCCCATTTTCATGTTTCCATCCGGACCGCGAGACAGAACGGTAGCACCATTTTAAGTGAACAGAGCGTCAAAACAGCAGTGCGGGTCACACCACAAGCACTTAGGATCGTTTGTGGTAATGATATTTCAGCGCTATATCCTCTAGTAGTTTTATCTAAAGCCAAACACTCTTCATTCAAGCCCTTTGCGTTCTCTTTTTCCAGACGCGTGCCACATTATGGAGCTCACTCAACTCAACCCCCCGAAGTCATCGTCCATCGCGATGTTTCACTGTAGACATCGTCTGATTCCAATTTGGTAGACATCGCCCAACCCTATTATTAAGATACCTTTGTAGATTAAAATATAATTGACTTTGTCTTTAGTTTTACTAACACATATTTTTATTTTTAATTGCAAGGTAAAAATGTATAATTCAAAGCTCTTTTCCAAAACCTAGTGAGCTGCCTAGCTGGCATAATCTCCATAAGTGACTGATTTGGAACACTCATCCACAACAATACTGAATAAATTAGTCTGGTTACACTTTATTTTAAGGTGTCCTTGTATGAAGAATAGATGCAATGCTTTCGGAACAGTCTTCGCTTTGGAAGCATGCCTAAGGTGCCTTATGGTAGGCTGTCTAGGTAGGCTGCTCACTAGGATTTGGTACAGAGCTAAAGGCTCAGGACAAACTGTGCTCCAGGGGACATAAATCTTATCTGGTTTCCATGGTGACACTTAGTAATGACCCAGTCAAACTCATGTTCTTTAGTCTGGTATTTTATTGTAATTCACTTGTTCTGAAGAGGAAGACTGTCCTGATCTGCCTCATTGACTTTGTCTGTGATTACATGTGTTTACCATCATCTGGCTATGCCTAATTTCTTCTCCCTGGTACACAATGTTAAAAACACCCAGAATACATCTGTCAGCTTTCTGTTGCAATCATTAATAAAATATTATTATTAGAGAGAGAGCGAGAGAGAGAGAGGCTGAAATACAAATGATCTACAAACAAAGAGATTAAGTAGAATTTTCCTAACAGAATAGCTATGTTGGCAAGGAGATATGGTTTCAGTCTGGTCTGGAGTTAGTCTTTGGTTTTTTTTTCTTCTATTTATTTCCTTTGAAATGCATTTGCATCTTTTTAAATTATTTGATTTACAATGCAATTTCTAAGAAAAAGTTTTTTCTATAATCACAGCTTTGTGAATAAGCCTTTGAGTGTGACAAAAGCGACAGAGGGCGTGTTACATCATAAAGAACAGTACTCAAGTCAGACCATGTGCCAATGAATTATGGTTTGTTTGCGTCACTGGATGTGGGAATAAACCCTAATCTCCTGTTAGGACAGAGAATGTGTGTTTCAATCATACTGCAGCATGTTCTCAGTGTGAACGTTTTATCCTTCTCTCACACACACACACGGACGTAAACACGTGTAAACATATTACTGTGGCTCTTATTTGCGAATAATGAAGAGAGCCTTAGTAAAAATGGCTGAGGACAGTAAATGTATTGTTCATTTATTCTAAATGCATTAAGATTGTTATTTATTCAAGCATATTTCAAGGGCCATCACAATATTTGGGGGCACTGGATTGATAGGATGCCTGTATTTCTTGGATGTATATAAATATTATTTATATAATGTTTTTTTTTATTTTTATTAAAGTATATTTTTATATCTCATTGTGTATGTGTTTTGCAGGCTGAATGGTTGTGTTTGAATTGTCAAACACAGAGAGCTATAGCTGGGCAGCTGGGAGACATGGAGAAAATATCAATATCTGACCCTGTATCCACAAAAGACAAACCTACAGTCACTCCCAAAACACAGCTGCCAGAGACTCCTGCACCTTCACAGACACCTACTCTAGAGTCCAAGCCAAACCCATCTCCTGGAAAGCAGGCAGAGGAGAAAACCGCCCCTACTACTGTTGAAAAGTCAGCTGTGACCACTCCAGCAGTCCCTGCACCTCTCTCTGTTGTTCCAACTACAGATAGGCTGCAGACTGAGATGCCAGCTGTGGTGGCACCAATACCAGCTGCAGAGTCTCAGAAAGCTGTTATTACTGCTGCTGAGGTCACTTTGAAAGAAACAGGCAAAGACAAAGTCCCAGACGAGACACAAGTTGATAGAGGATCTCTGTCTACACTTCCAGCAGTGGGAAAGGTATATTATTACATACACATTATTGAGCAATGCTAGAAGCTGTTGTTTTTATCTTATTCAAAGATTTGTTTATATTATGTTATATTAAAAAGAATCGTTTGTTATAAATAGGAGGCGTGTTGGTTTAAACTACAATAGTAATTTCATGTTTTTGGCATTACAGATTTCATTTAATTGTTTTCTTTCTTCATTACACACAGGTTAAAGAGGATACATGTACTCATTCTGCAATAAAAGGACAACAGGAAGATGTTGTAATACAAATGGATAGCAGTCTTTCTGAAATTTCTAAAGTAGACACTTTAAAAGCAAATGTTAAAGAGCAACAAAGAAAGGACATCTTGCCGGTTTCGGTAGAATCATACAGCTCGGCTGAGGAAGAGCTTAAGGAGATACAGAGAGTCAGTGAAATGGCCATAAAAGAGACTGCTACAAAACTCTTACCTGTTCGAGCACATGATAGTGTAAAACAATACCATGAGGACAGCAGTGAGAGTGAACCCTCTCCTCAGATACAGAGAAGAAGAGTGAGGCCTCCTTCCTCCAGCAGTGAAGAAGACAAACTAGACAGTTCAAATTCTGGAGATGATGAAGCGTTCATAAGAAGACAACTTATGCACATGGGTGAAGATGAGAACTTACCATCTGATGAGGAAAACCATGTCAGAGAAGACCAACAAACACAGCAAGAAATCAGAGAGGCCGAAAAATCTGATGATTCCATAAAGCATAAATGTGCCCTAAAGAAACTTACTGTAGAACCTGAGGAGAGATCTGATATCAGCCTGTCTTCTCATGACCAAGATGATCAAATTGCTCAAGTCATCCCTGTTTCAGAAGCATTAGAAGAATTCAGAATGCAAATAGATGAGTCAAATGACAATGAGAATATCACAGCTACTGACACCACAGCAGTTGCCATTACACCAAAAACTTCTGTTAGACAGACCACAGATGAGTATGAGAGTCTGATCGAAGACTTGTCCAAGGGTGATGGGTCTTCCAGTGTTCAGGTATCCAGCATTACGCAAGGAACAGCTTCACCTACTTCTGTGTCCTCTATTGATGAAGACAGTGACAGTAGCACAAGTGATAAAAAGGCAAGAACAGAGAGTAAACAGCAAAGAAAGGCAAAACACAGACCACATGGCCAGGCTCTTCCCACTATAGAGGACTCGTCTGAGGAGGAGTTACGTGAGGAGGGTAATCAACATATGGAGCAGGAAGATGAACGTGATGATCAGCAGCAGTTAAGAAAGGTCCCAAAAAAATTAAAGACAGAAAGAGATAATCTGGGCATGCAAAGGAGACGTGAGCATTTCACTAAAACTGATAAATTACAGCAGGTTACAGGGATGGAGGACCACAAGTCCTCCTCTTTCTCTGACATTTCACCTAGTGTTGAATCTGAAACAGAGAATGCAGAATACAGAACATTATCATCTGAAACACAAGATGCTGCAGAGAAGCCATTAAAGAGTGCTGAAGAGGTATATGAGGAAATGATGCAGAAAGCACAGGAATACAAAACATCAGAGAAATGCACACCACCTGATATTGAACCATTATATGGAGGCATGTTAATAGAGGACTATGCTTATGAAACTTTAGTTGAGGAACAAGAACAGGCTGCAACAGCTTTTGGTAAAGTCTCCCAAGAGCAAGATTTCAGAAAGATGTCTGATCATGAGTTGGTCAAGATACTTATGACACCAGACGAGGCTTATGAGGAAATGATGCATAAAAGGAACAAGATCTCGCAAAAAGAAGAGGAGGCTCAGCAAACGCATGCATCAAAGGTCGACACATCCTTGCCACTTTATGTCAGTGACACTTGTTATGTGACTATTTCTGGAAATTATGCGCTTACTACAGATAAAAATGCAAAGCCACTGTTGCAAACAGAGGATGCCTATGAAGAGCTACTGAAAACACAAAAAGATGTTTTAACACCAGGAACAAGTCCAACACAATCAACTCCTGTGTCTCCCGCCTCCCCTCTGACTGTGTCTGAGTCATCATATGATTCCCCCGAGGTGATACTCATCCCCTCAAGTGGAGAAGAAGACAACCTTGCTGAACCTATTGAGTGCATTTTGGAGCCTTATATTACAGAGTCAACTTCTACTCAGGATGTATCTGTGTATAAAGCTTTATATCCAATTCCTGACTTAAAGATCACTCAGTGCTCCTCTGGTGAAGAGGAAGTTGAAGAGGAGGACAGTGTCACACAAGAAAAAATGTCCCCTGAGTCAATTGATATTGCTCAAAGTGAAGAGGAACCACAAGCCCCAGAAGAGTCATTTGAGTCTGTTCCCATTTCTGTAATCTGTGAAGTTCCTTCATTAAAGAATGTTGTGGAGACAACAGCAATATCACCACTGTCTCCACCGACATCCCCAGCAGTCTCGTCCCCAGATTCAAATATAGAACTTACAACCGTACCGTCATCATCTCCAGACTCTGGCCAGACATCCACTCCAGCTAGCCCAAGTGTTGCTGATGTTTCTACCCCAGTTGTAATTCACATGCCAGACTTAGTGTCTGAGCAAGCCACAACACACCTTTCACTTGCAACTGCTCCTATTACATCTTCCACACAGATTATTGGATCCCCTTCACCAGTCATTCCAGCCTCACCACATGTCTCAGAAAAAACTGGCACTTCAACTCCTTCTAAAGTTCTTGTTGCAAAGCCAACACTAGGTCAAAAACCAAACCTGGCTCCAAAACCAACAGATGTACCAAAATCTACACAGGAAACAGTCCCTACTCCAGATAAGGTTTCTTCCCATACACTGGATTCAACTATTCATGATTCAGCTCAAAAACCTTTGGCTGGTGCAATACATGAACCAACTTCTGTTCCTAAATCAGCCTCTACCGACAAACAAACTGTTGCACCAGTGACTTTTCCAAATGTAGACCATGTGAAAACTACTATAACTACTGTTGCTATACCTATTGTTCAATCTCAAGAGGCACATTTAATAGAAACTTCTGTTGTTGTTCAAATGCCAGATCTTGTGTCCCCTGCATTAGAGCATCCAGTTCTAGAACAAACTTCAATTTCAGAGCCTACCTTGCCATCTATTGCACTCAGGAATCAGATTCCTACAACTACCCCCATTGTTGCCCAAATGCCTCCCCTGGTCACATCTCCATCACAGTCCATTTCTGTGACTTGTCCAATATCTTCTCAAACCTATGCCCTACTTCCAGCTACAGTTTCAACAGTGGATCAAGCACCTATTTCTGTTTTAACTATGGTATCAGCCTCAATACCAGCAAGTGTTGTCTCTACAGAGCAAACTAGCTCAGTTGTTGAACAAGTAGTCACACCAACATCTCTCTGTACCACTATACCTGCTTTAGCAAGAGGCACTCAGCCACCAACCAGTGTTTCTATTCAAATTCCTGTTCAGAGATCAGTGGAAACCAGATCAGACATGGCACCCCCATTAGGCCAAGCATCCCCTATTTCACCTCCAACAGGTAACAGAGAGCGTATTGCTGCAAAGACAGTCTCTGTTGTTTCTCCTACTATTACTACAACTGTTGCTTTTGGAGCTGCAACCTCCCAACCAGTTCAATCTATAATGGCTGATATTCAGCCAAGGATGGCAGAAATAATGCAGGAAAATGTACCAGATGATGTAATTTCTTCACAACAATCAGTTTCACAAAATATTTATCCTGCTGTACAGACACAGGAAGGTCACGTTGCTGTCAGACTTCCAAGTCTTGAAAATGTGGTGGTTAAAACAACTATTGAAGATGGTAGAGGCCACCCTGTTATTGTTTCTCCTTTTACTTATCAAGCCACAGTATCAAGTTGCATCAATGATTCAACAGTTCCACCTTGTATGACATCTGCAAAACCTCATGTGTCTCAAGAAAGAACAGATAGACCAGTGATTTCATTTCCACCACCTCCCACAGCTTCACCACCAGAACTGCCATATAGTACATTGCCTAAGGCTGATTTTAACCAGCAAAATACTTTTCCAACACCCTCATCAGTTACAGCAACTTCACCTGAACCCCCAGCAAATATGGCTGGCGAGACTGTAATACCAGCTGTGACCCCGACACACAAATCACCACCCCCTGTTCCCCCCAAACCTGTCTGTATTCCCCCAGGACTGGTATTTAGTCACAGATCAAGAGAGAGCGTAAAGCCACCAGTTAGCCCCGAACCAGTAGTTGTTCAAGCAGTTCGTGCTGCAACTTTGCCAAGAACAAGAGAACCTCCAAATGCATTGTCACTAAGTTTGACTGCCCCTGTAGACACCAAGTACAGTGCTTCATCACCAAAATCGCCCTTGTCACCCAGATTTGCTAGAACTCTTGAAACGTATGTGGTGATAACATTACCCTCAGAACCAGGATCACCTGTGGAGGGCATTACAACTCAAGCACATATGAGAAGATCATCACTTCCAACTCCCAGGCAGCAGGTTCCATCTGATGCTCCAAGAGTGTTTGCTCCAGCTGTAGTTGATGCACCCGTGTCATTACTTTCAGCACAAATTGTAGCAGCCCCACCAAAGGCTATCTCAGCTTTAAATGCAGCAGCACCCTGTGTGGTGATGGCACCGGACTTTGCTTCAGTCTCAATGGAGACTCATTATATCACTTCAGCTGTGGATTCAACACAAAGTATTACAGCACCTTGTGTAACGGTTCAAGAGATGCCTTCTGTACAAACATCAGTTTTAGTACCTCTTGTAGTGGCATCATCAGAAGTAGCGCAGACTACGAATGCTGTTTCTCATGTTACAATGGAGAATACAATGCACTTCCCATCTGTGAATATAACACCACATAATACAGTACCAGATGTAATGGCATCTTCTGCTTGGATTTCAGCAGCACCTGTCGCAGGAGCAGCACCACCACCACCACCACCACCACCCATTGCTATGGAACCAACATCATATTCAGCAATGATGTATACCACACCTTCCATGGGTTCTAATATTTTCATGCCTTCAGCCTCAGTGGTGAATACATCAAAACCATCAGCAGAGGTACCAGTAGCCTTAACCCCAGTGTCAGGAGTTTCTGCTGAGTCTGTTGCTCAGCATACAGTGAGTGATGTACGACAAGAACTTGAGATGCAACAAATGCCAACAACATATTCTGTACCAATAACAATAACCCAGATTCCAATCCCAGCTCAGAATGAAGACATTCCTGGTTTGGATATGGAAGAAGTACTAATAGTCTCGGCTTCAGAAGAGGCATTGACTGACATGGATCCCTCGCCAGTTCCAATAAAACAGCTTAAAGAGCAGCAAACCGTTTATGAGCAAACACAAGAAACTCCAGTAGTGACTTCTGCAACAGCTGTGCCACCATTACCAGTCACATTTACCCAATTTACAAAATCTATTGAGAGTCAAGAAATACGTGGACAAGATAAAGTTATATCAAGCATGAGCCAAGTCTACTCTGCAATCTCAACAACTGAGCAGCATCCTGACACATTGCCTAATCTTGTAACCCAAGTTGTCACAACTGAAGTGCAAAGAACAACTGTGTCAGTTGTCCAGGAGAGGATTCCTGTTGAATCCATACCTGAACCTGTGAGAACTACAGTCTTAATCCAGCCAGAAGTCCATCCTAAACCCAAACAGAATGGAAAAATAAACTACCCTGGTGATGTTATAGATCTTACTACTTTTAAAGTCAATGTTACAATGACTGATCAAGGGATGGATCTGAGAGCCCCAGATTCAAGTAGGTCTTCCTTGTCAAGTGAATCAAGTGGACGACAGGCCTCTGCTGTACAGCCAGAAATTGTGAATCTTAGTGCAGAAATAATCCCTACTACTACACTCTCTGTTGTAACTGATAACATAACAATTGTCACTTGCACAGCTACAATTGCCTACAACAATAACACAGTTGACAAGCCTCTGGACCTGGGAAATGCTACTTCAGTGCCTCTTCCACTTACCACGTACAATCCATTTGAGCCACTTGCACAAATAGTGTACAGACCTGTGAATTCTCAACCTAAGCCAACAACTAGTGCAGAGATTCCTATTAATCTGTCATACAGAGCTGTTGCAAGCACATCTTCTCCTCTAATGCCTGTTCCTGTAAATGCCACTGCTGGAATACCAATGAATACAGAGCCATCAGCAGTTGGACCTGTAGACCTCACCACTTCTAAGACAATGAAAACCATGGTTGCTTTGTCCTCATCTTCTGGAGTGATCACAACTGTTGTGGAAGATGATGGTACACCAGTTGACCTTACATATGGAAGACAAACTGTTTGCTGTGATGTAATTTACAGGCTTCCTTTCACAGGAAGCTGCAGAACACAGCCACCTGTGACCACACAACCAGACAATCAAATTGGCTATCAAATTAATATTGCCACAACACCTGTCATTGAAGATTTCAGTACCATGAAGGCTTCAATATCAAACAGTAACTTCAATGAACCTGGGATCTTTGGCTATGAAAGGAAGAATGGATTCACCTATCAGAATGGGGCATCAGAAGGGGCTATAGATTTGACATCAACTAAAATGTCAACAGGTCAGTATTGCAGTGCACATGTATATATTTTTGTATGTTAATTTTGAGAAATGTACTTTCTATTGGTTATGTCCCTTATTTTTCTATATTTTAGAAATTTTTGTTCACTCTATAGTTTACTATATTTTAGTTTACTCTCTGAATGTCTTGATTTTCATTCTTGTGTTTTTCTGTTCTTTTTTTTTAAACAGATGCATGCATTTGCCTTCGTGTTGTCCCTCAGTGTTTTGGCTTTGCATCCTGCTAGTCTGATGACACTGACAAGAAATGTGCATGCTCTTTGGCTTCCATTTCATAGTCAATTAATGTTGCATGAAACAGATAAATTATCCATTTAGATACTGATGCTGCTGCTATTTTTGTTTTCTCAACATAACAGAAGAAGCCTTAGACTTCTCAAAGAAAGGCACTTTGGCATTTACCGGGATCACCACTACTCCATATTCTCAAGGAACTTTGTTTGGCGTTAATAGTTTGCTAAGATCGACAAATGGCATTGTTTACTCATCAGTTGCTGCACCCGTTCCCTCCACGTATGCAATTACTACCCAACCAGGTTCAATATTTAGCACAATGTACAATAGTCTGACTGATTCTACAGAGCCATTTTCAGCACTTCAAAATCAGCCTGCTCCATATGGATTTGTAAACACCACAGGCACAGACCAATCAATGTTCCCACAATCTGATATATCAAATGATATCCTACCTTCTGCATTAGCCAGTCTCCTTCCCTCATTGACAGCCTTCCCTGAGCTCTACTCAGATGCTACACTTGAGGCAATAGCAGCCTCCCTGGATACACTGGTATCGCCAAATTTCCCTGATTTAGATGACAGCAAGAGCCAGCAGTACAAGGCTGAACATGAGTTTTTACAATTAGAGAAGTTAAAGCAGCTGTGTCTAGCTGAAGAGCTTGAATGGGAGAGGCAAGAGATACAGCGTTACCGTGAACAAGAGCAGATCATCGTTCAGAAGGAGCTAGAGGAGCTTCAGAACATGAAGCAGCAACTTCTACTGCAGAAAGAAGAGGAACGCAAAGCCCATTTGATTCTTCAACAAGAAACCTTTGCACAACAGCAACTTCAGTTGGAGCAAATCCATCGATTGCAGCAGCAACTCCAGCAACAATTAGAAGATCAAAAGATACACCCATATGGGTTTAGGTCAAGTGAGGGTATGTCCCCACCCATGAGCTCAGAAATTATTCTTGACTCAAAATATTCTGGGGGAGATAATGGACAGTACTGGCCAGTGAAGGATGATAACTCTATGTCATCTGCAGTGTCCACCCATGACTCTACATCAGGTCAAAACTGGCTAACAACAACCCCTGGGGCTTTTACACAGTATAGTTCAAACATTCCTGTATCAGTGAGTGCACAGACAAAGGAACATTTGCAGTTATCCACAAACCTGCCAGATACAGCCAAGCAAGATCAAAGTGTAGGGTTAAGTGGTAAGAAATTGGTGGAGAGTGGTGTTCAAACAGATGATGAAGATGGTATTGAAAAGATTCCTTCAGGTAGAAGGAGAAGAAGTAGGAGAAGTGTAGATAGCTGTGTGCAAACTGATGATGAAGATCAGGATGAGTGGGACGTCCCCATTCGGAACAGACGCAGGTCTCGTTCCACTAGATATGCTGATGGAGAGAAGGGTAAAAGCTCCAAGGTATCAAGTATTGCAATTCAGACTGTAGCAGAGATTTCAGTTCAGACAGAGCATTCAGGGACAATTAGGAGATCTCCTGTTCGGGCTCAGGTGGACACGAAGGTAGATTTACACAGAGAGGGTCAAACAGAGAGCGATTCAGATATTACATCAGAAAAAGATAAAAGACGTCTAGCGCCTGCTGCGATAAGTGTTAGCACACACCTGACAGCTGATGATGTTGGAAGCTCGTTAATCACCAAATCTCCAAAGGTATTACACTCCCCAGTTTCACCAGTGTCCCCTGGGAAAAGCTCACAGAGGATGCTTACTGCTGATTCATCAAGGCACCTCAGTAGTCCAAGATCACTAAGGGCCTCACAACGATCTCTATCTGACCCCAAATCACTCAGTCCGACAACTGAGGACAGAATGATGTACCATTACTCAGACACCTATTCAGTAAGTACTGCACTTTAAAACTGATTCGTTCTTTATATATTTGTTTTATTTTGTCCTCTCCTAATCCTTGCATTACATACCAAATTATTCTGTGTACTGTAAACCCAGGTAGCAAGCAGTCATTAAAATAATGTCAATGTTGATGCATCAACGCTAATTGCATTGAATTAACGTTACAAAGAGATGTTGGTTCAATATCTCTTTTGCACACACAATTAACATTGAAACAATGGTGAGATTTCAACAAAATATCAATTATAATGTTATGAATTAATGTTGATTCAATATCACTTTTGCACCCTCAATTAATGTTGAAACAATGGTGAGATTTCAACAAAATATCAATTATAATGTCATTGAATCAACGTTGGTCATCGTTGATTCAACTGATGTTGAATCAGTTTTAAAAAAAAAAAATAATAATAATATTGTTGAATTAACCTTACACTATGATTGATTATACATCAATGACATTGAATCAATATTGAAATTAACAAAGATAATCAATGGTAATGTCAGTAGCTACGTTTACATAGACACTTTTTGCTTCAATCTGAATGAGTTAATTCCGATTTATGAATCCGAACGTAGTGTTTACATGAACACTAAATAAAGTGATCGTGTTGATGTGCGCATTTATATATCACAAACTTCTGATCAGATTTAATCTTTTGACATGCACACACTGCACAAATATACAAGTTTCCTGCTGTTGTTGCATACTAACCATCCTCCTCTTCGTTGTTTTCAAAAGCAGACTTAATATTTTTCTATTACGGGTCCTGATTAGAAGACGATGATCACATGAAGCATTGAGCCATGCTGCTTATTTATCAAGCAGTAAAAATACCCCATCCCGCACCCAAAACCAGTCGTCTGTGGATAAGAGTCCGAAATAAGGATTAGAGACGATGAGTGGAAAGAGAATTTCTGAATGACAGGACACTCATTTATGACACTTTATTCAGCTCGTTCCGCGCGTCATATGTTATTATGCTATTTCTACTTCATTGCACATGCGCAGTACTCTCCAGTTTCAATCCGATAAAGTGCTGTACATGTCCTCTCGATCGGATTACAAAAGGAATAAACCACCCCTTAGTTAGTTAGTTAGTTAGTTAACTTTATTGTCCTTAAAGGCAATTCTTTGTGTAGACAGCAGTATACATACATGTTCGTACAGCAACACAAAACACATTAAATAACACACTTTTATAATAGATCATTAAAAAAATTAATAGCTGCAGGTATGAAGGAGTTTTTATAACTATTAGATTTACACAAGGGGAGTTTAAGTCTCCGACCCAATGGAAGCAGTAGAAATTCAGTGCACAATGGGTGGGCAATGTCAGAAAGGAGCTGGCCCTTCCTAGTCACCCTATGTTCATACATTTTTGTAATGGTCCTTAAATCAGTTCCAACAATCTTGCTGCACATTTTAACAATACTAGTCAACTTACTCTTATTCCTGACATTTAAATTACCATACCAGCAAATAATAGAGAAACTTAAGACAGATTCAATAAAACAGGAATAAAACATTCTCATGAAAGAAACATCCATATTAAAAGTTACAGAGTTTTCTCAAAAAATACATATGCTGAAGAGCTTGTCCTCTAATAATTTCAGTATTTGCTTCAAATTTTAGTTTATCGTCAAGTACAGTCCCTAAATTTTTATACTGTTTGACCACATCTACTTGATGTCCCTGTATTACAACAGGTAGCACAGGTACAGAATTCTTCTTACGGAAATCAATGGACATCTATTTTGTTTTAGAAGCATTAATATTTAAAAAACAATCCTCACACCATTGAATAAAATTATCAACCACTGGACCATGATTCCCATCTGACACAATCACAGAGTCATCTGCGAATTTAACAATGTGTCTTCCTTAAAAAACACTCCGACAATCATCAGTGTATAAGGAAAACAAAAGAGGGGATAAAACAACCCTGAGGTGTACCAGTGGACAATAACAATGCATTAGACAACACATCATTAACACGCACTCTTTGGACTCTGTTGGTTAAAAAATCCCCCAGCCAACACACAATGGCTGAGTCTAAATGAAAATGTTCAATAAGTTTCTTAGCCAAAATATGGGGCTGAACACAATTAAAAGCAGAGGAAAAATCAACAAAGAGCACACGTACATGATTTTTTGTGCCTTCCAAATGTTTTAAAATCATATTTAATAGGGTACAAGTGGCATCTACCACTCCTCTACCTGATCTATAGGCAAACTGCATAGGATCAAGGGCTGACTGAGATAAAGCTCACCTCCCTTACTAATTTTTCAAAAGATTTCATAACCAAGGAAGTAAGTGCAATGGGCCTATAATCATTAAGAGAAAGAGGATTTATTTTTTTCGCAATTGGCACTACTATAGAGTTTTTTCAAAGACAAGGTACTTTAGAAAGTTTCAAGGATTTATTAAAAATAAATGAATAAATCACACGTCCTCAACATTCTGCCACCAATGTAATCAGGACCTGGACTCTTCTTAACCTTAACCTGGCCAAAACAACAATGTACGTCAGCTTCACTAATTTGAAATTTAACATTATCTACAATCTCTGAATTTCCACAATGATCATACAGTTCAAAGGTAAAATCATGAGTATCAAAACGTGTATAAAATGAGTTAAAGTTCTCTGCTAGTTCATAATCAAGTTTCCCTTGTAATACTTTTATTACAAAATACCCTTACTATCTGAATTAAATTTTAATCAATTCTGGGTAATTTATTCCGATAGACGTGGTTACATGTGACTTTTTCATTTTCTGATAGTGCTACTCGTCCGATTACAATTGGATTATTAGGGTTTATGTAAACGCAGCTAGTGAATCAACTTTACACTATGATGTTGATTCTGTCTACATCATAGTGTAAAGAGCAACATTGAAATGAACAAAAGTAATCTTTGGTAATATATATATATATATATATATATATATATATATATATATATATATATATATATATATATATATATATATATATATATATATATATATTAGGGGTTTAACGGTACACAAAACTGATGGTTCGGTACCTACCTCGGTTTTGAAGTCACGGTTCAGTACGGGTTCGGTACAGCAGGGGAGAGGAAACTAAGCATAAAATTGCATCTTTTTTTATTAAACAGTGCTTTACTGAACAAATTGTATATATCCGTGAATTAATTCAGTTATAACTAAAAGTTTCTTAAGGATAAAAAATTATCTCTGCTAATGCTGTAAACTATATAGGGAACCCTTACTTGCACATTACTATAATATTTAAGGTTAACAACAGAGCCCAAACTATTAGCCTAAATTCAGTTGTTATTTATTTTTATTCAACACTCACATAACACATTGTATGCAAACATGTAAACTTCACATAAAGCAGTTTTTGCATTAACTTCTAAATATAATTATAAAATTATATTTTTACTCTAATTCTTTGTTGAAATATAATCATTTATAGCCTAAACAGTGGCTGTCATTTTCATGACAGATTTATTTAAACATACATTAAATTATCAATACATCACTTACAGGTTAAGTAGAATAAATATAGGCTAATATAGTGCATATATTTAGCGAAGAATTCATTTCTCTAGCGAACTAACAAGCTGTGGGCACTGAATGACTTGCCTGAGATAAATTTAATGCTACATGACATTGTTTACAAGTGGTTTTATTGACGTCTTTCCGCGACTGAAACACTGATTGAGCGCTTACATGACATGTTTCAGTAAGTTGTAATGTATCCTTCAACAGACCTTAAGATGTTAATTCATGTTTATTCTTTGACTAGGAAGAGATGATTGCGTTCACTTGCGTGTCGTGCTTCCGCTTGAACTGACGTGCCTATAGTGATCTGTCACACCACATTAAAGAGCGTCAAAAAGCCATTGTTTAAATTTTGTGATAAAATGGACAGAATACTTAATATGTTTGTGTGGGACCTCAGATTTGAAGTATGTCCCATGTGTAAAACAAGTCTACTGTTAACTGTTAAAGACTGCATTCGATACACATGTGCACCGTACCGGAAGTCCTGTACCAAAACGGTTCGGTACAAATACGTGTACCATTACACCCCTAATATACTGTATATATATATATATATATATATATATATATATATATATATATATATATATATATATATATATATATATATATATATATATATATATATATATGATGATGAACAGAATGGTTGTTTGGATCAAAACTAATCCAATTTTAATCCACAGAGCAAAGGTTCTCAGAGCAGCACACCAGTTGGCACTCAGAAGAAAGTAAAACGCACACTACCTCATCCACCACCGGAAGAAGATACCATCATTGGCCTTTCTGGGTACTCCACTGCTTCTGCCAGGAGACGAATGTGCAGGAACACCACTATGGCGCGGGCCAAAATCCTCCAAGACATAGACAAAGAGCTGGATTTAGTTGAACGTGAGTCCTCAAAACTTCGTAAGATACAGGCAGAACTTGATGAGGAGGAGAAAGAGATAGATGCTAAATTGAGATATCTGGAGATGGGTATAAATCGAAGAAAAGAGGCTTTACTGAAAGAGAGAGAGAAGAGGGAGAGAGCCTACTTACAAGGAGTGGCAGAAGAGCGAGACTACATGTCAGATAGTGAGGTCAGCAACATCAGAGAGGCACGAGGTAATGGTCATGGACTAGAACGGCCACGGACTGCCCCACAGTCAGAGTTTAACCAGTACATCCCACCACAGACTGAGGCTGAGCCCCAGTATGCACAGCTTACAAGCCCATACTCCCATTATCAATATGCATCCCAAACAAGTCAATATCCTCAGCAGACGTACCAGCAGCAGTCTCTTTACCATCAGCAGGTGTCCCCCTACCAATCCATCTACTCCTCAGTGCCCTCACTCAATCAGCAGTCCCAGCAGACTGGCTATGACCATTCCTCACTCCTTCTGATGCAACAGAAAACCCATCAGACTACTTTGTCTGATTTAGAGCCAAAGATTACGACAAACTATGAGGTCGTACGCAACCAGCCCCTCCTAATTGTCCCTACATCCACAGAGAGTGTCTATGGAGTTTCCCACCTCGGTGGTAAATACAGTAGCCTTGATCTGAGGATGGGCCTTGAAGAGAGAGCCAGCATGGCCAGCAGCCCCATGTCCAGCATATCAGCCGAGTCCTTCTATGCAGAACTCGATCATCACAATGCAAGGAACTATGTACTGATTGATGACATTGGTGAACTCACAAAGAGCTCCACAGGCCTAAGTTCAAGCTTCAGTATCGCAGATAAGGATATCAGCAAAGCTGACCGACATCTCCGGACTGCTGATGTTCGTCGAACAGCAGATGTGGCAGACTTTCTGGGTCCTCTTCAGGTTGCTTCTCGACTGCATTCATATGGTAAAGCTGATGAGGATTCCATGGAAGAGCCATATGAGTTGAAGTTGTTGAAACAGCAAATTAAGCAGGAATTCAGACGAGGTACAGATAGCCTTGAACAGCTTACAGGCCTACCTCACTACCTCCACTCTGACACTAGTTTTAGACATTTCCCTAAAGCTGAAAAATACAGCATTGGGAGACTAACTTTAGAAAAGCAAGCTGCCAAGCAGCTGCCTGCCTCAGTTCTTTACCAGAAACAGTTAAAGAATAAAAAAGCACTAATTGACCCTAAAATTACAAAGTTTTCGCCTATTCAAGAAGGCAGAGACCTTGAAATAGACTACAGCAGCTTTTTGGCCTCAGCTGGCTCATCAGTTGGTGGACTGTCTGCCAGGGCAAGGCTCCTGCAGGATGAGATCACATTTGGTCTTAGGAAGAATCTAGTGGAGCAACAGAAATATTTGGGTTCAGCTCTTAACGTTAACCTGGCTCAGTCAGTCAACTTTGGCCAATCTGTCAACCTAGGGCCTACCATAAGGTCTTCCCTCCATGATGATGGCACCTATCCTAGTGGCACTCGGTCAAGACCTTCTTCTAGGCCTTCCTCTGTATATGGACTGGACCTATCTATCAAAAGAGACTTATCAAACTCCTCACTACGCTTGAAAACAGAGGGTGAGTGCATGGATTCACAGTTTGTATCTAGGGCTAAACCAACAAGTCTGCCAATTAGTCAGAGCAGGGGTCGAATTCCCATTGTTGCACAAAACTCAGAAGAGGAGAGTCCACTGAGTCCTGTTGGTCAGCCCATGGGCATGGCCAGAGCATCTGCAGGCCCACTCCCACCCATCTCAGCAGACTCAAGGGACCAGTTTGGCTCCAGTCACTCTCTTCCAGAAGTTCAACAGCACATGAGAGAGGAGTCCAGGACAAGTGGCTATGAACGGGACATTGCCTATATAAAGGATGACCTTCAGGGGGCCATGTCAGATAGTGAAGGTAAATTTGTTATGAGATCTGTTATCTTCAATCCCAGCTTCTGTTGATATGCATCTTTTGTATTTCTCTGAATTCATTATTTATATCTGTGTAAATTCAAGTGTTACATTTTCCTTTACATTTTTTATCTTTTGTTTCATATTTACTTTACAATTCGCAGGGTGTCACATTTGCATGTCATCCTCTTAAATTAAAAATTTCACCTTCATACTGTATGTATACATAGTATAGATTTTTATGTATAAAAGCTTGCCTATGTGTTTCTCGATACATTTGCATGCCACTTGCATGCAAAAAGGAACGTGTTTCCTTTACGATTTTTGTTTTAACATATACATATAAGATGAGAGACAATTTTGGAGATCTTGAAAACTATTCATTCAGCTATTTTTAATTCATTATACATTCAGTGCCTCTGTTATTTATCACAGCCCTAAAGAATTATCCTATAATTCTGTCAAAATCTTTTAGTGACTGGTTATCTTAAGAAGCACTATATTTGTCTGTTTTTAATTATATGAATATAATTTTTATAATCTTTCTATGTTCCGTATTAGGAAAACAAAAACAGTTATGCGGTTGGACTGTAGAATATAAATTCTCCCTCTACTTGTTTCCAGCAGCTATGGGATACTGAACCATTTATTTGAATCATAATGAAACTTTTATCTTCTTGTCAAGACACTCTCAAATGTTATATTCATGGGAGTACCTGGTTTAGTTTGTCTGGTTTTAATAATCCAGAATATGTCAGGTTGCAGAAATGCAAATGGAAAATGAATGTAGTGAATGTATATATTTCCATTTTCTGTCCTTGTGGACAATAAGTTGTGTTTTTGACAAGTGATAAGATAAAGTTGTAAATGAAATGAGGGTTAAAGGAAGTTGATCAGTTTATGCTCCAGTAACATGCAGTAATTGGAGCTTAGTTTTTCATCACCTCCATATATACTACTTTTAACTTGCCTGTTTTACAGTTTTCTTCTTTATGTCATGTAATGTCTTTCATAGATGTGTTTCCAATTTTCATTCTCAATAAATTCTTGCTATTTCAGTTTTTTTGCATGGCCTATAAATGGGAATTTATTAACAACATCTTGCATGTTACATGAAGATTAATATATTTTCAGTGAATATACTATTCATTCTCTTTCTGTGTTTTCGTATACATTTTGTTCTTTTTACTGAAGTGATCATTAAGCAAGGATTAAAATTTTAAATCACCCAGGTATTGAATTGTTTTGAAGATATGTCTTATAAGCAATTTGTGAGATAATTACAATTACTTTCTGTAAAACACATTTTTAATCTTTAAGCTTTCATGGGGCTCTTAATGCCAATAAGACAACAGTATTGAGAAACCTTTTACCCCACTAGATTGTGATATTGTGTTGAACGTCAAGCTGTTTGGAAAGCTTAACATAAGCCAGGTGTAAATATGGTATAAATGGTGAATATATGTTGGTTTTCAACACTAAATGCTCTGCTGGGTTTACACAGATGTGACCCTACAGTATGCTCTGCTGTGAGAGTATCAGACATGGTTTGTGTTTCTGAAACAGCCTATTTAGCTCTGCTTATATTCACAGTCAAAGGAACGTTCCAGGTTCAAAAAGTTTGTATAGACAAGCTGAAATCATAAATCACTACTGTTTTTAAGCCACCCATTTTGCTTTAAAAATTTATTTTGTGTGTTACTAAACAAATAATTCCTTTTGTAAAGTTTAGAACATCATATAGATAGTATTATATTGAATTGTCATTTACATTGTGCTTTACATTTATTACTTTCACTGGAACAGATGCTGATACAGAACATCATTAATGCTGCAGAATGTTTTTAAAAGGCTCTCTAGAGTAAAATATAGATTGCAATGGTGTGTTATTTAGATATTTTAGAAAATTAGATTATTGTATGTATTAATATTTGCAATATTACACATTATCCAATTGCACTGCATAACAGTGTATAACAATGTGTTTTCATTGGCACAACATAGCTCTGTTTTAAGGCTAATTTTACTATGAATTCTCTGAAATACAATGTTTGCACTACAGCTGGAGGTCCTAGCTGGAATGTGAAAGGTGAGAACTGCTGTTCAGCAACCTTCAAAATATCATAAAGCATAAACCTACTTTCATGCGTGCCATACTGTAGTCTTGAGTGACGGGCATTTCTCAGTGGTGCACCTCAGACCCATCCTGGTGTTCATTATCACTGCACTTCCTCAAGGTCTCTCTGACATAGCCTGATCATATCAACCAGGGCACATACATGTATACATACACAAATAAATATGTGTGCATACCATAGCAGAAGTATCCTAGAACAGTGGTAGGCTCATTAGGAAACATCAGTGAATGCACTGTTGACATTTCCTTGCAGAAGGACAGCACATCAAGCTCCTCATTGCAAAACTCTTGCAGACAGATCCGGTTGTCTGTTTTCTTCTCACTCTATCAGGAGTTAAATGATGATTTGTGGCATACTACAGTGCTGCCTCATGAATAAAAATTAAAAAATGCTTTGCTTACACAGTATTGTAATCAAGGCACCTGCAGGTTGTGCAAAATACCCAGTAAACAAAACAGAAGATATTGCTCGCCTGATCTATTTTAGGTATGTGCTGACATGTCTGCCCTAGCTTGAGTTATGAATTATTCTAGGAATTCCCAATGTCTTTAAAGAAAGAGCTAGACTACCTGAAATGGAAGCTAAATAGGTCTATATATAGTCTACAAGGATGCAAAACTAACATATTACCACTGCAACTCTCTAGGTGAGACCAAGTACACTACAAAAATCTTAATCAGTATTTTTGTCTTGTTTTTCTAAAAATAAACATTCTAACATTACATATTCTTAAAACAAAAGATACATTTAGTTGAGAGCCCAAATTGCAGAAGGATGGAACGGAGGCGTTATGTTGAAACTGACGTATTGGGATCTCACTTGGGAGACCAATCACCTTAGTGTGGTAACAAAATGAGCCAATGAATATTGGCCAGTGAGATTTGCATGCCGAGCCACTACTACCCGGACACATGGGTATAAGGCCGGCTCGCACTTATTCATGTTTTGCTGGGGTGCCGAGACAGGGAACCCAGCGGTGGTTCAGGTTTTGGTAGGAGGGAT
This sequence comes from Rhinogobio ventralis, assembly GCA_039654625.1. Lineage (NCBI taxonomy): Eukaryota > Metazoa > Chordata > Actinopteri > Cypriniformes > Gobionidae > Rhinogobio > Rhinogobio ventralis. The sequence continues at coordinate 16,778,819 of CM077206.1, read as the reverse complement.
ATAACGTCTCCGTTCCCTCCTTCAGGGAACGAGGGTTACATGAGTAACTGAGACATTCCCATTCAGTTAGTCACGTTCGACATTACTTCGATACTGAAGTATTGGGGTCCCTATGGAAAGCGTCACAGCTACTGAACTGTGTTATGAGTGTTGGAGACGCAGATGCTGGCAAGCTGTAGCGTGCCCTTTTGGCAACTGCCCTCACACAGGTGTAACCTACCCATCGCCCCATGTAAGCCCAAAAATAGTCCCTCCATACCAAGGGGGTGGAAGGGACAGATCGTAGCTGCTATTCCTCCTACGTGATGTTTCATGGGAAGAGTGCTTCGGTTCTCAATTCCCTCTCCAACGTGTGGTAGATACACATATGGTGTTAGGTGTCAACCAGCCCACAGCTCTGCAGATGTCTGCCAGAGAGGTGCTGGGGGTCAGTGCCCAGAAGGAAAAAGCAACACCCTGAGTGAAGTGAGCCTTCACTCCAACGGGCTCGTCTTGGAACTTATATTCCAAGGCGATGGCATCCACTATCCAGTGGGCCAACCTCTGACTCGAAACAGCCTTTCCATTCTGCTGATGTCCAAAGCAGACAAAGAGCTTCTGAAGCTCTGAGCGCGATCCATGTAAACACGCAGTGCTCAAACTGGACACAGCAACGCAAGGGCTGAGTATGCTTCCTCCAGGGGCAGTCCTTGCAAGTTCACCACCTGGTCCTGAAAGGGAGTGGTGGAAACTTTGGGCACTTACCTGGACAAACTCAATGCACGATTCGCTGACCAGAAATGCCTGCAGGTCCCCCACTCTCTTTAAAAGAAGCAAGCGCAATCAGAAGCACTGTCTTTAGAGACAGGATCTTAAGCTCTTTCAGGAAGCAAATCACGGCTGGATGCGCCCTCACACAGCAGGAGAGCTCTTTTAGAAATGGACATTTTCAAGCTCTTCCTCTTTTCAGGAAGCAGCTTTCTTTTGAAGGATGACTGGAAGAGAGCGATCCCTGTACACAACCGCTCGGCTCCGAAGCAAAATATGAATGAGTGAATGCGAGGCAGCCTTGTATACCCGTCCGGGTAGGAGTGGCTCGCTATGCAAATCTCACTAGCCAATCCATTGCCTCGTTTTGTTACCACTCGAAGGTGATTGGGCTCCAATAAGTGAGACCCCAATATGTAAGTATTGACATAACGTGAATGGGAACTTAGAATACATCTAATTAATTTTCTTACCCATTATTTTAAGCATGAATCTAACAAATTAAAATAATTTATTTTAAAATGTATACTGTTATCTTACACAATTTTGCATCTCAACTATATTTGTCTTTTTTACTGAAAAACAAGATGGCAACACTGAATAAGACATTTTTTTTGAGGGTGCAGATTACAGTTTGAACAAAGTAAATTACATTTTAGCATCATGAAAGTCTGGTTTTATAGAACAGAAGCTGTGATTTTGTTTGGTTTGAGTAGTGGTTTACTTGTATAGTCTAAGTAGTGTGCTAGATATAGTACTAACAGAAAATGTACTAATCATCAGACATATGGTAAGGCATCTCATCATCACACTGTTGTATGATGGTGTGTGTATGTGCGTATATCTGCTGTGGTTCAGACCCACAGCAGTTCTCTATCAAATTCTCGACGCATGACATGTAGCCCGGTCCTGAAGGGACACAGCATGCATGTTCATGTGTGCATGCCTAAAACATGTCTCAGATCATTGCTTTTTCTGCCCTCGCCATCCTCCGTCACTGCTTTCCCTGGGGACAGGCTACTTAGTACATTTAGCATTTATCTAAATAAACAATCTTGATTTGAGATCTTGTGGAATGGAAGTTAATGTCCAACCCTTTTAAAACATAGAATTTGTTCTTGGAAGCCCTAAATCCATCAAGCTGTCAGTTCAAACCACTCTAGCAAAGAAGTGTCTCCAACTGGGGGTTGTGAAGGGATGGTTGTCTGGGAGAAAAGTGGTGGAGTGGGACACATGCCCCAGTTTTGTCACTTGTGATGGTACAGTGGCTGCTTTCTTCCTGTTTTCTAGCATACCACCTTCAGCACGAAGAGACGGACTGGTTTGACAAACCCCGCCAGGGACACGGTGGACCAGAAGCCGGACCAGACAGAAGACAGGTAAAGTGGTACCCAAAGAGTGTCCACGATTTTGTTCCTGGAGACTTTTGTTGGTCCTGGAACAACATACCTATCAAAAAAAAAAAAAAAGTTTTCACCATAACAATTATTTATCGCTTTTAAATTTACAATTATAAGTCGATAAAAATTCAGTTTAAGCTGCAACCCTTACTGTAAAGCTAACCTTACAATCTGGTTATTATTCCAGGAACATGTCCTACTTCACAGTTACCATGCAAACAAATGGACATCCTGTACTTATCTTTGAAAGAACACCAAACCACATCTGTATGCACATAGTTATTGCAAAAGCTCTGTTAGAGCTCCAGGAATTGTTTAATCATTTGCTTCTGTATTGTGTTTTCGTTGTTGCAGATAAAAGGCAGCTATTACCCCTTCCCACACACTCATATCAAACTACAACGGGACCCCAAGGACCACAGCATCTCAGGTATGTTTTCGCAGCAATTACTCAACAGGATACACAGCTAAAAGTAGTTAATTAGGCCTGCAAACTAAATTACTGGAAGGAAAAGCAAAACAACAATTGTAATCTACCTCATGGATGAAGTATTGATGAAGAGATCACATTTGAAATGTTACTGAGATGCTCTGATTAGGATCCAATTACTAAGCCATTTATCAGCTAAACTGAACCCTTGTGATTTCAGGGAGAGGGCTGGGAATCAGAGTTGTCGGTGGAAAAGAAGTTCCAGGGACCAATGGAGAGATCGGAGCCTATATTGCCAAGGTTTCAGCAGGAGGATGTGCCGATCAAATGGGAAAAGTTGTTGAAGGTAAGAACTTCTATTTTATTCAGTCCGATAATATTAGCAAGTTAAATTCTCTTACAGACATTCAGGGGTTAATAAAGCAAAAGAGATGCAATAAATAGATAAACAAATTCTATTTATATAAAAAAGTTTACATACATGCTTCCTTTATTCATATGTTAAAAGGTGTTTAAAAAAAAAAAGAAGAAGCAAGCATCAGCACATTTATTCGTTTATTTTAAGCATTCAGTATTCTTTCAAAGGAAGAAGCGTCTAATTTGGGAAGCCATTTCTCATTTTAACAGGGACGCTGTTGTTGCGGTATGATTGCTCTCCTTGTTGACTCTGCTAGCTCAGCATGCCTTGTCAATTTGGAAGAGCTCCTCTGAGAGTAGCTCAGCTTCCTGAACATGTGTTTTCTTGTTTGAGTTTTACTCTTTCATAACTTGCGATTTTAGAAAATGCATTTTTCCTTTATAGTGTTAAAACTTTGGTATATTCTATTTGTTTCATGCCTGAAATAAGCACCAGTCTGCTAGTAGATTACACAAGCATCTGTTCTCTATCTTAAGTATGCATTTCCCTTGATACAATATAATGTCTGCTTCCACAGAGAAAAAAAGTGCTAGAGAGCAGATTTAATAGCTGATAACTATAGCGATATTATTGTTAGGGCCAAAAATTTTATGCATGCATTGTACAATGCATACTCATATCCATGCACGTATGTGTGCTTGTAGTGCATACAACAGTGATCTTATATCAGTAACACACTGGCTAAATAAGGATTATTTTTTAACCATATTAAGAATTAAGTTTCAACCATAATTTCAACCTTAATGTTGGGATATGAGGTAAAATATTGTGTAGCTAACGTTAAAGTTTTTTTAAATATGATTTTGAATGCTCACTTGTATATAGCTCACAATATTTTTAGCAAATTAATTGAATTTGATTCCAGATGAATACCATTTGATACCATGAATCATTTAGATACTTCAAAGCTGAAGTGATGATTTTGGCCTAGTGGTGATCTTGCAGAGTGATATGGAGATATGACTGACATACTTGCTGAACATTGACTGACATACTTGCTGAACATTTGAGGTTTTTGAGTGGAAACTGAAGGGATTGATTGTGTAGTGATGAACAGATATTTGAATGATGTCCTGTTGTTGTCAGCCGCTGAATCGCTCCGTATGCAAAAGACCTATCTGAAGACTCGCTTTCATTTGTGTAAGTGCCTGGGGTTTGGCTTGAAGTGGGCTTCAGTTTGCAGTGATTCTTTTAGAATAATTTTTCCTTTCATCTCTGCACTTGTTTCGGTCCCTGATGCTGCGGGACTGTTTCCTTTTAGTGAGTGGAGTGCTCAGAGAATCATGCTATTGAAGAAGTGTGCATGTTTTTATGTTTGTAGGTAATTCAGTGATTGCTTTTGTCTGAATTTCCCCTCAGGAATCACAATAGCACATCTACCTGTCTATCTGTGTGTGAATCTATCATAATAGTTTTTGACATGTTTCCCTAATATACAGCACTTTCACTTTTTTAGTGACGTACTAAACCAAACTTTGGCTCTCAATTTGAGGCTTTAAAAAAAAAAAACATGCAGTAGGTGACTTTAATAAACAACATATATTCTTAATGCTTTCCATAACAATCTGCAGACAAATAATGTTTACTTTTTAGGCAAGACACACTGTGAGTATCTGTTTTTTATGGACGCTTGTTTCCGCCACAGAATAAAACATTTTAAAAGATAATTGCAACTTTTTATCTTACAATTGCAAGTTTACATCTCGCAATTCTGACTTTTTTTTCTCAGAAATGCTAGATATAAACTCGCAATTGTGAGTTATAAAGTTTATATCTTTATAACTTTATAACACGCAATTGCGAGTTTATATTTCGCAATTCTGACTTTATAACATGCAATTGCGACTTTATATTTCGCCCATTACGACTTTATATCATGCAATTCTGACTTTAAAACACGAAATTGCGAGTCAGAATTGCGAGATGTAAACTCGCAATTGTGAGAAAAAAGTCTGAATTGTGAGATAAAAAGTCGCAATTACCTTTTTTATTTTTTGTTCTGTGGCGGAAACAAGCTTTTATAGTTTTTACTATTCTAACCTAATAAATGTATTTCAACCACAGTTCCTAATGGCATATGTTTTGTTCCTCAGGAATGCAGGTTCTGGAGTGGAATGGAATCTCTCTGCTGGGAAAGACATATGAAGAGGTGCAAAGCATTGTGGGTCAGCAGTATGGAGAGGCAGAAATATGTGTGCGCCTGTAAGTTACAATGATGTATTCAATGTTCAAGGCTCAATCTAGTCCACCACACTAAAAAAAAAGTACCATGCTAATGCCACTTTTTTTATGTGGACGATGGTAGTACCATGTATATTAATTAATTCAAATAAATTTAACTTGGACTTCCTTTATTGATCCCCAAGGTGAAATCAAGGTGTTACAGCAACAAAAGAAAAACAAAAACTCAAGACAAATTAGACAATACAATCAATAAATGATCACAATCTGAATATTTATCAATTACAAAATACCATGCAATGACCTAATTAACATTATAAACTCAAAAACACCTTACTGGCCTACAACAGTTAAACTCACCCCCCTACACTTCACTCCCATCCGGGTCACAGCACCAAATGTAACCAGTCCTACTCAACCCGCTCCGAGCAGGATTCGAACCATGGTCTCCAGCGTGGGAGGTGGGCACTCTAACAAGAACGCTGAAGACCGCAACCTCTTGCATCAGTCGCTAGAGCACCTCTTGAGATCTGGGGAGTGATGTTTACACGCACAGCTCTTACTGGCCTAGGACAGTTACACATACACACCTAAATACACACATACACACACCTAACCATATACACGTGTACATATACACTGCGTGCAGAATTATTAGGCATGTTGATTTTCTGATCATATTTTTTTTCCAAGCACATTTTACCAATTACAAACCACATTAATCTTAATAACTACTATTAATTTTGTATTTAATCATTTATAAGTGATATATGTTCATGAAAGCTGGAAATGAAAAACACCTTATATTCAGGTGTGCAGAATTATTAGGCACGTTTTCTTTTACAGATAAAATTAGCCAAAAAAGAGATTTAAAAATTATTAAATGCCCATAAGAAGGATACTAATGCAATACTAGAAATTGCAGTTAAGGCATGACCACTGGACAGTGAAATGCTTATTGGGTCAGCAGGGTCAGACAAAAACAGGCGGCGAAGAAAAGACATGTTAGCTGCAAAAGAAGTAAGAATTAAGGTGAAGAATTAAAGGATTAGTTCACCCCAAAATGAAAATGTCCTGATAATTTACTCACCCCAATGCCATCCAAGGATGTTCATGTCTTTCTTTATTCAGTGGAAAAGAAATTAAGTTTTTTGAGGAAAACATTTTAGGATTTTTCTCCACACCATTGACTTGCATGGCAGCCAAAATATTGAAGGTCCAAATCAATGCAGTTTCAAAGGGCTTTGAAGTGCTTCAAAGGGCTCTGCATGATCCCAGCTGAGGAATAGGGTCTTATTTAACAAAGAGATCGGTTATTTTCTAAAATAAATTAAAAAAGAGGTTACCTTGAGAGTCAGAATCCGCTCTGTAGCTGACTCCAAGGGCTCAGAGGACAACTGAAAGGTCCCAAGAGGGAATACCAGGGGAATGTGCTGGTCTCAGGCGCCTAACCCCTCGCATAAAAGACGAGACTAACCTATGTTTGCCCAGAGGGACTTCATTCAACTCCCTACGAGCAGCAATGGCAGCGACGTAAACCCTAAGGGTGGTAGCTGCTGCCCCAGCGGCAAACTTCTTTTGCAGGAACTCCAGTACTGAACCCACCAGGCAGCTAACGGGGTCCACCGCATGGGTTGAGCACCATGACTCGAAAACCTTCCACTTTGAGGAGTAGAGTCTCCTAGTGGAAGGGGCTATCGCACTCGCAGTGGTCTCTTGAACATCGGCAGGAAGACCGGCGCTCAGAGCTAACGGCCCTTGATGGGCCATACCCACAGCTTCCAAATCTCGGGATAAGGATGCCAAATCCTGCCCTGAAGCTGAGACAATAGGTCCTCTCTGACTGGAATCTCCCAGGGGGGGAGTCCAGAAGGAGAAAGGAAGAAGGCAGAGTCGGCTGTGAACTGGGACTCGTGGGTACTTTAATGACAAACTCAAATAATATCAACTGGCGCCACGCGCTCTCTCTTTCACATAGACACACTCTGTATCTCTTCGCCAAACACTCCTTCTTGATGGTGCTGTACTTGGTCTCTCTCTTCGAGAGCTTTCGACTCACGTACAGCACCGGCCGCTCCTCACCCTCTATCTCCTGGGACAGGACTGCACCCAACCCCCTGTCCGAGGCGTCAGTCTGCAAAAGAAATGACAGAGAGAAATCAGGAGAGTGTAAGAGCGGCCCACCACACAGAGCAGCCTTTACTTGGGTAAAAGCCTGCTGGCACGGCTCCGTCCACTGGACCGTATCTGGTGCCTCCATTTTAGTGAGGTCAGTCAGAGGGCTGGTGAGGTCCGAATATTTAGGTACAAACCTTCTATAATATCCCGCCAGCCCCAGGAACTGCCTCACTTGCTTTTTGGTCTTTGGACGCGGACAGGTTGCAATGGCTGCTGTCTTACTAATTTGGGGACGCACCTGTCCGTGACCTAAGTGGAAATCCAGGTACCTGACCTCCACACGCCCAACCACACATTTCTTCGGGTTGGCCGTCAGCCCCGCCCCTCTCAGCGAGTTCAGCACAGCACGCACATGCTGCATATGCCGCTGCCAATCATTACTATAGATGATTATATCATCCAAGTATGCAGCAGCATATGCAGTGTGCGGCCGAAGGATTCGGTCCATCAGTCGCTGAAAGGTGGCCGGTGCCCCGAACAACCCGAAAGGAAGCGTGACAAATTGGTGTAATCCAAACGGCGTTGTGAAAGCTGTTTTTTCTTTGGATAATGGAGTTAAGGGGATCTGCCAATATCCTTTCGTTAAATCCAGTGTCGAATAAAAGCGAGCCGAACCTAGTCGATCAAGCAACTCGTCAACCCTCGGCATTGGATAAGCGTCGAATTTCGACACAGCATTCACCTTGCGATAATCCACACAGAACCGAACTGAGCAGTCCTATTTAGGTACCAAAACTATCGGGCTCGCCCAATCGCTGTGGGATTCTTCTATTACTCCCAAGTCTAGCATGGCTTCTAATTCCGTCTGAACTACCTTTTTTTTGTGTTCAGGTAACCTATACAGCCGGCTGCGTACTACCACGCCCGGTTCTGTCTTAATATGGTGCCGTATAAGGTTAGTCCGACCGGGTAGGGATGAGAACACATCCGCAAAATCTGCTTGCAACCTGGCAATGTCAGTGAGCTGGGAGGGCGAGAGGTGATCGATACAACCTATCCTTTAAAAGGCAAAATAAGGATAAGAGAGCGGCCGCGCCGGTTGGAGAAGCTGCCCGTCGATCGAACGGACCTGCTCAAAGGCATTTTTGTTCCATAGGAAAATCATCACGCTCAGAAAGGTTTAGCTTATCCACAGTGCTCCGTTCCTCTGATCCAGCCCCAGATGGTCCCGGCTCAGCTTCCCCTAGCTGCGCGACCGCGCTCTTTCCCCGCCCTCTTTTCTACCAAGAAACATCCGCACATATATACCCCAATAAAACCTTAAATGCAGGCCAATTGGTCCCCAAAATCAGCGGATGTCTGAGGTGGGAACTAACCGCGACCTTTATTATGACTGGCACGAGTGGGTACTTTACCTCATCCCCGTGCACACACCTTACCGTAACCAGGCGGCCATTATCCAATGCGTCAGGTTGAATCAGGCTTTGATGAATCACGGTTTGGTTACACCCGGAATCCACCAACGCCTGATATGTATCCCCCTTAATACTCACGGGTATTTGATATAACCCGGCTTGATCGGGGGCAGCCTGTGGCGCGTCCGGAACCCGGACCAGAGTCCCCACCTCCATCACCGGACATCTGTCAATAAAATGTCCCGGGTCCCCACAACCCTGCCGCCCTAGTGGCAGGAAGAGGGTCAAGGGATTGGTGCGGAGAGAGCGGCGGGAACTGGCCGGTCCCAAGGTCCGGGGTAAACGGTCCTGCTCCCCTGGGCGGAGCCCCCTGACCGGTTGACGCCTCTCCACTCCTCCAACGGGGCATCGGTCTGGGTGGCAGGCCCCGGCGGGACCTAGGAACAGGGACAGGTCTCGCGGAAGAGGGCGAGAGAGAGGGGGAAACAGAGGAAACAAAAGAGGAGGGGAGAGAGACAGCTGGAAGGGGTTCGCCGACCCCCTGGCACGCCACCATCTGGTCCTCCGCCAGTTGGATGGCCGAGTCCAGCGACGTGGGATGGTGGCACTGGACCCACTGCGCCATCTTTCGGGGCAGACGCGCTACGAATTGCTCCATCACCACCTGGTCGATGATATGGTCCACGTCGCCTCCCTCGACCACCAGCCATCTGCGGCATGCGTCCCGGAGCTGGTGAGCCATCACGAAGGGCCGGCCGCTCTCCCCCAGATCCAGTGACCTGAACCGCTGACGGTGTTGTTCGGGGGAGAGGCCGACCCGCTGGAGGATGGCCTTCCTCAGGTCATCATAGACCAGGAGGTTCTGGACCAGAAGTTGCTGTGCCGCCCGCTGTGCCTCTCCGGTCAGCAGAGGAATTAGCCTTACTGGCCAATGCTCCCGCGGCCATCCGCAGGACTCGGCCGTCCTCTCGAAGAGGTCCAGGAAGGCCTCGGGGTCGTCCTGGGCTCCCATCTTCATGAGAGGCACATGTGCTGGCGGCGTTACGGCGTTACTCTGGACCGAACCTTCCAGCCCATCCAGCTCCGGAACAGCTTGCGGTCCTCCTGCTGGGTGCGGACGAGGGACTGGAAACGCCGTTCCTGGTCGTCCCTCATGTCCATCAGGGCCTGGTGATGTTCCTGATGAAGGCCCGCGAGTGACTGAATAATGTCCGCAAACGGCGTGCCTGGCGGGCTTTGCATGATGGTAGCGGCTCCTTCCAGGTACCAACAGAAACATGATGGCCGAGCCTGAAGCGGGCCAAACATGAAACGAGACTGGAAATCCGGGCAGGGGCCAGACGGGCCTGCATCAGAATGGAATCCAGATGAACTCCTAAGAAGGTGGTCTGCTGAGATGGGGTGAGAACACTCTTGTCGGTGTTCACTCTCAAGCCAAGAGACTGAATGTGCTGAAGAGCAATGTCTCTGTGACAAGTCACCAACTCCCTGGAGTGGGCCAGGATGAGCCAATTGTCCAGGTAATTGAGTATACGGATGCCAATGGGGCCAGAGCAGCATCCACACACTTTGTGAAAGTCCTCGGCACCAGGGTGAGGCCGAAGGGAAGGACTTTGTATTGATAAGCCCTCCCTCCAAAGGCGAATCTGAGGAACTTCCTGTGTTGTCGGACGACCTGAATATGGAAGTAGGCATCTTTCAGGTCTATCGTAACGAACCAGTCCCTCGCACGTATCTGAGATAAAATAGCCTTCAGCGTTAACATCTTGAACTTCCCGTCCTTCTTCGGAACCAGGAAATAACGGCTGAAGAAGCTGTGTTCCATTTCCGTTGAAGGGACCTCTTTTATCGCTCCTTTTCGGAGGAGAGAAGCAAGTTCCTTTTGTAGTACAGAAGCCTCTGTGGCCCTGTTTACTACAGTAGGAATAACCCCGTCGAAGCGGGGGGTGGTTGCGACAGAACTGAAGCGTGTAACCGGACTGAACTGTGCGGAGGATCCAAGGTGATACCCCTGGCAGACGTTTCCACTCGTGGAAGAAATGTGACAGAGGAATCGGAGTGCTGAGGTGCAGTGGACATACCTGTGATAGGGTGTCGAGCTGATCCTTGAGGGGAGGCGTGGTCAACCGCAAAGGAGAGCGCTTGGCGTCCTGATGTGGAGTGGGAGATGTCACGGTCTGAGTGGAAAAAGTAGGTCCTACCGACTCCTGGAGTGTCTCCGTCTAAGCTAGCGGCGGATAGCAGGCCAATCAGACGTGAGGGGAGAAAGCAAGATGCGTCTCCTTCCTTCAGCACCGGAGGAGGTGTGGGTCGATCCAGCTCTGCACTTCGAAACGCACTGGGCGGCGAAAGTGACAGGGCTGGATAAGGAGAGCTGGCGAGAGGTGGGCAGAAACGCTTGTGCGGTCTGACCCAACCTCGAACCTCGAAATTTCTCAACCACCGTGTTGACCGCCTCCCCAAACAGTCCAGACTGAGAGACTGGGGCGTCCAGTAGGAAGACCTTCTCCTTATCACAGATTTCCGTGAGATTGAGCCACAGGTGGCGCTCTGCCGCCACCGCGCCTGCCATGGAACATCCTATGGCACGAGCAGTATGTTTTGTGGCTCTTAATGCCAAATCCGTGGCCTTTTGCAGCTCTTTGACCGCTTCCGGTGTCAAGCCACCGCCCTCGTCCATTTTCTTCAGAACATCCGCCTGGTAGGCTTGGAGGATGGCCATAGTATAAAGGGCCATGCCTGCCTGACCGGCTGCAGTGTAGGACTTCCCGATAAGGGCGGAAGTGGTCATACACGGTTTAGTGGGAAGGAGAGGGCGAGACTTCCACGAAGGAGCCGAGGAAGGAGAAAGGTGAGTGGCCAGTGTGTCTTCAACCACGGGATGGCGGAATAGCCCTGGTCCACAGAACCAACGAGGTTGGTGAAGTCAGCGGCTGCCGCGTTAGTCAAGCGGGCGGAGAAAGGCTGTTTCCAGGATCTGGAGATTTCACTATGCAGACTGGTGAAAAAGGGCAGCTTTCTCCGCGCTGGCCTAGAATTAGGACCACTTAGAAACCTCTCATCGAGTTTAGACGATTGAGACTCGCGGGGTTTGTCCGGCCAATCGATAGCGAGCTTCTCAGTAGCGCGCGAAAGCACGTCAACAAGCTCGGCGTAGGCCGCAGAAGGCCGCGCTTCCTGGCCGCTAGGGGGGAAAGCGTCGTCGATTAAAGCAGGCCCGAAATCCTCAGAGTCGGATGCTGCAGTGAAAACGACATCATCTAGCCCGAAAGAAACTGACTCGCACGCTTCCAGGCTAGGACATAAGTAGTCGTGTGAAAACTCAACCGTACACATGCTCGGGAGAGGGAGGGAGAGAAAGGGCGAGGCCCGTCTGTTCGCACTCCATATCCTCGAGCTCTACATCCGAACTGCAGGTCGCGGATCCGAGGGAGGCCTCCGCAGCCTCGGGAGCGCGACGGGGAAAATGGATGACTCCTTCTCAAACACCGCGAGCCTAGAGCGGAGGGTTTTGAGAAGGAGATTATTGCACAATTTGCACTTAGAAGAGCCCTGAACCGCCTCGCGCGTGTGTGAAAACCCCAAGCATTTAACACACTTAATGTAAGGCTCGTCACTCGCAATAAAGTGAGTGCATGGTGGCAGGCAGCGACGAAACTCCATGACACAAAGTTCCACTATCCGCAGTCGCTGAAGTGCTGGTGACGAAAGTTGTATGAATTCCAATATATTTGCGAAACCGAAGGGCTAGAAATGGCTGCTTCATGAAGGCGCCAGTATAATATGACGACGTAAGAGCGTTGGGGCGGCGCCCGCGCCATCAGCCAATGAATTGCCGTGATTCTATAAGGGCTTCAGACAATCGGCACACCCAGGGGGTGTTCCCATTGCGTCATAGCTACGCAGCGTTGAGTGAACCTATGAAAGAAAACACAACTGACACAGACTAAACATGTGACAATAACCTTATGCACTACTTTATCTCTGTGTCTGATTTAAAGGTGGCAGAATGCTAGATCTAACGCGCCGTAACTGATTAAAATAACCGTCATTTTTATCCTTCTAGTCAAATACAGCACAACAGCTTTAACTTGTCAATGCTGGAAAGGGTAATCCATGGCAAGCTGTACATTAAACAACTTAAATGCACTCCACTTCGCGTTGGGTGGTTCTTTGCCGCCCTGTCGTGCATTAAAATAGTTTAATGCACAGCTAGCTGTGGATTATTTCTTACATATCTAAAATGTAATTTATTGTAAAGATATTTTTGAAATAAATCTCTTAGTCACCAAGGCTGCATTTATTTAATCAAAAATACAGCTAAAATAAGTAATATTGTGACTGTTTTATTACAATTTAAAATAACAGTTTCCAAACAGATTTTAAAATGTAATTTATTTCTGTGATGGCAAAGCTGAGTTTTCAGCATCATTACTCCAGTCTTTAGTGTCACACCTTCTAAAATGCTGATTTGGTGCTCACAAATTCCTTATTATTATCAATATTGAAATAGGCCTATATGTAGGCTATTCATGGTGGATGAATATGCTTTATCAAAGTACCATGGTTTTACCACCTGATACCCTCTCTGTACCATGGTAGTATAGTGCTATTTTTGTAAGGGCATATAGTTTCACACAATCATTAAGTAAGACACTTGAAAAATGTTCAGGTTCAGTTTGTGCCATAATAGTGTTGTTATGCGGATTTAACTATCAAATATGTACTACAATGCTGTGACTGTGGTATTTAAGCCACTATGCTAATACAGTCGCTATATTGACTTATTTTTAGAGACCTAAACATGCTCTCCAACGCAGAGCACCCGCAACAACTGGAGCTGAATACTCAGCAGAGAGCTGGTAAGTGTCTCGAACATTTCATTCTTCCCTTCATACTTACATGTCTTGATGCCTTTAATAAGCTTTTCACTCAGCTTTCTTTAAGGTAAATGAGTCCACTCTGCAACCATCTTGGCCATGCACAGGCTCCAAAGTACTTGAATGGGGATATACTAAATATAAAACAAAAACCGTTGGCTAAGTTTCAATACATTTCAGTGTTATCAAAATGTATCTTCTTGGGCAGGCTAAAAAGACATTTTCAGATCCAGGTCCAGCTAATATGCATGCCATGCATGAAATTAGGCATGCATGAAATTAGGCCTTTGACTAATAAAGTAATTTGCTATTTTAACTGGAAGGTGTGACTTCCTTTTCATACAGCTTTCTTTAGCACTCATTTTAACCCTGGGTTATGAGTCTTCTTGTACTCCTTACCATGGAAAAGGTGTTCGTATTGAACAGTAGGTTGAAAAGGGTTTGTTTTGTGTTATAGCTGTTGTGTGTGTGTGTGTGTGTTTTAGGTGAGCGTCAGCGCTCTCCAGGTGTAGACCCAAAGCAGCTGGCTGCAGAGCTGCAGAAGGTGTCCCAGCAGCAGGCTCCTGCCTCTGTGCTGTCTGTTCTGGAGAGAGCGGGACACTTGCACTCTGGCACCGGATCTGCCGCTTCCAGTGGGGTACCCAGCCCTGGGCAACCCGGGTCCCCTTCAGTAAACAAGAAGCGCCATAGTAGCAAGGTACTGTATGTGTAAAGGTGTGAAGTAAGGTGCATCTCCATGTGCCTCTTACTCTATGTAGAGCATATATATCAAATGTTGTGTCTTTATAGGGAACGTCTCGGTTACGTATGTAACCCTCGTTCCCTGAAGAAAGGGAGCGGAGACATTACGTCAGTGACTGACGGAATGGGGGTTTCGCTTAGAAGCCAATCGCCTTCGAGTTCTACAAAACGAGCCAATGGCATGACAATGCCATAGGTCTACGGAATTTGCATATCACAACTCCACCCCACCTCATGGGTATATAAGGAGTTGCGCATGCACTCGCATTATGTTATAATGTTATAATACGGTGCCCCGGCCGTACCAGCGGTACAGTGGTTGTGGCATGGGGACGTAGCGTCTCCGTTCCCTTCCTTCAGGGAACAAGGGTTACCTACGTAACCGAGACGTTCCCCTTCAGTCAGTACACTACGAGTTACGTCAGTGGCTGACGGAATGGGGGTCCCAATCTAATCTTGCCACAACGGCTGTCTTCCAGCGTCCTGCACTGACCTGAGCTACCTCCGTGAGATTAACACGAACGAGGGGCTAGGCTCAATGCCAATACCAAGGTACACTGGGAAGCATATCCCACGTGGAAATATGCAACACAATGCCTGCCCGCAGGGAGGACTTAGAGTACATATATGACCTGTATGGGCTGCATATTGAGCATATAGGGGTATCCAGCCGCAGGTGGAATGTTTCAACCCCAGAAGTGGCAGGGTGTCTTGCCAAGGGAATGGCGCAGCAAGCGATGACACCTAAGCCTGTCCAGTTACTGGCCATTTAGAGCGAGTACATGAGAGGACACTGGCTGTACACAGAGATTGTAGAATCTCGCAAAAGTGTTGGGTGTCGCCCAGCCTGCAGCTCTGCAGATGTCTGTTAGCGAGGCGCCATGTGCTAAAGTCCAAGAGGAGGCTACACTCCTGGTGGAGTGTGCCTTTACCACTAGGAGCCATGTCAGGCCCTGAACCTCATATGCCAGGACAATGGCGTCCACTATCCAGTGAGACAACCTCTACTTGCAGAAAGCCTTCCCTTTCTTCTGCCCTCCGTAACAGACAAAGAGCTGGTCTGAGGTCCTGAAACACTGTGTCCTGTCTATGTAAGCGTGAAGTGCGCGTACTGGACAGAGCAGCGCCAAGGCTGGGTCTGCCTCCTCCAGGCACGCTTCGTCAAACGAAAATGCCTGCAGGCCCCCTACCCTTTTGATAGAAGCCAAAGCAATCAAGAGCACTTCCTTCACTGAAAGGAACTTAAGCTTAATGGACTAAAGTGGCTCAAAGGGAGCTCTCTGCAGGGCAGATAGAACCACTGCGAGGTCCCAAGAGGGCATCTGCGAGGTCCCAAGTAGGTTTATCCTCCTCGCTCTTCTAAGGAACCTGCTGACCAGGTTGTGCTGTCCTACTGTTTTTGAGTCCACAAGATCGTGGTGGTCAGATATTGCGGCAATGTAAACCTTAAGGGTGGAGGGAGACAGCCCTCGCCCCTACCCTTCTTGGAAGAAGGAGAGCACGGACCCGATCTGGCATTTCCTGGGGTCTTCTCGGCGAGGGGATGGGATGGGACTGGGGATGGAGTCTCCGTTCCCCCGGAAGTGGCTGAAACTGTGAGAGCTCGTTGGCTGCATGATTCAGATCTCCAGGGATGTGAACGGCACGAAGCGACCTCAGATGCTTCTGACTCCAACTGTCGCCATGTTGCCTTAACAGACCAACTCGAGGCAATTGACATGCCATAGGCACTGGGGTCCTTTCCAGGAGCCCGCGGCAAGATGTCCATTGCACATGGCACCCCAGCCCGTGGCAGAGGAATCTGTTGATACAACAACATGCCTGGAAACTCGTTATAAGGGCACTCCGGCCCATCGAAAGGCGAGGTTCGATCAAGGAGGGAAGGTTTGACAGCAGGCCCGAGTGACTGGGACCCGGAGCGTGCCTTGTTGCCATACCCATCTCAGGACTCGATCGCAAAGCCAGTGCTGAGGCGGTCCCATATGAAGCAATGAGCCTCTGAAATAACTTTAACTTTAACTGAAATAAAAACCGCACTCTTGCCCTTGAATTGATGAAGACAAATCAGCAGTGACTGCGCGCGCTCACTCATAAGCTGTGCGTACATGGCGACTGAGTCAATTTCCATACCAAGAAAAGAGATCCTCTGCACGGGGGAGAGTTTGCTCTTTTCCCAGTTGACCTGAAGGCCCAGACTGGCGAGGTGCCGGAGCACCAGTTCCCTGTGTTCGCAAACCTGGTCTCGAGAGTGAGCTAGTATCAGCCAGTCGTCGAGATAGTTCAGGACACAAACCTTGCTCAGCCTCTCGCATATCCGCCAGGTTCAGCCATAGATGACGTTCCTGGACCACGCAAGTGGACATCATCTGACCGAGAGAGCGTGCAGTAACCTTTGTCGCCCGTAGGGCAAGGTCGGTTGCTGCACACAACTCTTGCATTAAAGCAGGGTCAGCATTGCCCTCATGCATGTTTCTGAGTACCTTGGCCTGATGGACCTGAAAGATAGCCATGGCATGCAGGGTGGACGCGGCCTGGCCTGCAGCTCTAAGCTCTAAGGCCAAGGTCGACGGAAACCTACAGGCCTAGAGAGGAGTTTTACTCTGCAGAAATGCCGAATCGCCCAGGGAGAACACACACGCTGTGCTGGATCACTGCACAGATCAGACAGGAATGCAGAACTCGCTGGAACGGGCCGACAAGAGATGCTCGTCTTGAAGAGTAGAAAAGCTCAGGAAGGCAAGTGAACACTCGGCTCCGAAGCATAAACATAATGCGAGAGTGCACACGCAGCTCCTGATATTCCGCAGACCATTGGCATTGTCATGCCATTGGCTCGTTTTGTAGAACTCGAAGGCTATTGGCTTCTAAGCGAAACCCCCATTCCGTCAGTCACTGACGTAACTCATAGTGTACTGACTGAAAGGGAACTGCAATTTCTTCTTTTTTAGGGATTTATTTTCCATTATTTTTTTTTTCAGTCAGCAGAGGTTCTGAAGCCACAACCACATCCAATCACTGGTGAAATACAAGTAAGCCTGTACAATTTCACAATGACCTATTTACATGTACTGTACAAGACTATTCTAAAGTTAATTTGAATGATATTGTTATGTTTTGACTGTGTTTGCATCATGTAAGCCAGTCATTATTCCAATTTCCAGATATTTGAATATGGCAGATATTTGATCATGTATTAATCACAATTTGGCAACATGTAAACAGTTTTGGAATATCTTTAGTACATTTTCATTATTTTTTTAATACCAAAACAAAAATAATTGTGTAATATGAGATGCAGAAGTTAAAGAAAAGTCAGATTTTTGAGGAGAAACAAATATTTTGCAATTCATGCTCTTACCTGTTACTTTTAAAGGTAGGGTAGGCAATGTTTTTCATAAACACTTTTTGTTACACTGGTTGAAACTCTCTTCATATCCTGATAACAATCAATAATAGAATTGGTCTAAATATAAAAAAAAGTACATATATCTTCTGTAGAAGTCTCTGTCCGATTGCAATGATAGGATGTCCTACCTCCCTGTCAACGTATGTATTTGCATACCTCCGCACACCCTGTTCACGCAGACATCACACGTCATCAGGCATCCTAAACTCATCCTAAAGGAGTTTTATATAAACAGCCACCTTTTACAGTTCCTCATGAAAAAAACGAGCTTCTGTTTACGGCATGTCATAGTTACTGTAATTTCAAGATGGCAACCTGTGATGTTCTACTCGGAGCAGTTAGCATCCTCAGACTCAGAATTATGCGTTTCTATGGCAAAACTATCAACGCCGAAATCAAGCTCTAAGTTGTTTGCGTTCATTATTATAGTAATGTTATGTGCTTTGAGACATGAGGTAATTTAACACTGTCTCTCGTGACGCTTTGCAGACTCTGGTGTGCGTGTTAATGTGTTTTGAAGGAGGCGTGGCTTTGGAGACGCTCTAAAGGGAGGGTGGGTCTTATGCTTGCTATTGCTAGCCTCTCCGCAAATGCCTACCCTACCTTTAAGTATTTGCAGCATCCCAGTGCTAATTTGTTCTATTTGAATGGGCTGCCTATAGTATTGTGTGTCATATAATTATCTTTCCCTCAGCTTCAAATCAACTATGACAGGAATATGGGCAACCTGATTGTTCACGTGCTGCAAGCAAGAAACCTTGCTCCTAGAGAAAACAATGGATACACAGACCCTTTCGTTAAGGTCTATCTCTTGCCAGGGAGAGGGTAAGTGTCCGTGTGTACATGGCTGTGTGTGTGTGTGTGTGTGTGTGTGTGCAAGTGTTAAAGTAAAAGAGTGAAGAATGAAAGATTTAGAGACTCTCTACAGTACCTGTATTTATTTTATGTTTGTCCTTGTCTGCACATATAAGTGTTGTAATTTTGATTAATTTGTTGTCTGATTTTTCCCTTTTAAGTTACTTGAATCTTGAATTAATTAATTTCCCTTTTTTGGGATAGCTCCTGTTGTTGTTTTTCTCCTGGTCTTCCAAAAATTCTCTTTGAAAATCACTTTTTTTTTCTCCAATATCCAGATTCTAGATATAATGACATGTATAAAAATCACTCCTTAATAATTGGAATGGAACTAAAGTGTATAAAGTGTTTCATAATCAATTGAAACACTGGATGGCAGAATAAAAAAGTTACCTTTAATAACTGGGCTAAAAGGTCCCCTTTCCTGTGTAGAAGTCTTTACCTCTTTAGTACAGAAATGACTTATTGGAAGGCTAAAGTGGAAGAGATCTTCTTTTTTTATTAGTCAATTTTTATTAGCTTAGGCTTTCTCTCTTAACATGCTACCAAGTAATCAAGCTCAGTGTCTCAGACTGTGGAGACGGCACAATCGATATGGCTTCCACCACTATGGGGTGTGTAATGCTATATCTGCCATCTCCTAATGGCCATATCTGCAGTGTTTATGAGATTAGTTCCTATTACCTGCACATATGATCTTTCTGTCTGCTGCTAAAAGCTCGGCAGCCACGACTCCACCCAAACCACCACTTTTTTGGATGGGTTTCTGTCTACCCTTTCCTTGGATTCTCTGACTGTTGTCTGTTTGTCTGTCTACTTTTACTTTGCATTCCATACAAATCTCCGGATTGGTTCAGACAAGTCATGGTTGTCCAGAACGCAAGGTAGCGTGGCGATTCTTTTTCTTTTCATTTGACTTTTTCATTGGTGCGTGGGTGTGTGTGTTTGGATTTCCTTTCTTTCATGATCTAGCTGTCATTCATGTGGTGAAACCTACTGCGTCATCTGTGAAGTGTCTCAGATCTACCTCAAAGCAACCTCTACCTCTGAAGTTTTTGATGTGAAGTCAATACATTCTTGAAATGATTCCCTCAAAGCAAGTAAATATTAAGTACAGTTGTGCAACTCTACCATTGTTTAAATTCACATCAGCTCATTGTAAGAGTCTACCGCTACTGTATGCTTGCATAGATTGCCCATATACTCATGTAGAAGTAGACATTTTTCCATATTTTACTCTGTGATCTTATAATGTCATCATCATCGCTGGTGGCATGGACCGTAGATGCATTGGTGTTGCCTCTTATGAGGTCATCTCTTTATGAAACTCCACTATCCTCAAGTGTGGCTATACAAATACACTATATATCCATTGAAAGGCATAATCTAAGTCTATTGCTCCTTATATCCTCTCTCAACATGATGACCTCACAGTGCTGAGAACAAGAGAAGGACTAAATATATCCAGAAGACTCAGAACCCAGAGTGGAACCAGACCGTCATTTATAAAAACATCCATCTGGAGCAGGTAAGTACAACATTCATTATTGATTATATTATATTATATTATATTATATTATATTATATTATATTATATTATATTATATTATATTATATTATATTATATTATATCTGTTTAGATTTGGAATTATATATGCAGATACATGTATTATATTACCATTCAAAAGTTTGGGGTCACTGAGGTCATTTTTCTTTTTTTTATTCAGCAAGCACACATCAAATTGATCAAATTGATTTTTTATATCAAATACATGCAGTTCTTTTGAATGATATTAAATATATACTATCTATTATACAGCATAATGTATTCCTGTGACAGTAAAAGCTGAATCCAATTATGTATGGTCTTTAAATAGAAATAACCATATAAAAAAATATAGTTATGACCATAAATATGATTTTTTTTCACCAAACATATTGTTTATAAACATTTGCCAGTGCTACTTATCTCTTCTAATGAGATAATATCAGTAAAAGATTATATCTATATAAAAAATTACATTCTTTCTCACTTCTGTGTTTTTTAAATTACTCTTTATTACTTTTTCATAGTCATTCTTCATGCGGAATTCATCTTTCATCTTTTTCTTTCTCTACATCCCTCTATCTCTAGCTTTATGTAATGTTATATATAGTCCAAGAAATATGCACAGAATGTATTACATGTAATTACTAGTCTAAGACACAAGGGAAGTTGACATCACAGTCACATCTCCCATGCGTCCCATTTTTTCCATCCAAACTTGGCATGCCATGCTTGAAAACACTGAAAGTTGACCCAGTTTTGCTGTCATTGCTATGCTGTTTACTGAGTCACAGATTTCAAGTTAAAATATGTTTGTGCCTTCATGAATTATGTTTTTAGTCTGCATCTGACTGAAAATGTGTGTTAATGTGTGTGTTCCGTTTAGCTGAAGAAGAAAACTCTGGAGGTTACTGTGTGGGATTATGACAGATATTCCTCAAATGATTTCCTGGGAGAAGTGAGTGTTGCTAGATAAGTGTCATTCCATGCACCAAAAATACACTTATGGCTGAGATAAACATAATATGCATTGAATCAATTCCTTAGATGTGATTCAAAGTATGCTAGCATTTTGTTATGAAATTTGTCATTCTTAAGTCATTTTAGCTTCTGTCATTTACATTACTATCGACCAAAGAATAGTTTATAGTTGACTAAAGGGAAGAAATTTCTCTGAAGTCAGACGACTAAATATAATCTAACACATTATTAATTCATCTTTTGTAGGTGCTCATTGATCTTTCAAACACGACTCAGCTGGATAACACACCTCGCTGGCACCCCCTAAAGGAGCAAAGCGAGAGTATTCACCATGGAAGAACACACCCTCCACAGGGGCCCGGCGGCTCTGGGGGACTCGGAGGTCAGGGCGGCCCTGGAGGTCAGGGAGGCCCTGGAGGACCAGGAGGTTCTGGAGGTCAAGGAGGGCAAACGGGGAACCAGCAGTCCCCTAAAACTTCTGTCATCAAGAGTCGAAGTCACGGCATTTTCCCTGACCCCGCCAAAGGTAGGTCATGCATACTAAACAAAAATATACACAGGAATCGCACAGGTGGTGCAACTATTTATGTAATAATGTTCAAAGTTTGGGGTCGGTATGATTTTTTTTATGTTCTGGAAAGAAGCCTCTTACAGTACTATACAGGTTGTACAGTATAAAAACCATTATGCCTGTGGAGAGTCCCCATAAATCACGTTCAAGTGTGTGTGTGCGTGCAAGTGTTAAAGTAAAAGACGGAAGAATGAAAGATAAAAAATACAGTAAAATCAGTAATATTGTGAAATATTATCACAATTCAAAATAACTGTTTTCTATTTTAATAGATTTTAAAATTAAATGTATTCCTGAGCTGAACATACAAAGCTGAATTTTCCAGAGCCATTGAGCCAATGAGCCATTGCTCCAGTCTTTAGTGTCACATGATCCTTCAGAAATCATTCTACACTTAATTTTTTAAAGATTTATGCATTTCAATTAATAGTAAAATTCCATCAAATTGAACTGAATAATCCTTGCATTTTTTAATTGAATAATTAAGAATTGTTCAATTATTATTTAATTAAAATATGTAAGGATTATTCAATTTGATGGAATTTTACTATTAATTGAATGCGTAAATCTTAAAAAAAAGGCTTAATTTTTTTTTTAATGTAATATGCTGATTTGCTGAATAAAAGTATTCATTTCTTTAAAAATAAAAAAAATAAATAAAAAAAATAATGAAACTGCTGACCCCAAACTTTTGAATTTACAATAGATGGAAGGTTTAAAAGATATTTAGGATCAGTTCTGGATTAATCAAGTTCACATACTGTATTTTCACAGACACACAGGTCCCTACAATAGAAAAGTCTCACAGTAGTCCCGGCAGCTCCAAATCTTCCTCTGAGGGTCACTTGCGCTCCCACGGCCCCTCACGCAGCCAGAGCAAAGGCAGCGTCACCCAAGCACACCTGGAAGAAGCAGGGAACGCCATCGCTGCAGCCGAGGCTGCGGTGCAACAGGCCCGACTCCAGCCAAGTAACCCTTACTACTTCACATGAGCTCACAGCCTATCCGTTCTCTGTCTTTCTTTCTTCCTTCCTCTCATTCTCGCACTCTTCCACTATTTATTTTCCATCCCCTCTCGTCCTCACCTTTCTGACACATTTTTTTTCTTTCGTTTAGTTTAGTTTTCATCATTTTATGTTAATAAATTAAAAAGCCTACACCTAAAATCACAAAATGAAATCCTCTAACTTAAATTATAAATAGATCTTATGGAATATTAGGAAAAGTGAAAAATTAGATTGTCCTAAAGTACTTTTTAAACCTCCCAGCATTTCAATTTAGACATTTCAGTGGCAAAACAGAAATGATCTCCTCTAAAAGATCTTAATTTTTAATAAATCCTATAAAACATTAAATTATTTAAACAAACTCCCGTTCGTAAAAAAAAATTACAAACCTGCCTTTAGCTGCAGTAAAACTTGGGTGAGTCAGCAATTAAAATGTTTATTTCCCAGATAAAATGTAATGCCCGACATAATGCCAGGCTCAGTCTTTCTTTGCAATTCTGTAGTAGCAGAGAAGGTATTCGTTGCATTTAAAAAAGATCCCTAGAGGTACAGCACATAGGCTGATTTTCACAACAAAGTGCTATTTTTTCCCCAAATAGTCCCGCTGTCAGATATACTCGATGCTAAATTAAATGCATATTGAAGACACTTCACACTGACATCCAGAGCATGATGAACCCCTCTGTTACCTCATTTCCCCTTGCAAGTAAAATCCCAGGCCCTTACCCCAGATCAAACCCATATCTATGTCCGCATGACTGTGGTGTGTAAAAATCATGAGCTGGTTTCATGTGAGGGCGACTATGCAATCTGTGGATGAGTCCGTGTAGAGACAGCCGCATCTAAAGGCAGAACTGGCCCCATACTGATCATACAACATCTTCCAGCCAATGAGAGCAAAGTATCGAGTCAGATGACCATCATGGAGGGATCTCTGCTAGAGGAGGTGAGAGACATGTGACTCCTCCCTCTCTCTAAATATAAGAAAAAAAATCAGCACTAATTAGCACATTATACGTCCATTTTAGAAGCAAAACACGAAAATGTTTAAATCTAGAATATAGTCAAGAAAGCCATGAGATTTGCTTAAATTTCTGTTTTGTGTTTAAATCGATGTTTAAAGTTATTTTAAAATTACCTTTCATTTCACCGTGGTCTCTATTTTTTTTTTTTTTATTCTTCTCTTGCTTATCTTTTCCGTTCATGTGGAAAATGCATATCCATTCTTTTTGCATAAACTGTTTAAGTTAGTAATGTAAATAATGAGCCCCTTACTTTATATGGCATGTGTACAATCCCTTCTTTCTCTCTTTGTTTGTTTGTGTGTGTATTTTTACAGATAAAACAAACCACAGAATGATTGATGGGGATGGATACACTCTGGACAGCGAAGATGTTATGGGCACTAATGCTGTGGACAGTGCCATATTTCAGGTCCCTCAGCTGTAAGTATTCCTATTCAATCCTGCAATTGTAATTAATCGGTATCAGATAGAATTTATGTATTCAGTGAAGTGATATGCCGATATGTTGGATGATATTTGTCTATTTTGAAATTACAGAACAGAAATGCTAGTGCCACTTATATATACATATATATAGAGCCACATATATATATATAAACTCAAAAAATATATATCAAAAGTTTGGATATTTTTAATGTTATTGGATATAGTTAATGTTATTGTTAAAGTATCTTATGCTCACCAAGGCTGCATTTTTTAATAAAAAATACAGTAAAAACAGTGATATTGTGAAATATTATTAAATAATAATAACTGTTTTTAAATAACTGTTTTCTGTTTTATTATATATTTTAAAATTGTATTTATTCCTGTGATGCAAAGCTGAATTTTCATCATCATTACCCCAGTCTTCAGTGTCACATGATCCTTCAGAAATCATTCTAATATGATGATTTGCTGCTCAAGAAACAATTATTATTATTATTATTATCAATGTTGAAAACAGTTGTGCTGCTTTATAATTTTTGTGGAAAAGGTAATACATTTTTATTTTCTCACAATTCTTTGATGAATAAAATGTAAAATATTTTTAAAAATGTTGTAACATAATAAATGTTTTTACTGTCACTTTTAATCAATGTTATGTGTCTTTGCTGAATATATATATATATATATATATATATATACAGTACTGTGCAAAAGTCTTAGTCTCGCTAGTATTTTTACACACAAAAAGTGGGTTTAAGCCAGTTATTTATATCTTTTACTGTAGTGTGTCAGTAGGAAATATCAGTTTACATTTATAAATTAATTGCCATTAATTTTAATAATCCAGTGAGATTTTTGTGTGCATAAAGAGTCTAACAATAGTCTCTATGCTCCACATGGAGATCTGATCTCACCATCATCGAGTCTGTCTGTGATTACGTGAAGAAACAGAAAAAACTGAGATGGACTAAATCCAGAAGAACTGTGGCAACGTCTCCAAGACACTTAAAGAAACCTTCCTGCAAAACTACATGAATAGGTGTAGGAATAGATGCAGGTGACAAAAGCCGTTTTAAACGCAAAGGGTGGTCACCCCAAATATCGATTTGATTTAGTTAATAGAAGTTAATTCATAAATAAAAGCTATTTATGTTATTATTTTTGACAGCATTCTCACTTTAAAGCCTTCTGACAAGTGCCTAAACTTTTCACAGTACTGTCGTTTTGCAGGTAGGTTTCCTCAAATGTCTGGGAGACGTTGCCTTAGTTTTTCTGGATTGCCTTAGTCTCAGTTTTTTCTGTTTCTTCATGTAATCACAGACAGACTCGATGATGGTGAGATCAGATCATACCGGCTGCTATCAGACTTCTTGTACATAAAAAAAAAAATAAAAAAAATCTCACTGGCTTATTACAAATAATTGCAAAATGAATGTTTGGAAATGTAAACTGATATTTCCTACTGACACACTACAGTAAAAGATATAAATAACTGGCTTAAAAACATTTTTCGTGTGAAAATACCAACGTGCCTAAGACTTTTGCACAGTTCTGTATATATATATACACTCACCTAAAGGATTATTAGGAACACCATACTAATACTGTGTTTGACCCCCTTTCGCCTAAAGAACTGCCTTAATTCTACGTGGCACTGATTCAACAAGGTGCTGAAAGCATTCTTTAGAAATGTTGGCCCATATTGATAGGATAGCATCTTGCAGTTGATGGAGATTTGTGGGATGCACATCCAGGGCACGAAGCTCCCACATCCCAAAGATGCTCTATTGGGTTGAGATCTGGTGACTGTACATTTTAGTACAGTGAACTCATTGTCATGTTCAAGAAACCAATTTGAAATGATTCGAGCTTTGTGACATGGTGCATTATCCTGCTGGAAGTAGCCATCAGAGGATGGGTACATGGTGGTCATAAAGGGATGGACATGGTCAGAAACAATGCTCAGGTAGGCCGTGGCATTTAAACGATGCCCAGTTGGCACTAAGGGGCCTAAAGTGTGCCAAGAAAACATCCCCCACACCATTACACCACCACCACCAGCCTCCACAGTGGTAACAAGGCATGATGGATCCATGTTCTCATTCTGTTTACGCCAAATTCTGACTCTACCATCTGAATGTCTCAACAGAAATCGAGACTCATCAGACCAGGCAACATTTTTCCAGTCTTCAACTGTCCAATTTTGGTGAGCTTGTGCAAATTGTAGCCTCTTTTTCCTATTTGTAGTGGAGATGAGTGGTACCCGGTGGGGTCTCCTGCTGTTGTAGCCCATCCGCCTTAAGGTTGTGCGTGTTGTGGCTTCACAAATGCTTTGCTGCATACCTCGGTTGTAACGAGTGGTTATTTCAGTCAAAGTTGCTCTTCTATCAGCTTGAATCAGTCGGCCCATTCTCCTCTGACCTCTAGCATCAACAAGGCATTTTCGCCCACAGGACTGCCGCATACTGGATGTTTTTCCCTTTTCACACCATTCTTTGTAAACTCTAGAAATGGTTGTGCGTGAAAATCCCAGTAACTGAGCAGATTGTGAAATACTCAGACCGGCCCGTCTGGCACCAACAACCATGCCATGCTCAAAATTGCTTAAATCACCTTTCTTTCCCATTCTGACATTCAGTTTGGAGTTCAGGAGATTGTCTTGACCAGGACCACACCCCTAAATGCATTGAAGCAACTGCCATGTGATTGGTTGATTAGATAATTGCATTAATGAGAAACTGAACAGGTGTTCCTAATAATCCTTTAGGTGAGTGTATATATATATATATATATATATATATATATATATTAATCTCTTTTTTTATCTTACTGACTTACTAATGTGTTATCAACAATTTGAGTGAATATTTTAAATGCAAAAATGAATGAATGTCTTATTTGATGTGTTGCCAAGACATATTTCTAATTCATTTTATGCCAATTTTCTTTATTTTAATATTTAAAAAATACATAAAACTTTCAGGTTGAAATCTTAGATTTTTACACCCTACTATTTATATACTAATCATGTATATTAAAATACTAAACAAAAAAAAAAGTTGCAGTACTCACACCTTCAATTTCTTTGCTCTATCGTTGTTCATTTCATCAGGAAAAACATTCCTAATGGGACAGATAAAAGCAGAGGACTTGAATCTTTGAACCTGCCAGATTCGGAAGGTAACAATCTGTTTGGTATTCCAGATTCAGTTCACACACAATCTAATTAGTCATTTCCATGCTCATAACAGTGAACCTTATAAGAACAAAATAAATTTGGCAAACTGTGAGTCATAAAAGAGCTTTGTACTATGTTACACAGGGTAGTCAGTACAGGTCAGGTTCACCCCTGAGGTTGAATTAGCACTTGTCAGAAAGCTGTTTGGGAGACTACGAACCTGTTAAACAGAGGAAAACAGCAGTCATCCCCTTCTGTTCTGCTCTAGACGAGCCACTGTGTCACTGCCATACATTGCTGAATAATTCATCACAGCAGAGGGTGTGTTTTTGTTGCTGTCAAAAGAGACAGATGTCGGCACAACAAAACATGGACTCTAACTGTGTCATGAGTGTGGCAAAGTGTCATTCTTGAACATTATTGTTTATCTTTGTACAGCATAATAAACATAACACAAAACATTATTTTGCATTTAGTCGCCACCAATAACTATATATAATAGTTCTGAAGTCTAGTATTTCATTATACTGCTCCATGTTTTATATCGTATATAGATATTTTTTTTGTTTTGACATTCATACAGGGATTGGACAATGAAAATGAAACTCTGAAACAGTATAGAGAGGTTTCTTCACTGATTTTACATTCCATCAGTAAGAGCAGAGTGTGAAGGTTGAATTAGCAGAGCAATGGCTCAGCTGTAAATAAATTATTGCAATCCACACAGCATGATGGGAGACATATCAGAGTTCAAATAAGGACAAATGGTTGGTGCGCGTATCGCTTGCTTATCTGTGACCAAGACAGCAAGTCTCTGTGGTGCATCGAGAGCTATGGTATCCAGGGTAATGTCGGCATACCACCACTAAGGATGAACCACATCCATCAGGAGTATCTGTCGACGTAAGATGAAGCTGTCTGACAGGGACGTCCAAGTAATAAGCTGGATTGTATTTGAAAAACATAAAACCACAGCTGCCCAACTCACTGCAGAATTCAATGCGTGTCTCAACTCCTGTTTCCACAGTCTAAATTCATGGTCGGGCGGCTATTGTCAAACCTTCAGTCACTTGTGCCAATGCCAAATGTCGGTTTCATTGGTGCCAGCAGCACAAATCTTGGGTTGTGGATAATGTAAAAAGTGTGTTGTTCTCTGATGAGTCCATCTTCACCGTCTTTCGGTGTGGAGAAGCCCCAAAAAGCTTTAAACTCAACGACACTGTATTAGCCCCAAAAAGGAGGTCCTACACCATACTAATAAATGATTGTGGTCTAAAACCAGGTGTTTAAGTTTCATTGTCCAACCTGTAGTTCATAGTTTATGAACATTTTGCCTACTTAGGTTTACAGCATTTACTTTCTGCTCAGTGCAACATTTTAGTTAGGCACCTGCCCACTAGAGGTCGCCATTGCCGAAAACTTTAATTTATTTTGAACAACTCACAATATGCAGTTAGTGAAGTTACATACAACAAATATATGAAATAGAAGAGGTTATATTTTGTATCTATCTATGTATGTACTATATCCATGTATCTATGTACTATATCTATGTACTATATCTATGTATGTATGCATGTATGCATCTATCTATCTATCTATCTATAGGTAAGATGATGGGTGAGATCAAGGTTGCATTGAAGAAGGAGATGAAGACTGAAGGAGAGCAGCTGGTTCTTGAGATCCTGCAGTGCAGAAACATCACTTACAAGTTCAAATCTCCAGACCACCTACCTGGTAATGAAACGTTCCTCAACACATACTCATAAATACCATTGGCATACCATCTGTTATATCTTCAACTATCTTTGTAGACTTGTATGTAAAGCTTTATGTCGTGAACGTGGCAACTCAAAAGAGGATCATAAAGAAGAAGACCAGAGTGTGTCGCCATGACAGAGAGCCATCATTCAATGAGACATTTCGTTTTAACCTGAATCCCGTTGGCCACTCTATTCAGGTGAGAGAAATTACAAACTGGCTGTTTACATGCACAACTTTTGTTTCAATCGGACTGAATTCATTCCAATTGATGAATCTGAATGTAGTGTAAACTTACATGAACGCTAAACAAAGTGATCGGGTTGATGTGCGTGTTTATATGTCACAAGCTTCAAATCGGAATTGATTTTTTGACATGCGCACACTGCACAAATATGCAAAGTTTCCCGCTGTTTGCGCATAATAACTATTCTCCTACATTGGTTCTTTATTTGTTTTAAACAGCAGACTTAATATTTATCCATTTCTGGTCATAATTTGGAGACAATGAGCATATGAACCATTTTGCCATGCTGCTTATATTTATCACGCAGTAAAGTCTCTAAAGAGAATCCGAAACAAGGACTGCTGGGATGTTGTCCTGCTCCACTTCACAGATGCTGAGAGAAAGGATAATTTTAGAATGACACCCATTTATAGGACACTTTATTCAACAGGAAGAACAGCTCATTCCGCGCGTCATACGTCATTACACTATTTCTACGTCATTACATATGCGCAGTCCTTTCAGTTTCGGTTTTCAATCCGATCAAGTGTTTACATGTTCTCTCGATCGGATTAGAAAAGGAATAAACCACCCCTTTCAATCCAAATCAAAATTTCATTCATATTGAGCTGTGTTTACATGAAGGCTTTTCAGTCCGATTGAGCCGTCAATCCGATTACTAATGGGTTATTTGGTTGCACGTAAATGTAGCCACTGAGGGAACTTCAAAATATATATCACGTCACACACACACACACTACCATAGCATTCAAAAGTTTGGGGTTGGTATGTTTTTTATGCTCACCAAGGCTGCATTTGTTTGATCGAAACAGTAATAGTGGGAAACATTATTAAAATAAAAATTAAAAAATCAATTTAATATATTTTAACTCTAAACGTATCCTGGGGGATACAGATATTTGAGAGGCTGTGGGGAGAGGCAGGGAAAGTGTAGGTCTCATTTCTTTGTTTCATGTTGAAAGGGTGTTTGTTGTGAATATTTAGATCTGGTGACTTTGTTCATACATCCTTTGTTTAGCTCATGGGCAGCATTTAAAAACAACATGACCACCTGCAGCGGGAAATCTACTCACCTTCAGATAAAAGTTGATATATTTTACATATTTACAATATTTGGAGGGGACTTACATGTTTAAAAAGATGTTAAGCATTTGCTTATTACGTTTATGTTGACATTTTCTGAATTTAATTTGTACATTTTTCATAATCTGTCTGTAAATATTTGCATCCCCCAGGATACGTGTCCCCTTTGGGGGTATAAATTTGTTTAAAAAAGAAAGCTTGTTTGGCAATGCGTATTACAACATTTTAGCCACATTTTTTAAAACATTTAAATTCTCATAACTTAAACTAAACATTCTTTGTAAAATTCTGTTGAACAATAAGTATAATGCCTATTTATGAATATATTATAGCCTACTGTATCATATTTAATACGATATACGATTCAATATGACCAAAACTTTGCTGAATAGTTCATACTTTTTTAATCAAGTCTTTTTTGCTCATAAATGTGTAATGCTTTTTATAAAGTAAATGTAAGATAAACATTTACTGGACTGAAGCATATACACTCACCTAAAGGATTATTAGGAACACCTGTTCAATTTCTCATTAATGCAATTATCTAATCAACCAATCACATGGCAGTTGCTTCAATGCATTTAGGGGTGTGGTCCTGGTCAAGACAATCTCCTGAACAAACTGAATGTCAGAATGGGAAAGAAAGGTGATTTAAGCAATTTTGAGCGTGGCATGGTTGTTGGTGCCAGACGGGCCGGTCTGAGTATTTCACAATCTGCTCAGTTACTGGGATTTTCACGCACAACCATTTCTAGAGTTTACAAAGAATGGTGTGAAAAGGGAAAAACATCCAGTATGCGGCAGTCCTGTGGGCGAAAATGCCTTGTTGATGCTAGAGGTCAGAGGAGAATGGGCCGACTGATTCAAGCTGATAGAAGAGCAACTTTGACTGAAATAACCACTCGTTACAAGCGAGGTATGCAGCAAAGCATTTGTGAAGCCACAACACGCACAACCTTGAGGCGGATGGGCTACAACAGCAGAAGACCCCACCGGGTACCACTCATCTCCACTACAAATAGGAAAAAGAGGCTACAATTTGCACAAGCTCACCAAAATTGGACAGTTGAAGACTGGAAAAATGTTGCCTGGTCTGATGAGTCTCGATTTCTGTTGAGACATTCAGATGGTAGAGTCAGAATTTGGCGTAAACAGAATGAGAACATGGATCCATCATGCCTTGTTACCACTGTGCAGGCTGGTGGTGGTGGTGTAATGGTGTGGGGGATGTTTTCTTGGCACACTTTAGGCCCCTTAGTGCCAATTGGGCATCGTTTAAATGCCACGGCCTACCTGAGCATTGTTTCTGACCATGTCCATCCCTTTATGACCACCATGTACCCATCCTCTGATGGCTACTTCCAGCAGGATAATGCACCATGTCACAAAGCTCGAATCATTTCAAATTGGTTTCTTGAACATGACAATGAGTTCACTGTACTAAAATGGCCCCCACAGTCACCAGATCTCAACCCAATAGAGCATCTTTGGGATGTGGTGGAACGGGAGCTTCGTGCCCTGGATGTGCATCCCACAAATCTCCATCAACTGCAAGATGCTATCCTATCAATATGGGCCAACATTTCTAAAGAATGCTTTCAGCACCTTGTTGAATCAATGCCACGTAGAATTAAGGCAGTTCTGAAGGCGAAAGGGGGTCAAACACAGTATTAGTATGGTGTTCCTAATAATCCTTTAGGTGAGTGTATATATACATACATACACACACACAAATATATATATATATATCTACAGTAGAAGTTTTCATTTTTAACATAAAAAAATAGTGTATGAATAATCAAGTAAACCCAAGTTGCTTCAGTCCAGTAAATGTTTATTTTACATTCACTTTATAAAAATCATTAAAGATTTATGAGCAAAAAAGACTTTACTTGATTAAAAAAGTGTGAACTATCAATCAGAGGACAGAAGGCATGAAGTAGATTGTGTACAACAGGTTTTTCTGCAAAGTTTTGGTCATAATGATAATTTATAGGCCCTAGAAATTGGCATATTAAATATGACACAGTAGGCTATAATATATTCATAAATAGGCATTATACTTATTGTTCAACAGAATTTTACAAATAATGTTTCGTTTAAGTTATGAGAGAATAAATGTTTTAAACATTTGATTAAAATGTTGTAACGACTTGCCAAACAAGCATTCTTTTTTAAATGAATGTATACCCTCAAAGGGGCGACGTATCATTACTCCAGTCTTCAGTGTCACATGATCCTTCAGAAATCACTCTAATATGCCTATTTGAAAGAAACATTTATTTTGTTGAAAACAGCTTCTTAATATTTTTGTGGAAATCATAATACATTGTTTTTAAGAGTCTTTGATGAATAGAAAGTAAAAAATAAAAAAAAAACAGATTTGTTTTGAAATAGAAATTAAAATGTAAAAGTCTTTACGGTCACTAAATAAAAGTACAAATCTTACTGACCCCCAAACTTTTGAACAGTAGTGTTTGTATAATATTATTTAAATAATTTAACTTCACTCTTTGTTTACCTCTTCCCCTGTCTTGCATCCCCTTCCTCTTCACAGCTGTTCCTGGTGTCAAATGGAGGGAAGTTTGTGAAGAAGACCCTGATTGGTGAGGCCTACATCTGGCTGGACAAAGTGGACATGCGTAAGCGGGCGGTCAGCTGGCACAAGCTAGTGGCCACCACCAATCAAACGCAGCCATAATCAGACGCCCATCCGTCTCCCATCAGTGCCCTCCAAAAAAAGAGAAATAAAACAGAAAAACGGTGGGTTTGTGAATCTGGAATGGCTGACAAAGAGAAAATGGAGGTGAAGAAAAAAACTGACTACCGTATTGAACAGTCTGTAGGGTGAGACTGCCAGTTTTCTAACTGAAAAGTGTATTCCGTATCCCGAACCATTCCCAGTCAGGATATGTAAATCCATTTCCACTCCCAAAGTCTTTTTGCGGGAGTAATTTCTGCAACTACATTCTACATCTAAAATATCTTAGGCATGGGCCAATTATTACTTGAGATTTTCTACATTTCAGCTGTTATCACATGTTCAAGGTCATATATATTTATGGCAACAAAAAAAAACATTCACATGGAGATAAACATTGCATAATTTTTAGTTCTTGACACAATCATGTGATATATAATGACCATATCAGACTATGTTATGCACTGTATGGATGTTATACTGTAAGGAAGAAAGACAATCGTAAATATAATGGATTTCCCTTTGTGAATGCAGCATCCACCCGCACACATTTTAAGATTCCTCCGTTTATATTGTCTTGAGTGTCGTCTTCAACGTTTAGGGAATGTTCAGACTGACGTCAGCAGTTGGAAACGAATGGCTCATTGAAATATTTCGAGAATGGTTGTTTGTCGGATGCTAAATGAGGGCGTACTTTGTTTTTTAGCATCTCAAGCCCTCAAATGAGGTTCTCTGAAGTTAAAGGGCATCTATTCTCTGTCCAGAAGTATGATTGTATGTGTCTGCGATGTGTTTGTTTTATGAAGAGCATCTTGAAGTAAATGTCATGTTAGTGGTCAGATGTTGTCATCAATAGTCTCCGTTTTGTGACCAAGTTGTATGTGGAATCCAAATATGCAATGACAAAAAGAGAAAAAAAAAAAATAATAATAATAATGAACATACACCTTTTTGCCATTTATATAAGGATTCTGGCTCAATTGGCTTGACTAAAATCCAGATGTAATGTTTGTTGTTTATTTTAATGGTGCAAGGTGTCTGTCCTACCTGTCTGTGTCACTGTTCCATGGTGGTGCACTTTTTAATATTGTTTTTCTGCTGTAAAGTTCATTTGTTCATGTCAGTTTAGCTATGAAGGATGGTTCTTTTTCATTATGATCAGTGCCTCTGCACCATATCAGTGTATAGCTGCACTAGTATGTGCCATTGATGGATAAAGGCACATGTTTTTATCTGTCTAGGTCCTTAAAACACCAGTCAGTCATTTTCTAACTTAACGGTCAGTGTTTCCATGTTCAATATCATTGGACATCTCTCACACATGGAAACAGAGTGTTTTGTAACCTGGCTAATATAACGTACACCAACATTTCCATATGATTTTATCTGCATCTTGCACAGGTGGTGCACAGATGTACCTGAATAAAAGGTTGCTGTCATAGTAAGATAAACTATCGTGTGCCAACCTGATGTTTTAACCAAACCACTGGTTCTGTTTGGGTAAATCTATGCAACATGGATTATGTTCTTTGAATGCATATACCTTAACATGCGACATCCAGCGAGTGTCTGAATATATGTATATCTGTTAAAGAAAACAAGAATTTAATTATATGAATATTGTATAGTGTTTATTTTTATTTATTTATTTTTTACTTCCTCTTAATGGCACAGTATATATTAATCATATGCACTTTACGTTGTATTCATAGGTTTCCAAATGTCATCATAAATAATGACAAAAAATATGCTAACGTACCAGGAAATTGGGTGCATATTTTATATTGCGCATAATTATGATGACCAATCAAAACCTGTAATGAGTCAGTGTCATCAATTTTCATCATTTTTCAGTTGTTCCCTTTAAACAAGCACATTCATTTAACCTTTTGACTACTAAATATTATCTTCTATTCTTATATCATTGATCATGATGCGTTTGATGAATTCAGTTGCCGTAAACAGTGTGAATGTGATTTGGTTATTTTATTTATTTATTTATTTGATTTTGTAAATATATAGGATATTTTCTACGAGAAGAGGTCTGAATATTTATTTGGTCTGACGTTGAGCATGTGATTGTGATCAAGGTCAACCTCTGTCTGTACATACTGTATTTGTCTAACTGTGTAAGAACGTAATATCTGGATTGGTTTAAAATCATGTGTTCGATCAACCCATTCCAACTTGTTTTGATGAAATCAACAACATCTCTCAGAATGACGAAAAAAAAAAGAAAGAAAAAAAAAAAGACAACACAAAATTTCCTGTCAAATTGAATGGTTGTCAAAGAGTTTCTATGTTTTTACATAGATGTTGCATGTTTTGTTAGATGTTTGTTGATATATTTTGCCTCCGGATTCAGTTTAAAAAGAGAGAAAAATTGAACACATCATCTGAAGTTGTATGCGGACTGTAAAAATGCTTGTAAAATGAGTCTTGTTTTTCACTTCGTGTAAAAAAAGTAGAAAAAAATCTAATGTTATGGTTTTGTGGTTGTCCACAGGATGTCATGAAATTATGCAAATTGTGCAGTAGAGAAAAGATAATATATGAAAAATAAGAAATAAGTAAAAACTTTCTCCCTGCGTCCAAATAATAAAGAATAGATTCTATTTCAAATGTGAACATGTGTTTTGTATGTTTTGATTGTTGATGTGTGTGACAAAAACAGCACTCGTGTGATATTGCTTAACAAAAAAATAAAACAGGGCCATTTTTGCAGATACCTTGAATTTTTCTAACTGCATTCTATAGGCTCCAACTTGCAGTGAGCAGTTGCCATGCATTATATTCATCACCAATGAACTTATGAGATGTAAGACGACCTACGCAGGTCTGAGGTGGGACGGATATATATACAGTGCTTAACAACTGTATTAGACCACCACCTAATGTAAGGTTTGTGCCACAGCTGCCCTAAAAATAACAGTATTGGTGATTACCAAAATTATTTTTTTATGGTTATTCCACCAGTATGTATAAGCTCTTTAGTCACAGTTGGCCAAGTCAAAGTCCTTACTTGAATCCTATTGAACACATTTGGGATTGAGTGGATGCAAAGATTGATTACACCAAAGTTTTTATCAAAAGCAAGTCTTTGGGAACAACTAGAACTATTTGGAAGTCAATAACAACTGTGGAAAAATACATAAAAACAATGCCAGCAAGAATGCAAGCTGCAAGGCCTTTAAAAGGACATACACAATATTACGTTTTTTTGATTATTTGTCTAATAAATGACAATAACATTTTTAGTTTTAAACAAGTTTTTGACAGATTCCTAAAATATTTGTGTTTTCTCTTTATTATGACAGGTGGTCTAATAAATTTGTTAAACACTGTATATACAGTCTTGCTCAAAAGTTTACACACCCCTTGCACAATCTGTGAAAATGTGAATACTTTTAACAAAATAAGAGCGATCATACAAAATGAATGTTATTTTTTATTTAGTACTGTCCTGAATAAGGCATTTTACATAAAACGGACCAAAAAATTGCTGTATTTATAAAAAATGACCCCGTTCAAAAGTTTATGTACCCTTGATTCTAATACTGTGTGTCATTAACTGGATGATCCACAGCAGGGTTTTTTTTTGTTTGTTTCTTTTTGTTTTTTTGTGATGGTTGTTCTTGAGTCCCTTTTTTGTCCTGAACAGTTAAACTGCCCAATGTTCTTCAGAAAAATCCTCCAGGTCCTGTCAGTTTTCCAGCATCTTTTGCATATTTGAACCCTCTCCAGCAGTGACTGTATGATTTTGAGATCCATCTTTTCACACTGAGGACAATTGAGGGACTCAAACACAACTATTAAAAAAAGGTTCAAACATTCACGGATGCTCTAGAAGGAAACACAATGCATTAAGAGCCAGGGTTGAAAACTTTTGAACAGGATGAAGATGTCAAAATTTTTCTTATTTTGTTTAAATATCAAATTTTCTTCATTTAGTACTGCCCTTCGGGGAAGCAACAGAGGATACTTACAAGTTTTCCGAAAGACAAATTTACCTTGATCTTCAAATTCAAAAAGTGTGTGTAGGAGATTAGTTTTTATTTATAAAAATTGTTAACACTTTACAATAATGTCTCTTTTGTTAACAGTTAACGTCTTTAGTTAACAAGAACTAAGAATGAACAATACTTCTACAGCATTTATTAATCTTGGTTAATGTTAATTTCAACATTTACTAATACATGATTAAAATCAAAAGTTGTATTTCTTAACATTAGTTAATGCACTGTGAACTAACATGAACAAACAACAAACAAGCAAATATAGTTTCTTATTTATTTCCATTTCTTTTTTGATTTGGGGTGAAATATGTAAGTGAATTGATATGTTTTATGCGATTCACGTTATTGTATTTACAGTGTTTGGCCAGCAGATGGAGATATCTGTCTAATAATTACATGGGAAGTAGCTCAGAGCCTGGTCAGAGATGAGTATTCAAAAGAAGTTAAATGAGCTCAGTTATGTCGGTTTATGAAAATAAAGAAATGTCAGAATTGAGTGGACCAACTAAACGATTTGCTTGAACTGCAAACACTGCTTGAACTGCAACACACATGCACTTACATACTAAGAAAACAAAAGAGGAAATGAAGGAGAAAGAGGGGGTGTGACTCATCCGGGCCTCATTATCCTCTCAGCATTTTGTCAGGGCTAAATTAAAGAACACAAGGCAGCGTTACCAGAACGATAACAAGTCCTGCCACCACACAAAGACACTACCACTCACAAGTGTAGCCTCAGGTTTGTTTCAAAGCAGTAGCAACACAAAGCATATACTCGAAACTGACTATAAGAGGAGTGTTTGTGAGAATTCATTCTCTCTGGGAAATGTGAGGCAGGGCATGTTGCCATGGAGACGCGAGAACAGGGGTAGGAGGGCCCAGGGGAGCGATGTAGCTTGGATAGCAGGATGTGCTAGTAAGTGTCTGATACTCATCATCCTCAGTTCAGTAGACCATGATAAATTACGGTTTTCGATTTGTCTAATCAGCCAGCATTACTCGATAGTACCAAATGAGAACGCTTTCCCTGAAAATCGAGCGAAAGCCGCTCACGATTTTTAGCTCGATAACCGTCGCATTATTACTTTGACGAACGTCTTATATCTGAAGTTAATTAGCTTCCTCAAAACTCTCCCGAGAGACAATGGTGTGTTTGTTTCAGAATCAGGCCTAATCAACGCCGTAGTTAGAGTTACCGAAACAATAATAAATAAATGCACATACTTTAATAAATGTAGTCTAGACCCAGTAGTCCGTAACTAGTCATGTTAGACTAGCTAACTAAGTTAATCATCTTTTTTCCCCTTTAAGTTTATTCATTAGTTACATTAAAAAAAAATTATAGCAAAAAATAAGACTGACTATACATTGACTAACTGGTAATGTTAAGACGCCGTCTTAAAGGGATAGTTCACCCCAAAATGTTATCGTCATTTACTCACCCTAAAGTTGTTCCAAACCTGTATGCGTTTCTCGCTTCTGTTGAACACAAAAGAAGATATTTTGAAGAATGTGGGCTAGACAGTTGATGGTAGCCATTGACTACCATAGTAGGGAAAAAAATACTATGAGAGTGAGTACATTTTCATTTTTGGGTGAACTATCCCTTTAACATAGTGGTTTATGCAGCTGGCTGGCCCCAGAGGGTTTTTATTCTGTTAGATGACATAGACCCTCAAATATGAGCATTCACGTGCAAGGCACCCCCTTCCTAAGATTTAAAAGGCAACGATCTGTTTTCATGTTATAAAGACCCTGTTTTTAAATAAAATGATATGTAAAAATTATTTGTAAAACATGCAATAAAAATATTTCGTCTAGTCTGTGCCGTCTCCTACACAGTTTACATTGTAAAAACAGTGCAGCTCCCATCATCATCATCATCATCTCACGCATGTGTCGTGGTGCTCACGTGAACAGCATCAGCTGCCGTAGTGCTGTATACGTAAACTGCGAAGGAGACAGACACAGACTAGACAGAAATTGTTGAATAAAGTTATTATTTTTGTTTGTTTTTGCTCGCAAAAAGTATTCTCGTCGCTTTATAAAATTAAGATTGAACCACTGGAGTCACAAGGACTATTTAACGATGTTTTTACTACCTTTCTGGACCTTGAAAGTGGTCCGTCTTAATTTGTGTTACGAAGATGAATGAAGATCTTAGGGGTTTGGTATGACATGAGGATGAATAATTAATGACAGAATTATTTTTTTTGGGGTGAACTAACCCTTTAAGTTGATGCTTTGCATGCTAACTTCAAACCCACATGCTAAAACAGTTAGCTATGCTATGTTTGCTAGGGGTGGGGATAGTTGTAACAGTTCATTAAAAATGTACAACCCCTTTTAATGATTCCAATGAGTCAGTCACATGTGTTTTTTTTGTTGCACATCAAGGGATTTATGTGGTAAAGTGTTTTCATCATATTTTACGTGCATGTCTTCTTATAAGATAAAAACATTATCCGCCTCAATTGAGTGCATACATTTTTTTGTGTACATTTTTAGAATTGATGTGCATCTCAGCATTTCCATCCAGGGTTTTTTATGGGATATTGCAAAATTCACATAAAAATAGATGGATAGCCAGTGAGTGACTGAATGTGACAAGAATACAGTACACACACAAACACTCGCACAAACACTAAATTGCTACATTTAAAATCTTAAAATAAATACAATAAGCTTTTTTGCCACTTTAAATTGTTTACTTTATTCAGAAGTGATTATTCTTTGTTCTTATATAAAGTTCTTGCGTAAAGACACATGTGGCTACCGTGTATCATAGTTTGAGAGATCTAGCACAAACAACCGCTGAGTTAATGATGCTCAAACAAAAAGTTTTAACCATCCCTTATATTTACAACTTTTCCACGGTCTCCCTAGCACTCCCTTGTGGCCCCCCAGTTTGAAAACCCTGGTCTAGACAGACAGATCAAGACTCTCCTGCTGTCATTAAACAAGCCTGGTCATTAGCTCTTACTGAATGGCCCAGGGTCAAGCCACAGGCACGCTCTCAAACACACCAACACTTCGCCGACACATAAAGAGTTTCAACCACAAATGCACCTGGAAGGTGTTCCTCGGAAATGCTTTTAATGCACATCGATGTCTAATACACTTCACTGACAGAGCCTCTTGTGTGCAGGCCTGACCTCGTAAACACAGACCTGTCTGAAAAGAGTTGGGTGAACACATTAAACTGCAAGCAAAGTGCACATGCACTCCGCTTTCCAGCATCCTTTAATCATCGGCTGGG
This sequence comes from Rhinogobio ventralis, assembly GCA_039654625.1. Lineage (NCBI taxonomy): Eukaryota > Metazoa > Chordata > Actinopteri > Cypriniformes > Gobionidae > Rhinogobio > Rhinogobio ventralis. The sequence goes on along the minus strand of CM077206.1, from coordinate 16,738,424 downwards.
CAGCTCATATAAGGAAAGAGGTCATAACAGTGCTGTCTATTTAAGACCTATTGGGAATTTTAATGAGAAAGTGTGTTTTTGATGTTGGGACGGCATCTTTTCATTTAGCCGAGTGCTGGCCCAGGGCTTTTATCCTGGTCGGTTATAGTTGGTTACTCTCTGTACTTGAAGCAACAGGGTTACTATCTCTCTCCATCAGAGGGGCTGCGGTGGTGCATCAGTACAAAACCTCCTCTAGGCCCTGTTGGATCCGTGGTTCGATGGGATGGATAGGTGCTAATGGACCTTCCATGCAGACCAGGGAACAAAAGCACAAGGCCTTTCCTATTATAGAGCTCACGCTCTCTCGCAGTCTCGCGCCCTGTTGCACGCGCCTCGCTTTGACACTCGTTGTTGCCTCGGAGAGTGCGGTTGCTAGGTAACGGGTGAAAGCCGAAATCCCTGGGCAACTCGCCGCTTACTGCCCCGACCTGCCTCCCATCCCTGCTCGCTCGCTTATTAACTTTATTGCATTGGGAAGAAAAATAAAGAGTATCTCATTTAAACGAGCATCATAGCTGTATAACTCGGCTGCGATTTATAGCATTGCCTTACATCATAAAAAAAGAAAAAAAGGATGCTGTGCATGCAAAATGCAGGCATGCAAGCGTTTATGAATGAGATGCATCATTTAGCGATGCCCTGAATGTATAATGAACGGATGTATTTGAAAAAAAGCTACAGTGCGCCTTCACTTAGCCTAGATCAGTTGTGTATTTTACTGCAAATATTCAACTATAGTCTTTATGTAGTTTGGTGTTGTTAGTGTTTGCATGTAGATATTTTTTATAATATATTATAAACAACATCAATAATATATTATTATTTAATAATAATAATAATAATAGACTAATATGTGAAATGTATAGGCCTATAATTTATATAAATATACTATTTATAAATATAATAATTAAAAAATATAATAAATAATAGGCGAGTCTAATAATAATCTAAATATCATATAGCTTATAATAATAATAATAATTATTATTATTTGTAGTAGTAGTATACATATTTTATATAATTTAAATTCAAATAAATATTTTATCAGGCTAATTAAAATAAAATATTTTTTTGCATTAATATATGTTTTTTTGTTAATATAAAATGAATATAAGTATTTATATACGTTATGCAAATATAAGTATTATTTAAATAATACAATTAAATAAAATATTTTTTAAACAATGTAGTTTGGTGTTGTTAGTGTTTGCATGTAGATGTCGTTTATAATAATAATAATAATAATAGACAAATATGCGAAATGTATAGGCCTATAATTTATATAAATATAATATTTATAAATATAATACTTTTAAAAATAATCATTAAATAATAGACGATTATAATATAATAAATATAATTGTCATATAATAATAATAATTATTTTTATTTAGTACAGACTTTATATAATTTAAATAAAAAAAATATTTTATTAGGCTAATTAAAATTAATTATTTTATTTTTTTTGCATGTAGGCCTGGATGACTTTGTTTTGTTATTATAAAATTAATATAAGTATTATTTAAAATAACAGTAAAAAAAAAAAATATATATATATATTTTAAACAATTATTTCACACGTAAATCGAAATGCCAAATCCTCTTTGTTGGCTTTCAGGAGAGTATTTTGGCACTTGTGCGCATTCTTAATTGATTTCAGGAGGGTGTTACTTAGTATGTGTTGAGGAAGCATAAGAGGAGGAGGAGGAGGAGAGCGAGAGAGGGACTGGAGAGGGTTGCGTTGTATGAAGATCCGATGAAAGATAACAGGTTATTGCAATAAGAGGGCAAGAGAGAGAGAGAGAGAGAGAGAGAGAGAGAGGGGTGGGGGCAGAATGACGCTGATTCGGGGCTATTGATCTCTCCCTCCCCTCTATATGGGGTCAGTAGTTTGATCAGAGCGCGCGCAGGATCACACAGAAGAGCCACACACGCGCTTTTGCCATGTAACACGAAGCGGTGCGTATAGAGATATCCAACAGGACACTCATCAACAATCCGATCCCGTCTGTCTCTAAACTGATGACGGGAATTAATCAGATTATCCAGCAGGACAGGAGAGCGACACGTTATATCTCTGTAGAAAAGTAACTGGTGTGGATTGACAGATGATGGTGCGCTCGAGATCAACAGATCTGATCATGAATCCGTTCAGAATCTCCGTGATAATGATGTTCATCTTTGCATCAGTTCATATCTCGTGTCCATCGCAGTTCCCCAGTCCGCTCATGTAAGTACTTTGATGTTGTCGTCAGGGTTTCAACTGTTGATTAAAATGCTTTTTTCTTTCATTCAGATCGTGCTGGATGCACAAGGCACAAACTATTGATTTACTTGTGTTTAACGCAGTTTAACTTGCCTCCTATAATGGACAAAAACCTCCAAAGCTGAAACATATAGACAGAATATAAATTCTGTTGTATGTTAGCCTGTGTTACAGGGAACGGGTGTTTAATAAAGCAAAGAAATTCGCAATCAATATTATGAATTATCCTGAATGATTAGGCTAAGTAGGCAGATATATTGCAGTTTCCTATTATTGATTTGTTTAATGAAAAAGCTTTCTTTCAAGGAATGGTTTACAGTTCTGTATTTTTTCACTGACTCTTATTGCGGTATGACTTTCTTCTGTGGAACAAAAAAGAGAAACATTTGGAAGATTTGTCTTTCATACAATGAGAGCTGATGAGCACAATTTTTTAAAATACAAACAAAAGAACAAAAATGACTGAAAATATGACTCTTCTAAAGTCTTCTGATTATGAGCTTCACCTCCAGTAAGCTTGAAAACTGCTGTGACCGATTTGAGTCATTGAATTGAACTATTTGTAAAATAATCAGTCCAATTTGTGAACTGGTACAAAAGAAGGATTCGTTCACTGCTCCAGAGATCTGTTCGCAGATCCCTTTCGATTATCAGCGAATGACAAATTATAGAATATTTTTTTTACAAAGCTTTTGTACTGTGTTTGTGTTTCACTCTTAAAGGTAGGATAGGTTAAAGGTTTCCATTTCACTTCCACCTTATGTAATCTTTTCCTGTGATTTAAGATTTTTAACTTTACAAATATCATTCAGCCCTTGTTATTTAAGTGGCCATACTTTATTTTATCTTTCTAAAAATGTCCAGATGAATTTCAATGTTACTTGAACAATAGTACAGTTAATGTACAGTAATACAGTATTGTATATCAACAGAAGTGCAATGTGACAATGTATGGCAAACAAATGATTGTGTTTTTCTTTTCATTATTGAGTTTTGAGACCTTTGTTAACCTGATGATATTTAAATTAGTCTGAATAGCAGACAAGTTATATCTTATGAGAGAAGTAACTTTAAACCGTTGTGGATCTGTGAATGATTTTGAATTTGTACAGAAGACTAATATTAATGTGGAAATAGATCACTGTAAGACCCGTTGCAGTACTTTGTACATTGAGGTATTCCTGATTTTGCATGTGTCAGATGCATCTGAGATGAATTGTCGTTATTGTCTGCAACAGCTCCTTAAAAAGTGACAGTTTCACCAGGTGGTTGTGACAGCAGGAAGAGAGAATAGGCAGTTTTCTCTCCGTTACAGTTTCAACATGCCACACATTTTTACATGCTTTTAGAAATCCATAAACTGGCATTTCTGAATGCAATAATAGACAGAATTAGTGTGACTGCGGTCTCACATTGTGTTTTATTGCATGGTTGGAAGAGCATTAATGCAATGCATTAAGATACCGATTTACAAAGATTATGTATAAGAAGCTGGACCTTTTGATTTGACCACCTGTTTGTTCTGCTCTCGAACATGTATTCAGTAAAAAGAAACCTCTTGGGTGACCTGAACTGACGTAGACTGATACATGTGTAATGGCTGTAAAGAACAGGGTGCAATTGTTCCGTGAAACAAGTGTTTTTCTTAAATGGGTTCTTCCGGTAGATTTCTGAGAATTTACGTCAATAATGCCTTGCTTTAAAATAATGGGGGAAAAAAACATTACATGCCTTTTTTTATTTTCAATTACTGAACATTTTCTTGAAAAGGTTACAGCAGCATAGTATAGTGTGAATTAAAACTAGGGGGGGGAAATGTAAGTAAACTTTTTTAACTTAGTTTTAACTACTTAACCATCTTCATTAGTTGTGAAAGATATTGTAAATTATTAAAGGCAAAACATGTAAGATTTTTGGATTAAAATATCCAAAAACCACTAGAACAATGTTATATATTTTGTTGACTTGCTAGCTTACACTATCCCAAATGTTTCCAAGTATGTATAAATCCAGAGAAATAAGCAATTTTAACCAGGACTCAAAGTTGAACATTCAACTCTTAGCAAAGCCATTTATAGAAGTGTTATTGACATTATGCCAGAGCTGCCTTGGTCGCTGTTTGCCATTGTCTGTGATGTTTGTTTACTGTAATATTTACCAGTAAATAGTAGGCTACTAGCTACTTAATTAATTGAATTCATAAAAACAACCATATAATTTTTTTTTTCTTTTTTCTTTTCTTCCAATTTCTATGAAAATATTTCCCACAAATTCTGTGTTGTGTATTTTCTGGTAATCAAATGAAGACATAAAACATTAATTTAATTGATCTTTTAATTTAATTAAACAAACTTTTGTGTCAAACAGAGTTCTGCACAACTGAGCTTTATATTGTTAAAATTAAAACATGGAAGAAAAATTGTGATTTATTACTTAAAAAATAAAGTTTTGATAATTTATTATTATTACATTAGTGTTAGTATTATTATTACATTGAGACGTATCTAAATTCTACTGTACAACATCAATATATTTGTCAAGTTAAACCGAACTTTTATTTTGACGGGTTGATGTGAAGACCTTTGAGTTTCTGTGTGTTTATGATATGACGTTAGTTTTTCTCAAATTAAATGGTAAAATGCTGTTGAAGTGACTCTCAGAGCGCCTCTGGAGATGCCGTTCGTGCGTCCATATCCTCATATGAGATGGCAGAGATGGAAACACGCGACCGTCACGAGCGATTCAGTGTGTGAGGTAAATTAAACCACTCGTCTGCGCCATTCATTCACACAGGACACGCAGGATTCGTATTTAAATAGTCTGTTTGCAGTTTAATATTCACAGACATTAGTCTATATTACCAGATGTGTTCTCAGGTACCGAAATTTGGTACCGATTGATTTAATGTGAATCGGTAGTAGGCCTACCGACGTAATTCAGTCGGTGCCCTTAAAAGTACAGAGTTCGGTACCCAACCCTAGTTACCCCACAAGAAGCGGAAGCTCCACTCCTCTCGAGCCGTGTGTCACGCCTGTCTTTTATTAGCAATCGCTCCAGCGGCCTAATGTAAATATTTAATACATTAGCTCATTCATGAATATGATTTCTGCCCGAGTCCCATTGGATTCTTTTCCACCGGCTGTAGAGGTGAAGACAACAACTCCCATGATTCTGCGAAATCAAGACGTCATCAAGCTACGCCTTTGTTTTGAATAAGCGACCTCTAGCTGCGCAAATTACATATTGTGCCTTTAATTCATAAACACAAAAGGGGAAAATCTGTTGCACTGCGAATTTATATGCACACAAATATATACACTTTTTTTTTTTTCAACATTTATAATAATTAGAACTATTATTAATAGATTTTTTTAATACTGTATTTTATAGTAAATTCAGCCATGGTGAGCATAAGAGACTTATTTCAAAATCATCTGAAAAAAAACCTTTATTATTCCAAACATTTGACTGCCAATTGCCATTTGTGCCTCTGATACACTTATAAAGGAAGTGAGAGTACTCAATAACTAATCCACTCAGGGATTGGAATGACATAAGCCACACTGCTCTTCTGGTTTCTTTCAGTTGGTATTAGTGCAGAAACAGGCTCTTTCGAGAGAGAACTGAGAGAGGATTCCCACAGAGAGATGACGAAGGTGATCACTGTGACTGTGTCCTCCTGACAGCCAGAGACACCTGTCCCCTGTCCCTCAGTGCCACACTGGTCCACTTACTGACACAGAGAGACGCCACTCACCTGTGGAGGGAACAAGATATAGGTTATGCTGTAGATGACAGTGTTTGAGAGCACACAAATGCATAGGTTGTATAAGACAAATGCCTCCCCTTTAAAGGAAAAGTTCACAGAATACTCTCATCTCATTCTAGTTGTGCAAAGTTTTAATTTTTAAATAATAGCACTTAAAATAAAAGTTTAGCAGACAAGCAGGACAGATGATTAAAACTTCTAAATTCTTAATTAAAATGAGCTGTGCAGGTTGTCTAAATCATCCTTTTAATTATTAATTTGAATAATACCATTCAAGGGGTATGGTTTTTTAAAGAAAAACATTAATACTTTTAGTCAGCAAAGAGGCAAAAGTGACAAACTTTTACATTGTTACAAAACATTTATATTTTAAATAAATAAATAAATCAAAGAATCCAGAAAAAATCAGTTTCCACAAAAATATTAAGCAGCACTACTGTTTTCAACACTGATAATAATAAAGAAATTTGTCATGAGCTGCAAATCATCATATTAGAATAATTTCTGAAGGATCATGTGACTGAAGACTGGAGTAATTCAGCTGTGACATCACATGAATATTAAAATATATTACAATACAAAGAGGATTTAAGTAAAACAAGAGATCGAATTGTAATAATATTTCACAATATTACTGCTTTTACTGTTTTTTTTTGTATTTGGCTTGGTGAACATAAGAGACTTCTTTCCAAAACATCTCACTGACCCCAAACTTTTGAACAGTAGTGTATGTGTTTGACAGACTTGCATTGCATTCAAGGTATATGGTTTATTAGTTCATGTATTTCCTGAGAAACAAACACTGACTTTGGTGTTTTTAGTGCAATGCTCTAGTTTAAACTACAGTAATGTTCAATCTTTCTACCTTTTGTATGACTAATGTAATTTTTTTTAAGGATGAAATAATCACAGGATTTGTCAGAGCGTGCAAATTTAGTGGCATTGGAGCTGCTCTAACTGAGACAAGTCTGACATCTACTGGTACCCCCTTAAAAATAGGTGTTTGTTGCCCCAGCGTAGAATCTTACATTGTTCCTATAGCAGCAACTGTATATGGAGCTTAGACATAAGTTCTTTTAAGAAAAAAAGCTTAGAGTCAGAGTTCTGTTCCCCTGTCAGATGAGCGCTAATCCTCAGCCTGTAAAGGGATTAAATAGCTTATTATAGAGGAGCGCAGGGAAATCTCTGAATGGACCTTGGAAATGGAAGTGAATGAAAGCACACATTCGCTGGAATAAACTCATTATGATCACTGACAAATTACCTTTTTAGCAGAATTCATCTAAAGAACTGTGGCCATTTCCTTTGACTAGATATTTTATCTTATATATGGCACTAAATACACTCACCTAAAGGATTATTAGGAACACCATACTAATACTGTGTTTGACCCCCTTTCGCCTTCAGAACTGCCTTAATTCTACGTGGCATTGATTCAACAAGGTGCTGAAAGCATTCTTTAGAAATGTTGGCCCATATTGATAGGATAGCATCTTGCAGTTGATGGAGATTTGTGGGATGCACATCCAGGGCACGAAGCTCCCGTTCCACCACATCCTAAAGATGCTCTATTGGGTTGAGATCTGGTGACTGTGAGGGCCATTTTAGTACAGTGAACTCATTGTCATGTTCAAGAAACCAATTTGAAATGATTCGAGCTTTGTGACATGGTGCAATATCCTGCTGGAAGTAGCCATCAGAGGATGGGTACATGGTGGTCATAAAGGGATGGACATGGTCAGAAACAATGCTCAGGTAGGCCGTGGCATTTAAACGATGCCCAATTGGCACTAAGGGGCCTAAAGTGTGCCAAGAAAACATCCCCCACACCATTACATCACCACCACCAGCCTGCACAGTGGTAACAAGGCATGATGGATCCATGTTCTCATTCTGTTTACGCCAAATTCTGACTCTACCATCTGAATGTCTCAACAGAAATCGAGACTCATCAGACCAGGCAACATTTTTCCAGTCTTCAACTGTCTAATTTTGGTGAGCTTGTGCAAATTGTTGTCTCTTTTTCCTATTTGTAGTGGAGATGAGTGGTACCCGGTGGGGTCTTCTGCTGTTGTAGCCCATCCGCCTCAAGGTTGTGCGTGTTGTGGCTTCACAAATGCTTTGCTGCATACCTTGGTTGTAACGAGTGGTTATTTCAGTCAAAGTTGCTCTTCTATCAGCTTGAATCAGTCGGCCCATTCTCCTCTGACCTCTAGCATCAACAAGGCATTTTCGCCCACAGGACTGCCGCATACTGGATGTTTTTCCCTTTTCACACCATTCTTTGTAAACTCTAGAAATGGTTGTGCGTGAAAATCCCAGTAACTAAGCAGATTGTGAAATACTCAGACCGGCCCGTCTGGCACCAACAACCATGCCACGCTCAAAATTGCTTAAATCACCTTTCTTTCCCATTCTGACATTCAGTTTGGAGTTCAGGAGATTGTCTTGACCAGGACCACACCCCTAAATGCATTGAAGCAACTGCCATGTGATTGGTTGATTAGATAATTGCATTATTGAGAAATTGAACAGGTGTTCCTAATAATCCTTTAGGTGAGTGTATATCTTTTTATTTAGGATAATGCTGTGTGGAAGTACCATTAAAAAAATATGAACAGTTGTATATACGTGACCTGTATATATACTACATTCATATTCTTATTGCATTAATTATACCTCATAATACAAACAAGGCTTAACAAGGGAACACAGGTGAACTTAAACCATAATGAAAAGAGAAACAGAACAGGTGCATGAAATCAGGAACTATGGAAACTAATTAACAAACAGGGAAACTAACTAGGAACTAAGGAGAACAAGAACAGAGCAAACACAACTAAACCACAACATACTGCGATTACCATGTTTTACCATGCCTAATATCGATCTAGCTCTGCAATGTGCAACAAGTGTCTCATAGTAGCCGCAGAGTGAACGCACAGAGTAGCATTATACAATTAGGTGCTGGTGGTGGGAGAGACCAGGGTGGCGATGACAGTGGGAGAAGCCAGGGAGAAGCCAGGTGCAGGACTAGCCAGGTGGGGACCCAGAGCGCAACCAGGAGGAAAGCCCACGGCTTAGTTGATGGAGGGAGAAGTCATGGTACAGTTTTAGCTGTCAACACCAGGGGGATGACCAACAAAGATGAGGCCAGTGGAGGTGGAACCCTGGGCGTAGACGGAGAGCAGATGGGACCAGGTGACACCAATGGTCCTGGAGGCCGAGGCTGAGCCTCAGCAATGAGTGTCCAAGGTAGAGCCAGGGTGCCTGAGGCAAAGCCAGGTGGAGCCGAAAGGGGTAGAGAGACAGAGCACAGTGGATGGCTCGTAAGTCCGTGGTGCGGGCAAGGTGACATCTGATGTGAAGCCGTAAGGACGATGGTATCTGGTGGAGCCAATGGAGGGAGGAGCCAAGGTGGAGGTGAGGTGACAGGATCATCTCGCTGGAGTTGGAGCTGGGAGATCCACTTGCCTGGGCAACGCATGGCTTGAGAGGAATCCACACAATGAAGTGGTGTAAGAGGAGAAACCGAGGGGCTGATGTACTGTCTGAGTTTGGAAGAGGAGGTTGGGGGCGGGAACTCTGGAGGCCCAGGAGACTTGGAGCTGGATGGAATCAGCGGGGACACAGCAGAATTTGAGCTGGGCAGAACCAGCAGGGACACAGGAGACTTCGATCTGGGAGGGACTAGCGGGGGTGGGAAAACTAGGAAAATTTAGTCTTCCATTTCAAGAAATTCCCAGAGGCAAGGCACAACATATCTACAGAGGCGGGGGTGTGGGTGGGGGGAAAGAGAAACTAAAACTTAACATAAATGTTACAACACGATTGTACTGTATGTTCGAATGTATAATTGCAAAATCATGGCTACACCTTTAAAAAGTGCAATGCATTAAAACACGACAAACAAACAAATTTGTGCATAACAATGAGCTTGCAAGTAATCTAATATATTTTAACTGTGATTAGACATGTCACGATTATTGATTAATCGTCTGATCAAGGTTATTCCTTCTAATCACAATTAGACAACCACAATAACTGTGCAGTTAAAATTTCATTTCATTCAAATAAGGTAAATTTAAAAGCTTAAAGAAATGCCATCAATAGGCTGTGATAGGCTTTTATTATTATATTTTAATATAAAACAATATTAGGCTAACACTGTAAGTGACATGAACAAAACAGTAGCACGATATTTATGATCGTGACAGGCCTATCTGTGATAACAATTAATTATTAAATCTAATGCATTACAGTATACATTATTAATACTTTTATAATGCATTATACTGTACACCAGGCTTCAAGTTAAGTGTTACCAAAATCTGCAGACATTTAGACTCTGGTACATTAGTGCATGAAAGGGTTATGAGGTTGTGAGAAAATTTGCTTCCCTTGCACCATAAAACCTGGCAACATGTGTGGTAGGTTGTAAGTTTACTAGGTAGCGTGTAACATCCTGTAAGCAAGCCAAAGCCCTGTGAGTGAAGGAGGCCGGACTAGTAATGGCTTATTTACAGTGTGTTTTAAAGAGTGTGTGGAATTTTACATTGCTTGAAGCATCTACTTGCAAACAGGATATTATGACTTAGGAGACTTAGTGGTATAACCATATCTGTCCACCTCTGCTTGTTAGAAGGCACCTCAGCCAACAGATTGTCTCATTGCAACCTACATCTGTGCTTCTGTGTTTAGAGCCCCTGAGGAAAAAGGCTATGACAGAAGAATAGAATGAGAACTAGAGGAAAAGAATGGAGCAGCCTATATTAAATTCAGAATTGTTTGCAGCTCATATATCTTTTTTCACTTTCCTTTTCAAATTCAGTTCTGACCCCAATACAGCGAGCACCGGAGGGTTCTATTATACTAGTATTGACGGTTTGAGTTCAGGACCTAAACTTGGACGGCTGCTGTGGATATGTTTGCTTTTGTTCTTCTGGGAAAGAGAGAAAGACCCTGTCTTCCTCTGGTACACAAAGCCAATATGAAGGTCCTGAATGCAGCCATTGAACATTTGCTACTCAGCTTCTTTGATGTAGTGGGCAGTCATTTGGTGCCTCACAACAAATACATCAAAGAGCAGAATACTGAATATTTCTGTGCAGTGTAGCGTGAGTGAGTGACTCAGTCAATGTTTAATAACTAAAAAAAAGGGATTTAACATACACTACCGTAAAAAGTTTGGGGTTGGTAAGATAAAAAAAAAGTTTCTTATGCTCACCAAGGCTGAATTTATTTGGTCAAAAATACAGTAAACAGTAATATTATGAAATATTTTTACAATTTAAAGGTGCACTATGTAACATTTTTTCAGTAAAATATCCAAAAACCACTAGGCCAGTGTTATATATTTTGTTCAGTTGAGTACTTACAATATCCCAAATGTTTCCAACTATTTGTAAATCGTGAGAAAATTGCTATTTTAACCAAGGAACCGGGACGTGTGAGGGAGTCGCCTGTCAATTCCGTCATATCTGCGTTACCCTCGGTTTCTGGTTTTATTTTGCAGAAACGCTTTACTCTTACTGCAGTGTGCAACAAGTGTCATAGCAGCCGCCGAGCGAGCACACAGAGTAACGTCATAACATCATTTTCAACACACTCAAATGTATCTAATATGATAAACAGAGCTGCGTTACCTCATACTCATGACCGGAAAAGCGGAAATGGCGCCGGCGACTGTGGCATAATAAAAGTCCTCGCTGCTTGCGAGGCGTGTGTTGCGCAATCGCTCCAGCAGCCTTGCTCAGCTCCCACAACACTCAGTCCTGCTCTGCTTCATACTACAGTAACGTTAATAATCGCATCCATGAACATGATTTCTGCCTGAGTCCTATTCCGATTCTTTTCCACCGGCTGTAGAGGTGAAGACCACATGTCCCAAGATTCTGCGCTCAAACTTGGCGTCATCAAGCTACGCCTTTGTTTTGAATAGGCAACCTCTAGCGGACGGAAAAGTTACATAGTGCACCTTTAAAATAAACATTTTCTATTTTGATGCAGGCATATTTATAAAAAAATATCCTGAGATTGTAAAGCTGAATTTGAGCGAATGGTCTGAAGTGCATGGCGCAGGTGAAAGTGCACTTAGGGCGTGTCCGAATCCACTTTTGCTAGTTTAACGATGGAAAAAACAGTAGGCATGCCTTTAGGCGCATGGTCCAAAAGGGTTGTACCTAGTCTCTTAATGAGTTATGGATGCGTTTTGGGTGTAACGTGCAATAAACCAATTAGAGTCTCATCTCCATTCTCTTTAAAAGCCAGTTTGCACTTGCACCAATGGCGGATTCGCTATGTACATGGCGGAATTTGAACGCTTCTCCAGAGACGAATCCTTTTATTTTTAATATTTGGCATGTTTGTGTGCTGCTGCGTGTCCCTGTGTGTATAATAAGCAGAGTGTACGTGCCTTGTGCTCCCACCTATAGCCGCATATTACTAACGTGCCCTTTAAATAACACAAAAAATACTGCGCTATTGACTTTAGACCAGGTTTTTGTTGGTCAATGGCACAGTCGATTTCAGTTGCCTCAAAATAGCAACGCGCCAACAATGCGCCTGAACGCACCTCGTTTTCAGACTAGCACAAACAGATGGGTGCGAGTGCATTTGCTATTTAAACAACATGACGCTGGACGTAAAAAAATTAAAACAGCGTCGGACTGAAACTAGCAAAAAACACTTTGCACCTAGGCTTATGCTTCAGAAATCATTCTAATATGCTGATTTGATGCTCAAGAAACATTTCTTATTAGGGTACGTTTACACAACAATAATGTACTAAAAACAGAAAAGTTTTTCCTTTGTGCTTTTGAAAAGTTTCGTGTACAGATGACAGCATTGTCAAAACGATCCCTGTTCACACGGATCCACGGAAACGACTAAAAACACTGTATTATGCATGCCAGGCCAGTAGTTGGCGATCTTAGTTTGTAAAGAAACACTACACACCTGTGCACATACGCATTCTTCTATGTACTGCATGTAAATAATGTGTCTCTGCTGGTCGTAGTAGTGCTGCAGTAAATCTACATTTTGCTGGAGAAGCATTAATAAACTCAGTATCTTGAGCAGCACAAACACAGTCCTGTGGTCCGCCATTGTTGTTTTGGTGTTCAAGTATTCATGCATTCCTATAGTAATGCGCATGATGTCACCGGTTTCACAAATTCACATTTTTATAGTTTACACTGAGAAAATAACTATCGTTTTCAAAAACATGCACTTTGAAACACGTCTTTTGAAAGTATGCGTTTTCTTAGGCAGCTGACTTGTTGCCTCGCTGCCTTATCAGGCAATGACTTTGTAGGCAGCGTTTGCGCATGAAGGTACCTGACGAAACAAAATAGAGCGAGCTTTGGTGAGAACTTAGCAAATATTAAATGACTTCAATAGTAATTTCTAGCTAGAAATGACATCAGAAGTGGAAAACTGATCGGAAACATAAATTTACACACAAACTGACCACTGTTCAGATGCCATCTTTTTTTTTTTAGCTCAACTGTAACACATTGTGGAATATCAAAGACAGCGAAGGATACATTTATGCTGCCTTCAAAAATCCATCAGATGAAGGTATCTCAGGAGTGCATGGAATGCATTCTCCGAAGGCAGCATTTTTAAAGGATCACCGAAGTGCCTTGAAACACGCAGCATTATTCAAAGTGTGGTGGTTTGCATGACACGAACTTGAAACCAGACTTCATTCGCCCCAATGGAAAGCATATTTACACTGTCTGAATTGTTCCCTATCCCCTATATAGTGCACTATGTGCCATTCACCAGGTAAAAAACAGTAAATGTGTACTGTGAGTGAGAGTGATGTCATCAAAATCAATGATCCATATTGGTAGAAGTGAAAGTTTTGAATGCTTATATCTTCTAAATGCGAATTCTGCCATTGTTTTGGAGCAAACTAGCTTATAGATAACCTTATGGCTAACATATTGATACTAAAAATCCAAAAACGTCAATTTTGATTTCATGGGGACTTTAAGCTTTCAGACACAGCCCAAGTCAAACACACTTTACTAACGAGTTGATCATTTGATCAGGTGTGTTTTATTAGGGAGCCACTGGTCTAATGAACATTGTCAATGCATCAGAAAAACACAGTTCTTCAAGAAATACCTCCAGTTAACTGACTTCACACTTCACACACACCTCCTGAATTTCTCATCATGGTCTGGATAATTTTAGATCTGTGATCGCAGAGGCCACGAAAGATATGTGACTTCATCTTGATGTCCATGAATTCACTCTCGTTTTCATTCTGCAGTGTATAGGGACAGGAATATCATGAAGAAAGAGTTTTCATCAAAGTGTGGTTGTACAGTAGCATTAATTATTAATATTATTTGGATGTTATATAACCATGGAGAGCATTCATTGGAACCAGTGACTTCTCGTCTTATGTAGAACAGATCTGCAACCGTTTACAGGATTAACAGTTCTTTCTCAAAATATAAATTACAGATATAGAAGAGTAACATTTTGTGGGATTGTAGGCTTTGTTTTATTTTGCAGGTGCCTTGCTTTTCGTACACATTGTGCTTTTATTTTGAAGTCCTTGCAACATGTTCTTATTTTTTATTTGGTCACTAATTGTTTCCAGTGCTTCCAGTTTCCAGTTATCCTCTTTGTATAACCCTCTAGTTTTTCCTGTCCTTTGTCTATAATGTTTAGTATGTTCAAGTTTGTGTCTTGCTTGATCGATTATGATGTCTTGAGCAAAGAAATGATCTATTTGGTTTAAAAAAACCAGGGAGGGCCACACAAACTTCAAAACAAAAGTACAATATTTACAAAGTCACATGAAAAACACATTTTCTCTAAAACCAGGTAAACTCTGTACACCTGTTTATGCCCTAAGTGTCATGCATTTGTTCTGAAGGACAGGTTTTTGTGCTTTCACCAGGTTATTCACCCTGAGTAGCCTACTTGCTTGCAATGTGCTAACTGACTATTTAGTCGTTTATAACTGCTTTGTGCTATTTTAAAAAGCGTGCATATATAAAGCACCTGTTATGAGAACACATTTACTGTAGCTGTTCCATACTGCAAATTGCTTTCAATTTAATATGACTCCCATATTTAGCTGCCTTCATGACTGTGATTTAGTTACTTCATAAAGACTTTCCCATCACATTTTCTGACCCCTCTAGGCATGTATATAGATTTCAGTTGAAATATTTAATATGAGTGTTTGTGTTTGCAGGATAAAAGAATGGGTAGATCAGCTGCAGCAGGAGCTGGTTTCTCTAGCAGACACAGCCAGTGCTGGGAATAATCTAAAACAGGTTAGAGGTCCAATGGCTTACACACACACACACACACACCTGTACATATTGATGTATGTGTATTTTGATGTGTAATTACACAAACAAATTCTGAGTGAGAGTTAAGCCTCAATAAAAGCCTGCTTAATTATCAAAACAATCATTACCGGTAAACCTTCATCTCGTTACTTCATTCCGAGAGTCCCTAATGAGTGTCTTTTTCTCTCCGTTATGGCAGATCTTTATGGATAATCAGAATTATTTTACTGTGGAAACAAATAATGCAGCACAGCTTGTGGAATCAGCAGCTCGGAATATAGAGAATTTTTTGAAGAAGCGAGCCGCAGCTCTAGAGGTAAGACAATCCTGTTTTAAAGTCGGCATGAAACGGAAGTTGTGATAGTCTTTTCTCCGGTATTGTGATGTATGCGAAACGGTTTCTCGAACAAGAAAAAAAAATGTAGGGCAGGACTTAAAGGGCACCTATTATGGTAAAATTCACTTTTTCATGATGTTTGAACATAAATGTGTGTTGGCAGTGTGTGTACACAACCACCCTAAAAAGATAACAAATCCACCCAGTGCTTTTTTTAAAATCCCCATAAATCATAAGAAATGTCTCCGAACAAGCCGTTCACAGATTCTGGGCAAAGTGACGTCAGTTTGCACAGGCCCCTCCCATGACTGCTGATGGACACTGCCATTTCAGCATAGACCCTTGAGTGAGCTGTACACAGTCCGCCATTGTTTTGATGCCGGAGAAGGTTTAGGTTTATGTCTGCACAAATCATTTCACTCCAGACTGCTTTGTGAACGAGGGGCAATACAAGGCAGGCTTTGCTAAAAAATTGTTACTCAAGGATGGATCAGTACCAACTGTTCGTGATCAAGCTTATAGTCTCCGGAGCAATACTAGTCACGGCAGTAATGAAAGGGAGAGCCGCACTTTATTACAGTTCATCAGAGTTGTTTTACGGATAGTTTACCAGTTTATTAAGCAACCCCTGAAAATGTCTATAGGCTATTTATTTGTTTACTGTTAGTTGTAACAAGTGTTTTTGTGTAATTTGCTGTGTGTGCTGATGATAATGCAAGGGAGAGAGAGTTTATGGACAAGACTTTAATGCGTACTTCTTGTACTGTGTTTTATTCAGCTCTTACATTGATTTTGTAAAACGAACGCTTCATCTTTTGTGTGATGTACAATAAACCTCATAAAAGTTTCGACCATCATTCGGGCGGGGTCCCCTAAAACAGGCTTGTACTAATAGGGGATAAAAGCAAGATGACAAATAAGTTATAACCGTAATTAAACAAAACTATACCTGATCTCCATGCATCATTTATTCTCTGGCTCTGTAGGCATTATTGATCACTGCTACTGAGAGTTTCTGTTCTGACATTTTCATTCCGTGAGATGAGATTGTCCTGACACCAGACACAAGCTATTGAAGCTCTGCCCTCTTCTTGAAAAGGGGCCGGAAGCACCAGCTCATTTGCATTTAAAGGGATACACCCAAAAGTGGCAATTTTAACATGCTGTAAAAATTATCTGCAGGGTATTTTGAGCTAAAACTTCACATACACACTCTGGGGACATCAGAGACTTATTTTACATCTTGTAAAAAAGGGCATAATAAGTGTCTTTTAAGGCCCGGGTATACTTAATTTTCTGCATCTGGACGCATCTCGTGCGCAGTCATGTCTGCACAGCTTTCAAAGTAAACTCAACCGCGGATGAGCACGGATGGCTGAGTTCGACACATGCGCAGTACAATTATTGTGACTCTTCTGTCTCTTCTGTCTTTCTTGGGCATGCGTGTTGTAAGCACATCTCAAAAATTGTGCTGCACACGGACGGGGTGTACGGACATCCGCGAACACTCCTTATGACGATACTTTGGGATTTAATGTTGTCCATCGGGAATTGATTTGATCGTTGTGGTTTGCGATTTCTGCGATCTCATATGAGTGACTGGTTGTCCAGCCAGTAAACACATCATCAGAGAAGAGAAGAGATGGGTGTTGCGAGAGGGAGGGAAAGTTATTTTGATTTTGCTAGAATTGCTAGATATTGTAATATCTCACAATTCTGACTTTATAACTCGCAGTTCTGACTTTATATAACGCAATTCTTACATTATATCACGCAATTCTGACTTTCTATCATGTAATTCTGACTTTATAGCTTGCAATTGCGAGTTTATATCTCACAATTCTGAGAAAAGAAGTCAGAATTGCGTGAGATATAAAAAGTTGCAATTATCTTTTAAATTGTTTTATTCTGTGGCGGAAACAAGATTACATGGTATATATATCTTAATATACACTCACCTAAAGGATTATTAGGAACACCATACTAATACTGTGTTTGACCCCCTTTCGCCTTCAGAACTGCCTTAATTCTACGTGGCATTGATTCAACAAGGTGCTGAAAGCATTCTTTAGAAATGTTGGCCCATATTGATAGGATAGCATCTTGCAGTTGATGGAGATTTGTGGGATGCACATCCAGGGCACGAAGCTCCCGTTCCACCACATCCTAAAGATGCTCTATTGGGTTGAGATCTGGTGACTGTGGGGGCCATTTTAGTACAGTGAACTCATTGTCATGTTCAAGAAACCAATTTGAAATGATTCGAGCTTTGTGACATGGTGCATTATCCTGCTGGAAGTAGCCACCAGAGGATGGGTACATGGTGGTCATAAAGGGATGGACATGGTCAGAAACAATGCTCAGGTAGGCCGTGGCATTTAAACGATGCCCAATTGGCACTAAGGGGCCTAAAGTGTGCCAAGAAAACATCCCCCACACCATTACACCACCACCACCAGCCTGCACAGTGGTAACAAGGCATGATGGATCCATGTTCTCATTCTGTTTACGCCAAATTCTGACTCTACCATCTGAATGTCTCAACAGAAATCGAGACTCATCAGACCAGGCAACATTTTTCCAGTCTTCAACTGTCCAATTTTGGTGAGCTTGTGCAAATTGTAGCCTCTTTTTCCTATTTGTAGTGGAGATGAGTGGTACCCGGTGGGGTCTTCTGCTGTTGTAGCCCATCCGCCTCAAGGTTGTGCGTGTTGTGGCTTCACAAATGCTTTGCTGCATACCTCGGTTGTAACGAGTGGTTATTTCAGTCAAAGTTGCTCTTCTATCAGCTTGAATCAGTCGGCCCATTCTCCTCTGACCTCTAGCATCAACAAGGCATTTTCGCCCACAGGACTGCCGCATACTGGATGTTTTTCCCTTTTCACACCATTCTTTGTAAACTCTAGAAATGGTTGTGAAAATCCCAGTAACTGAGCAGATTGTGAAATACTCAGACCGGCCCGTCTGGCACCAACAACCATGCCACACTCAAAATTGCTTAAATCACCTTTCTTTCCCATTCTGACATTCAGTTTGGAGTTCAGGAGATTGTCTTG
Source organism: Rhinogobio ventralis (assembly GCA_039654625.1). Taxonomy (NCBI): domain Eukaryota; kingdom Metazoa; phylum Chordata; class Actinopteri; order Cypriniformes; family Gobionidae; genus Rhinogobio; species Rhinogobio ventralis. The sequence continues at coordinate 16,719,631 of CM077206.1, read as the reverse complement.
ACCAGGACCACACCCCTAAATGCATTGAAGCAACTGCCATGTGATTGGTTGATTAGATAATTGCATTAATGAGAAATTGCACAGGTGTTCCTAATAATCCTTTAGGTGAGTGTATAAGTATAATAAACTTTAATATGCAACATAGCACTAATTGTGGCTTTTAGTGTAATTTTAGGACGCTTATTGAGTTGCTTATTTGGGGTTGAACAGATTCCCTGTAGACACCAAAATAAAATTACATCTACCCTCTTGTGTGCTTTTACTGACCTGCATCTCATCTAAGCATCAATGAGTATGTGTGTACTTTTGCTTGTATGTGTGTGCGTGCACACGCCAGCTGGCATAGCCTTTAGCCGGTGCAGCCATGGAAAGATGGATGGGTGGATGGATTGATGCCAGCGGGTTATAATTGTTATCAGCCTTTGAAAGATTTTGGGTGTCTGAGCCCACTGCAGATGTGTCGGGCTTTCCCGGTTCACTGATGCCAGTCTGCAGACCTGGAGGGGGTTGGCATTGCTGTATTTATGTGTGTGGGCCGGAGTTTGTCTACCCGTGGGTCCATTAGCATTCAGAGGAAGTCTCAGTAGTGGTCAAGGCTGTCGGGCAATTATTGTATTAGTTTGTGTGAATAATGTTGTTGTCTTTGCAGAGAGGCAGAAGAGGGATGTTTGGACTGGTTCTTCTCAGCCCATTACTCAGGTGTTCCCTTGTCTTTTAGTGACAGACAGACAAGCCTTTGGGAGTTTCCTCGCTCTTTCACTCACATCTGTCTCAATAACACACTCGTGCTCTTGTTTTTCATTCCCCTTCTCTTTTGGTCTCCCCAGAACACTTAACATTGACGTAAATGTTTCACTAGAATAGATTTAATATTTTTTGCATCACAATTTGTCACACAATTGTCTTGTATATACGGACAGGAAGATTAGAGCAGGCCAATGGAGTGATGGTTTCAATTGAGGTTTTGCAAGACTTTTCTTGGAAATGCCACAAGGAATAATTTACTAAGCAGCTAATGAGGAGCTGTTTTGCTACTGTGCTCAAGTTGTGAGAGAAGGCTTTAAACAGTATTGATAGTAATCTGGCATTTCATTAACAGTCAGACTTATGGTTTTCACCTTGTAGACTATTAAATAAGAAGAGAAAAAAAAAATCCCCATACTGACATCGTCCAGACTGCTAAGAGGGGCGGTTAGATAGATATGTAAATATGTGCTGCACGCTTTCCTCTCAATAGCAAAATAAACATACAACAAACATGACAGCGGTGAGAAAGCAGCTGTTAAGAAAGCATTTTATCAGCTATGTGGATATGTTTGTGACAGATGAGGTCATTCAAATTATATTGTTATGATAACAATATAATTATAATAGTTTGATTATAAAGTATATTTGAAGCTATAGACTATAGAACTGGCTATCTGACTTGGCTATCTAGTTTGAATTAATCCCTTTTCATTACATGACACATTGACATTACAGTATAGAATGCCTCTTTCGGAATTAACCTGAAGCTTGTATAAGCATTCATTTCATATATCTTTGAATGGAAGAGAGGCTCTTGGGAACTGTGTGGAAACGTCACATCCTTTTGATTTTCCTGGCAAAAAAGTCCCAAGTCCTTCAGCTGACAGACTTTAATAGACAACCTAGGTCCTAGGAAGTCGGGGAACATCTCATTTTTAAACTTTCGTTACAAGCTGTTTTCACATTGCCAATAAAACAAGTGATTAATACATGAAAATTCTTACATATAGCCCATTTAAACTTATTTTACTTTGTTGCTAAGTAACATTTCTAATTCTCTTTAGTGTAGGGGTTTCATCTAATATTTATATTTTATATTATTTCAGCTTTATTTCAATTAACAAAATGTAAGAATTTAGTTGCATTGAATCTTGACTTGCTTGAAACCATTTGCTGTTTTTTTATTTAATTTGAGCCTCGAGTGTGTTATTTTAAAAAGATAACTATTATTTAATATTACTTAGAAATGTGCAATTAATTTATGAAAATCTCCCATTGACTGTAGAATGTTAACTGAAATCTAACTGACAGTGATGACTTCATTGTATTGTGCATACTGAATTGTGATAAGTCTTTTGCATTCATTTGAATACTGAATTATAATGTGGTCTTTTTTGCATCTATTTAACCTTCTACTCGCCTTTACGCTGCAGATATGGTGTCAGGCTGTGTATTGATTCTTATGCACAGCTGACAAGATTCTGAGCTCTGATTCAGCTTTTCATTAACATAACTAAAGCTTAAAATTTAATCTTAGCTAAAACTTTAACACCATTCTATTGCTGCCTCACAGCCACTGCTATTTCTTCAAGGAAATGCAAACCTATTTTTTTTCACATTGCTTTTTCATTTATTTCTATTGATTGATGAAAATTTTAATCGCAGACATAGCTGACTAAATAAAGGACTGGTTTAGCATCTGTCTCTCTCTCTCTTTCTCTCCATTGCACCATTCTGAAAACACAGACACAAACCCGCAGCCTTCTCAGCTCCAACCTCTGTGATCTGCTTTGAAAATGCAGATGAAACGCAGCTTGGCTTGGTTTCAGGCTTGGCAATGGATGTTTATGTTTCACATGTGGTCTGTAGGTCTTTTCCTGATTATGGTATGCTGCTAATAATCAAAGGTCAACAGCCACTAGAGTTAGCTGTGCAGCACGTAAATAAGCAGTAACGTCTCACGCATTTTGTGTTGTGTGTCTGTGTGTGTGTGTGTGTGTGTGTTAAGTATTGGACTGTTTACCATTAAGGAGCTTATCCTGCATCGTCTGTGGAGAGGTGGAAATCTTAGCTGTCATTAATATCTTTATGTATGCTGAAGGGGCTTGTCATTTTGAAATGCTTTTGTGTGTGTGTTGATTAGAATGAGAACCTGTGGATGTGTAGATGGCACATGCAAACACACAAGCATAATACATAGTGGGGTCATTTACATTACACTGTTTTAAAAATGTGTATTCCTTTGGGCCATCCATTTACACCACAACGCCGTTTTGGGGGCCTGAATACTGAATACTGAATAATACACAAGCTATTTAAAACTGTTTTTTTAAAGTGCAAGTTTTAAAAAAAGATAGCATTTACATACAAAGCGCAGATTTGTGAAAACGGTGACATCATGAACATGCGTATTACGTTTCTTTACAAAGTGACATCGCCAACTACTGGCCTGGCATGCATAATACAACGTTTTAGCGGATCCATGTGAATGGGGATTGTTTTGACAACGTTATCGTCTGTATGCGAAGCTTTTCAAAAGTGCAAAGGAAAGAAAATTATGTTTTTAGTACATCGTTGTCTTGTAAACGTAGCCTTCTACATTCAGTGTCTAATTTAAACCTACAAATAAAGTTGTAAGATTTCAAAGCATTTAAATTTAAATAATAATTTGACCCATTATTTTGCTGAAAATATACAGTAATAACCAATAAAATGAGATTATGAAAAAACATTGTATTGTATTAAATTATTTAAAATTAAATGTAATAATAATAATAATTAATAATATTTTTTTGTCCCATTGTATTCCTGATATAATATACTTTAAAAAAAACATTGTATTGAATTGAATTTAGAATGATTTAAAATTAACAGTAATAATGTATTATTATTATTGTTGTTAACATTTTTAATTTAATTTATGTATTATATAATAATAATAATAATAATAATAATAATAATAATAATAATACATGTAATTACTATAGGAATTACAATAAATTGTGCATAATTACATGCATCTAACCCTAAACCAAACCCTAATCCTAGCCCTATACACAGTGCACAGCATAAATGAGTACACCCCCTCTGAACAAATACAAAATATGTATTTTTTTTAATGATTACTAATATAATTCATGGAAAGATGGCAAAATTATGTAAATATAATTATATGTAAATATAAATTGTATGCAAAAATGTATTAAACATATACTTAATAAAAACAAATATATATCATTAATATCCGTAAAAATAAGTAAATTAGCCAATTTTGTTTAAATGAAAAATTGCAGAAATGAATACACCCTATAAAATTCAACAAATGTATAATATTCTAGTACTTAGTATGTCCTCCAGAATTTTAAGTATACTGCGCTGACCCTTCTTGGCACAGAGTGTACAAGTTCATGACAAATTGTCACATCTGTCCTGTTGAACTCTTGGATGATGACCTCCTTAAATGTCCTGATCTTCAATGGGGAGTGTTGCTCAACCCGTCTCTACAGAATCAGATCCACAGAAGGGTTTTCACCTTGGATTTTTGTCCAACAATGTCCAACAGGGAATGAGGAGAGGGTAGCATTTTCAGTTTCAAGTTTTTGTATTACATCACACAGTAGTGTGTGAATTCATGACAGCATTGATGAAGCACAACTCCCTCACCCCTTCAGCACTCATACATCCCTATATAAGAGCTTTACTACCACTGAACTTCACTGTGGGAACCAGGCACTTCTCACTGTACTCCTCCTCAAGCAACACCATAACATTTTGGATGCTGTTAGATCTAAAATGGTTGACTTGGTCTCATGAGAGCAGAGTATGGATTCCCAGAAGTCTATATTTTGTAAAAGGTTAATTGACTTTATTGTGGTTTGGTTACATTAGGCAGTTCCAGTGTGGACAACAACCATGCATGCCACCTTCTGCAGGCTGCGTCTTACTCAGTGAGATAAACAGTCACTCTTTTCATAGCTTTGGCTGGCTCTGAGACACTCGTTTGACTCGTTTTCTCCTGCTCTTTGTCTAGCAAAAAATCACTCATCACTAAATGAAAGCTTAAAATGAAAGCCTGGTTATTTTAGGGGCCTTGTCACAAGTCCATTGTTTTTTAATTTTGCTATATTTTCACACTTAAAACAATGATTTGGTATTCCTCTTGTACCACTGTCCTCTTTTGTGCTAATAAATGTAGTCTTCTGACAGTTCTCTCCCAAGTGCTTCCATTGTTGTCAGCATTAAGTCTGAGAATGATTCAGTGGGCTATATAACACTTTTGTCAAGTAATTACTTCTCTTTAAATTTTTTGGTTCAACATACTTACCTGTTGATTAAAAATTGCCTTAAACTTACAGCAGAAAAATTATATTTTGTTATGACTTTCAGGACTTTCACGGCATTTAATCGCTTTGATAAAAAAATCTTATTTTCCTGAATAATTTTGACATCCTTTTTTGGTAATTGATCAATCAGGCTTCCTGGAACATTATATCACTAAAGAACCCTAATGCTGGGTACACGAATACAAGATAATCGTGGCGATTTGGGCTGTTTTCTCCCCTTCCGACAATCCTAGGTAAAGTCCCGATTATCTTGATGGTTGTACAGATTATCTGATCAGATTTTTCTGTAGTGTGAGGTGTGTGACTGAATCTGCCCGAAAGAAAGTTGAAACTGCCCCGATCTCAGATCAGAAATCCTGTTGTGTGGGGGGAAACCGTGCAGAGGACAAAGGCACGCACGCTCTGGAGATTATCACGTGAAATGAAACAATACCCAATCAGAAAGCGAGCTGACGGGAGACTTACCTCCAGCTCGAGCTGTAACGTGAAGTCCGTGTTCACACCGTGTGCACGACTTCATCTAAACATTTTCTGTAAAAAGCAGTCCATACACTATAAGCGCCATTTCTTCTTGACGGTCGTCTGTTATGTTTGTTTACTTTAAAGTCAGGTTTGATGCGAGATTACCCGTGTTCACAGGCGAGACTCTGGTTGTTTGTGAATGGAATCTGATAGTGTGTGGTGTGCTTTCCTGATCACATCGCGGCACTCCACACACTAGAGGAACAAAACGGTTAAATCTATTATTTCTTATTGTATAGTTTCTAATTTGTATAATTTCTATATAGTTCTCTCACATTTTAAAAATCTTAAGATTTTACAAATCTTTTAGTGTGGCCCCAGCTTAACATGTCTTCTAATTAAAGGGGTCATTCCTGTTATCCAGTAACATTTTGCTTCATAATTTTTTGGAAAAAAGGTACATGTTTTTCATGTTTTTAGCATTCTACCAAAATAGTAACATGTGTAACTATTAAGAATACATATTGATCAAGCTCAGGGACTATAATTATAATAAAGACTATAATAATTATGGGTAGATTGTTCAGACACTGGCTGTGAAGGTATTATACATCCCATTATTATACATAAACATATATTATACATATTATACATAGTTATCACAAAACATGGTAAATGAAGAAAAAATAAAAATAAAAAAAATAACAAAAAACTTTAGTTTCACATGATTTATATGTATTATTAGAGGCAGTTTAGCCTAGTATATAACATCATTTAAAAATATGTTGAGGTTTTTATCATTTCAGGGTTTATAGTTCTTGAGGAAGTTGATTACTTTGTACTGATGACATGATAAAATTGAATACATATATCAATAAAAAGGTATGTAAAATACAAGATACTATTATCTCTGTTTAAGTGAAAAAGAAGACCTAAATATATAACTTAAGTCATTTCTTATAAATATGTGACTCATTTTAGAGAAAATATAAAGTATTTCATAGAGACAGAAAAGTCACTGTATAACAGGAATGACTCAAAGAGTAATTGCTGAATTTAAGTTTCAGAGGGGGTGTACTTATTTATGCTGTGCACTGTATATGTAGTTAATTATTATTACTCAGTACTTTAAATATATAATTACACTGTAACATGGACACCTTAAAATAAAGTGTAACCTACTAATTTAATTAAAAATAAATAAATTATAAAAAAAAAAAAAAAATTTTATTCAGTTTTTGGTTATTTTGCTCATATTTCCACTAATAAAAAAATACAATGAAAAATTAAACATTGTATTAAATTAGAAAATTGGACAGTTGAAGCATTTTCAATAGTGGTATCAAATATTAGAACTCCAAGACATGGATGAAAGGCTTTTCGCCAAGTTACAACCATCATCTCACTCATTTCAGCTGTGACTATATCTGTATGTGTGTCTGCATGGGTTAAAGTTGATCGATCCAGTGGTCTGGTTGTCTGAGACGAGTCTGGTCTCAGCCCTGCGTTTGATCCTGTCTGTTTCAACATGCATTATTAAACAGCCCTCTCCTCCCCTTGATCAGCACCATATCTGAGATATCCGGCCTCCAGCCGGCCACATTCATCCTGGGGCATGTTGGTGCTCAGCAGGTTGCACTCTTAAGTGGCCGTACTGAGCTGCATGGTCTGTGTCGCCCGCTGAGCACAGGAAGGGTCCTCTCCACCTTCTGTAGATCCCATAAATCCCATGACTTCAAATTATTTCGGAAACATTGCAGAGACCAGACGTCACATCATGTTACTGCTTGCCGCTTGCGCCCACATTCCAACATTTCCCAGTTAGTGAAATGTTTACCGCCTAATTAAAAGGCATTTCTTCCATCTGTGCAATGAAGTTTTTTTGTGTTTAGTTGTTTAATTATCTTCTCTAGACTGTGCATATTTGCCTGTTCAGTCCAGCTAGATAGTGAAATGTTTACCGCCTAATTGACTTATATTTTCTGCAATCTGTGGTGGAGGGGGTGTTCAAATTTTCACAGCTCTGTCCATATTTTCCTGTTAAGGAATCTCAGAGGAGACAATGTTGAATATCATGCTGAGACCAAGCAGAATTACTGCGGAAATTATTGCTTCTAGGCATGGCACTCCAGTAAATATGCATTTTGTCAGGCAGAGAACTTGTAATTTTTCACATAATTGTTATCTACAGAAAATCATGCTGAATAATTCACCCCTGTTCATGTTCATATTAATAATAGATGCAAGGCGTTTGTTTGAGAATAGCTTGATCGTTGTTATCCCCGTGCACTAGGAAAGGTTGCTTTACGAGAGGGAAATGGATAGCTACATCAGAGAATTTCAGCTCATAAAATCTATCAATGTTTAGCTAATTTTGAATGATTTGTTTGAAGTTTAAATCCACTGTGTTACTTTTAAATGGGACATTATCTCCCAGGGTTTTTTATGGGGGACTGAGTTTTTATGTTGTAAGAATTATTATCAGGCCTGTGTATGTGCTGATATATGGATGAATCTCTTAAAAACCCTGCTTTTGTGTGTATATACTGTACAAGTGTGTGTATGTGGTGAAATATGACCCCAGCCTATAACTCAAACTCTGTTCTTAACCCATTTAATCTTGTTAAGATTATTACAGTGCCAGCGGTGGTGTCTAAGTGATATGGCCTTTGTCAGCTGTTGTGTCGGTGTTTATTATATCTGGCTGTGTTATTTCTATTTGATAATGTGCGGTGGGGTGTGCATGTTTTCAAAAACTGAATTATTAATGTATTTGTGTGGCTGTTTGTAAGAGCCATGTGAAAAGTAATTAAGAGCTGAATAATTTATATTAAATCACCTTCATGTGTGTATGTGAGAGAGAGTGGTACACGCAGGATTGAGTAATTAGTCATTTAGGGTTGGAGCAAAGCTGTTGTATATACATTCTTTCTTCCTCTTTAAGGTCTTCATTTGACACTTGAAATTATTCCTCTGTCCCGAGTGCATATATCTCAGACTGCCTGTTTCCCTGCTATGTCAGGGAAACAGGCAGCTAAAGTGAACAGCTAAAGTGTAGCCTAATCCTTCTGACATGTCTCAAATTGGGATCCTTCACCTCCAGGCGAAATATGTCCTTTCGTACAGACAAATGGCATGAGGTCCCCTCCAGAGGAAACTTTTATTGCTGAAATGTTGCTCTTTCTGTTAAGAAGACTTAAAGCCAGCATGAAATCAAAATTGATGTTTATTTAACTTTCTCTATATATGTTCCTGGTCTTATTGTGCATAATTCATCATGCCAAAAAAAAAAAAATGTGACATTTATCAAAGACTGACATCTCCTATTGGATAATGTTAACCAATGAACCCAAGACGCTTTAGCATTGGGATACTCTCATGGGAAAAAGGATATTCAATGAAAAAACAAACGTAGGAAAGGACTTGATTTTGACCTTTTGCAATTGAAACAAGTGTCTTATGTTGGCCAAGGCTGCATTTATTTGATCAAAAATGAAGTAAAAACAGAAATATTATAATTATTGTTTTCTATTTGAATATATTTTTAAATGTAATTTATCGCTGTGATGGCAAAGCTGAAATTTCATCATCGTTACTCCAGTCTTCGGTGTCACATGATCCTTCAGAAATCATTCTAATATGCTGATTTACTACTCAGGAAGCCTTTCATCTGATTATTAGTTGAAATGGTTGTGCTGCTTACTAATGTAGAAGTTTTTTTTCTCCCTTTTTAACCCTCTGATCCTCTTCGTTTCAGGGTCACACTTGGCTCCTTCGTGGTAATATATGTTATACCAATGTAATATATTTTTGTTCAATAATATTTTTTTATTAGCTATTTTTCCATAATTTAAATTATTTTTCAATTAAAGCAGATTCCATGTTAAATAGTGACAAGGAATTTAAAATCCAATTTTTGAAGGTAGATAGTACCATCAGGTGGGAGTAAAAAAAAAGCTTGTAATGCCATGGTGTAACCACTATGTGATTCCCATATAGTTCTATATATCTTGTGTTTTTTTAGACATAAATACTTATTTTTATTAAGTTGTGGATTTGGATTTATGCTATAATTCTCAAAGACTACTTTTTGTCAATGTTTAGATTTTTTTTTTTGAAATGTTGATTTGAAATGTCAGTTATTGCATACATTTTACTATTGTCAAACCTGAACAGAGGAGGACATTTTGTTACACATGTCTATTTGCACTCTTGACATGTTAGAGTTTTCATTTTTTTTCGTATCCCATTCACTTCCTGTATCTGCCATTTTTGAGTGTGACTCTTTTTTTCCCCCAACCCTTTAACATATGTGACTCTGGACCACAAAACCAGTCATAAGTCGCACGGGTATATTTGTGGCAATAGCCAACAATACATTTTGTAAGTTCTACCGAAAATATATAAAAAATGTATTATTAGTAGTGATATGCTTTGCTAAGGACTTCATTTGGACAACTTTTAAAGGCGATTTTCTCAATATTTAGATTTTTTTGCACCCTCAGATTTCAGATGTTCAAATAGTTGTATCTCGGCCAAATATTGTCCTATTTAAAAAAAAAGTACCCTTATGACTGGTTTTGTGGTCCAGGGTCACATATTTAAAAGTTTTTACCTGTGAAAAAATGTATTCATGCCTTAAAATACGCGGATCCATGAATATGCTAAATTAGCCACTACTTTACTGTAATAAACGCTGCACATTGGCAAGTGGAAATACTTGTTTAATTCAGCCATATAAGTTTGAACTACTTCCTGATTCAGAAGTAGAAGAGGAAGAGCGAATTATACAGGCTTGTATACAAGTCGATGTATCAGAATGGTAATGCGTTTTATGTATCGCTCTTTACAACGTCGGACACATAATGGTAATTAATATGAATAGCATTTTGCTTGACTAAATATTGTCTCATCTTGACAAACCATGCATCAATGGATATTTATTTATTTCGCTTTCAGGTGATGTATAAATCTTAATTTTTAAACAATTGACCCTTATGACAGGTTTTGTGGTCTAGGGTCACATATCCAGGTCATGTCAATGATTTGTTTTGAGCGTTCACATAGCTGATCCGTCAAAAGTCATCAAGTGTCATCTCATTCCGATGAAGCAAAAGAGAGCCCAGAGAGTTAGTTTAATTGCTTTTCTAGAAGAAACATTTGAGTTATGAGATCTGGTTTGAGATTTGTATTTGTTATAGGAGAGCTCAGGATGAAAAAATCCAACAAACACTGCATATGTGTGCTCTCCAACATAAATCTGGACGTTTTCACACATATCTGTCAGACTGTGATATCGGTTATGTAATCTAACGTCTATCAGCCGCCACTTGGTGTCATTTGGTTCTATTTTCAGTGGTGTTATATACAGAAGTTGTATCATGTCTTGGTTTATTGGTGTTTCATCATGTTATGTGTGTGTGTGCGAGTCTGTATGGGACATCAGCTTGCATCCACGTGTGTCTGTGTGCCTTGTAATGAGTGTGCTTGATTACAGAATCTGTGTGTCTGGAGCAGATGCTGCCTTTCGTCCTCCTGTGAATATCCTCACATCAAACGGGAGCGGCCCAGAGGAACTTTCACTCTCATTACACACACGTAATCAACCGTCGGAGCTGTACAACTGTGCTTTTTAAATCACAGGCTGACAGAGAACACAGTCTAGCACAGCACAGGGTAATATAATGCAGCATAGAGCGACATAGCGTGGCACAGCTCTGTGGAATGTGTTGTACAGGCAGATGGGGTTGTCTTGAAACGATCACATTCTGATGTCTGCACAAGAGACCAGCAGTTTCATATCAAAGCACGCTGTGTACAGAGGATTTTTAATAAGCCCAGACGGCTCAGTGACATCTGCGTTACATTCACTGGTTATTTTTCTTCGTTCTCTAATGGAGTTGTAAATTCACAGCTCAGATTCTTGTTTAATTGACACGTTATCAGGCTTTGAATGCTTGTTTATGGTGTTTATATAAGGAATGATGCTTACATAAAGGATTTTAAACTGTTACCCCCATGCAAACAGTGATTTAGAGATTGTGTGTGTGTGTGTGTGTGTGTGTGTGTGTGTGTGTGTGTGTGTGGTCCTGCTAAACCCTACGTTATGAGGACCAAATGTCACCACAAAGATATACCAGTAATTTTTGGCAACACTTTATTTTAGGATTCAGATCTCACTAGTTGCTTATTAGCATGCATATTACAAGGATATTGGCTGTTTATTAGTACTTATAAATAGGGCTGGACGATTAATTGTAAAGTGGTTGAAACCGAAATTCAGAACCTCTAACCGACGTAATTTTCCCATGTCGGTTATTTTAGTTTTAGTCACGTGACTCCGCCCCGTCAGTCACATCAAATGCAGTTTGCAGGCACACGGAAAGATTCAGGAGCAGTTATCTTTGTTTATACAATCTGGATGCTCAGAATTACTATGGTAATTGCATGTTTTACACAGTTTATACAGGTAAGTTAATCGCCGTTCTTATATGCGCTGCTGCACACACAGACGGCGCGCAAGCCCCGAAGCCAGATCACTTTCATTTGCGTCCTCATGAAGTTTGTCAATTAAATGCATTTAAAGGCTTGCCAGTTTGAACATTCAAGCGATTTTACACTATTCAAGAACAACATGGCAAACATCTCCGTTCAGTGCTCGTGAGCTTTTTTCTGTGACACAGAGAGCCGCGTTGTGTCGTGTCTCTGACGACGCGTGTGCCCTGAAGCCAGATCACTTTCACTTGCGTCCTCACAAAACTGTCAATTGTATGTGTTTTAAGGCCTGCCCGGTTGAACATTGAAGCGATTTTAGACCATCACATGTGTGTTATGTTGAACTAATGCCTGATATATTGTGACACACGAACACTCATACAGACAAAAGCTCACACATCACGTGAAGATCACGCACAGAGAGGAGCACAGAAACTCATTCAACTAGGGCTGGAACGATTTGACCTAAAATCAAAATCTCGATTAAATTAACATTTTACCTCGATTACGATTAATGAATAATTATGTTGCTCTTTTTTTTTTGCTTTCCTTTTTTTGCCCTCATAGTTCACTGATAAGGTTTGTACTGTAAATATGTTCAACTATTAAAAGTGGGATATTTTTTTCTAATGAAAAAGTTAATTTCTTTGTGATTTTAAAATACTTGAAGGAAACAGCTCACTTTCAGCAGTTATTGTCTATAGGTCTTAACATTTCTTAAAGATTTCTGTTTGTTGTACATCAGATACAGATAAATTAGCAAAATAGGCCTACATTACATTTATTTGAATTAATTAATGAGAGAGTGATTGTGTGTGTGAATTAGTCATACCGTCTCTATTAATTATGAAGCTGTGGTTTGTAGTTACTTCAAAGGTAGACAAATCTATGCTATAAAGGTTGAGTTTCTAAGCTACTTTTAGTGATAAATCACAGGACAGCATTGACAATGATTTTATGCGCTCCTCTCTGCGCTTGATCTTCACGTGATGTGTGAGCTATGAGTGTTCGTGTGTCACAATATATCAGGCGTTAGTTCAACATAATACACATCCGATGGTCTAAAATCGCTTCATTGTTCAACCGGGCAGGCCTTAAAACACATACAATTGACAGTTTTGTGAGGACGCAAGTGAAAGTGATCTGGCTTCAGGGCACACGCGTCGTCAAAGACACGACATGACTCGGCTCTCTGTGTCACAGAAAAAAGCTCACGAGCACTGAACGGAGATGTTTGCCATGTTGTTCTTGAATAGTGTAAAATCGCTTGAATGTTCAAACTGGCAAGCCTTTAAACGCATTTAATTGACAAATTTCATGAGGACGCAAGTGAAAGTGATCTGGCTTCGGGGCTTGCGCGCGCCATCTGTGTGTGCGTGTAGCAGCGCATATAAGAACGGCGATTAACTTACCTGTATAAACTGTGTAAAACATGCTAATTTATCTGTATCTGATGTACAATAAACAGAAATCTGCAAGAAATGTTACGACCCATAGACAACAACTGCTGAAAGTGAGCTGTTTCCTAAAGTATTTTAAAATCACAAAGAAATGCACTTTTTCATTAGAAAAAAAATCCCACTTTTATTAGTTGAACATATTTACAGTACAAACCTAATCAGTGAACTATGAGGGCAAAAAAAAGGAAAGCAAAAAATAAAGAGCAAAATAATCGTTTATTAATTGTAATCGAGGTAAAATATTCAATTAATCTAGATTTTGATTTTAGGTCAAATCGTTCCAGCCCTACTTATAAAGCCTACCTTATTCTGCATGACCTTATTCTAAATCCCTTAATCCTACCCAATACCTAAACTTAACAACTACAAAAACTACCTTACTAACTACTAATAAGCAGTAAATTAGGAGTTTATTGAGGCAAAAGTCATAGTTAATAGTGAAAATGTGTTCCCCATACTAAAGTGTCACCCAATTTTTGACTGTGTGGGTTTTTTTTGTCCCCATGACGAAAACAGCTTATAAATCATACTAAGTGATAGCTAGGTTTATGGGATATAATATTTGTACAGTATCATTACGTCTATGGAATGTCCCCAGAAAACATGGAAACCCAACATTAGTGTGAGTGTGTGTGTGTGTCTGTGTTCCTATCCCAACTTAAAGGGGTCCTATTATTTTTTTTAAACTTTAGATAGTGTGTAATGTTGCTGTTTGAGCATAAAAAATACCTGCAAAGAAGTTACAAAGCTGTTACAAAGTCCACTCCGAAATGGGAGATATTCTCTTTAACAGAAAACACTTTTCAAGGAATACAACAAACAGCTAGTTGGGACTACAACACACTTGTGAAGTCACAATGTCACTCATTTAAATAATTCCCGCCTATGGAATTTGCAAAAAAAGGGGGTGAGGCCTGTTTGAGTTGCACTAAAGAAGATGATGAAGAAGACCTGTTTAAGTAGCGCGTTGTTGCCATGTCGAAGAGATGCTGTTTTTTTCCACGGTATCAAAACCCCTTTGTTTGGCCTTCCTAAGGCGGACAAACTTAGAAAACAGTGGTTAAAATCCTTTTGCACGTACAATCACACTGGTGTGATCAGCCTTGGCTGGTCCCTGGAGCATACAATCACACCGGTGTGATTAGAAAGGTCAGTGCATCACATGGTCAACTGTTAAATTTAAATGTGCTTTTGCGCGTTGGCTGGTGCTAAGCCAGAGACATACCCGCTCAGCATTTGCCATATACAACAACTATTCAGTGTTTTCAAATATGTTTTTATTTTAGGTTTCAGACATTTAAATACACATAAGTACCAGCAAAACAATACATTTAGAGTTTGTAAGCCACACACTGGTGTCTATGGAATCGGCAATAATAATCCTTTCCATTAAGTTTTAGTTTTATTCATATCAGATACACATTGTGTAAATAATTTTCTCTATTCTTCTCCCAGTTCACCGGCCACTTACTTTCATGTATTTCGGGAGAAGTGGATGAATTCACGTGTTGAAAATCATATAGATCCGATTCTCTGTACTACGGCACAAGCTAAAAAGCGGCGCCCATCGCACATATAGGTCAACTAACGCGATTGTTATAACAGTGTTTAAACAACAAAACACATCCACTTGCCCATATTTGACAATCGAATATCAGATATTTCATGCTTTAGTTAACAAATTTGTGAATATTTTTTATAAAAAAGGGATATTGAAAAAAGCTTTAGATAAGATCAGATCATCAGTCATTAGAGATGCACGGTTGGGCTATTATTTCATCCGCAACCGCATCACAAAACTCATTATCCGTCCGCCATCCATCCACACCAACGTTTTTTGACCAATTTTCAAAGCCGCACCCGCCCGCCATCCGCTGGTTGTTTTAAGGGCTGCTGACGCGAGCCGCGAGGCTAGAAAGCTCTTGCCTGTTCTAGAAAGGATACTGATCCAATGCCAAGATATTTAAAGGCTAAAGTCCCTACTAGTATAGCCTGTTGGCTATGAATATTGTATCCCCAGAATATCAGCAGTGAACTCCGTCTCTGATCGGCGAACAGGGACAAAAATAAACAAATAGCCTAAATAAAATGCACATCGGCAAACCTGACCTTACCTGAATAGGCTACTGTACAATTTTATCATTGTAATAAAAAACGCAATTTGGCACATCATTTCAACATGCTGCTGTTTAGCCCACTAATAATTAATGCCTATTGCATTTAATTTTTTTTGCAAAAAGAAAGAAAGCTCGAATAAAATAACAAGTCTATAAACAACATTATAGGCTAATTAGCTCTATGCACTGTCATGTCAGGGTAATTAAGAAATTAAACCGTTAATTTTGACTGCATGGGAAGAAAGCGTGTCTTTTTCAGGCAGACAGTGCAATTCATTTTTTATACCAGCAGGCCTAACAATCATACAAGAAACAAACTATGGAGCCTCGATATTAAAAAGAAACGCCAACTCTATTTATTCACTGAAATTCGCTGAAAGTCCACCGCACAACAGTGCAACGTGTATGTTCACATTTTTAATTGTCCATAACAACCAAAAAACTTGCCTGCTTGCCTTGCACATCTAATTAATGGGCAAAGTTTTCCAACTATTTTTCTTACCTTCTTTTTTTGATGTGAATGTTATTGAGCTTGTAGAAGTTTAGCTCTTGCGTTCTTCTGAATATCTCGTGCCATTGCCCGATGTCATTTCTGATATCACTCCATAATCTGTCTCTCTTTTAAATGCCTATTTCAAAGTGTGCTCTTTTTTTTCGGATGTAGGTAACAATATTTAACAATGTATATATTTTTTTCATTTGATTGGTTCAACCGCCACCCGCCCGAATTTAATTAAAATATAATTTTTCGTCACGTCATCCGCCCGATCCACGGTTTATCCGCGGAGTCCGCGGCTGTATCCTTCAACCTTTTATGGAGGACAGCTTCCAGAAACTAAGAGAGTACAATGTCGGCTACGCACAAAAGCTTCTCCTGAAAGACAGAGCGGTTCCCATTTTGTCGGGACAATCAGTTGTTCATGGATCACAACCTGTAAGTATGTTTTATTATTTGTTGTTGTGTTTTCTATTAACAGTTCCAATTATAAGTTTTATGTTGTTGCTACGATGTAAACAAAGGCTGCTAGCTAACATTACAGTGTTGATGCAGTGTTTAACTATGGGGCTCTTGCTTTTATAAGCTCTAGCTTTTGTAAGACTGTTCACTGATCCTTACCACTCTGAAACGTCCTATAAAATCTGTGCTTGCAAAGGTTCTGCACTATCCTCTTGTTCGGAAACATTCTCAGAGTCTGAATCGGGCTCAAATTGGTATGACAAAATTGACGCCATTGTTAATATTTACATCTGAGCAGATTAAACTCGTGATTATGGCAAGTGGTGTGACATTTCTGGAACACACTTTAAGCTTTCTATTCATCAAAGAAAAATGGATCACGGTTTCCACAAAGTATTAAGCAGCACAACTGTTTACAACATTGATGATAATAATAAATGTTTATTGAGCTCCAAATCAGAATATAAGAATGATTTCTGAAGGATCATGTGACACTAAAGACTGGAGTAATGATACTGAAAATTCAACTTTGTATCACAGGAATAAATCACATTTAAAAACATATAAAATAGAAAATAGTTGTTTTAAATTGTAATAATGTTTCACAATATTACTGTTTTTACTGTATTTTTCCATCATATAAATGCAGCCTTGGTGAGCATAAGAGAGTTTAAAAAAAAACAAAAAAAAACTTGCCAACCCCATGGGATGGGAGAAAATATATTGTAATTTATTTCAATGGAAAAACCACAGACTTCATTTTTAATGCTTGGGATTCAATTATTTAAATGATCCCTCAGTAGTGATCATTAAAAGGGCTGTGTTGCGCTGTATTAGGGTCACTTTGTCATGATTTATTTCGGCTGTAGTTATAGTGTTGTGTCTGAGTGACTGTGTGTGTGGGTGGTCATGAGTTGGTGTTTTGCAATCATGAGATAAATGAATACACACTCACGTCACAGAGCAATAACCATCGGTGGTGGCTCATCTTTATTGTCCCCACCAGTGTGAGCTGGCCTTTGTGAAAGGCCACTGGAAAGAGGGAATCTATCCCTAGAGCTCAGTTAGGCCACAGACAGCCCCATAAATCCTCTACTCTAATACTCCCAGATTCGCCTCTATTGGCCAATGCACCAAATTGGATGCTTTGCATTCTTGGCCTGCTTCACTTGAGACACATGCTGTCTGGAGACTGAACCACAGACACCCTTTTTGTCATTCTTTCTGTGATTCTTATTCATTTGACATCTCCGCTTTTCCTCTGTTCTTGTCTTGATGCATGGTTAGATGCATTCATAGATAACACTGAAAGCAATTCTGTCATAAAATTAGAAATAAATAGAAAATTAGACAATTGTTGATAGACAGCAAGAGTGTGGTTCTATAAAATTAGGCTAGCATAGCTGATATAATTTGGTCTATAATGATAATTATTTATATTAAAATCTCTTTGTCTTTTGAGATCCCTTCTGAGTTTTTTTCTCAGGGGGAAAATATTGATTTCATTGTAATCTTGGATAAATATTTGCGGTATTAAAGAAATCTCATTTGTAATTTTTCTTTCTTATATTGCCGAACCACTTTTGTACAATTTATCTTGCTTAATGAGTATTTTTGTCTGGTTAAAATGTCTCAACATACTTGAGAATGATACAATTTAATAAAGCAAAACTGCATAAAATATAAAGATTTGTTTTAAATTAAATTAAGTTTATGCTTTCAACAAGCAATCTGCCAATGGGGTATGACAAATATAAATTTATCTCACGTTATATAGTTTTGCTTCTCAAATAAATTGTAATGGTTTTGGGTCTTGTTCATGTTCACGCTTCATGTCTTCAAGTTTTCGGTCTTGTTCATGTTTCCTGTTTGTCATGTGATCCTGCCATGTGCTCCATTGTATTGTGATTCCCTAGTCTCTTGTGTCATGTTGTCATTGGTTTATTTAGTCATGTGGGTTCTCAGTTCTGTTCTGTCATTGGTTCATTGTTTATTCATTGTTCACAGGTGTCCCTTGTCTTAATCATTAGTCCTTTGTGTATTTAAACCCTCATGTTTGCCTTGTTCCCTTGTCTGGTAATAACCTTGTAACCTGTTGTGTTGGTGAGTGTTTTCTGCATGCCATGCCATGCCATGCCATGCCATGCCATGCCATGCCATGCCATGCCATGCCAGTCTTTGTTTCATGTTTGGATTCTTCAATAAACTGCATTGGGTTCGCAAGCTTGCCTACAGTGGACTCCCCGTTACATAAATATACCTATTTTAAGAAATGTATTTATTTATTTATTGTTAATACATTTATTTTATAGATGTAGTTTGTTTAGACAAAAGTACTGATTAAAAGCATTATTTCTCATCATGTTTAATTAGCTTTTTATGTCCAATACATTTTTCCAAAACACAACAGGTCTATTTTCTTTTCCTTGCAGTGCCAGTTGATTACGGCCTACATCTGACAGTATTTGTTTATTTATTTTTTGTGAAAGTTTTACATGGCTTAATATCCCTGGTTGTAAATTGGTGTGTGGTGTCACAGGATGCAGGCTGTTGTAAATGGCTCATTGATTTTCAGGCGAGTTGGACTCGAGGGACGTATCTGTCTCTTTGCTCTAGCCTATCGGCTTCTTCATTAGTGAGGGGCTGTCGATAACGGCATGTGTGTGAAGGTAGCCAGAGGCCCGCTGATGAGGGCAGGGCAAGAGCGATGGATGCTCGGCACACTCTGTTTGCTACCGAGTCGCAGCTGTCTGAGCGGCTCTACATCCATATGTATCAAACACTTCTCGCCGAATATCACAGAACAGATACGATTACGCTGCATGGCATTGAGAGCAAGGGAAATTAACTGTGAACTATACAGCTTCCGACAAACTTTTGATAAAATGAAAAGCGTGGCTTGTGTGTCCTGGAATAGGTGTGTTTACTAACCTTCAGTGTTAACCATGACATGCAGCGACAATAGGACTGGTGTTTTTACCTATAATGTACAATTTAACATTACATACAAAATGTAGCAGCATTTAAAACACATTGAACATCCATAATGTGGCTTTTCCCCATTGAAACATAATAAACGGTGAGAAGTAATGTAAGGCAGGACTTGAGGATTCCATCAGGATTTGATTGGATCATGAAATGTAGGCTGTGATGTCTGGTTTAATATTATTAATAATGACACTCTCCAATAAGGTTCAGTCTGTTAACAAGAGTTAATGCATTAGGTCTTCCATCCATTGTACCTTCAATAAACCTTATAGTGTCACCAATTATTTTCCCCAAACATATTATTAAACTAATGTTAAATTGAATTTACACTCATACCAGAAGTAATTTATGAAGGTAAATAATAGGTAAAATGTCTGCCCTAAAGTTGCATGGTAATATGAAGGTACCTAGCTAGTAGCAATGCAAAATGAACAAATTTGAAATGATAAAGGTGGTTTGGTCAACTTGCACTGAGCTTTTTGACCCAAATTGCACTTCTGCCGTGTTCTTGTTATCATTGGCCGAGGGGTTTTCTCCAATCAGGCGCCTCACTAAAACATCTATCTAATGTTGGCTGCCGTGTTTAACGATTATGCCCCTTAAATAATGGAACCAGATGTAATGTCTTGGAGGTAATTGGATCGTTCCTCTCACGTCCTCTGGGGGGAAAGAAAAGCAGTGTTTAGATCCAGTCATGAATGCAACATTGTTGTCAGCCTGAATATCCCAGGGGAGAATCTGTATTATTAAAGACACCTTTCTACTGACTTCCATCACTGTAATCACCCGCCGTCTCTGGATTGCGAGGTTATTTGAATATATCCCATTTGCAATTTTCAAAGAATCTCTTGTTGACAATAATGGATAATCCTATTGTATCACTTCTTCTCATTCTGCTTTTGCCCAGTTCTGTGTTAATCCGGCACGCACACAGAATCCACACAAGACTTCAAAAAGCTGTTTTATTATATTATAATGACAAAATAATGATAGATAGATAGATCTATTGTATGTATATTTTATTGTGTTTGTTGTTTATTTGTAAGGTTTTTTTTTTACATTACCATACTGACTGTCAAAGCTTGTTTTATTACTGCAAATAATTACACTTGAATGTCATTCTCTAAATCTGCCTAGGCATGGCAGCGCTCCATATTAGTGTGGGGGTTTGACACCACAGTCCATCACCACAGGGCAGAGGACATCTTCATCTGTGAATAGACGTGCACATCAGATCTTGAATCATTTATGAAGCTCACCACTGCCCAAGAGAGCAGCACCAAACAGGATTTATGACGGACTGCCGTAACTCAATGACGACGCTCAGCCAAAGTCTCCCATTAGAAAGCAATATACCTCCGGCCTTGCTTAGTTTATAGCCTTTGTCACTTCGCAGTCTGTCTGGGTCTTTGTCCTGGAATAATGGACCAACTGTGCTGTAAGGTCACCGAAGTGCATTCAGGTGATGGGAAGGTGAATTTTAGATTGTTTTCTGAGCATCTTATCGGAATGATGTGAGGAGAAAGCATGGTGTTTGTTGCTGGTTTTCGGGATATGTGCTGAATAAATGAGGCTGCCAGTTGCGTGGAGTGTTTGTGCAGCAGGTAGCTTTGCTTTCTGGAAGCAAATGAGAGGCTTAATGCGAATTGCAAAAAAAAAAAAAAAAAGATGAATGCACTCGTGTGAGCTCAGGCCTCTGAGTGTCATTTGTTCTTTTGTCATGCGTTTTCATGGCTAGAATAATCCAGGATTGATGGGAGTGATATTATAGCAGCAGTGAGTTCCCTTCTCTCTCTCAGCCCTCATTCAGAGATGCATTTGTTTCACCTTTATACAATGCTGTGGTTTACAGTCCTGTCAGAATCCCTTTATTCCAAACGGACAGGACCTGAGTTAGTCGTCTCTAGCATGGGGGAAGATCAACCTTAATCACAAAGGGGAAAAGAAGTTTGAAAGGCGTTTTTGACTTGTTTTTGTGTTTTCATAGCAACACTGTACTAAAATACCTCATAATAATTTTTATTCTTTTCCCACTTGACAATTGTTTAACTTTTACCTAAAACATTAAATTTTATGCCCTGCAAAGCACTGGTGTTTTCTTCTCGAAATGCATGTCTAGTTGTCTGTGACCAACACTTCAAATGCTGTATAAAAGACACAGGACACCAAATAGTCCAAAAAAAGATGGATTATTAATGATATTTTTTCGGAAAAAGACTGTAAACAAAATGTGCTGCTATGCCCGGGTGTATTGAGTGTGGTTGCTAAGGTGCTCTGAGTGATTGTTAGGGTGTTGCTATGCAGTTGCTAGGGTGTTCGGGGTGGTTGTTAAGTGGTTACTTACTGGCTCAAGTTAAAAGAGCCTATCCTCTAGTCTTTGATATTCTGGTCTCTAGATATGGCTCAGATCCCTCCTTCAGTGTAAGTCAGAGGGATTTTTCACCTCTTTTATCATCATCCATTTGGAAATCATAGCCAGCCTATAACAACACACCTCTACTTAAAAAGGTATAATTTATATCTGTAACACAAATAGTGCAGGTTTGTTCATATCCCTAAGCATGCACACATAAGATTCACAGATTCTTACCCCTTTGGGACATTATGCAGTGTTTGATATGAGATACAGGGAGCATGTTTTGACTCTCACCTGTCTATAATTAAATGCCCCCCCCCCCCCCCCCCCCCCCGACTCTCTCTTTGTTCTGGTGAGATTGAAGTGGAGTAAAAGTATTGATAGACCTTCTGTGAGGTTATTGACTTACTCCACTGTGGTTACTGTAATCATCTTGATGAATTGAAGGAGAGTGAACTAGCAGGGATGAACGAGCAAACGTGGCTGTAGTTTATTTCTGGGGCTGTCAGTCGTAAACAAACCTCCACACAAAGGTTGTGATTAAGCGAACACATTAGTTCTTGTAACACTTTGCCCTTGCGCCACTGGAGCTGTTGTCATGAACAATTCGGTTCGCCTGTTGAATCGAATCCGGCTAGTACCCTAAAGCGATTCCATTTAGCTGAACAATTTTTAATGGGTACTCCACTCAGTCCTACAAAGTTGATGTATGGTGTATTTTGTCTGGAGTGTTTTCAACCTTTAATGTCTTAAATTAGATGCTACAAATGATAGTATATATCTAATATTTTGAGAATAAAGATGCAGTGAGACGTTCGTGGAGAAAGTTTAGGATGAGAAACATTTTATTCAGCAAGAATGCATTAAATTGATCAAAGAGAAATTTATAGACTTAATGATAAATTATATCCCTTAAAACTCATCTTTGATCACCAGTCGCACGGGTATATTTGTGGTAATAGCCAACAATACAAACTTATCGATTTTTCTTTCATGCCAAAAATCATTAGGATATCAAGTAAAGATCATGTTCCATGAAGATATTTTGTAAATTACCTACTGTAAATATATTTAAACGTAAATTTATTAGTAGTAATATGCATTGCTAAGGACTTCATTTGGACAACTTTAAAGGCGATTTTCTCAATATTTAGATTGGCTGTGGAATAGTTGTATCACGGCCAAATATTGTCCTATTTTTTTTTAAAAGTACCCTTATGACTGGTTTTGTGGTCCAGGGTCACATATTTAAAAGTTTTTTCCTGTGAAAAAATGTATTCATGCCTTAAAATAGCTTGAATGTAACTACATCCTTGCTTAATTTAGTATATGCGGATCCATGAATACGCTAAATTAGCCACTACTTTACTGTAATAAACGCTGCACATTGGCAAGTGGAAATACTTGTTTAATTCAGCCATATAAGTTTGAACTACTTCCTGATTCAGAAGTAGAAGAGGAAGAGCGAATTATACAGGCTTGTATACAAGTCGATGTATCAGAATGGTAATGCGTTTTATGTATCGCTCTTTACAACGTCGGACACATAACGGTAATTAATATGAATAGCCTTTTGCTTGACTATGTTGTCAAACAGCTAATAATGTGTTGCTAATGTTACACAAAACACACACTCCCGTTCGCCATCTGAGTCAGACAGCTGCCTTCTAAAAAATCAGCATCATTAGAGATGCTTTATACAACTTAGAACATCAGTGGAAAAAGGCATATAGTTCATCATAACATAGTCATATACATCATATACATAATTCACCCGCTATATTGCTAAATGTACCTTATTTTTCATACAGAAAAATATACCAGGAGAACCTTGCTTCTCTTGACACTTCCCTGCTTCAGAGAATAAATAATGCTATGCTAAAGTCCACCGGGATGTTGATGAAATTGGTTACAAGGTAGTTTGTGACATTTTAAACCGCATTTTTTGAGACTGTCTTTGGTTTACTGCCGTTTTAAGGAGAAAATACTCAACAATGGTGTACATGGTTTGTCTTAAAGCATATTAAAAACACCACATAGACATACATAACTTTAAAAACTTGATTTTCACCACAGGGGGTCTTCAACATTAATTAACTACATTAATTAACATGAATTAAGAATGAACAATACTACTACAGCATTTATTAATCTTAGTAACTGCTAATCTCAACATTTACTAATACATCTTTAAGATCAAAAGTTGCATTTGTTAACATTAGTTAGAGGCAGGGTAGGCGATTTGTTTCAGAAACATTTTTGGTAACACTTTACAATAAGGTTTCATTAGTTAACAGTAGTTAATGTATTAACTAACATGAACTAACCATGAGCAGTACATTTGTTACTGTATTTGTTAATGTTAGTTAATAAAAATCCAGCTGTTCATGGTTTGTTCATGTTAGTTCACAGTGCATTAACTAATGTTAACAAGATTTTAATAAAGTATTAGTAAATGTTGAAATTAACATTAACAAAGATTAATAAACGCTTTATAAGTGCAGTTCATTATTAGTTCATGTTAACTAATGTAGTTAACTAATGTTAACTAATGAACCTTATTGTAAAGTGTTACCCATTTTTTGTTATACTGGTTAAAAGTCTCATCACGTCCTGATAGCAATCTCTAAGTTAAGTGGTCTAAATGTATTTATATGTGACCCATGCTGGCAATGAGCAAATTTTCCAAAATTAGTTATTGTTATTTTCACATTCTCTATTAAAAAACCTTTAAAATTATGTATGATTTGTTGGAATCAGACAAAAAATGAGCTACACCTGTTTGAAGTCGATAGTCAGCAAAGCCAGTTTTGAGAAAAATCGAGTTAAAGTTTTCTGAATGTTCCAAAACAAAATCACCCAGCAACCCTAACTTAAAATCCCTGGTAATGCCACCAAATTTGGCACACACCAAATCAAAACCAAATATCTATAGGTAAAATATATATTCAACTTTTTTTTTCCCATGATACCACAATTGTTTGATTAACATTAATGAAACAGACAGCCTATATAAGACCTACTGTACCGCACATCTTATATAATGTTACACATCAGATGTTTTTCCCCAACAGTTAACTAAATGTTAATTTAAGACTTAACAGATAATGTTTGCGCGAATACTCGCCAAAACAGATATTTTGAAATACTGTAATTCTGTGTATATCGGGATCTCACGCTGTCTGAGAGGCGTCTTTGTGTGCACGCTTCTGATGTGTCAGTCAGCGCGAGTAAGATCGTTTTGCATGTGTTTGAAAATCTATTTTCAGTAGAATTCGCTATGAATATTCAAGTTGGAATATTGCGCTTTAAAACGATACTAAACTTGTGCTGAGGGGAAGCACAGCGCCAGTCATAAAGAAGTGAGCAGAGAAAAACGCCATTTTTCATGGACAAGGGAAAGGTACTCCTCTCAGAATACATACAAATAAAGATACTTGTGCTATTTGGAGCATTTGGGATCACTAGACGAGGGCTTAATGAACACTTTTTTGTGAAAACCTCAAATTCGACCAAAATTGAAAATTTTCACTTGTTTAGCCTGTAGCTCATAATTAGCCCGTGTGCATTTCCGACTCATTTTGCCAGCATGGGTCACATATGTATATACAGTACGCATTTACGCATCTTCTGAATGAGTACAGAATCTCCTGATCAAAACACAGGTGAAGAAGACACAGAAAAACAAGCGATCGTATGTAAGCAGATACATATGTAAAATAACGTGATCATCAACATTAAACATCATATAAATCAAAACTGCCTAATGTTACTGAATGAAATGTTGACCCAGGATGAGCTACAGGACTGTGCAAGCATTAGGGGTGTTGATGGACTCGATCTACTCCATCTGTGTTTGATCATCGTTCTGAATCCCATCTTGATGTAGTCTTTGACAAAAGCGTGATTTTCTCAGCTTTTTGTTCAAAATGAAACTTTTTATAAAATGTAAGTGTTGATAAAAAACGAATGCATAAAGCTATAATAAAACACTTTTTTGTTTAAAAGCAGATGGTCTGCTCTTTCTTGATATATTGCATGCTCAGATATTCATACAACAAAATATTCTACGGGCCATTACATTTTTGTGAAAATTATCAAAAACCCTGGAGGTGGCTGGCAACTTAAAAAAAAAATGCTGGCGGGGAAAGAGTCAATGCACTTAAAATAAGCATGTTGGGAATAGAAATGTACTATAAACATACTACTTGAATTTCAAGTACATTTTTAATACATTTAATTGTATGTCTTTTTCACCTGGGTGAAGACTGGACTAATGGCTGCTGAGAATCACAGGAATATATTACATTTTAAAATGTATTAAAATAGAAAACATTTATCATTAATTTTACTTATATTTCACAGTATTATCGTTTTAACTGTTTTCTTCTTTTTTTCCCTCTCTCTCGAACAATAAATACAGCCTTGGTGAACATAAGAGACTTTATTTTTTTTCCTTCTCTTTCCGTTTATTGATGTCAATTGTAATTGTCAACTCTAAGCTATTTTTCTGTTTTCTCTGCTGTAATGGGTGTCTCCCATTTCTTTTTACTCATTACATTGCCTAGTTGTCATCTGAGGATGATGTCTTCTTGCTGAGTGGCTGCAGAAATTAGAGTTCATATCAGTTCAACTCTCAACCTTTTACTATTTGCCAGGTAACATCTGAATGAATGGAACCCTCATCTCCCGTCTTTCATTATCTTTATTGTAAGTAATTGATTATTCTCTATAATGAGCAGTAGAAATACTTCAGTCTTAGTTTCCATTATGAACCCCATGAACCTTTACTCCTTGAGGACCTCTAATGACCACAGGCCACTAATGAGTCTCTCCTGCAAACGGTTGTTATGGCAGCAGCATGCCGTCGATGCCGCGTGGACATATATCGACTTGCCGCTCTCATGGTGTGTTATAATTGTAGTTCTTTTGTACGAGGATGAGTGACTTGCTGTTTTGCATTTCTCTGGTTTTGCTGCCATATTTATGAGTAAGGTTAGTCTGAACGCAGTCTTACATATCCTGCATAACAAGCACTGGGCGCATGTGTAAATGTGTACGTGCCAGAGTGTGAAACAGTGTATTTTTAGTTTCTCCCAGACTGTGCAGAGGAGGTGCAGAGACTGCTGGATCTCAGCCCAGACTTTCAGCTCTAGAGTGTCTAATAATGTGTGTGAGTGACCGTCTGTTTATAAGAACAGCATCCATAGTGTCTGGATAGAAATGTTGATGTGCATTTTTTTTTTGTGTGTATTTTCTCGATGATGGGTATCATTGTTGTAAAAGTTTTTCAGCAAAACTGCGAGGTGTTGTAGACTGGAATGAGTTGCATCTGTAATGCATTTGTTAGCTCTCTACAGCCTACCTTACGGGCTCAAATTTGCCTGTCTTATTAAATTACAGAACTTTTTGGGGTTCAAAAGTGGGGCAGTGCACAATTATACAAAGTTCTAAATGAAGGGTTGAATTTCAGAGCAGTGATGGCTTTGTTGAGAGAGCAGGTATCTGTGTTGGTTGGCAGGTTTTGAGGTTTCTGATGAGACACTATCTGATGGACCGGTTTATTTAAGGCAAATGCTGGTCTGGCTAGATCACTAGCTCACATTACTAAACATCAGCCTTCACTACGCTCCAAACCAAGAGACCTTTAACGCTAATAAAGCTCATATTATTCCATCCTCTTGTCATATAATTTCTTTGCTCTTTTGAAGTAAGAGCTTGATGTATTATGTAGTCAGGCTCTTTAAAATGCACAGTCCAAGGCTTCCTACCTTGTCTAACCAGATCACTTATTGAAACTAAGTTGTAGAAACATCTGATTTAGAGACTTGCATGTATTTACATGTTGGCACTTATTCAGTATTCAGAAACACAGCCTGTTTCGAAAGACAGTGTGAGCGCATTGCCAGATGTTAACCAAAAATAATAATAGTGCATTAACATATAGAAGTGTTAAAGGTACAGGTGCAACATTTATTTATTTAATTCGCATAATGTAATTAAATCATTCATGTATTTATTGACGGCGGGACAATAACCTCACTCCTCCAGCAACCTGTCTCTCACATGAGATCACAGCAATAGCAAACAACAATGATCCATTGATCCAATCAATTTTGTCCAATGGACAAAACCCACCCTAAAAAAGGTCCCACCCTACATTTTTTTTCTTCATTCAAGAAGCCGTTTCACTTGAATATACATCACAATAATGAAGAAAGGTTGATTGCAACTTCTATTTCATGCCGACTTTAACTCCGCATGTACCACATCTGTGTCAAAAGCTGCTTGTTATTTAAAATAGCTAAAATACAGTCAAAATAGCTACTAAAAGTAATTAACTTGTGTTTGTTTACGATAAATACATCTGATAAACTGAGACAATGCGCCAATTGAATGAATTTAACGAACAGAATGAGTAATGAACAAATAAGAGTTCTGCTCACAACAAGCCAGTATTCAAAACTATCTCCTTACCTTAGCCCCATTCACAACGGTAAGCTTGTAATAATGTGTTATAATTTGAGTGGTACTGGTGGATTTCCGCGGGAAATTCAAGCATGTCTTTGCGTCATTACGTCACGTCTGTATACATAAAGAACGATCCGGCTAGTAGTAGTAACGCATGTGAGGAGCATGTTCTTCAGCGAAACATTTATAGCCTTTTCTCACAGCAGCTGGAGTAATTAAACTTATCATTTTGATGGCGGATTGTAATCCAGAAAGTTGGCATCATCAGTGACAACTGGAGATTCACCCATGGTCAAAAGCAAAAGAATAGACCGTACAGAAATTGAAATCTACAGGTAACGCTAATACACACTAAATACACGTAGTCGCGCAATGCTAAGGCTGTTAACATTAACATTTTGAGAACAAAGTATAACAATAATAATAATTTGGCTTATACGATAGTCGGTGTTGCCGGTGTTACATCACTTGCCCACCGTGGCACCGCCCCCAACGTCGTTTAGATTTTTTTAAAGTAATAAAATTATTTAGTTCGAAAACAGACAATACACATAAAAACTGAACATGTCTGCTTAATAAAGCATGATCCGCAGCACAGACCAGCAGCAGGAGTCAGATTTCATTTATCACGAGAGCGAGGAGCTGACTGAGATGATCGCGGAAGATTTGGTTTCAAAGCGAAATGTAAAAGCGCCTATTTAAGTGAGTTCGTCATTGTACTGTTTTCTTGTTGTGTTTTTCATTTAGAATAATAGGCTAATGAACCCCCAATTCAAGCAACCCGCCCACGAATTGGCGCTAATTCTAAACAGAAACTAAAATGTGCAGAACTGTCATTCATTCACGGCTGTACCAGGCGCGCGTTTACGGCCGAACTGTCATTCATTCACGGCCGCACAGAGCGCGCATTTACGGCCGAACTGTCATTCACGGTGTGTGTGCACTGGCGCGTTTTCAGTTCATTGCGATGGAAGCTTAACTTTCATTAAAACCACTCGCTTTGCTCTGCTCCGTTATGAATTCCTGAGCGGTCGTGTGCATTCAACTTTCGGTTTAGATAGAATTAGTGATTTAAAAGCCCCAGTCGGTGATACCGGTATTACCTGTGTTGTCACATGTCGATTAACCGGTGGGAAAATTTCCTCACTTCACATCCCTAATTTGCACGGTTTGATGTTATACGAACGATCGTTAGATTTAATCACCGCTGGTAGCGTGATTTATTGTAATGTTTTGTTCCCAAAAGTGGCAGACATGTTACTTACTTGTTCAGATGACATTTTCCGGTGAATTTTTTTTATTTAGGTTATACTCCAAGACATAGAATCTGTGATTCTGAAGTAAAGTATCCACACCGGTGCGGTGACAGACAGCAAAGCTGCACATACTCCTCAAAACATAAGATTCATCCGCGCTGAGGAGCTGCGCTGATGCACAACTCACGTACAAATGATAACTCATTTAGTTAAATGTAAACCTAACCCTTAAAAAAATGCTGTATATTTTGCACAACATTGAGAGTGTTTTTTCTCTTAAGTTGCACATTGGAGATTTAGGTTAACCATGGTCGTGTGTAACTGAAAATAGTGCCAGAATTCATTCTGTTCTGTCCGAGTTGAGAAATCCCAACATATATTCTAATATATTGTATCTGTCAAAGAGTGAGAACTCATGAATCTTTGTCTTTGTTCTCAAAATGTCATACCATGTTACAGTACCGTTTCCTTCAGGGAAGAGTCTTAGACTCTGTATGTGCGGGGGTTGCGCTGCCGAGAGCTCCGGGTGACAGAACAAAGACCTGAATGTTCCATTCTATTCTGTTCTGTCCTTTTCTTAAACAGAACCCACCATCCTGTCAGACCTCTTGCCCACATGTTTGTTTAATGTCACCTTTTGGGAACAAAATTCCTTTAGTATGAACATTTTGAGATAATGTATTGAGTGTTGGCAGGGGCGTAAATTTAATCTAACAGTTGGGGGGGACAATAAACATAAAATTTCTCAAGAGCAGTTTTTGAAGGGGACACAAATAATACAGCCAAAATTGTACTTGTAAGGATGTATACACAAAGTAAAGCCTTACTACTGTTATTAGTGTAGAATGGAGACCGTGCCATTATCCTTCTTCTAAAGTTTCTCTCTGGTTCAATGAAAAAAGCTGACTAATTTGACAAAAATATTCTTCAAAACCATGTATTTATTGCAATATTTAACGTTTAAATATGAGTAAGGTTCACCACGCAGTCATATTATAATTATTAAATTATCTTGCGTCCTCCACATAGTATTTTATACTATGATATTCAGATATTTAGATATTTAACTGCAGCAAGCCCTCTGATCTGCCACTTATCATATTGAGCAAAACCCAACACAGATCTGACAGTGCGGCCGACCCGTGCGCAAATACTTTCGGTTTAGAATTAGTGCCAATTCGGGGGTGGCACCATGGCAGTTGCTTAAATTTTGGGTTAATTAGCCTATTATTCTAAATGAAAAACACAACAAGAAAACAGTACAATGACAAACTCACTTAAATAGGCGATTTTACATTTCGCTTTGAAACCAAATCTTCCACGATCATCTGGTCTGTCAGCTCTTCGCTCTCGTGATGAATGAAATCTGACACCTGCTGTGTTTGTGCTGCGACTCTCGTTCGGCTCACACTGTATTGAGCAGACACGTTCAGTTTTTAATTGTTGTGTCTGTTCTCTAACTGGACAAAATGATTTTATTACTATAAAAGTGAAAACGACGGTGGGGCGGTGTGCACCAACTATCGCAGCAATAAGCCTCTGTATTAAAGAGAAAAGAATCACTTAATCTGATGTTTAAAATGAAAAAAATAGCCTTGACAGCTACTTACTGTTGTTTCACAACTGCTGTCTGAAGAGCTTTGTTCTCTCCCCAAACTTGTGTGGTAGTTGCTATTTTTCACGGTCTACTGGTAGTTAAGGTGCACAGTGGATCAAACCACTGTGAGGCAAGGGAGGGCGGAGGGACTCAAAATGTTTCTAAACTTAAAACGCATTTTTTGCCCAGTTTGCGTTTGTATTGTTTTACTACTTACACAATTATTTAAGTACATATCATTATATTATTTACAATACTCAGCATGGTTTTTAGGGGGGGCAGCCCTCAGATGGGGGGGGTCCTGACCCCCCCGACCCCCCCGCGATTTAGTATAACGCACCCACCTGTTCTATATTAGTTTCTACATTATATGACCACTAACTGTCTCTATTTGCAGTATATTTGTTCAGTCTAATTGTTTTGATGATCAAGGTCTGTGTATGTGAAGTTACATATTTAGTCCTGTAGAACGTTATTCATTAAACCTTTTTTAAGTGAAAATATGAAATAAAATATGAAATAAAAACTAAACTATACAGTACAGTACATAACCAGTAAGGCCAGATAATGCTGCTTTACAGTAATTCATGTTTTTCGTTTAATTTACTATCTCATTATCAGAGTTGCTTTGATCATGATCACAGATACTTTGATGCAGTGCTTAACTAATTAAAATGTATTTTCTGGTTTTCTGTTGTTCTTTTTATAGACGTTGGCAACCGCAGCAGAAAATTTCCAAATGGAGCATCAATGGAAAGATGAATTTGAAGTAAGTTCTTCTACAACAAGTGTGTTATGAAAACGTACACGGTGCTACAAAACATACAATTACATTCTATTTGATTTTATGTTTCAAATCAGTTTCAAGCTCGTTTTATTTGTATTGCCCTTTAAGCAACTTTACTACAAAAAGGAGGCCTACTATTCCCAGTGAGCTAGTGCAGTGGTTCCCAACCTTTTTAGCCTTAAGTCAAGTCAAGTCAAGTCACCTTTATTTATATAGCGCTTTTTACAATGCCGATTGTTTCAAAGCAGCTTCACAGTGTTAAACAGGAAAATAATGCAACCGAATTTGATTCGGCTGTACAGCCGCTCTGGAGAAAACGGTGATGTCATCCCGCTCTGTTCAATTATCATATAGTGACAATGCGGGCAGATCAGTAATTTAGTTGAAAATTTATTTGAATATTTATTTGAATATTTAGTGTCCCCAACTGAGCAAGCCAAGCCAAAGGCGACAGTGGCAAGGAACCAAAACTCCATCAGGTGGCATAATGGAGAAAAAAAAAACCTTGGGAGAAACCAGGCTCAGTCTGGGTGCCAGTTCTCCTCTGGCCAACGAACAGACAGCGTATGATTATGATTCTGGCAACATTACAGGTCAGAAGCCATATTAGATCGGAATATTCAAAGATCGGAGTCATCACGCCGGAGACAGGTTTATTGAGGATGTTGCGTCAATGAGGCAATTATTAGAGTATTAAGGATCCCTTAAGTATCCTTTCATCAACACTAAACCAAAGAATCAATGTTGTGGGTAAAAAGACTGGACAATACAAATATATCAAATTTTAATATTTTAAATCCAACAATAAAGTGCACAATAAATCTCTAATTTACAATGCATTTACGCCTTTTTTGTTATAATGGGTTAGGGTTAGGTTTTTGAGCATGTAGAACTTTTAAACTGGCACTAAACAGAAACTAAAACACCTTAACTTAACTCTGATTGGCCAGTACTTTCAACAGACATGCCTGTGATAGGCTACAATACTAAATGCTGTAAATGGAAATGTGGACACATTTGCAGCGACTATTGTGCTAAGCTTGGGTGATGCTGGGGTGATTGACAGCATTCCTGGCATGCCTATTCCACCCATGCAGAACAAACCGAGCTAAATCTAAATCTTTTTGCATGCCCCCTGGAAAGTGTTACCCCGGTTGGGAATCACTGAGCTAGTGGGATGACTGTTGCAAAGAAAATATTTTAAAAGGTATAGTCCTAAAACTTTAATTTCTGTCATGATTTACTCACCCTCGTGTTGTTTTAAACAAGTAGGGGTGAAATCAGGTTTTGTGGGACAATTTTTCCCAGTCATTTCAATGGCAAAAAGTGTACCAATCAACCTGAATTCACCACTATGGTTTTCTTCCTTCTGTGGAACACAAAATAAGATATTTTGAAGAACATTCAAAAAACACCCCACTGACTTTAATTGTATGGACAAAACCTGCTGATGTTAAATCGCTCTGGACCGTCAGTGTTGTCAGAGGCAGGCCTTTTTAGGCCTTTACGGCATATGGTGGGTGTGTGCGCGGATGTGTGTGTCTACGGTAAAAATAAATCCGCGGGAGAAATGCAGAATGTGTATTCAGTGAAATCAAATCTTCAGACATCTGCAGGGAGAGTGGGTAGTGAAATTAGATCCATTAAGCTGCAACACATTCCCTCACTTAAATACAAAGTCAAATACACACAGGAAAAAGACACCATGGTACAATCAGATTGTTTATTTATTTATTTGTCAATTTATTTATTCACTTGTTTGCATTTAATTGAATGAATTTCAGTTGATCAATTTCAAAAACGTCTCCTACTGGCGGTCTTCATTTGGAATGATCTAATTAAAACATGTCAGATTTTATTCTTGTGATCTAGTCATCTAAGATTTCTTCCGCTGCCTAAAATAATTTAATGTGCATGATGAGGGTTTAATGTGCTGATACTTTTTTATTTAACTGAATACAATTGTTAAGTCAGGATATGCAATCTGATTGCCTAAAAAAGATCCATGCATGTTACCTAGACCATAATGGTTGCATAGCGACAAGTCACTTGTGAGTAGAGATGGGTCATGATGGTTGACTAGTCATCCAACAGCCAGCTAGTTGATTAGGGAGGCTGGCTAGTTTATTGTAATATTTTTTAGCAGCAGTGTTTTAATTAGTATGCTGAGAGTTTGCTGTTGCACCGTAAAACCCTCTCTGAAAAATATTCAAATTCATGCTCTTTAAAGAACCACACCTAGACACATTCAGGCAGACGTCTTTGGCCTTTGCATTGAATCTCTCACTGTTTTTGAGCATGTCAGTTTAAAAATAGCCAAAGTCCCTGCATTCTATTTTATCTATCTGTTTTTATGCAAGAATGCCTTAAACAATACCCAAGAAATGTGGAATGCATGGCAGATTCAATTATATATTCAGTTCAGTTTCAATTTATTTGTATAGCAATAATATAGTACAGCAGATATTACTGGGGTTAGGTTGCTCAAGGTAATGGCTCATTCTTTGCTTAAACCAGCAATATTCTGATGACCAGCCCTGAGTTTATTTGGATTCAGATTTGCATGATTCCTCACTTTACCTTAAAGTTTTGTTCCAAAACTGTATGACTTACTTTCTTCTGTGGAAGGGGATATGCTTCAAAATGTATATTGTTATCCTGACCACTTGCTGTAAAACCTGCCATGACCAAGCTTTCTTTTGCTCTCTCTAATGTATTTCACACTTGCTACAAAGCATCTGTATGACAGTTCAGATCTGTGGAACACGTTGTATGCAAGCTTGGCTTAGTACAGTACTGTTACTGTATGATTTGGACACTACAGAGTAATACTGTACAGTTTTAAAGATTTGGGCAGGTTTACACTATTAAAAATAAAGGTTCCAAATAATGATTCCATCAAGAACCTTTATAATACATGGAACCTTTCCATTGTACAAAAGGTTCTTTAAAGTGGAAAAAGGTTCTTCAGATTTTGAAATGTTCTTCACACTAAGAAAACAGTGGTTCTTTTAAAGGGTTAGTTAACCCAAAAATGAAAATTCTGTTATTAATTACTCCAAACCCATAAGACCTTTGTTCATCTTCGGAACACAAATTAAGAGCTTTCTGACCCTCCCATAGACAGCAATTTAATTAACACATTCAGTGCCCAGAAAGGTAGGAAAGACATTGTTAAAATCGTCCATGTGACTACAGTGGTTCAACCTTAATTTTATGTAACGCAGAGAATACTTTTTGAGCGCAAAAAACAAACAAAATAACGTCTTTATTCAACTATTTCTTCTAGCCTATGTCACACTCTTACACTGTTGACGCACTGTGCAGTGTTTCCTAGTTTTACAGCAGAACGACTCGTGCACATGCGTCGTGGTGCTCACGTGAACAGCGTTGGCCAATGGTAAGCCGGCGTTCTGGAAGCGCTGTACTGTTTACACTGCGTCAACAGGCACAGGCTAGAAGAAATTGCTGAATAAAAGTTATTTTGTTTGTTTTTTGCACTCAAAAAGTATTTTTGTCACTTCATGAAATTAAGATTGAACCACTGTAGTCACATGGACGATTTTAACGATGTCTTTCCTACCTTTCTGGACCTTGAAAGTGTTCATTAAATTGCTGTCTATGGAGGGGTCAGAGAGCTCTCGGATTTCATAAAAAATATCTTAATTTGTGTTCCGAAGATGAACGAAGGTCTTACGGGTTTAAACGACATGAGGGTTAATTAAGTCATTAATGACAGAATTTTCATTTTTGGGTGAACTAACCCTTTAAGAACTGTTCACTGAATGGTTCTTCTATGGCAACGTTGCGAAAACCAGACCAAAAAATCTTAGGTTTAACGTGGCTCTTGTTTTATTCCAATAAATACTGTTTATATTTACTATTTGAGCTGTTTTCCAACTTCCCTTTCTTTAAATTTTCTTATTTTTCTCTTTCCCTGCAGGAGGACGATATAGTTTACTTTAATGCCAAGGATAATGTGAGTATATAATTCAAGACTCTTCACAGGTAGACTTCAGCACACAGACACACTCAGCGTTTTTTCAAGCACAGATACTATATCAAAAATGAATGCCGTGAGCTCTTCGGACCAGTTATGACCATGCGTTAGTGAGTATGAGTTATTTAAGACAGTCAAGAGATGATCAGAATATATCTTCTCCTCGGTTGACGCACGCTCGGCTGGTGGATACAGTTTTTGTGCCCCATGTATCTCAACTGCCAATTAGTATGAGTGTGTGTAAGACAGGGAGTGTGTGCATTAGATTGTGTAAAAGTACAAGGCGGAACGAACAGGCAGAGGGAACATGTAGAGCACTAGTTTGGAATGGATAGTACCTGCCGTACAAAGCATTAAACAATGATTATATTAATAGATAAATTGGCAGTACATTTATTTTGATATTGATGTTTGATGTAAACTGTGAATACATGAGATTTTATTGGGTTTTGATTAGTGACAAACTGATCTATCAGGTATTGTCATCAATTGTTCATCCACGTCGTTTAAAACCCATCAACTTTTTCTTCTGTGGAACACAAAAGGTGACTCCAATTTGTGAATTTGCAAACATTCACTGATGCCCAAGAAGGCAACACAATGCATTAAGAGCCGGGTGGTGGAAACTTTTGAACAGGATGATCTTATTTTGTTTAAAGATTATATGTATTCATTTAGTACTGCCCTCAGGAGCTAGAGAAGATACGTACATGCTTCCCATGAGACAAAAAAAGAGAGTACAATTTACCCTGATCATCCAATTCAAAAAGTTTACACCCCCCTCTTGCTGTCTTGAACATCAGTGAATGTTTTAACCTTTTGTAATAGTTGTGTATGAGTCCCTCAATTGTCCTCAGTGTGAAAAGATGGATCTCAAAATCATACAGTCACTGCTGGAAAGGGTTCAAATAGGCAGAAGATGCCGGAAAACCAAAGAATTTGCAGGACCTGGAGGATTTTTCTGAAGAACAGTAGGCAGTTTAACTGCTCAGGACAATCAAGGGACTCATTAACAACTATCACACAAAAAAAAAAAAAAAAGCCGTGGATCATCCAGGTAATGACACAGAGTATTAAGAATCAAGGGTATGTAAACTTTTAAACGGGATCATTTTTATTTTCTCTTGTGGACTATATGTAAACATTTGTTATGTGAAATGGCTATTCAGGACATTACTAAATAAAAAAACCAACATGTTTTTATGATCCTTTTTATTTTATTAAATTATTAACAGATTCTGCAATGGGTATATAAACTTTTGAACACAGCTGGCTGTGTGTGTGTGTGTGTGTGTATATATATATATATATATATATATATACACATCAGTTGCTGTTGTTTTTTTTTAGCTTGATGCCAATGAAACAGAAGGAAGGAAAAACCGGATCAGACCTGAATTTAAAGAAGACCCGTCATTCAAAAACCGTCTAACCTCCTACAACCATACGGCTGTGCATATCCCTACGGACATATATGACGGCTGTAAGTAACTCCCCCACCCCCCACAGACACGGTTCCATAGCACTCTGCCTGCTCCGCTGTAACATATTATCTACTGCTGGGAATCTGATGAGATGCTCTGCTGCTGATTGCTTTGGATGTCAGTTATAAAACAGAGTGTATAAGTGTGTCTTTGTGAGAGCTTTATGAGGAGAATTATATAATCTATTTGACAGCAAAGACTCTCAGGGGAAACTTTTGTCAGAATAAGTGCAGGTGCACCTGTTTGAATAAACCCATGGTATGCGTGCGCATCTATTTAAACTATATGTGAGAGTTTTCTATGGTTTTTAAGCAGGGATAGAAGGCTGGCCAAGCCATAGGGTCTCAGTTGGCCTGCTGGGATAGCGTCTGGCTCTTTGGTGTTAGACGGCCCTTCCCTATTGACCTTGTCATACACACACCCATGCACACAAATGGAAGACAAATAAATTCAGGTAATTACTTTGGCCATTGTGCCCTTTGGTAAACAGAGTAGAAGGCTATTTGAAATGACATCAAGTCAGACAGATGTGCTCTGCGTTGAGCATAAGGTTATATGGTGGATGCATTTGTTTGCTTTTTAAATAAAGAATACCAAATCAGATCAAGTTGATGCTTCAGTCTCTAAGCAGTGAGTTAGAGTCTTTCCAACACACACTGACAGAGGTGGCTGCCCCTGTAATTTAAGAAGGGAGTTTCCTCGTCACTTGTCTTGTAATTGCATACCATTTTATGCAATTATCTGTGAGTCATTTCCTAATCCTATATTGCTATTTCTAATTTTATGTGTGAGTCATTTACAAAGGCTTTTGGGGTAGGGTTGTTTCATCTGGTTATCTTTAGTTGTGAGCTTGTTGGTTATTAATTATCTATTAGTTTTGTGATTAAAGTATGTATTTTTGGCCTTTAAAGACCCAGGGTCCCCCCACCCTCCAGACTCAGTAACTAATATTATTATATTCAGGAATGTGATTATATCGATTTCCATATTTTCCGACCTGAGAATTATGACCCACGTAAATCTGAGAATTTTTTTGCTGTGTTTTATACAAGAAATAAATGTAAGACCTATATGACGCAGCATTTTTTTTCTTCTCAGATTCACGCAATTTACTTGGGTGTCATACAGTACTTCTTTGGTTGGAAAATACAGAAATCATGGATACTGTATTATTTATTTATTTATTCTGATCACATACCTGTATATTAAAAGTAAATATTAATATTAAAAAGAAGAAGTTTTTGTCAGTGAGGTTTTGGGGGATGTTTGAATATGCAAATGTGAATAAGATTTTGAGCTATAGCAGATGGAAAGATTTTCAGTGAATAATGACTTTAGTTTGATCTGGTGTTCAAACAAAGCTAATATATGGTTTTGCACATGTTGTATGGACTACTTTTACAAGTTACATAGATGGGTTGTTGACATGACATGGCATTTTCACTGTCGCACAAGATAAAAAATAATATAATTAGTATTGTCATCATTTTAAATACAGTAAATGGTTAAACATTTATTTGTCTTATATGGACCTATTGATATAAAAAAATGCTTTGTCTTTAGATTTTTAAAATTTTTGAGACAAATCTCAAAATTGTCCTATGGTGTGACTGTCTCAAGCATGGTTCAATAAATTACAACTTTTATAAATTAAAAGGAAAAGCATACAAATGTTAATAAATACCTCAGGCATAATTTTACAAGTGTCTATTTTAGATTTCATCCATATACTCTTAAAAGTGTAGGATCTTGATACATTTTGTCACTGAAAACCATGTCCTCCAGTGTGACACCATATCCTGATTTTAAGGATTCCATGGACAAGTTAAATTAGTTGAAGGACACCCCTATATTCTTAATTCTTTCTATGTCACACCATAGGACACATTTCAGTAAAAATGTTCAAAAAACAGTGAAAGAATTGACAAAGTTGAGGTGAATACCCTTGTATATTCTCAAACATCAGACTTTACACTACATAACAATATGCATTTTTTCTTCAAAAAGCGATGTTTTACAAAATCGTTTTTACTGCTTATTTGTCAACTACCCAGATAATTTTATTGTAATTTTTGCTGATTTTTAGAGCCTGCCAAGCCCCTTTGACATTCATGTTAATTGTTTGAATGAGATGGGCAGGAAAATCTGAAAAATAACTTCTAATAAATATGAGGCTGAGTAAATGATGGAAGAGTTCTCATTTTTGGGTGAACTTTAAACTTTTATATTTAATAGTGGGAGTCTGGGAGAGATGGAAAATAACCAAGTGACAGAAAGAGACATAGACTCAGGGAAGGCAAAAAGGGTAGAGCTATAATTGCTTTGGTCTTGGGTCTGACCTGACCTTGTGCCAGAAGGAAACATAATACGTGTGTAGAATCGAGCTAGCGGCCAGACCCTCTCAAACTCTGTGCTGAAACTGTGTGTGAATAATCTCCAATATTACTGAAGTGTCTATATGTCCATTAATTCCAAAGGTTGTTCACTCTATGTAAGGCAGTGAGAACCTAGTGGCTTTTCTCTAGCGACCCTAAAAGCAAAGTTTGCACACATCAACCTCTATGAAACACTCAAAAACCACAAATAGCCTGGAACCACCGACACACACACACACACACACACACACAGAAATAACACAGATCTGCCACTCCCGCCGGGGAGAAAATTGGATTTTCGTGGATAAAGTAGTTCATCGTTTAGGGGTTACTAGAGGAGGGTGGGTGACCCCCCTCTGCCAGAGTCAGCCAACACCAAGAAAAACTTAACAATAATTAAGAGTGACAACTCACAGTGGGTGCTGACAAATTTCCTCTGCTTCACATCCAAAAGGATGGATGTAATAAGTGGAGATTGAGGAAATAATCAGTACTTCAGAGTATTGAAATATCTTTAAAAATCTAAATTGTTAGATTACGTTTTTCACATAACATTTTTTTTGTTGTAGAATATAAGATTGACCACCATAGCAAGCAAATGTACAATGGCCAAAGTTCAACGGACGCAAGTTTTTAAATATTTTCATGAATAAGTAAATTAATAGTGGATAGATAGATAGATAGAAAGTATACATTTAATTATGTCTGTGTTTGCACATAATATTTGCAATCCATTTTGAACGTAACCTGATTCATTGTGTAAGCTGCAATTTCTCTTTAGTCATTGATCAGACTTTTGTCTTTTTTGGAGAAAAAGCTCAAGAAAATGTGCCTCTCATGCATCATTTTCTCATTCCCTTCCTCTCTTTTCTTTTCTCAGCCCTGCCCCCAATAAAAAATAAAGTTATGGTTGTTATAACACTGAATTTTTCATGCTTCATTACAATAATTGTTGACACACAGGCTGTTTTCTCAACTGATTAGCATATCTCTACTAGCACTTCTGACTGCCTATCAGCACGCAGCCTTTTCAGAAGCAAAATGTTTGATAGGATGATTATAGGTTTCCATGGTTCCCTCTGTCATGATGTAATAAAGTCAACCAGCTTGTTTGCAGCTGAGGAAATGAAGAGCCCTCAGTGTATAGAACAGAATCATTCTGTTAACACCGGTTGAGGTGAGGGTAAATTACACCTCTCTTTGTCTCTCTCCTCCTCCTCCTCTCTGGACTGTACAAGTCACTATAAGCACCATGACCTCTGTAAATAGATTCAAGTATTCAGAGGATGACAGTGAATCATGTGTTGTGATAATGTTTGTTAGTTAAATGCAATGGACTGTACAAGCCACTATAAGCTCCATGACCTCTGTAAATAGATTCAAGTATTCAAAGGATGACAGTGAATCATGTGTTGTGATAATATTTGTTAGTAATAATTTAACTGACTGAATATTAATCAATGAAATATTATACATTGTGTCTGTGTGTCATTGCTTGTGTATTCCAGCCACTATTGTGTTGAATGAGCTGAACTGGACTGAAGCGTTGGAAGACGTCTTTAAGAAAAACAGAGAAGAGGATCCAACGCTACTATGGCAAGTGTTTGGCAGTGCTACTGGATTAGCTCGCTATTACCCAGGTAAGTGCTTGTGTCCGTTTAATTCAGAACTATTCACACATACACCTTACAATCAGAACTCACACACGCACAGCCTCCTCACTCCCTTTGTAAGACTCGTCTGTCTCTAATTGGTAAACATAGCATGTAGTCCCGGCTCAAATTTTCATAACAAATTATAAGATCAAATATCACAGCAGAGGGCTCATTGTATTCTTCTGAAATGTAATGATGACAGAGGAGAAAAGTAATGAGGTGCTCAATTCATTTTCATTACTTTCAGATAAAAAAAAAAGTTGCATATAAACAGTGCATTAGCCACTGTTGAACCTCTGTCCCTTAACGGCTTTATAAGAGTTTGTTGTGTAGAGGAATAATTCCGCCAAAATTCTGTCACCCTCATGTTTTAACAAATCTGTATGCCTAGAACACAAAAAATGAATTCGGTCATTTTGAATTTCATATAATAAAAGTGAGTAGGACCTGAGGCTGTTGATCTTCAAAAAGGACGCAATTTATACCTGTATATGACTTCTTTATGTGAGAAACAGATCAAAATGATTCACTGACAATCTTCCACTCCACTGGGCTGTTAACAGTGGCAGTTGGATCATTGAATCATTGAAGTGGAGAAAACCAGATCATTGAATGAATCACTCGGACTGGGTTTGTGAACCAGATTCATTGACTCAGAAGAATGATTCACAAATAGGGCATCGCTATTTCTCGCATGAACTCTTATGAATGCGACATGAAGAGCAAATGTCAGTACTTTCAGTGAAAAACTTTCAGTTTTAGTCTGTTCTTCTATTCCAGAATTGGAAGTCAAGTCAACTTTATTTATATAGCGCTTTTTACAATGCAGATTGTTTCAAAGCAGCTTCACAGTGTTAAACAGGAAAATAATGCAACAGAATTTGATTCGGCTGTACAGCAGCTCTGGAGAAAACGGTAATGTCATCTAGCTCATTTCAATTATCATATATATTCAAGTAATGTAGATGACATAGTTAATTTAGTTTAGTAATTAAATTTATTTGGATATTTATTTGAAAATTCAGTGCCCCCAACTGAGCAAGCCAAGCCAAAGGCTACAAATATAGTGCACAAGTCATTTTGGTGCTTAACAGCATTAAGCCTCATGCACACTGGGACAATTATCGAGCGCGCTTATCGCTAGCGTTTATTTTTTTCGAGACGTTTTTCGGGCGCGTCTTTGTGCTCATACCCAAGTGATTTTCACTGGCGATAAGCCAAGTAAACGTGCAAATTCACTTCCTGACAGAAGATTTTCCTGACAGGCGCTTTGGAATGGAATGCAGATTAATGAATGGTGGAAACTCACCATCAAACTCCCTCTTATTGAGATTTTTTGTAGTTCTCATTGTAGTTCTCAATCTCATTGTTCGGCCAGTTTTTAACGCGGCCCGAGGCGTTTTTTTTTTTTAATAACGCTTTTACGGCTGCCGTTTTTGCACGTCAGTGTGCACACTCACATTGGCGCCCTTTGTTTAGTCACAAGGCGTTAAACGTCGGTGATAAACGCGCGCGATAATCGTCCTGGTGTGAACAAGCCTTTAGTCCTCCGGGATAGTCTTAAAAAATTCTACTTTTGTATTCCAGGAAAGAAAAAAGTAATACGGGTTTTGAATGACATGAGTGAGTTAAACTTTTTTGGGTGAACTATTCCTTTAAGACTGTAATAGAATATAACGTGGGCCCTGAACCATTGATTGTCTCCTTATAGATACATGCACGCCTATAAAATATTGATCCTCTTGCAAACCTCAATTCATTATAGCCGGCAGAACACTGGTCGATTACTTTGTATGGCCAAATCACAGTGTCTCATATCTGCTGGCACTTACAGCTGTGATCCACTCACTAAATGTCAGAACGTGGGATGCCATTTATGAAGAAACGCGTCTTGTTGATGTTCAGCTGGGATAGTCACAGATGAGCACCCTCATTTGCACCAGGTTATTTTTTTCTGTTAAAGAGAAGAATTGAAGCTGAAATTCTTCTGTGGCCACCAAGGCCCTTTTTTTCCACGTCAAAATAAACCACAAACCACCCCCCACCAGACACAGAAACAGGTTTCTAGTGAGGCTTGCTGATGTGCTCACTACATAGATGTGACAAATCAAATGGAGTTTGAGATCAGGGGTCATTCATATTTCCATATCCTGTCTCTGTCCATTCAGCTTCCCCTTGGATGGATGCCAGGAAAACACCCAGTAAAATCGACCTGTACGATGTGCGCCGGCGACCTTGGTACTAATATGCGCTTCTGTGTGTGTGCTCTGAATTCTTTTTTCATTTGTTCCTTTTTTTTTTTCTTGAACCTTATTCTTTGTTCTCTTAGTTTAAAATTCTCCTTGAAAGAGACCCAGAATATTTATTTCTTTGTATCCAGGTATGTTCAAGGTGCGGCTTCGCCCAAGGACATGCTGATTCTTGTTGATGCGTGAGTATTATGTGTGTTTTTTTTAATTATGAATATTATAAATAAAAAATTAGTATCATAAATGCCATGACATGTTGTGAGAAATCGGGACCTTCGAAATCGGGGCTCCATTTGGACCCCAATCGATCCCATTGGCTCAAAGAACTTTAAATGGGTATTCTCTTTAGCACCACAATATCACGTCATATGTCTTTTGAACTACATTATAATGATCATTAATGGCTGTTTTAGTTAGCTTACATACTAGCATACAGATACTCGATTACCCTGATAGCTTTGCTTATACACTACGCATTTGCACTTAACCTACATATATTCACAACAGTAATGTAATCACGTAAGTGTTAAATATCCAAATATTCCAGTTAGCGTGGGCGTGGTCGCATTAGCGGATAATCTCTCCCTTTTCAAACAGATTACATAAACACAGAATATTTGTTTTCGATTTGATTTACTTTATTTAAAACCTGACATTCCAACGTTTCTTTAGATATTTGTCTCATTTTTGTGTGCTATGTGTTCACTAAGTTAGAGTTCCTTTTCTGAAGACTTTCTGAATGAACGTCTTTGAGAGAGAGGCTGCAGATTGTGCATCATGTTTGTTTTCTTTATTTTGCAAAAAGCACAACAATCTGTTTTTATTGTGACTGTACACACACACACAAAAACGTCTCGGTTACGTATGTAACCCTCGTTCCCTGAAGGAGGGAACGGAGACGCCACGTCGGAGTACCGACGAATAGGAATCTCGGTAGCGAGAGCCAATCTACTTCGAGTGTAACTAAACGAGCCA
The DNA here is from genome assembly GCA_039654625.1 of Rhinogobio ventralis. Lineage (NCBI taxonomy): Eukaryota > Metazoa > Chordata > Actinopteri > Cypriniformes > Gobionidae > Rhinogobio > Rhinogobio ventralis. The sequence continues at coordinate 16,674,856 of CM077206.1, read as the reverse complement.
ATGCACATTGGCATGCAATGATTGCACCAGCTGCTCATGCCATTCAGCGTGGGTATAAATGAGGCACAGGTGCTTGCATCAAATTAGTTTTTTGCTGAGGAGCCGAGTAGGTGAACTGGCACCCCAGCAGGGTACAGAGGACATGGCGACGGGACGTGGCGTCTCCGTTCCCTCCTTCAGGGAACGAGGGTTACATACGTAACCGAGACGTTCCCATTCAGTCAGTCACTCTCGACGCCACGTCGGAGTACCGACGAATAGGAATCCCTACCAAAGCGCCATGGCCTCTGCCCCCATCCAGTGCCCTGTGTGAGCCTCCTAAGCTCTCTTACCTGATGAGATGGGGCTCACACAGAGAAGTCCATCACTGCTGTTCCGCATGACCCGCTCAGTGACTTATTGGATAACACTGGGAAGCGTGCCCTAGTGGAAGGGAACGCTGCGGAACCCACATCATACACCTGAAGGAGTTATGTGGAGTACAATGCTGAGCCATAGCCCGCAACTGAGAGGGGGCTCCAGCCCCACCAAGGGGAGGGCTCTCTCAAGGGAAGACACAGGCTTCCCGTAGGAGCGACCGTGGAAAAATATATGGGATCCCCGCAGGGTCACTCATATATCCCCAGCCCAGTACCGGTTCTCAAGGATTCAGCGGCAAGGGGCCTGATGCCAGACGTTCCGCCACGTCCGGCACCGAGGGAGATGGAGGACTCGACAGAGTTTGCTTCTGGAGAATTAAGCGCCGGGGCGCAGCAAGCCGACAAGAGCCAGGGCCTCTCAGTGCTTCTACCCGTTTGAGGCGAGAACAAAGGAGGACACTGGCTCTACACGTAGACTATAGAATCTAGCGAACGTGTTGGGTGTCGCCCAGCCCGCAGCTCTACAGATGTCTGACAGCGAGGCGCCACGTGCCAGCGCCCAGGAGGATGCAACACTTCTAGTAGAGTGTGCTCGCACCCTGAGCGGACAGGGCACACCTTGTGCTTGGTAAGCCAAGGTGATGGCATCCACTATCCAGTGGGCCATCCTCTGCTTGGAGACAGCCTTTCCCTTCTGCTGGCCTCCGTGACAGACAAAGAGCTGATCTGAGGTCCTGAAGCTTTGAGTTCTATCCACGTAGATCTGCAGAGCGCGGACGGGACAGAGCAAAGCTAGGGCTGGGTCTGCCTCCTCCAGGGGCAGCGCTTGCAGGTTCACCACCTGGTCCCTGAAGGGAGTGGTAGGAACCTTGGGCACATAGCCAGGCCGGGGTCTCAGTACCACGTGGGTGTCACCCGGCCCGAACTCTAGGCACGATTCGTCGACCGAAAATGCCTGCAGGTCCCCTACCCTCTTGATGGAGGCCAGTGCGGCCAACAGCAAAGTCTTCATAGACAGAATCTTTAGCTCTGCTGACCGCAAGGGCTCAAATGGGGCATTCTGAAGTGCTCGGAGCACCAGAGCAAGATCCCAAGAGGGTATGGAGGGAGGTCGAGGAGGATTTAACCGTCTCGCCCCCCTGAGGAACCTGACGACCAGGTCGTGCTTCCCAACTGTCTTACCTTCTACATGGTCGTGATAGGCAGATATTGCAGCAACATAGACCTTGAGGGTGGAGGGCGACAGCCTACGCTCCAACCCTCGTTGCAGGAAGGAAAGCACAGACGCGATCGAACATCTTCGGGGGTCTTCTCGGCGAAAAGAACTCCACTCGACGAACAGGTTCCACTTCAAGCATAAGCCTGTCTTGTAGATGGTGCTCGTGCCGAAGTGATGGTGTTAACTACCTCTTGGGGTAAGTCACCTAGAACCTCCGCGTCCCGTCCAGGGGCCAGACATGAAGCTTCCACAGATCTGGACGCGGGTGCCACAGGGTGCCCCGTCTCTGAGTCAGAAGGTCCTTCCTCAGAGGAATCGGCCAAGGAGGGGCTGTCACCAGGAGCATAAGTTCTGGGAACTAGGACCGGTTGAGCCAGTAAGGCGCCACCAACAGGACCTGCTCCTCGTCCTCCCTGACCTTGCACAGTGTCTGTGCAAGTAGGCTCACTGGGGAAAACGCATATTTGCGCAGCCCCTGGGGCCAGCTGTGCGCAAGTGCATCCGTGCCGAGTGTACCCTCGGTCAGCGAATAGAATCACTGGCAGTGGGACGTTTCTGGGGAGGTCGACCTGTGCCGCCCCGAACTGTCTCGAAATCAGCTGAACCACCTGGGGGTGGAGTCGCCATTCCCCTGGGAGCGCAGCTCGTGAAAGCTCGTTGGCCACACGGTTGCTCACACCAGGGACATGAATGGCCCGAAGCGACCTCAGACACTTCTGACTCCAGAGGAGGAGATGGCGGGCGAGTTGCAACATGCGACGGGAGCGTAGACCACCTTGTCGGTTGATATACGCAATGGTCGCGGTGTTGTCCGTGCGGACCAGTACATCTTTGCCCCGTAGCAGCCTTTTGAGGCGGCTCAGAGCGAGATGCACTGCTAGCAACTCGAGGCAGTTGATGTGCCAATGCAGGTGCGGGTCCGTCCAAACCCCTGACACTGCATGCCCGTTGTACGTGGCTCCCCAGCCCATGGCAGAGGCATCTGTGAAGACCACAGCATGCCTGGACACCTGTTCCAGAGGCACTCCGGCCCGAAGGAACGAGGGGTCTGACCATGGGCTGAAGGATTGGCGGCAGGCCAGTGTGATGCTCACCCGGTGAGTGCCGCATTGCCACGCCCATCTCGGGACTCGGCCGTGTAGCCAATGCTGAAGCGGTCTCATATGAAGCAAGCCAAGCGGTGTTACTGCCGCTGCAGCTGTCATATGCCCCAGGAGCCTCTGAAACTGTTTCAGTGGAACCGCCATCCTGCCTTGAAACGTGTTCAGGCAGTTCAGCATCGACTGGACGCGCTCCTCTGTGAGGCGCACTGTCCGTTCGACCGAATCTAACTCCCAGTTGACCCGAAGACCCAACTGGCTGAGGTGTCTGAGCACCAGGTCCCTGTGTTCGCAGAACTGATCCCTGGACTGTGCTAGAATGAGCCAGTCGTCGAGATAGTTGAGGATGCGAACGCCCTGTTCTCTCATGGGCACAAGGGCCCCCTCCGTGACTTTCGTGAAGACACGGGGGGACAGGGCCAAGATTCTTGGGTACAATGAAGTACGGGCTGTAGAAGCCTGTCTTCATATCGGCTGGAGGGACCGGCTCTATCGCGTCCTTCGCCAGTAGGACTGCGATCTCCGCACGCAGGACATGGGCGTCTGCGGCGTTTACCGAAGTGAAGCGGACGCCCTTGAACCTGGGGGGGGGCGCCGGGCGAACTGAATCGCATAGCCGAGCCTGATGGTCCGGATGAGCCAGCGAGACGGACTGGGGAGCGCTAACCAGGCTCGCCGAGACTGTGCAAGCGGGACTAAAGGGACCACCGGCGTACCCACCGTGGGGCAGCGATGTGGAATGCAGGTACCGGGCTGGGGCGGCTGTCTCGTGGAGGCGGCCCGCAGCGGGGTGTGAGTGTGCTGTGCAACACTTACCTGATTCCACGAGTGGGCAGAGGGTACGTGAGAAGGCTTGGTTGCGTCCTCGAACCGTCCACTGCTGCCCGCTGGCCAAGGAGGAGGATGAGTGTGGTCCGGCGTTGGACCGTCCACAGCTCTCCGAACCCCCTTGGGACCCAGAGATAGAGGAACTGCTCTTTTTTTTTCTTTTTTTTTTTGAGAATTGGGGTACCACTGGTTGTGACACCAGCGGCAGAACAGAATTTTGACTCAAAAGATTCTCTGCCCGGCCCTCCTCCGGGGAAGAGCAGCCCCGCCCATCTCCAGGTCACCCGTCTCAGAGGTGATGTTTCACCGACTGCTTAAACAGCAGCAGAGACGGGTGGCGTCGCCTTCCTGCGTCGGACACAATAGAGCAGGCTGTGCCGAAGTTTTTTTTTTTTTTGCAGGGGACGACGCCTTTTGGCGACGAGCAGACTGAGGGGCAGCCCACGAAGCACTCTTGTGATGCGTCGGGGGAAGCTCTTGATTGCCTCAGCCTGCTACCGACTGCTGGGCCCAGTTCTCAACAGTGTCACCGAAAAGGCCACCTTGTGAGATGGGAGCATCGAGAAAGTGCACTTTGACGACCACTCACACCTCAGCAAGGCAAGCCAGGGGGCGTTTCTGGACCACCGAGGTGGACATCGTCTGGCCGAGGGCCTGCGCCGTGACTTTGATCACGGTTAGTCAACATGCGCAGCTCAACCCCGACTCAGAACTACCCTCGTGCATTAAAGTGCAGGGCGGAGGTGGTCTGCGCACAGCCACCCCACCGTTGAGGGTAGTGAGAGAGGAAAACGTATGCAGTTTTGGCCCCCCTGGCGTTCCATATCTATGGCGCCAAAGTCGTTCCATACTGCCAAGTTTTCCATGCACATCCGGGAAAGATCCCGGGAAAGCATGGCTATTAACTCTGAATCTGATTCAGCAAAGCACACACCATTACAGTGGGCTCAGCATCATCCTCATTTCCAGAGCACAACAGCCCTCTCTCTGATGCAGCGATTGACATCTGATCCTCAGCTGGAGCCCCGAATGAAATGCTAGGTTCCTCCATAAGAAGGACCAGCAGTTCCATCCAGAAGCTGCACAGCTTGCAGTGCGCTAGAGAGGGAGGGGCCCTAGGGGGTTGGTTCCCCGAAGGAGAAGCCCTCCACTCCTCAGGTCACCCCAGCGATTTCACTGAAGTAGACCTCTCCTGTTGGCCACCAGGGAGGGCGCTACAACGGGAAATAGGCAAGGGGACAGCGCACCTAGAGTGGCGAGTGAGCGCTGGGTTGCCGTGACAACCCGCGCTGCAGCCCGGCACTCGACGGCACACGACACGTAGAGAAGCGTTAGGTCCCACCGGGTTTTCCCCGGCGGGCAGCTCTCGCTGATCTCCGCGGTCTCCCAGAGTGTCGAGCAGACCCGCGGCTGTGCTTTTACACACGAGCGGCGGCTGGCCAACAACAAAGGGAACTCAAGCTTCCCGGAGAAAGAAGAGTCGCGACCGGCGTGCCGACGTGGTCATGTTCTCATTAGAAAACGTGAACCACCCACGAACACCGTCTCAGCATGCATATGCCCAGACATGTGAAACAGTGCTCGTGGCCGTCAGTGAGGACAGGAAACAACCGCAACCAGAAACACACAGGTAGAATGTCATCTTTAAAAAGACGCAAGCTCTATCTGTGTAGCTCTTCTAGGGAAACTGCACTCCGCGGTGCTGAAGCACACAGGGGAATAGTCGCGGCGACACAGACAGGGAAAAAGTGCAGCCTGTCATGCGCGCTCTCTCTCTCTCATAGAAGGCGATCTCTTACCAGCCATGAAAACGGCTTTTCAGCGCTCTTTACAGCGCACCGAACCAGCTGTGAGAACAGCCTTTTGTTTTTGCTCAATAAAACAAATAGAAAAAGAGAGAAAATCGACCCCGCTGCAGTGCCGTCACTCCAACACCAAACGAGGAGAGGTCCATCCGAAGAGCTTGACTCGTTAAAATGTTAACACATGCTTTGTAGAGAGTGATTTCAGGACAAACCATCCACCACTCGGCTCCGAAGCAAAAAGCTAATTTGATGCAAGCACCTGTGCCTCATTTATACCCACACGGAGTGGCATGAGCAGCTGGTGCAATCATTGCATGCCAATGTGCATTGGCTCGTTTAGTTACACTCGAAGTAGATTGGCTCTCGCTAGCGAGATTCCTATTCGTCGGTACTCCGACGTGGCGTCGAGAGTGACCGACTGAATGGGAACTTAAGAAACTTAACAGATTATAATGATGTATAACACTTGAATTGAATATAAAAATCAACAGAATTATTTGAGTCTCTTTGGCACTGATAAGAAAAAAAGTGAGTTGATCACGCCGGCGTGGCGGCCGACTCCAGGGGATTAAAGAAGACCTGTTATGCTTTTTTTATATTTGCTTTTTTAGTGTGTAATGTTGCTGTTTGAGCATGAAAAAGCTCTGCAAAGCTTTGCAAAGTTTCAAAGCACTCCAGCTCTATATCAGTAAGCACTGTTTCTGAACTCTCTGAAACACCTTGATTGTAGTCTTGAGTTTTCTTCCGGGAACACACACGTCACAGTATTCCTTATTTGGTAACACTTTAGAATAATTTGTCATTAATAGGTAACTATGCAGGAAATAATGCAGGACTAATGAGTATTACTACATTAAGACTTCAGCTACTACTATTAACTAATATAAAAATGAGCATAACTAATCAGTAAGTAATATCGAATTTAGGACTTATTAGGTAATCCATAATTACTGAATGAGATTGGCATCACTAAGAACTAATAGGTAACTATGACAAATTATAAAGAATGAACCCTTTCATGCATAGTGGTCACTACAGTGGACAGCTATTCAAAAAGCGTTTTCTTGCATATGCATGGGTTTTGATGGCATAGTTGTGCCTCGTGCATCATCTTATACATCAAGCCATTGCATATCCATTTTTTCCCCCTCCAAACCAAGATGGCCAATAGCCAGTCAGAAATGCCAAGTTGCTCCGGAATATCCATCCATTCCTTCTATCCTAGGAGACTCTAGCAGGTAAAAAAAAATGGTGTAGCATCAAGCAATATCTAATGAGCCATATCACAGTTAAATTTTCCAAGTATTGATTTTAGATTGGGAGACAATTCTGATTAATTATCTGTCCACTACAGTGGACACCATGCATCAATAGCTATATTTCAGCTACAATTCATACTAATACTGTGACTATTGTCTGTAATTAAATGTACTTGTGTTATTAGAATGTAATTTGCATTAACATCTAAAAAGTAATCTGATTACGTAATGCACGTTACTTGTAATGTGTTACTTTACTTGTAACATCAAAAAGAAATCTGATTATGTAATGCACATTACTTGTAATGCATTACTTGTTAGATCAAAAAGTAATCTGATTACATAATGCATGTTGCTTGTAATGCATTACTTTACTTGTTAGATCAAAAAGTAATCTGATTACGTAATGCACGGTACTTGTAATGCATTACTTTACTCATAACATCAAAACATAATCTAATTACGTAATGCATGTTACTTGTAATGCATTACTTGTAACATCAAAAAAGTAATCTTATTATGTAATGCACGGTACTTGTAATACAGTACTTTACTCGTAACATCAAAACGTAATCTGATTACAAACTGCATGTTACTTGTAATCCATTACTTTACTCCTTGCATCAAAACGTAATCTGATCGCATTATGCATATTACTTGTAATGCGTTTCCCCCAACACTGCTCATTTCAAATGAGATTGAAAACACCTGATCGCTAGGTTTTCTCAGAGGAGAGATATGGTAGAAATGTGTCCATCTTGAACATAATCAGAATTATCAGCTAATAAGGGTAAATCAACATACTCTGGTACACTGGAGGGAGCATCTGAGTTGGATTTCCACAGTTGACAGGTTGTAGAGATCTCTGATGGAATCATGTCCTCATGTTCTAATATCAAAGATATGTGAAGTTCAACTTGTATGAAGTTCAATTGCGTTTGCAATATTTTACATCTATATTTTTTCTATATATTTTATAGTTTTCACATGATTTGATACAATTTTATTGATTGGTTTGTTAAATACACACAATATTGCTGTGTTATTACTGTATTATATTTAATACAGTATATCTTCAGTTTAAACCATAAATGCTGGAAAATCTGAAAAATATATGTTAAAAAAATCATTTTCAAATCTTGTTTTTCATGCCCTAAGAGCAATAAAAACACATAGGAAATCCTGACTTAGGTTATCATAATTCATGTATGAAAGGGTTAATAATTAACAGTTGTGTGTGAGATGTGAGCAATTGTCATTTTTTACTCATACATGTGGTCATAAAATGCATCACTATTTACTCAAGTGTTACCTAGTCACTATGCAGGAACTGCTATTGACCTGGACCATTATTTTAAAGCAAAAGAGATGTTTTTCACTTTACAATAATGGTCCAGATCACTAATAGTTCTTGAAGATTGTCCTTTTTTACTCTGAATAAAGTCATGAAATGCATCAATAATTACTCAAGTACCTAGTCATACTTCAAGGGCTACTAGTGATCTGGATCATTATTTTAAAGTGGAACAGCTTTTTCAATTTAAAATAATGGTCCAGATCACTAGTTCCTGCAGAGTAACTAGGTAACAGTAATTAGTGATGCATTTTATGACTAATAAATAATAAAACTTTGTATGCATCTCAGACACACAATAATGTTCTTTATAATTTGTCAGTTAGTTAATAGTTATTAATGAGGCTAATCTCATTCAGTAATGATTGATTACTTAACAAGGAACTGTCTCCTAAATTCAATATTACTTACTGATTAGTTAAGCTTGTTTCTATATTAGTTAATAGTAGTAGCTGAAGTGTTAATGTTGTACTACTCATTAGTCCTGCATTTCTTCCTGCATAGTTACTTATTAATGATGGACCATTATTCTTAAAGGGTTAGTTCACCCAAAAATGAAAATGATGTCATTAATTACTTACCCTCATGTCGTTCGACACCCGTAAGTCCTTTGTTCATCTTCGGAAACACATTTTTCGGAAATCCGATGGCTCAGAAAGGCCTCCATTGGCAGCAATGACATTTCCTCTCTCAAGACCCATAAAAGGTACTAAAGACGTTGTTAAAAAGTCCATCTCACTACAGTGGTCCTACAAAAATGTTATGAAGCGACGAGAATAGTTTTTGTGCGCAAAAAAAAAAAAATCACAATAACGACTTTTTGGGTGAACTAACCCTTTAAGTGTTACCCCTTATTTAAATAATTTCCACCCAAGGCATACGCAAAGTAGTTGACCAATCACAACACATAGGGTCCAGCTGACCAATCAGAGCACATTGCGCATTTCAGAAGGAGGGGCTTCATAGAGACAGGAACTAAACAGAGCGTTACTGACAGACTGCAGTGATGTGAAATATGTGAATATGTTTTTTGAACATTCAAGCATGAAAACCAATTATATTAGTGACGTGAAATTCTAGTATTCATTAACAGTTAATCAAGTACAAGAAATTACATTGTCCAATTTGTTTTATGCACTACCCACCTTAATTTTCAATGCGGAAATAAGCTATTACTTTTGATTCATCAGCCACTATAATTAAATAACTAGAAGAATAACAAAGTGCAATAAATGGTAAAACTAGCCAAGCCAGTGTGTTTATGATTAAAAAAATAAATTAACATAAAATAACATAGACTATATCAAATTGTAAAATAATCCGATTTCTCATGACACTGTATCTTCAGGAAATCAAACCTATATGAATGGCTTGCTTATGGTTGTCTCTGCATACTAAAAAAATTTTTCACCCAAAAATAAAAATTCTGTCGTCATTTACTTACCGTTATATTGTTAAATGATAACATGACCTATCCCTTTAACTTGCATTAACTTGTATTTTTATTGGTGTGTTGCAGGAGTGGAAGTGTGTCTGGATTGACCCTTAAACTGATCCGAACTTCTGTCAGTGAAATGCTGGAGACACTTTCCGATGATGACTATGTCAATGTTGTCCATGTAAGTATGATCATATGCTATGTGGGCACACTGCAAAGTTTTGGCTGTGATAACCGTAGAACTCACTCCTACCATGTAATTGCAATAGTACTTTACATAGTAAGGGTGTAGCAGTTTAATGAGGTTTTTAATGAGGTTTTAGGGTCAAAATTTTTGTACAATTCAGTATGTGCTATGTTCAGAGAAAAAAAGACTACTGTCAAATAAAAATAATGAAAATAAGAACAAATTATCAAACTACAAGCAACAGCGCAAATAAATACAATAGAACAAAGATACAAATAAAATTAACAGTGCTTTTTAAGTAATGAAATGTAAAGTAACATTGCACATAATCTTGCGATGCATTTTGTAAGAAAAATATCCATATTTAAACCTTATAAAGTAAAATATCAAGCTTCTGCCAGACCGCCTTCTCAGGGTATCTGCAGGTTTCACCAAGTCAAATTTAAGACTTTTTAAGACCATTATGAATAACATTTAAGACCTACACTCACCTAAAGGATTATTAGGAACGCCTGTTCAATTTCTCATTAATGCAATTATCTAATCAACCAATCACATTGCAGTTGCTTCAATGCATTTAGGGGTGTGGTCCTGGTCAAGACAATCTCCTGAACTCCAAACTGAATGTCAGAATGGGAAAGAAAGGTGATTTAAGCAATTTTGAGCGTGGCATGGTTGTTGGTGCCAGACGGGCCGGTCTGAGTATTTCACAATCTGCTCAGTTACTGGGAAAAACATCCAGTATGCGGCAGTCCTGTGGGCGAAAATGCCTTGTTGATGCTAGAGGTCAGAGGAGAATGGTCCGACTGATTCAACTGCCACAACACGCACAACCTTGAGGCGGATGGGCTACAACAGCAGAAGACCCCACCGGGTACCACTCATCTCCACTACAAATAGGAAAAAGAGGCTACAGTTTGCACGAGCTCACCAAAATTGGACAGTTGAAGACTGGAAAAATGCTGCCTGGTCTGATGAGTCTCGATTTCTGTTGAGACATTCAGATGGTAGAGTCAGAATTTGGTGTAAACAGAATGAGAACATGGATCCATCATGCCTTGTTACCACTGTGCAGGCTGGTGGTGGTGGTATAATGGTGTGGGGAATGTTTTCTTGGCACACTTTAGGCCCCTTAGTGCCAATTGGGCATCGTTTAAATGCCACAGCCTACCTGAGCATTGTTTCTGACCATGTCCATCCCTTTATGACCACCATGTACACATCCTCTGATGGCTACTTCCAGCAGGATAATGCACCATGTCACAAAGCTCGAATCATTTCAAATTGGTTTCTTGAACATGACAATGAGTTCACTGTACTAAAATGGCCCCCACAGTCACCAGATCTCAACCCAATAGAGCATCTTTGGGATGTGGTGGAACGGGAGCTTCGTGCCCTGGATGTGCATCCCACAAATCTCCATCAACTGCAAGATGCTATCCTATCAATATGGGCCAACATTTCTAAAGATGCTTTCAGCACCTTGTTGAATCAATGCCACGTAGAATTAAGGCAGTTCTGAAGGCGAAAGGGGGTCAAACACAGTATTAGTATGGTGTTCCTAATAATCCTTTAGGTGAGTGTATATCACGCAATAAAAAAACGTACAAAGGAAATGCAGAATCACAAAGCAAATTAATTTATTCAAATTGAACAAAGTATTAGTAAAGTTGCACTTCCTCATAGCTCAATCTCACCAGGATTTCACTATTTATATAGAGCACAAAAGAAAAATGTCATATACACCTAAGATGGCTTGAATGGTGAGTAAATCATGGGGTAATTTTCATTTTTGGGTGAACTATCCCTTTAAAGAAGTAGTTCACCCAGAAATTAACAATTTGTTTTTATTCGCTCACGTTTATGTCGTTCAAAACCCACATGAAGATCTTTCTTACAAGAAAGATGCATTTCAGGTGTGCTGTCAGAGTCCAAAAAAGTGTTGCATCAGGTTTAGTTTGGCTCTGCACAAACTACATGGATATAATAAAAGTCTGTTTTCACTACATGAAGTTTTCATGACTAAATATGGCTGCAGAAAGTGCTTGTCACTTCCATAGAAAAGAAAAATGCGTGTGCAAATGAAAAACTGTGTCTACAGAACGTGATTAATCTCTCAGAAAAGTGTGCAGTTGTACAGTAAAAATGGAACAAGACATTGGAACTGGATTCAATTTAAAGTGAGGAGTTTCTAGAGTTTGTGGGTTGTAGGTGATGTAACAACAGTATGTGTGTGTGTGTGAGAGAGAGAGAGAGAGAGAGAGACAGATGAGTTGTAATGAAATATGGATCTGGCTTCAACTTGCCACTTGAAAACAGGCGCTTAATGAAAAGGCTGCTTCTGGGCTCTGTGTGCTGAATTGAAAATGGCTGGACAAAGTAAGATCAGGCTGAGTGAGAACAAGAAGGCCAGAGAAAAGGGAGGAAATTGCTATATATCATTCCTCTCGGAAGGAGCCTCCAATCCATCTTGGCTAGCTGATCTTTTACTCGGGTGCTGCCAGTTTTGTTCTCAACTTATTTTTCCTCTGACGAAAAGAGCTCACAGGATGCTCATGTCCAAATCTGTCATGCTTGCTGTGGGGATTGTTATTTCATAAAGGGATAGCTCCAAAAATGTTTTACTTAAGCTTATGATATTTCAAACATTAATTGCTTTTTCCCCCCATGCACTTTTTCTTCCAATTGCAATTAACAAGGACTGACACTTTTTAAACTTGAAAAATTATTCCAAACCACCATAAACTGATATAAAAGTGTTGCATATTTTGTGTGAGAAACTCAAGTCGTTATTCACTGAATATTTTGACATCAGCTCTAGCTTTGCTTGAACTGTTCATTATAGAAATGGCGACGTCTCTGAATCATGACTGAATGATTCTTTTGAGTCAAATCATTTAATGATCTATTTACAAATCACACTGATCTGATTCTCGTTTTCAACTCACTGACTCGTTAATAGCTCACTTGAGGAGAAAATTATTTTTGAATTACGACTTCAGTTCCTCACACAAACCTGTTGTATGAATTAATCATACAAGTCGAATGAACCACGTTTATGATGCTTTTGTGTTCTTAAAGGGATAGTTCACCCAAAAATGAAAATTATCCCATAATTTACTCACCCTCAATCCATCCTAGGTGTATATGACATTCTTCTTTCAGACAAATACAATCTGAGTTATATTAAAAAATGTCCTGGCTAATCCAAACATTATAATTGCAGTGAATGGGAGCCCAAAATTTTAAGTCCAGAAAAGTTGAATATGGAAGCCGGTCTGCCGGAAGCTAGATATTTTACTTTATAACATGTTAAATGTTGATATTTTTCTTACAAAAACCCATCGATTCACTTCAGAAGGCCTTTATTAACCCCCTGGAGCCGTGTGGATTACTTTTATAATGGATGGATGCACTTTTTTGGGCTTCAAATTTTGGGCTGCCATTTAGTGCCGTTATAATGCTTGGAAGAGCCAGGACATTTTTTAATATAACTCCGATTGTATTCGTCTGAAAAAAGAATGTCATATACACCTAGGATGGCTTGAGGGTGAGTAAATCATGGGGTAATTTTCATTTTTGGGTGAACTATCCCTTTAAGCTTGAAAGCTTCAGTCCCCATTCATTGTAATTACATGGAAAAAAGCACCAAAAAGAAAGTTTTGAAATGATAAATCACATTCAGTTTTTGCACTCAGGGTGATATTTCCCAAAAATCATGCTTGGTAGGTATTATACATTTTTTTTTATTCCTCAGCAAATAAAGTTTGATTAATTTATTGTTTTCACTTCTCAGAGGATTTTGAGGTTTTCTTGCATTGGGGAATCACTGTTCCGATAAAGGATTAGCTCTGTGAGATCTGTCAACAGGATTCACTTCAGGGAACGTATGCCAATGAGAGTGTAGCGTTGTGTTATGCGTGTGTGAGTGTGCTTGTGTGTATTTGAGCGAGAACAGAAAGAGGCTGTGCCCACAGTCATTTAATACCCAAAGTTCAAATTTGGTGTGTGTTTGTACAGATCAGTAGTTTGAGAGCATCTGTGGTAGTTTTAAATAAAAGGGCTTTGTGGGCATTATGGGTAGAGTCATTGTGTTGGCTGAATATATAAATCTATAATATGGTAGTGATTTGTTTTTAGACTGTTGATCACCACCAGTGTACACAATATGTGCTATGCATGGTAGCTGTTTGGTTTGTGAATAGGGAAAGTGAGGAGGATTATGATCAGTATATACAGCTGAAATGATTTTAGACATGCAGGACAAATAAAACATCTGATCATTTCAGTTGTAATTAAAATTTAGACTTCCTTCATGCACATTTTATAAATTTTGCCAAACCCTTATTACAAAATTGATGTTATGCATTCCTGCCAAGTCAGGGAGAATAACAAGACTTGGAAGGAAAATGTATTGTAATACAGGCTGTGTTTGGAATTTAATAGTGTGCATACAGCACAGTACATAATGTATACATTATGCTGTTACACAATAACCTGTTATTCATATGCTGTATGAATGCAGCGAGGGTGCTCTCGACTGTCTCTTACAAACAAGACTTTTTAATATGATGCCACGTACACAGCCACCAATAGCCCAAGGATTTCATAAATCTTCATACATTTTTTAAAAAGCCAACTGAAGGTAAAGGAAATTGAGATTTGGTAATATAAACATCCAGTATCCGTAGGCCAATGATGTAGTTGGTTACGCATCATTAATAAAATAGATAAATTAAGCAAATTCAGAAATGCGAATAAATATGAATAAATTCATTGTATTGCACGTTTAGAAATGTATTATCAAAGCACATATTTTCACCATTAATTATTCTGCGTAATCCATAATTAAAATATTTGTAGTTTATATTTATATTAAAATATTTTCAGGCTAAATGAAGACAAGTGATACAAATGCATGTTTGTTCTTTTTTTCATAGATTTCATTGCCACATTCAGCCTTTTGTCTTAACACAAGAGCTATAATCATTATAGTTGGTGCATATCCATGCAAATGTGACATTTACAGTGAATGCGAAGCAAAGGAAATATGACATATTATGCTAAAACTTCCTCTTCCTCTTTACTGGTCAGCTAAAGTGTCTCTAATTTCAGTCACTGTCCGAATAAATATTTGATAAGTTATTTATGAAGGCAAATATTGGATCAAGGTTATTGATGCTCATTAGTGCAGTGCTGTGGCAACCGCCATTGAATTGTTCAAGGATATTACCAGATTCATCATTTAGATTGACTCATCTGTGAGGCGGATTTTCATAGGAAATGATTGACTAGTGCAATTTACTTGCAGCATGACAAACAATTTAAATGGTGAACATAAGATTACGTCTTTAAAGCTACAGTATGTAACTTTTTTTGGTTAAAAATTATTGCCGTCCGAATCCACATCTCTGAGAATAGAAGAATCTACAAGAATAATCTTTTATTATCGCTTAAAAGAGAAAGAGAAGAAAAACACGTAAACATTTGAAATGGGCCGTTATTATGGCAGTAGTTAACGTTATATAGGCCTACGTTAAATTAGCAGCATTATGTTTACCTCATGTAAATAAGAGGCTGTATTAACTTATTTCCGCTCATTTCCACATTTTTAAAATGACATCCTATCTTCCTATTTTTTTAAACAGGAGATTTAAATTATTAAATAATGAATAATTTCCTATTATTAAATTAAATATGAATTTATTCTTATTATTCCAAGCCAACATTTTATTTACAGCAGACAATCATTCGACTGACCACGTGAGCAGTGTGTTCCCAGGTTCGTAGGATCACAAAACTCACTCCTCCATGCACAAGTTTTATCACTGAGGTGGCATGCAAATTTATTTTTACGGGCGTCCACATGAGAAACAATTACCGTCTGAATAGGGCTCAAGACATAGAATCTGTGATTCTGAAGTACAGTATCCACACCGGTGCGGTGACTGACAGCGAAGCCGTACAAACTCCTCAAAATATTAATTCATCCGCGCTGAGGTGCCGCCGATGCACAACTCACGTACAGATGATAACTCCGCAAATTACTGCAAATAACTGCAATTGCATGCTTCAAACAGAGATGGCGACACAGAGGCAAAACTTACAGACTGCAGCTTTAAATTGGTCCCTAGAGGATATTCTGGTTTAAGAGGTGGATTTCATGCAGGAAACATGTTTCCAGCCTTCCTCTGGTTGGAGATGAAGAATGGAATAAGAGTCTCAGTTTTTTCTCTCTCTCTGTTAAATGTTTATGAGCTCTCTACAACGAGAATTACCCATATTGGAAAGAAAAATCTCCATTTTTTAAACAAAAAAACTAAAAAAATCTTAAAGCAACGTGGATTGTGTGCCTCTCCTCTCTTCCTCCAGACTCTGGGACCCTAATTTCCAAAGGAAATGCAAAATTTACTTTCATCAGAGGACATAACTTTGGACCACTCAGCAGCAGTCCAGTCCTTTTTGTCTTTAGCCCAGGCGATACGCTTCTCACGCTGTCTGTTGTTCAAGAGTGGCTTGACACAAGGAATGCGACAGCTGAAACCCATGTCTTGCATACGTCTGTGCGTAGTGGTTCTTGAAGCACTGACTCCAGCTGCAGTCCACTCTTTGTGAATCTCCCCCACATTTTTGAATGGGTTTTGTTTCACAATCCTCTCCAGGGTGCGGTTATCCCTATTGCTTGTACTCTTTTTTTCTACCACATCTTTTCATTCCCTTCGCCTCTCTATTAATGTGCTTGGACACAGAGCTCTGTGAACAGCCAGCCTCTTTTGCAATGACCTTTTGTGTCTTGCCTTCCTTGTGCAAGGAGTCAATGGTCGTCTTTTGGACAACTGTCAAGTCAGCAGTCTTCCCCATGATTGTGAACTAGACTGAGAGACCATTTAAAGGCCTTTGCAGGTGTTTTGAGTTAATTAGCTGATTAGAGTGTGGCACCAGGTGTCTTCAATATTGAACCTTTTCACAATATTCAAATTTTCTGAGATACTGAATTTGGGATTTTCCTTAATTGTCAGTTATAATCATCAAAATTAAAATAAATAAACATTCGAAATATATCAGTCTGTGTGTAATGAATGAATATAATATACAAGTTTCAGTTTTTTAATGGAATTAGTGAAATAAAGCAACTTTTTGATGATATTCTAATTATATGACCAGCACCTGTATATAGGCTAATATAGTGCATATATTTATGATTTCTCTAGTGACCTAACCAGCTGTGGACACTGAATGACTTGCCTGAGGTAAATGTAATGCTACGTGACATAGGTATTGTTTACAAGCTGTTTTATTGACTTCTTTCCACTGTTGAAACACTGATTGAGCGATTACACGACATATGATATGTTTCAGTAAGTTGTAAGAGTGGTCTGTCACGTCTCATTAAAGAACATCAAAACAGCATTTATCGTTTGAATCTCGTCATAAAATGGACAGAATACTTAATATGTTCGTGTGGGAACTCGGATTGAAGTATGTTCCGCGCATAAAACAAGCTTACTGTTAAAAAATGCATTCAGTATTCGATACACACGTGCACCGTACCGAAGTTGTGTAAATTTTTTTGTTGTTTACACAGAGATAACGGTTTTTAAAAACTTGCATGAAAACTATTTTCAAAACTGTTTCCCAAAATGCTGTTGTCGTATAAATGAATGGTCAAAAGTAATATAAAAAAAGTAAGTATAAAAAGTTTTCCAGATTTAGTTGAAAATTGTGTCGTGCTGAGACTTGGTGAGGGGGGGGGGGGGGACCCGAAGATTCAAATTCGAGGGGACAAGAAGACCCTCGTCCCTGTTCGAACGCCACCGGCCACAAGCTCCATCCAGGGCCCCCCTCTCACGAAGCTGTCTCACTTCTCTATTTATATTAAGGAGCTTTACAAACAACCTTATCAGAGCTAAATAGGCCTATTTGATGACCTGTCATGTTATACATTTCATGTAGACTTGATTTGGGTGTGTACAGTGATCATTTACATATGGCTAACAACACATTTCCCAAAAACAAAATTTTGGCCAGTGAAACTAGTTTGGAACTAGTAACTAGTAACCACTAGCCACAGTGGCTGATGAGCAAGAAAGTTAATGTCAAGCCCTGTATAGGCATATAATTGACTTTTATTTTGAAATGTCAGCAACATTTCAAGTGCGTGACAGTTGGTCATTAGACCATTTTCTGGAGGATACAAGACCCCTCTGCTTCACATTTGGGTTATGATTATTACTGCATAAGAAGCAGTTGTCTCATTTTTTTCTATTTTTATAATTTTAGAAGAAGCTCCTGAGGAACTTTTAAAACTTTAAACAAAACTTCTTTAAGTCCCCTGAGCTATGAACGAGTTACCCCAGAGAAATAAAAAGTTCCTCTGGAAAGTGGCATGACACGACAGAACTAGAACACTCTCGTTATAATTATCGAAGTCATCTACGCTGTGAGTGTGTGCCGTCCGCTGTGTGTAGGGGTCTGTGTATCATCAGTTTGTCCTCTTCCTCTATTTATAACCCGCTGTATGCTGAGAGCAGTGAGTCACGGGGGCCTCCATGGAGATAATTTCAAGCGTTAATTAAATATTCAGTCAATGCTGGAACAACTAATCGAACCGTGACTCATCGGTTCATTCAACAGACATGGTGACATCCAGCTCATTCAACAGAGCACAGACACCTGATCCTACAATTACATCAATGACTGGCGCATGTCTCCTAATGACACCTATCCGTGTCCGGCGAGAAACTCAACGGCGGGGAGCCTTTAGAGTGGACATGAATGAAAAAATAAGAACGGGATAATTAAAAACAGAAGAAAAGCAGCACTACAGTAAACATGGGAGGTTTGAAGGTGTTCTGCTTGCATATGCCACAGGAAGTGCACCATGTGCTTTTTCATGTCCTCTGGGAAAGCTGGAGTTACAGTAATCATTTTAATTTTTGCATGAGCTTGCACATACCTCCTCATTAGCTGTAATGGGGCTGTAATTGACTCACACCTGTTAATCATTCTGACTTTTCCCATTGTTGGGGTTATAGGAGGCACTGTGTCTGGATAAGGTACAAATTGGTGTCCAATTAAGCATCAGAGGATCCTTATTTTTGTTGTGAGAACTGTTTGATATATTAAATAAACTATTATCTATCTTAATTAACTGAGCATGAAAAGTAGCTCATTTTAAACACAGAAAATGTCTGCTTCCCCCCTTTAAAATTGTGATTTTGACCTAATGTTCCTCAAGAGTTCTTGAGCTTCCTGAATATATCAATCAACTGAAATAAAAATAAAAAAGCAATGACATAATCTGTATATTTCTGTATAGATCTGTTTTTCCACTGTCATTATATCTCTCATTATATCTTATATATATATATATATATATATATATATATATATATATATATATATATATATATATATATATATATATATATATATATATATATATATATATATATATATATATATATATATATATATATATATACAGTTGCAAGCCTGTTACCCATTTTTTATTTTATTTATCGTATTAATATACTTTAATCTTATATTTTAATCTATCTATCTCATTTTTTTTATTTTATTATCTTAATATTTTATTTAAAATAATTAAATTCATTTAATTGTATTAATATATTTTAATCCATCCATCCATTTTTTTTTTTTTTTTTAGCCTTTTCATGCCTTACATTGCAACCCTCATATGAAGTGCAGAAAAAAGTACAACTGCTCATATAATATTTAGTTTAACACCCTGAGGTTGAAACCATAAAAAGTGACTTTAACATTTTTTTTTTAAGATTTAGTACTTTATTTGTGGATAATTAGAGTCTGCAGTATTCCATATACTGTTTATCCTTCTTTTTCCCCCCATGTTCATTCTCCATTTTTCTTCCTCTTTCATTCCTCTATAAGTCTATAAGTCTATTTTCTTGTTCACAATCTCCCCTCACACACGCTTCCAGCTTTGAAGTAACAGGTTCACAGAGGTCAGCTGCAATAAGTGACAGAACACAGAGAGCCCTATCTGAACGGAAAATTAGAAACTTGTAAGGATATCCAGCTTGTCAGCTCAAATTATTTTCATCACTGACTGTACCAAACACATACACATACTCGTAAACACCTGCAGAGACTCTGACCCCAGTATATAGATCTCATAGATAAGTCACACCAACTTTTTTTGTGATTCTGAAAACTCTTGCTGTGAATGAACAATGAGAAGACTAATGATTTTTCACATACTGTATGCCCCTCTCTTTCTCTTCTTTTTCAGTTTAACACAAAAGTGAATAACACAGCATGTTTCGACCACCTGGTTCAAGCTAACGTTCGCAATAAGAAGATCTTAAAAGATGCAGTGCAGAACATTACAGCCAAGGGCATCACCAACTACACCAAAGGATTTGAATTTGCCTTCAATCAACTCTCAAATGTATGAGTTTTTTTATTGATTATTTTTTCTTATTTAAGAAATCTATGAACTGCAAAAACTGAAACCATTAAAATCATATTTAGGGGACTTCAGTCTCTCGCCATATGTTTAACTCAGTGGTCAGCAGCCTTAAAATCTGCACTTTGTGTGATCTCTCTTCACATTGGCTGAAAAGAGTGTCTATAATAAGATATCACTCTGCACACTCCCTCTCTTTACCTGGTGTTAAAATAATATACAGTTTGATGCATCAAATATTATCCTTCCTGATTAAACCTTATGTTAAGTTTTAGTAGAAGTATTGTTATGTCCTGCTGACCTCTGCTGTTTATTCTATGTAACTGCATATGATTGTGCTCATTTCAGCCAAATATCACCAGAGCAAACTGCAACAAGATTATAATGCTGTTTACTGATGGAGGCGAGGAGAGAGCAGAGGATATCTTCAGCAGATACAACATTGACAAAAAGGTGTGTGTGAAGATGGATTTTATACAGTCTGTAATGGAAAAAAAATCTAGTTAATACATGGTTAACAACATTTTGGTGATTGTCAAAAATATCTAGGTTGTTGTTCTGCCTGTCTCACGTTCTGTCTGTCTGTCTATCTATCTATTTTGTACTTAGGCCCACATTTATGGAGGACAAAACCTACAGTAACAAACAAACAAATAAATAATAGGAAAATAAAGGAATTAAATAATTTTTAATAAAATTTAACCCTGAATTTATTTTTGTATTACTTTTTCCTTCTTCTTTTTATTCCTTTTTTCATATTTTCTGTATTTATTTTTTTATACTTATTTGCTTTCTTTTCTTTTCTTTATTTATTCTTTCATGTAATTTATTTTTATATACATTTTTTAATTTATTGTTATATTTATTAATGCATTCGTTTATTTTTATATTTATTTATTTTTAAAATTGTTTTTGTATTTATTTATGCGTTCATTTATTTTTATATTTATTTATTCCCACATGTATTTATTTCCAGATTTATTTATTTATGCATTTGTTTATTTTTACTTTTCCATGTGCAACATGGAAATGAGGAAGGCGGTCCTTGCGTAACTCCAGTGCTTCATTGGTTGAGCACAAAAAATAAAGAATAAATAAATACAATTTTAAAAGAGTAAAACTGAATACAGAAAACAATAAATGAAGGAAAAAAAGTAATAAAAATAATAATAAAAAAATGTCATTTATTCCTTTATTTATGTTCCCATTATTACATTTTATTGATTGATTGATTGATTGATTGATTTTTAACTGCAGGTTTGGTTCTCCATACACATTCCCACACTCACATTCTCGTAATGTTTATACGTTTATAATGTTTCCGTTTCTCTAAATAATTCTCTCAGACTTTTTCTCTGTACAAACCAAACTGTAATATTAGCTCTAATGCACTGATTTGATCTATATCATAAGCAATACAACAAAAACCCATGATGTGCAAATTATTTTTTAAATTTAAATTTTATAATTATGTATGCTTATTATATATGGATTAATTAAATATCCTTAAACAGGACTTTTATTTATTTATTTATGTTAAATAAGACCCATACATGATCTTTTTGGCATAATACAATAACAGTGAATTTGTATACTGTGCTGTTTGATTGCAGGTGCGTGTGTTCACGTTCTCTGTGGGTCAACACAACTATGACACAGGGCCAATAAAGTGGATGGCCTGTGCTAATAAAGGTAAGTGTTTGCCCCCTAGTGGCTGAAGTGCAAACATAATTCTCACATCTCACAGCCTTACAGGCTTTTCAAAAAAAACAAAAATTCTAATAAATGACACCGTACGATATGTTTTCAAGGATATTTCTACGAAATCCCTTCTATTGGAGCCATCCGCATAAACACACAGGTCTGTATGATGCCAAAACGTTTCTAATGCGATTTGTTTATTTTGATAGTTGCTCTTGTTTAGGAGCATGTGAAGGTCCAAGGATGACCTACATTTGATTGCTTTGTGTTGTTCACTGTTGCTTAGGAATATCTAGATGTTTTGGGCAGGCCAATGGTCCTTGCAGATGCTAAACAAGTGCAGTGGACCAATGTTTACCTGGACGCTCTGGTACAGCCTTTTTCAACTATCGTATAGAAACCATTTAAAAAGTGCCATATGCTTCATTGTTTTGTGTGTTCTCTTCAAAACCTCAGGAGTTGGGCTTAGTCATCACAGGCACACTACCTGTGTTCAACAAGACCAAATCCAGGGAGGACGGATCTCAAAACCAGGTCAGTCTATTGTTTATCTTGATTTTCCTGCTGGTTTTCCTAGTAAAATAGTTTGGAAACACTCACACATTCTTTATTATTACTGCCTTTCATAATTTAGGGTAATACGGACATTTAAATTATTAAAACTATTGGAGGTTCTACAGAGTAAATTGGTGACCAAACATAATATAATTGTATGAAATCTGGAATATATCATATATATATAAATTATATATAGGCCTATGTATTAAATACAGAACACTACCATTCAAGAGTTTAAGGTCGTGAGAATTAATAATAATAATAATAATAATAATAATAATAAAAAAGTCTCTTATGCTTACCAAGGCTGAATTTATTTGATCAAAATATAGTAAAACAATAATATTGTGAAATCTTATTACAATTTCAAATAATGTTGTTCTATTTTAACATATTTTAAAATGCAATTTATTCCTGTGATGGCAAAGCAAAATTTTCTTCAGTAAAATCTTCAGTGTCACATGATCCTTCAGAAATCATTGTAATATGCTGATTTAGGAACATTTCTTATTATTACCAATGCAGAAAAAGGTTATGCTGCTTAATATTTTTGTGGAAGCATTTTACATTTTTATCAGGATTCTTTGAATAGAACATTTTAAAAAACAACATTCATTTAAAATATGTTTTAGTATTAAGTAAGTATTCATTTCTTTTAAAAGTTTTTTTCTACTAAAATTTTGGGTTCAAAACCCAAACATTTGAATGGTAGTGTATATAGTACTTGGTTAGTTTGTATTTATCAGTCGTTTTCAAATGGTTCCATCTGGACTGTGGGATGTATTTGTACCATTTTACAGCTTCTACAAATTATAGTGAGCAGTGTGTCAAAACAACGGAGCGGTACACACCACAAACGCTCAGGGTCATTTATGGTAATGATATTTCGGCGCTACATCCTCTAATATTTTTATCAAGAGCCAAACGCGCTTCATTCAAGCCCTTTCCGCTCCGTGTGCGTTGCTTCTCTCTCTCGCTAAAGCTCCACGTTAGGAGCAGCAGATGACGTGGTTGTTTTAACAACAGTAGAAACATGGTGAGCAGCAAAATAGATACTTTTGCTAAAACGCTGCAGAAAATGAGAATGCAGCAAATACAATTATTTTCTCAGTCCCAAGGCTTTCTATGTGCCATACACATAGGTGTCTAAATGTAAAAAGATTGACGCCACACTTCACAGTAAGTACCACAAACAATTTCAACTCTCAATACATTCAGCATTTCATTTGGTTATTTCTAAACACAAAAGAAATTCAAGTACCTATTTAAGGGATTAATTTTTTTTACCTAAAAAAAGAAAATTCTGTGCTTATTCACTTACCCTCTAGTCGTTCCAAATGCAATTCCACCTTTCACAAAATAAGATGTCAATGAATGTTCACACTGATCTTTTTACATTGAACAGATGTGAATGAGGATTTGGCTGATGACAAGCTCCAAAAATGACAAAAAAGCACCACAAAAGTATCATAAAAAGTTATACATTTCAGTCTGTTCCTTACACAAAGTCATTATTCACATAAAATCTACTTCACATTTATGTTCATTACAGTTTGTTTTTTTTTTGTTGAAAGAAATTAATACTTTTATTCACATTAAATTGGTCAAAGGGGTCAGTAAAGACATTTATAATGATGTATACTTTTTAATAAATGCTGTTCTTTTGAAATATCTATTCATCAAAGAATCATGAAAAAATGTGTAACTGCTTCCAATATTGTTAATAACAAGAAATGTTACTTGATTTTTGAAAAAAGAAAAGAAAAAAAAGCCTGATAAAACATCTGATCTTACCTTTTTATAGTTATATCCAGTTGGGAGAAATATGAACTTTTTTTGGTAAATATTTGTAGAAAAAAAATCTATTAAAAAAATCACTGCTTTGGCTCTCGGAGCCCTCATCTGACTATTTTGAGTGTTTAGGATTTTTTTTCTTTTACAAAGTACTACGAATACCCTGATGGAAATGTGTAACTACTCCAAAAAAGTATTGTCCGGAAATATAGGCAAGGAAATACAGAAAACAGACCTCTTGGAACTTTAATTGAATACCCTATATATGAATGTACCTCAAAATGTATTTGTAAAATTAATTATATACACCGATCAGGCATAACATTATGACAGGTGAAGTGAATAACACTGATTATCTCTTTATCAAGGCACCTGTTAGTGGGTGGGATATATTAGGCAGCAAGTGAACATTTTGTCCTCAAAGTTGATGTGTTAGAAGCAGGAAAAATGGGCAAGCGTAAGGATTTGAGCGAGTTTGACAAGGGCCAAATTGTGATGGCTAGAGGACTGGGTCAGAGCATCTCCAAAACTGCAGCTCTTGTGGGGTGTTCCCGGTCTGCAGTGGTCAGTATCTATCAAAAGTGGTCCAAGGAAGAAACAGTGGTGAACCGGCGACAGGGTCATGGGCGGCCAAGGCTCATTGATGCACGTGGGGAGCGAAGGCTGTGTCAACAGTGGGCACGTGAGCATCAGAACTGGACCACGGCGCAATGGAAGAAGGTGGCCTGGTCTGATGAATCAGGTTTTCTTTTACATCACTTGGATGGCCAGGTGCGTGTGCATCGCTTACCTGGGGAACACATGGCACCAGGATGCACTATGGGAAGAAGGCAAGCCGGTGGAGGTAGTGTGATGCTTTGGGCAATGTTCTGCTGGGAAACCTTGGGTCCTGGTTACTTTGACACATACCACCTACCTAAGCATTGTTGCAGACCATGTACACCCTTTCATGGAAACAGTATTCCCTGGTGACTGTGGCCTCTTTCAGCAGGATAATGTGCCCTGCCACAAAGCAAAAATGGTTCAGGAATCGTTTGAGGATCACAGGTGTTGACTTGGTCTCTAAATTTCCCAGATCTCAGTCCAATCGAGCATCTGTGAGATGTGCTGAACAAACAAATCCAATCCATGGTGGCCCCACCTCACAACTAACAGGACTTAAAGAATCTGCTGCTAACATCTTGGTGCCAGATACCACAGCACACCTTCAGGAGTCTAGTGGAGTCCATGCCTCAGCGGGTCAGGGCTGTTTTGGCAGCAAAAGGGGGACCAACACAATATTAGGAAGGTGGTCATAATGTTATGCCTGAACAGTTTATATTTAAAAGGTTCACATACTGTCTTTGCCCATATAGAAAATTAAAAGATTATTTTTGACATGTTTTTGATATTAGTACATTGGTAACACTTTTACAATAAGGTTTCTTAGTTAACATTATTTAACTACTTTAGTTAACATGAACTAATAATGAACTGCATTTCTACAGCATTTATTAATCTTTGTTGATGTGAATTTCAACATTATTAAAATCAGAAGTTGCATTTGTTTACATTAGTTAATGCACTGTGAAATAACATGAACAAACAATGAACAGCTGTATTTTTATTACCTAACGTTAACAAAGATTAACAAATACAGTAACAAATGTATTTTTTATGGTTAGTTCATGTTAGTTAATACATTAACTACTGTTAACTAATGAACCCTTATTGTAAAGTGTTACCGTTAGAGTAATAAATAAATTGTGTATAAATATATTTTTATATGAACACAGGTCTCTAAATGAGCAAACATGTACAACAAAAGTCAGAAGCGGGAATATAACATTCGAATGAACACAGAACAGAACACCAGATGTGTCATTAACAGAACCAATACTCTATTAATAGCCAAATGCTTGGAACAAACATCTATTTTTGTCACGTTTAATGGGGATAAAGCTACTACTGACGCAAATGTGTAAACCTCATTATCTCTTGAATGTATTAACCATGCGGACAGTGACCTTCTTAGGAACACTACGATAGTAACAGATATGGAAAATAAATATCATACAGTATCTTATCCTAAACTTTCCCAGTTGGAGGTCAAAGGATCCATACGTGGTTTGTCTACTAAACCACTTGACCCGCCGAAAGTTTCCGTTACTTTCCGCTCGCTGACTGCGTCACTGGGTTCTTTGAAGTTTATCCATTTCCAGTATGGATGACGATAAGCCATTTAGACGTGACACTTCACAACTTTGCAACATGTCATAGTGGTTGTTTTTGCCCAGATGCAAAAGTTTTCACATTGTTCTGAAATCTCATGCAAGGTTTTAAGCTTTCCAGGTGTAGTTTTGCCTCATATTTGGGTTACACTTTATTTCGATAGTCCACTTTAGACATACTAACTATAAGTAACTTTGTAACAACATGTCAACTAATTCTTATTAATTTGCAGCTACATGTCAACTAACTCTCATTACTCTACTAATACTCTAATGGGAGTTAGTTGACATGTAGTTGTAAAGTTAGGCCTACTTGTAGTTAGTAGGATGTCTAAAGTGGACTATCGAAATAAAGTGTAAACAATTTGTTTGTAAATGTCACTCCATTGCATGTCAGAATGGAAACTTAGTGTTTTTGATCTCTCTTTTAGCATCAGAACCAGTTGATTTTAGGAGTGATGGGGGTGGATGTGTCTCTCGACGATATCAAAAGATTGACGCCCCGCTTCACAGTGAGTACAAACACAAACATTTTCAGCATTTCATCTGGTTGTTGTTCCAGTCTTGTAAAAGACACAAAAGAAATCAAAGTCAAAGGGGTCTATTTAAGGGATTGTTTTGTTTTTTTTTACTTAAAATTTTTTATATCATATTCTGTGATTATTTACTCACCCTCTAGTCATTCCAAACCTAAATCCACCTTTCTTCTGTGGAGCACAAAAAAAAGATGTCAATGAATGTTCACACTGATCTTTTTACATAGAACAAATGTGAATGAGGATTTGGCTGATGACAAGCTCCAAACATGACAAAAAAGCACCACAAAAGTTATGTATAACAAAAAAAGTTACACATTTCAGTTTTTTTTTCCTCATTCACATAAAATCTACTTCACATTTATGTCCATTACAGTTCTTTTCTTTTTTTTTTTTTTTTTTTTAAAGAAATGAATACTTTTATTCAGGAAGGTCATTAAATTGGTCAAAGGTGTCAGTAAATACTGTACATTTATAATGATATATAATTTTAAATAAATGCTGTTCTTTTGAACTTTCTATTCATCAAAGAATTGTAAAAAACAAATGGTGTAACTGTTTTCAATTGCCACAGTCACGTTTAGTTTCAGTTTGATTGGACTTTCAGTTTGTATCTGTCACATGTTCCTTTGTTCTGTTTCCCGCCACTCGTCTGTCTCCCCGGTTACCATTGTTATTAGTTCATCTGTGTCGGCTGTGTGTCATCATTATCCTCATTGTGTTCACTATTTAAGTTCCTCCCGTTCCTTCAGTCTCTGTCCGATCTCTGTTATGCTATGTTGGATTTACACTGCCTTTATGCTGCCTTTCACTGCCTTCCTCTTCTTGCCTGAGCGCAACGTGACAGAAGCTTGGACCAAGAAAAGATAAGCGGTGTCTTTTATTGTAGCGTTTTTGTTTGACATTTTTATTCACGTGTTTTTGGTTTCTTTCTGCACTACGGACCACTTTGCAGCAGTCAAACTGTTGTGCCTTGAGCAGAAGGACCGCTCCTTGAGGAACATTTTGGAGGAATTTCTCAGCCTCGTACCAGCTACATCTTTCCCGGACAACTGCCTCTGCAGCTTCCTGTATGCCAACCTCAACACCGCCACCAAAGAGCAGCTGTCCGGGGGAAGGCCCTTAAGGGAGCTTTGCCAGATACGTAGAGTGGGTGCTGGTGTCCTGTGATTCACTGCTCACAGTGGACCTTGTCGACGACACCAGCCCCACTAGCTACCTAGCCATCAACACCCTGACTGCAACGATCAGCAGCATGAGCCCACCGCAGGGCTTGAGAGGGACTCCACTGTGACGTGACCGAGCAGAACATCACTACGGAGCCTGAACAACACGGGACTGACTAGGTGTGCGAGCCAGCTGCACCATCTGTCGCTGAGGGAGTACTAGTGGAATATGAGGGTATGGAAGGAAGCTCCACCCGCCACTGAGAGTGAGTTTTTGGCAGTGACCATCAGGCATTCGGCTTCGCCGGGATCCCTCGGGCACGTCGGCTCCGCCTGGTTCGGACATCGTCATGCCTCTGCTGTGGACTTGCGGGCCCTCCGCTGCTCTCTGGCCTTCCACCCCTTCTGCTACAGCTAGCTCCGCCCTCCCTCAGGCTTTACCTCCACCCTCGGTCGTATCACCTCCACCTCTGCCCTCTGGATCCCTGCCTCCACCTCGGGGGGTCGTCGATGCGGCTCTGTTGCGGTCGCCCAGGCCAACGTGGTCCCTTCATGTCATCGGCTCTCCGGCTATGCGGTGGGCTCTTCCCTCCATGTCACCGTCGCCTCTGGTCGTCCCCATGGTGGCGTCAGTGACAACATCGCCATGGCTCCTCCCTCCTGGGACGCCGCCATGGGGCGCAGTCTCGGCTGTGGCCTGGATCTGTCACCATCTTCCTCTGCTCAAGGCTCCTCCATGGCTTTCACCAGAATCTGCACCACCCTGGACTCTTGTGTTCCGCCTCCTGGTCGGCCGTCCTCCTCCAGAACTGCATCCTGTATCATCTGCCTGTTTCGCCATCTCTTCGTACTACTCACCTCCGCTCTACGGCGCGAGGACGCACCTTCCGGGAGGGGGCGTTCTGTCAGTCACGTTTAGTTTCAGTTTGATTGGACTTTCAGTTTGTTTGTATCTGTCACATGTTCCTTTGTTCTGTTTCCCGCCACTTGTCTGTCTCCCCGGTTACCATTGTTATTAGTTCATCGATGTCGGATAATGTCATCATTATCCTCATTGTGTTCACTGTTTAAGTTCCTTCAGTCTCTGTCCGATCACTGTTATGCTATGTTTACCCTGCCTTTATTCTGATGTATTTTGGATCAAATTCATCTGTCTTCCTCTTCTTGCCTGAGCACAACGTGACACCAATATTGTTAATAACAAGAAATGTCATTTGAGCACCAAATCAGCATATAAGAATTGTTTCTGAAAGATCATGTGAAATTGAAGACTGGAGTAATGATGCTGAAAATTTGCTATCACAGGAATAAAAAATATATTCAAATGTTTTTTATTTATTTAACAATATTACTGTTTTTAGTCTTTTTGATCAAATATACATGATAAACTTTGAAAAGCATTTAAAAATCATACCAACAGCAAACTTTTGAATGGTAGTGTAGAATAAAATATGAAGTGTCAGACGTGTCGCACTAGTTTGTCAAAGACGAGATGGGCTGGAATTGTATGGCTTCAAAAGACTTGGAATATAGCGCCTAAATCACACGCACTAATTTTATGGTGCTTTAATGGTACTTTCTTCTCGGGTTTGGTGCTTGACAGCCATATTCACTTTCATTGCATGGGAAAAATCTTTAGAAAAAAGAAAATCTGGTTTTGGGATGGCGATGAACGGAGACGAGTTTTAATTTAGGGTGAACTATTCCTTGAACGCTACATAATTCAATTTATAAGGGAACAAAGCGAAACTCATGTGTTAGATGTTTTCTTTGCAGACTCTTTGAGTCGCTTTAATAAGAATAACACGGCACGCATAAGATAAATGCGCTATTGTTCTGTGGTCTGCCGTCTTGCGGTTTCGCCTCCTTACAGTAAGATCGCTCTTAAGAGGACGTAAGCCCTTGTACATTACATCTGTTTGTACTTACATTTGATTTGTAAATGGTTGTGATTTTCTGTTAAGCTCAGAGGAATGTTTCCAGATGAACCGACACATTTGATTAACGCTAAGTGCTCAGAGGTGATTGACAGCTCGGGTCGGCGTTCTCGGGGGATATTAGACAGTACCCCGCTAGTGAGGGATTAACCACCGCATCTCTGAGGAACCAGGTCCATTTGGTCTAAGCAGGGATTTGGGTTTGATGGTGGTCTTCTTTTTCGATGTGTCCTCACTGTTCTCCTTTTTCCGTTTTGTTTATTTCAGATTGGTCCTAATGGGTATTACTTCGCAATTGACCCTAACGGTTACGTGCTGCTCCACCCAAACCTGCAACCAAAGGTACCGAAGCATTTTCTCCACCCAAATACCTCAAATATGACATCACAGCACATTTATGACAGAGGAAGAGGTTTTAAGGCTGTTTGTGGTGGATAATCATGACATGCTCGTTTCATGTTAAAACATTTCTTTCTTGTTTGACATTGGTGTTATTTAACATCTGTAGTTCTTGTATCTCTTTCTCTCTCTCTTAATCTTTGTGTCCCCTCCCTTTTTTGTCTGTGTATATGTGCTGCATATTTATGTTCATTCTCACCTTTTAAACCATGTGTTCATGTGCACATACATATTGAGAATGTAACCAAATTTAGATTTTTTTTCCCCAAAATACCCAAACTGAATATTACTATTCTGAATATTGTCCTTCCCAATATAGATGCTATATTAGATATGACATGGATGTTAAATGAAATATAGTGTCTACTGGTGACCTAAAGTCTATTTTTTGGAGAAATAACACCATATACACTACTTTCAATAGTTTGGGGTCAGTTTTTTTTTTTTAAGTAATTAATACTTTTATTCAGCAACAATGAATTAAATTGTTTAAAAGTGACCATAAATACTTTTACAATGTCACAAAAAAAATCTTCAAATAAATGTCTTACCGACCCCAAACTTTTGAACTATAGTGTAATCTAGAGCTGTGCAAATCTAATTATATATTAACTAGTGCTGTCAATCCAAAAAAACAAAACACAAATTAATCGCAATTTTTTTCTGTAATTAATCACGTTTTTAATATTTTTAATAATTTACTTTCCAAATTAATGTAGAAACAACTTAAAGGCGTTATATTTTAAATATTTCTTTAATGGCATCTTTTTATGAATGAAGGCCAGTATCACTGATACTAATACTGATACTGATGTCTCTATGAAATAGATTTTTTTAAACATTAATTATAGACATTCAACATTACAGTATAACTGAAAGCTATCAATTTCAACATTTATTATGATTTTAAAAAACAACTTTTAATTTAAGTAAACTTAAAACAATCTTCACATAAACCCATTATAATAAATGTCGTATCTATCTGTGACCTGTCTTAACAGGTAGGAAATATAAAGAAATTGAATAAAGTTATCAAACACTTTATAGTCTTCACTGCATAAATGATAAATTAAATATAGATTAATCCTTATTAAAGCTACAATTTTCTCTGTTACCTTTGTTCTTTGATTAACATCAATGACAGACATCACAGCAACTGGTTTATTAGGCTGCTGTCACTTTAAGACCTGCCGCTATTGCACGACGCAGCAGCATTTTCTCACAACTCATTTTCTCACAACTCTTTAAGTTAATTTAAAACGTTATTTAACTCGTTTGAGACTGCTCTTATGAGGATACTTGACAAAACCATCATTTTGGCGCAATTCTGTGAGATATTGTTTGTTCAAGCGCGAAAGTGAACTCGATACTGGCGCACATCTTTCTTTGCACATGAGTCGTGTGTGTCACACAGAAACAACATTCACACGTTTTGTGGTAGTTTAAAAGCATTTTCGTGAAAAGAGCATGATGTAGCATTAGCCAAATAACGGGAGAAACGGATGGTGTGTTAATTACGTTAAATATTTTGAACGCATAAAATAATCATGCGTTAATGCGTTAATTTTGATAGCCCTAATAATTCAAGTGTTTTTATTTTAATTATCTCCCACAGAAAAAAAAAAATCTGGTAAATTATGATATATTAAGGTAATAATTATGCCATATAAAACCGTAAATATTAGATAAAAAGTCTTAATTATAATATTAAAAATAATAGTCATGTCCTTTGGTGCAGTTGAAATTTTCTTATATCGTGATGCATTGAATTATGCATTGAAATGGGACACATCGCAGTACCCAGCCCTAATATTATGCTTTTCTTCCATTCATACGTTTTTGTAGTTAAAACCACATTACATTAGTCTATCTCATGAAACAAACAGGAAGATCAAGCATCTGCGAGTGATTCAGCTCATATCCTTATTGACAAGTGTATCTGACCTCATATGTAAAGCTGTAGATTTAGAATGTATGAACATGCATTTGCGGTGTGTAAACAGGCGCTCATATAGCTTTTCCTTTGGATCGAAGCATGCAGCCCCTCTTCTGGGTGAGCTTTGCACATAACCTTTGCAAATCGCCCAAAGTAATGCGCGTGCTTCTGGCAGCGAACCTGCATATATGTTTCTCAATTCAACTCGGCTACAATTTTTACATATCAGTCTATTTGCAGGTCCCTTTGATTCTGGTATCCCACCACACACATGGGCCAGTCTGTATTTCAACTTTTAAATAAAGAATGTAAAGGAGAAAATAGATCATGTGTGTGCGTTCAGGGTCATAGTTTATCCTCAGTCTGGATGGTAAAAGCACCGTCCATCACCTAGTCTCAGACAACCCCAGCCCACCATGACAATCTTGCAAGTTAAGGAGGTAAAATGCATTAAATATATTATGTCTGGTCGGGCGTAGATTGCAAATCGTTTAGACGTTCTCTGATTTAAGCTCAATATGCATTTATGAGTTATACATTGGCTCAACAATAAGGATGACTCGGGGCCAGTGTGAGATCTTACGTTTATCGTCAACATTTGGTTTAGTTTGATGTATTTATGTTATGTAAGTATGCTAATTGAAATAACCAAGGTAACGTTATCTTGCCTACTAATGTAATTTGTTGCGAATTTGACTTGCGATAGTAATGGAAGCATCAAACAAATCTGGAATGTTTTGCACGTGTACTATTGTGTTCTAAAAAAGTCTTTGAATTCATAGTTATTGAGTTACATATATATTTTTTAATGCATTTTACCCACTTATTACATGGCTACTTGCCACATAAGTAAATAATTAGAGACAAAATATTGACTTGAGTTGAAATATTTTATCAGGTGTGTTACGGTACATTCATACCACTTATTACACAGCATTTTCACCACATAAATAATTATTGGGATAAGAGATTATGGGTCCTATTTTGGTCTGAAGCGCAAGGCGCAGGTGCACTTAGAGCTTGTCCAAATCCACTTTTGCTAGCTTAACGACGAAAAAAACGGTTGGCGGGCCAGGCACATGGTCCAAATGGGTTGTACCTAGTCTCTTAATGAGTCATGGGTGTGTTTTAGGCATAACGTGCAATAAACCAATCAGAGTCTCATCTCCCATTCCCTTTAAAAGCCAGTTGTTCTTGCACCATGGCAGATTCGTTATTTACATGGCGAAATTTGCGAGCAGAAAGACTCCAGAGAGGAATCCTTTTTATTTTTAATTTTAAGGCATGTCTGTGTGCTGCTGCATTGTGCACCCACCTATTGGCGAATATTACTAATGCGCCCTTTAAATAACACAAAAAATACTACGTTTTCAGTTGCCTCAAAATAGCAACGCGCCAACAATGCGCCTGAACACACCTCGTTTTCAGACCAGCACACCCATGGGTGAACAGATGGGCGCGAGTGCATTTGCTATTTAAACAACGTGGCGCTGGATGTGAAAATGATAACTGTGTCGGGCTGAATCTAGCAAAAACCATTGCGACGCCATGCCACTCAAGAGAGCGACTCCGCGATACCCGGATTACGCAATTAAATATTTGTACACAAAATATTGAGTTTTAATATTTTATTAGCTCACCGAACTTCCATGAAGAAAAAACATTCCTAGCAAGCATATAACGCTGACTTCAGTTAAATGAATGAGCCTGTGTTATTAGCTTTTACCGGTTGTTATCGGGGAATAACATACCGCTGGATGGCGCGATTGACAAATCAGAATCAAGTATTCCACAGAGCCGTGAAATAATGCTAATTAAAAACTTTAAAGAATTGTTTAATTCATTTTAAATACATTACAATTATTTGTCTCTTTTTAAGAAAATTAAATCATGACTCAAATGATATACACTACCATTCAAAAGTTTGGGGTCAGTACAGTTTTATTTTTTAATTTTTTAATTGAATTGATCAAAAGTGGCATTGTTACAAAAAAATTCTAATCCATTTTAGTCTATTTTTTAAAGTAAATGCTCTTTATAACAATTGATTTGATTTTAACATTGATAATAATAAGAAATGTTATTTGAGCACCAAATCAGCATATTAGAATATTTTCCGTTGGATCATGTCACATTGAAGACTGGAGTAATTAGGCTAAAAATTACATTTTAAAAATATGATTAGAATTTAAAATAAAGTTATTTTAAATTCTAATAATATTTCACAATATCACATATAAAATTAAAAAATCTTACCCCAAACTTTAAACCAGTAGTGTATATTTTCTGATGCATATAAAAATGATATGGCACAAATATATATTTGAGAGATTGCTTCACTCTTTCAGCTGTCTATGCCTGAGGATGCCTGTTTTGTGATTTGGGGCAAGTGCTAAACATGTCAGTGTTATTGCTGAAATATTGGGTCAGAGACATACAATGTTTGCTGTTAAATATACATTAAAATAACAAAGCTCCATGTCTTATATATGGAGAGTATTAACTTCAGTCTACAAGCCAGTCAAATCAAACATACAGAACACATTTCCACCTTGGCGTCAGTAAGAACGAATGTTATGACATATTTCCATCTTGCTTCAAAGTTCCATCTTCCAGCTTTTGGATTAAAAGAAATAACATAGACTCGGAGTTTCCTTCCCCTCCCTGTTGCTTCGTATGGGGAAGCCTTTGAAAACACTTTACCGAAACAAACTCGTAACATACTTCGCAAACAATGCTCCTTTTAATGAGCTCATCTATATTGTTAAAAGCAATAAAAAAATGCAAGTGCCATTACAAACATAAACGGCAATGTTATTGCTCCCAGCGGACTCCATGTGCGGAACGGTTGGTTTTACTTTAGTTTAGCGAGCTGGCTCTGATCGCATCTGAAGGCTTGATCTCTCAAGGACAGATGTTGAGATGTGATCTGGTACGGCCGCAGATCAAGCAAGCTGATTGAGAGAGACACATAGGCATGGATTGAATCTCTGAACCGTGGATGCCGTACTTAACCCTGAGCAGCGCTGATATGCAAACACAAGCCCCTAAACCATGGGGTGCCAGATCTACTGGAAACAGTTCAAAGTGCTCCACCAGTATCCAGCGGTGCAAAACACATGACTGAATTTGTCGGCTAAAGTTAAGAGAAAGCGACCACTTCGAACGAACTTTGGAGAGTCTTTCAGGGAGACTTTGAACACTGCAGGAAGGGCTAATTTGATTTTGACAGTGCAGAAATTGAACAAACCCTCATAGTATGTCAGCCATATGTTGTCTGCTCGCCAGAGAGCCAAATAATTGTGTTCAAACAGTAGGAAGGCCTACACGATGGGAATCGATTTATAGCGAGCACTTTTATTTATTTCAAAGCTTCTCATCTATGATGGATTACCATGTTTTACAATAACAGCACAGTTAACAAGTGTGGTCTCTTTCAATGCTTAAGTCAGTTTTTGGCACCCATAAATAATTCTTTTTTTAACTCTCGTTTCCATGCACTGAAACCCTCTCCATATATCTCATTAGAACAGGATTCAGAGCCGTCGCTGCAGGCTAAGTAAAAAGATTGCTCTTACGTTCCCTGAGGTGAGACCATGCAAACTGTGGTAGATCCAGTTTGTTCTGTTATAGAAATAGAGTGAAATAGTGCTAAATAACTCTTTATAGTTGTAGAATGATATCTAGTATGCCTACCCAACTCTAATCATAGAGGTCTTGTAGTGTATATATTAGTCAAAATCATTTCTGACTAATTTGTAGTTCCAGAACCCACAATCTCCAGGTTTGTGATTGTTACATAATGCTACATATAGCCACATTGTACACAACAACTAGGATTGAATGCAATTTAATTTCAGCTATAATTTGATTGGTTCAAAAGTTTGGGGTACGATTTTTTCATGTTTCTGTGCCAAGGCTGCATTTTTTGTTCAAGTAATTAAAAAAACAGTAATATTGTGAGATATTGTTACAATTTTAAAATAATTTATTTATTTTTATTTGAATATATTTTCAGCAGCCATTACCCCAGTCTTCAGTGTGACTGAAGAAGTAAAACTTAAGGAAATGAATACATTTATTCGGCAAGAATGCATTACATTGATCAAAAGTGACAGTAAAAACATTTATAATGTTACAAAATATTTCTATTTAAAATAAATGCTGTTCTTTTGAACTTTCTATTAATCAAAGATTCCTGAAAAAAATGTTTTACACAACTGCTTTCAACATTGATAATAATAAGGAATGTTTCTTGAGCAGCAAATCTTCATATTAGAATGATTTCGGAAGGAACATGTGACACTGAAGACTGGAGTAAGGATGCTGAAAATTCCGCTTTGCATCACAGAAATAAATTACAATTTAAAATATATTTAAATAGAAAACAGTTATTGTATATTTTAATAATATTTCACAATATTACAGTTTTTTTTTTTTTTTTTTTTTTATAAAATAAATGCAGCCTTGGTGAGCATAAGAGAGTTCTTCTAAAATCAAACCTACCAACATCCATTTTATAGAACCTGACAAATGTATGCGCCAAGGACCAGCCTGCCGCATCACAGACATCTTGAAGGGAAGCCCCCGATAAAAAAGCTTTAGAAGCAGCCATACCCTTGATAGAGTGCGCCCGAACAGCCAAAGGTGAAGGCTGTCCGGCCGCCTCAGATGGCCTCGACCACCCACTTACTCATTCTCTGCTTAGATATAGGGTAACCTTTCATTGGTGACCCAAAGCACACAAACAACTGTTCAGCTTTTCTCCACAGGGCAGCTCTGTGGACATAAGCATCCAAAGCCCTCACCGGGCACAGCAGATTAAGTTTCTCTTGGTCTGAGGTCCGAAAAGGAGGAGGACAAAAGGCCTGAAGCACAATAGGACTTACAGTTCTAGTAGGAACCTTAGGAACATAACCTGGCTTAGGGTGAAGAAAAGCCTTCACCATGCCAGGCGCAAATTCCAAGCACGAGGGAACCACCGAGAGGGACTGCATGTCTCCAATTCTTTTAAGAGACGAGATAGCCTCAGAAAGGCTCCCTTCGAGCCTCAGAAAGGCCCTGTAACACAGTGGCCAGATCCCAGGCCGGAACCCTCGTACGAACTACAGGCCTAAGTCTTAGAGTACCACGAAGGAAACGAGTAACTAGTGGGTGTCTCCTCAAAGAAACACCACCCAAAGGAGTGTGGAAAGCAGCTAAGGCCGCCACGTACACCTTTATTGTGGAGGGGGATAGCCCATCTGAGAATCTATCCTGCAGGAACTCCAGCACTGTACCAACCGGGCAGTTAACTGGGTCCAAATGGTGATCTCCGCACCATGAAGTGAATAATCTCCACTTCAATGCATACAGTTTCCTTGTGGACGGAGCTCTGGAGTGAAGGATGGTTTCAACAACCTCAGTCGAAAGACCTGAACTTATGAGCTGTTTCCACAACTCCGGGCGGGGGTGAAGGATTAACCCACTCGCCTGAGAGAGAAGGTCCCTCCTGGTCGGAATCTCCAGAGGAGAGCCTCCCAGAAGAGACACTAGGTCCGAGAACCATACTTGGGCCGGCCAGTACGGGGCTACTAACAGCAGACGGGCCCTGTACCGGCGAGCTGGATGAGTCAGAGAAAACCACAGAGGACAGTGCGAATTCTCTACTGATGCAAACAAATCTACTTCTGCTTTTCCAAATCTTTCCCAGAGGAGCTCCACCACCTCAGGGTGGAGTCTCCATTCCCCGGGCCTCAGCCCCTGTCTCGACAGTATGTCTGCTTCATGATTCAGGACCCCCAGGATATAAACTGCCCTGATAGACAGCAGTTTCCCTTGGGCCCACAGGAGGATCTGGTGTGCCAACTTGTACAAGGGGCACGACCACAGACCCCCCTGATGATTTATATAAGAGACCACTGATGTGTTGTCTGACCGAACAAGCACATGGTGACCTCTGAGATCTGGCAGGAAGTGCTTTAGAGCCTGAAACACTGCCATCATTTCCAAGCGATTTATATGTCGGGTGGCTCGCGAGGACCATCTGCGCCCCGACATTGCGGTGGGGTTAGCAGTGTGGCCCCCTGAGGGCACTGAAGGAAGACGGGCTCCGTACGCAGAGGTGAACACCGCCTTCTTTCGGAGGGGACTACCCTCAAAGTCCTGACGTTGCTGGCGTTGCCCCGCCTCCCACTCTTTCTGTGGGGGAGCACGGGAAGCAATGCTCTGCTTCTGCTGGGCCCTGTGTGAGGAGCTGGTACTCGGCTTGGGCTGCTGTGCAGCCGCCCCAGGGACCTGGACAAGGAGAGGGAGAAACTGCTTAAGCGCCGCCGACTGCTTTTTAGACTACGTCACCGAAGAGGCCAGTAGGAGAAATTGGGGCGTCAAGCAGAAAACTTTTGTCCCTCTCTTTGATTTCGGTGGGGTTCAACCATAAATGCCTCTCCGTGGCCACCAGGGCTGCCATAGAGCGGCCCACACATCGGGCCGTCTCCTTGGTGGCCCGGAGAGCTAAATCAACTGACTGACGCAACTCTGTTATAACATCAGCCCCCACCTCATCACTACTGCCCAGATCCCTTAGCAGGTTGGCCTGGTACGCCTGCATGATAGCCATAGTGTGCAGACATGCCGCAGCCTGACCTGCTGCCGAGTATGCTTTACCCACCAACGCTGAAGTAGTTTTTAGTGGTTTGGTGGGTAATGTTGGAGCTTTTAGGGACGATGCAGCTGAGGGAGAGAGATGGCTCGCAAGCCAAAAATGGCAAGCACCGACGTAGAGGTTGAGCTGCACGAGAGGGCAGAAAACGCTCATCTAATTTACTCTTATGATGAGTTTCCTGCCTTTCTACTGGCCAGTCAATGTTTAATCTGGCCACCGCTCTCGTCAGCACCTCTAACAGCTCCTCACTAGCTGGGGACTGAAGTGGCGAGTCCTCAGTAGCGATACTGACAACATCTAACTCCTCAGAGCTGGATAGTTGCAGCAACGGTGCCCCACCCAGCAGGGAAGAAACCACAGGGCGGGCTTCCAAACCCCTTGATGTGGCACTGGATCTAACAGGTGAGGGTAGAGATAAGGCTGGGCCCGTCTCAAACCCTTTCTGTAATATCCATTTGCAAACCCCATGACTGAAGCCGAAGCACCCTCCTCAAAGAATGCCCGGCGGGAGTGTAGCGTTCTTAACGATAGCCACTCACAGTGCTCACAACCAGCCCCCTCGAGGGCTGCCTGAGCATGCTGCGCTCCCAAACAGGCAATACACATAGAATGTGTATCCCCACCCATAATGAAACGAGGGCAGGGATGAACACATCTAGTGAATTGCTGTTCACTTGCCATAACAAATGTTTTTCTTTTATGTTTTTCTTATTTAAACAAAGGTGGAAAACTCCTGCCTAGCTTTCTTCTAAGGACAGACAAAAACACCAATTTCACAGACAGTATTCACACAGATCGCTTACTGAAGGCACAGAAACTAGTATCTGTTTGCTTTCGCGGGTGCGTTATAGTTTCCGGGTCTGTGACGTCACCTGCCTATGACGTTCCGTCATTCCATTGGACTGATTTCACACGTGCTTCATGATGCATTCACGCAGAGGCGTTCTCACAGCGTTTCGACGCAGTGCGAGTTCCCTTGAAAGGGAATTATTAATTTATGCATTATATAATTGCACGCACACACACACATAGTGGGAACCAGCATTCAAAACACAGCATATGCTTATGATCAGTCATGCTGGTGTTCAGCAAGGATATGACTTCAGTAAGTGTGTGTAATGGTTATCAGGAGTGCTAGCATGCCATCTGATGTTTGTTTGTGTCTACAGAGTGAGAGTTCACTGAGATATTTCCTGTCTGGCGGATCAGAAAGATAATGGTTTTTATTTGTTCCAACCATTACCAGATATACTGGAGAGTTCAGCCTACTGTAGCACGTTCAGCAATTGAATCCAATACATATCTCAAGCAGTTGGTATTCATGTCATGTGCTTGTAATCTTAAAGGATTCAGTAATGATTTCTTCATACGGCAGGTCTGTGTTCTCGTTTGACCTCCATTTATAATGCGAACAACAAAAAGATGATTTACTGTCCAAGTGAAAGCACACGAGTGAAAAATGAGAAGGAGAAAAGGGAAAGGAAAAACATTTGCTGAAACGCTACATTGCCTGTCCCACAGTGGCGGTATGGGGAAATAGACTGCCTGACATGTTTCGTCAAATTCTGCTGCTTTTTTGGCTCCTAATTGGCAAAAACTCACCTTTTTCTTCTTTCAACTTTTCTGATTTTTAAAAATCTATCAGACCTCTGTTTTGTGTCATATGTTTTGTAAAACTGGCATTGCCTGTGTATTTCAGTGTGAGAGGGGATTTGGGTGGGACACACAGGAGCTGCATAAATCTTTCTTTCCTGTTTATAAAAATACTGCTGCCTGGTCAACATATTCTGCATGAAAGACGTTTGGACTGGCTAAAGATGATAACTCTTTTGACAGCTTTTTATAATCATATTTGTAATGGATTAGATAACTGTAGGATATTAAATCAAGTGCCATTTAGTTTAAACAAAAATAGACAAGCAATCTTTTCAACAAAACATTTAGAACGTTTTTCTTTTTCTTTTTGTGGTAGTAAAATGTTAGCGGATCATCATGTCCAGTTTTTAAGAAGGGCATAAATATCCATATAGTTTTAGGGGACATTATTTAAGCATTTAAGTTTTAATTGATCTTAGAAATAATTTATCTAAGCAAGAAAAGAGCAAGATTAACAAAACATTTTGTTTTATATGCTCAGTGCTTCAGATCAATAGTTGTGTGCATGAAAGGCGTTTTTCTGCCATGGGTTCTGTATCTCTCTCTTAAACACTGTAATTAGTGTGATAATAGACTAAGTCATGTGACTGAGTGGCGTGCTATAATTATCACGTTCAACATAAACAGCAACACCCACATCAGCAGTGACAGTGGCAATTTAATCGCAGAATATCTTAGCACATGGTAAAAAAATAGTTTACATTTTTTTACAGTCTACATAAGAAGTGCCACATTTCATATGTCTCCTTCATATGTCTCGCTCTTCTAGATTGAGGCATGAAGCCGACACATGTCAGTCATATCTGGACGATATGTGGGTTCCCCCGGGTAGCGGGGCAGAGGGCGACCCCGACACTTTGAAATCCTTTCTCAGTGTTGTCTGTCTCTCATTATGCTTCTGCTTTCATATTCAGTCCTTTTCCTTTGATTTCCTTTTCCTTTCTTTCTGATTTATATATCCTCTCTCTCTCTCTCTCTCTCTCTCTCTCTCTCTCTCTCTCTCTCTCTCTCTCTCTCTCTCTCTCTCTCTCTCTCTCTCTCTCTCTCTCTCTCTCTCTCTCTCTTCTTTCTTTCTTTCTTTCTATAATGTGATTGTTTTGTCTCTTGTCTCTGTTTTTGATTCTCACATATTTGTTCTTCATCTGTCTCCTAATCCTCATCTCTGCTCGTGTTCACGCTTGCTCTGCTCTCTGCATTTTACATGTAAGAGTCCGACTGCCTCATTTCACGCTAATGCTTCTTACAATATAGAATTGACGTCGGTGCCACACTGTAAACCCGAATAAGCTGGCAAAACTGTGTTAAAAGTTACAAAATTCAAAGTTTAAATAAGCAGAACTAGCTCATACATTTTAATTGCTCTTAACTTAAAAATGTCCTCATTAATACATTTAATTTAAAAAATGTTAATAGTGAAAATTTAGCTAGGTATAACTAGCTAATTTAGCAATGCTAACTGGTGACACAATGCTTTGATAACATTAGCATAGCATAGCAATTGCTGAAAGAGTTCGGAAATACAGAACATTTAACATGTAGCTGTTCTCAAACCAAGCTCATGCTCCACTCGTCACCATGATGGTAGTCTCAGCATCAGACGTCACGCTCAAGGTGGCTTAACGTCTGATGCATATGGCACACTTATCTGGAAACACTTCAGGAGTTTTGAAGTCGTCATCTGATTGGTTGAATTCTACAGGATGTCCGCGAGACTTGTGTGTTGCGCTCTTTAACGGTCCGCCTGGAAACAAATGCTGTGACGCCAAACTCCCTCGTGGAAGAAGAACGCCGTCATGTTTACAACTGTGACAATGAGCGCTTACTAGGATCTAAACGCTGGATTTTCAAAAGTATGTGGAAATCGCGGCTCCATTGTTGCAGTAAACTTGCACAACATTCTTGAATAATTAATTCATAGATGCACGCCGGTCTGTTATTGTAGGGACATCGACCTTACATTTTCATGCCCCTAAACATGACGCGGAACAAAACAAGCTATGATTGGTTGAGTTACATGTCAGTCAAACGGCCTCTGGGCGGACCTTAGCCAATGAAAGCTGCGATGGAGTCCAGACCTTCTGCCGTTAGTCTGATGGTCTGGCTACACGAGACTAC
Organism: Rhinogobio ventralis; assembly: GCA_039654625.1. Lineage (NCBI taxonomy): Eukaryota > Metazoa > Chordata > Actinopteri > Cypriniformes > Gobionidae > Rhinogobio > Rhinogobio ventralis. Next base: position 16,632,206 of record CM077206.1, on the reverse strand, counting down.
CATGATGGGAACCCCCAAAAAACACATAACAGAAACTCTTCTAAATTAGAATAGCAAAGCATTAAACACTACTAAATCTCCCACTTAACATTAATAGTACACAAAAAACATTATATAACACTTCATTTTAGCATTTACTCTCCCTTTCAAATGCCATGGCAAAGCATGCTGGGAAATAGCCCTGTTTCAGGTAAATTTAAGTTTGTCTAAATTAAAAGAAACAAATTCATAGAACTCAAAACAATGAAACAATTCAGATTACTTAAAATGTGTCAGTTTCATGAACTCAAAAGAAAGTTCTAAATACTCATAAAAGTTAATATGATTGAACTAATTTGTTTAATTTGAGTTTGCCCTACTCAAACCAATTAATTATTTTGAGCATTAGGGTTTACAATGTTGTTGATGTGTATAAGAGCAATGTGACGTGCAATCCAGATGAACGAAATTTGTTTCCAAGAGCAAACATTATTTCCTGGACTTTACAGAAACTGAATATATTACCTCGTAAACTGGAGCGAGCCTCAGTTTTGTTAAGCAACTCAGATTTTAATATACATGGTTCTTGCTCAAAAACATGAATCATAATTTAACAACCAAAATGTAATTAAATAGGTATGTTAACAAACATGCTTTTAAATTGTCTGCACTTAATCTGGTTAAGTCTGAAAAAAGAGAGAAAAAAGGTTTTCAGTTATTTCATGTTTTCATGCAAGTATTTTTTTCAGAGGTAAAGAAATATTCACTTAGTAGTGTTCAAAAACACAATCTTCTACTCACAGTCGCTACATTTCTATATCTTTAGAAAATGTGAATGTTTATGAAAGGGAGACACAAAGGAGATTAAACGTAAATAAAATACAGATTTTTTTTTCCATGAGAGTATTGAGTTTAATTTATTTTCTTCCTTCTCTGTGTAGAAGAACATATTAATCAGATGTATGCCTCAATAGATGAACTTTTTAAACACTGTATATTTCTATAGCTCAACAGAAACTTTCACTGTGATGTATTGTAGACCTGGAGCACATTAACACTCAACCCAAAGCTGAAAGTAAACTATAGAGAGAGAGAAATGTTAACAACATTCGGTTCTCCTCTTTAGAACCCCAAATTCCAGGAACCTGTTACACTGGATTTTCTGGATGCGGAGCTGGAAAATGACATTAAAGTCCAGGTATGGCACAACACACACATACAAACACACAATGGCATGTTCTCAGCATTATTATTTCATTTCTATTGATGAAACAGCTGAGAGGTTTTAATTTAATGTGCAAACTCTTGCATTATGGCATTTTAGTACTTACAAATGTGCTGCTTTGTAAGTCGCTAATAGAATAGAATAGAATAGAATGTTTCTTGAACAACTGTTTAAACCATTTCAGTTACAAAACATTTTCTGAAACCCCCTTTCGCTCATGGGATGCATAGTTAGCATAGATAGTAGGGATTTATGTGAGTAGCTGACATTAAGCCTGACCACACAAGACCATTTTTGCACAAAATGAAATGTATTTCTAGAAGAAATTTTACATTAGGATTCAGTGAGCTCAAGGAAATATGGTACTGTAATTCCTTTACAAAAAAGTACCAACGTTTTTTACTTTATCATAGTTTTTGGACACTATTATGCTAGTAAATTGGCAATGGTAAACACCTCTGTGATTCATATACCATGGTATTCTCAAAGTATCTTTAAATGTACCATGTAAATACCGGGGTATATGAATAAGGTGTTTCCATATTAACACTGATCTCTCTTACTCGCTCAGATACGGACTTTGATGATTGACAGAGACCCTGGGGAGAAAACGATCGAAACGCTTGTGAAATCTCAAGATGAGGTGTGTAGATCTTCTATAATGCTTCTTCTGTACCATATTTTGTCCATATTTGGTTCATTTATACCATTTATTCCAATATCAGAGATACATTGATCGAGGAATCAGGACATACACCTGGGCACCAGTTAACGGGACAGACTACAGGTTTGAGTTATGGCAATACCTATGCAAAGTGTTTCATAACTCCCATAAGTATTTGTATGTATAAAACACGTCTTTTTCTTCTCTGTCTGTGGGTGTTCTGCAGCCTGGCCTTGGTCTTGCCTGAATACTGTCTGCATTACATCGAGGCAAACCTGGGGAACACTATAAAACAAGCCATGTGTGAGTACCGCCTGCTCGCCCTGAACACAGAAACCAGCTCCCCACGATAAGCAAACACACTATCATTTGCTAAAAAGATCAGATAGAGCCTTAGGCATGCAAAGCTATTGTTTTATGAAATAGCTGAGACTGCTTGCAAATATTTTTCATCGGCTTGCAAGAGAGGTCTGCCTGTTTGTTTGTGTGTGTGTGAGTGTGACCTCGATTGTCAGGGCTGCGCTCTGTATTAAACTGAGGTCCAGCTGGTCTCCACCCATCCTGAGCAGTGTAGCCAGGCGTTTGATCTGACTCTCCCCTGCACACAGGGGCCCCGGCTGGGAAGAGAGACTGCTAATGCTCCCTCCCCTCTGGACATGTGCTGCTGAAGTCCAGATCTGCACACATACACAGACGCTCAGCTCATTTGGAGGAATATTCTGGGTTAAGCTCTATCGATAGCATGTGGCTCGCTGTCAATTTAGCAAAGAAAATGACTTCAGCTTGTACCTCGTTTCCCCCTAGACTTCTATTTCTGTATAGTTTTTTGTTCATTTTTTAAACCTTATTTTCAGTGGTAATTGTCAGAAGCTGTCGATAAAGCTTAACTTGTACTTAAGCCAGAACATTCCTTAAAGGAATCGTTCACCCAGAAATGAAAATTGCTTTATTTGATTATTTACTGACTCTTGTGTGGTTCCAAACCTGTATACTGTTATTTTTTTGGAAAACATAAAAGGAGAAGCTTTATGTTGCCTCTTTTTATACAACAAAAGTTCATAGTTCAAAAAAAAAAAAAAAGATTATTATGCTATTATGTGGTCTGGCTCCTGTCTGTCTTTTGAAACCTTATGAACAGACCAGAGTCATTATAATCATACTAATCAGTGAAGTGAATTCGAGAACCAGATCAGTCTGATTCTTAAACTGGTTCATGGAAAGAACCGGATCAAAAGAACAATTTGTTTCCGATTCAGATTAAAATGTCAGGATGTTGAGTATTTTTTTTTCCTCTTTGGGTGAACTATTTATTTAAAACAACAAAGATATACAATCCTGCACACACACATTTATTCTGCGTAAAAGGACATGTGCAAAACTAAGTTTCTTTGATCTCTCCTTTCTGTCTTTCAATCTTTAAATGACAGCACAATGGGGCAAGTACTATTTGTCTGTCTGTCTTTTATGGTTCTTTCACTGTATGTTCCCTTGATTTTACCTGGTGTTATTGACATTTATTTAAGTTTATATTTATTTACGCATGGTTTTAAGTTAGGTTTTCTATGCTTAACTCATTTGTTTGTTTGAGTAGCCTATTTTGTTATGCATGGTCTGTGCAGAATCAGTTTATTAATTGCTGACCGTGTTTGGTGTTTGTCTAAACATGCATGCACAGTTAGATATGTAAAAAAAAAAGTCAAAATAAAAGATACCTATTTGTATTACCCATGCAAATATAAACCAGCACTAATTGCTAGGGTATTCTTGTTGACTTTTTTGCTGATGCTGGGTACACACAAAAAGATTTTTAAACTTTTATAAGATTTTCAAAATGTGAGAGACCACAAACATGACGATAAGGCATTATAGATTTAACCGTTTTGTTCCTCTAGTATGTGGAGTGCCGCGATGTGACCAGGAACGCACACAGATTCCATTCACAAACAACCAGAGTCCCGTCTGTGAACACGGGAAATCTCGCAAAATCTCTCAAAACATCTCAAACGTGACTTTAAAGTAAACAAACATGGCGGACGACCGGCAAAGAAGAAATTCCTCAATAGTGTATGGAATGCTTTTTACAGAAAATTTGCGGGGGGGGGGAAAGGAAAATGTTTAGATGAAGTCATGGAGACAGTGTGAAAATTAACTTTACATGTTACAGCGCAAGCTGGAGGCGAGTCTTCCGTCAGCTCGCTTTCTGATTGGGTATTGTTTCGTTTCACGTGATAATCTCCAGAGCGTGTGCGCTTGTGTCCTCGGGGTTCCCCCCACGCGTCAGGATTTCTGATTGTAAATATTCAACATGTTGAATATTCACGATTCAAGATCGGGGTGCCTCCGACGTTCTTCCGATCAGATTCAATCGCTCTTAACACACCTCACACCACAGGAAAATCTGATAAGATAATCTGTAGAACCATTAAGATAATAGGGACTTTACCTAGGATTGACGGAAGGGGAGAAATCAGCCCAAAATCGCCCCGATTATCTTTTCGTGTGTACCCATCATAAGTTGTTCTGAGCAGTGTTGTTTTTACTATTTTAGTATCTATTCATATTTTTAATTAGTTTTTTTTATTTAATTTTTTTATATATTTTAAGTTTTCATTTAAATTTTTTTGTATTTTTTGTTATGTACTTTTGCCATTTTTATAAAATCTTTAGTTTTTCTATTTGGCTTTAATGTTTTATTTTAGTTTTAGTAATTTTAGTATTTCTTATTATTTCTTAATTTATTTTAGTTAGTTGTCAAATATTTTTAATAATATTTTATTTTATTTCAGCTTTATTTTAATTACCAAAATTGATTTTTAATAGTTTTAGTTTTACTTAATTCTTTCACCGCCATTGATGGAATTTTTTTATTATTTACAGTATGACAACTCTTACTTGCCATTGAAGGAAATTTTCCAGTCTTGTGCCGAATTCTGACCCTCGCCAAATTATTACCCCCCTAATATTGGTAGGTTTAGGATTAGTTGTGGGGGAGGGGTTAGGATTAGCCAATCAGGTAGTCACTTCAGCAAGGGGGGTAATAATTTGGCAGGGGGTCGAAATTCGGCACAACACCGGCAATCCATGTTTTCACTGTTGTATTGTAGGGGGGCGCTATTATGCATCTTCTGAAAGAGTACTTAATCTCTGGATCAAAACACAGGAGAAGAAGCAGCAGAAACAAGCGATAGAAGCATTGCTTATGCACATGTAAAACAACTTACTAGCAAGTTGTATAATAATAACTAGCAATTTACAGTATTCTCTCGAATACAGTCTATATGAACATGCAACAGTGCTCAAGCTCGTATTCGCTTATCAGTAACCATAGCGACAGTGACCAAAGTAATATCAAAGATTCCACGTCCATTAAACTGAAAAATCGTATCACTTTTGACACGACAAGAGTCCAAGCCACAAGTTCATCCGTCAAATCTTGATTTACAGACAGCAGCTTTTATATCTGAGTGGAGAGCAGAGTAGTTAAGTCTTGCAAGTCTTGGGGGCAGCTCTGCTGGAGAACAGTGACTAGATCTAAAGCCTTCAGATGACACACAGCTCATTTCTCTGTCACTGTAAGTGAAACCACACATAAAAACCTATAACACACAGTAGACGTTTGTGCATCACAGAGCGGCTCTCTCGCACTGTGCGGGATTTCCAAGAATCCTGAAAATTTACAAGTGTGAGTTTGGTTATATAATGTGATCGTCACTCCCGTGAATAACCAAACTGTGTGTGAACGTAACCGTATTCGGCTGTTGTGTGAACGTGGTAATGACAACACTGGTTCTGAGTGGTTCTTCTTAGCATGTTGCAGTTTTCATGTTATTGCTATACATTACAAGGGTGTTCTCAGTAGCTATTAGGCGAGTGCTAAATTGTTGCCAAGGTGTACTTATGTGGTTACTGACCCAAGTAAAAAGATCCCACTGATACATCTCTATGATATTCTGGTCCCTAGATATGGTCCAGGTCCCTCCTTCAATATATATCTATGAGAAAATCACAAGCCCAATTTCTTTGAAAAGTAATAGCACACCTCTCCTCATCAAGCCGCAAGATTCGATGTATCATTCAGGTCTGCGGTGCAAAGGATTGCGAAAAAATTAGGAGTTTTATTCTTGCAACACTGCATAGGGGCCATGCAGAAGGATCATACCAGAATGCAGAGCGCTGAGCCAGAAGCTTTTTTCTCCTTCTCACTGTTCATCAGTGTCATTTTTTTAGCATAACAGTGCTTTGTAAGATCACATAGCTTTAACTTTAGTCATTACAAGCAAGAAAGCCAACAGAGGAAATTTTAGCTTGTGAAATAACGAGTTAAGCAGGTTTTGAAGACTGGAAAGGGGCCACAGAAGGTCATATTGTGGCTTGTAAGCAGTAGCGTTCAGCTACTTGAAGCACCAGCGGTCACAGGAATTTGATGTTTTGTACGCAATTATAATTGTCCATCTAATTTATTATGTGTGAGCGTGTGTGTTAATGTGCTAAAACTGATGTTTCTGTATCCTGGAGTGTGCTACTGCAGATACTGTATGTGGTATCTCTTTCTCTCTCTTCCTCCTCTTATTCCCTTTCTCTCCATTTCTTGTCATAAAGGATCCTGGCACAGGTTTATGGGCTCGTAAAGAGGCAGGTCCATATGGTTATTGAGAAAGGGGAAAGAGGCAGCGGTGCAGAGGTCAGGTCTTTGTGGTGGTCTTCAGAGTGCTCCTGGATACCTTAGAAGCCCAACTCCGTGCTCTGGGAGATCCACAGGGCTTGTATGACCAAAGCCGAAAGCCGAATGTAAACTTCAGACAGGCAGAACGAGAGAAGTGTGGCTTTTGGGAGCCGTGTAGAGCAAATAATGAGAAGAACAGGTGAATGCAGAGTTCTCTCGAGGGACGTGTCCTTACGGCTGGTCGTAACCAAAACCTGTGATGATGGACTCGGCTGCTTGGACCTTGACTAGACTGGATCTTACAAGTTCTGGATGTTTGGGCTTGATTAGCCTCACATGTGTTTGTCACCAAGTACCCAGAAAGTGTTTGATGGAGATCAGAGATGCGTTAGAGAAGAATCGGAAATGGTGCTAATTATATTGATGGAAAATTCAGAGCAGATGTGATGCCTTTAACTCATTGACACATTGACAGAAGCTTCAAACACCCATTTGCACACAAACAAGGGTCTAACACCACCCTGTTTTGACATATGTAGACTCACAGACCCTATTACGTCGGCCTCACTGTCATCAGCGGATAAAAGTCAGGTTTTTTTTTTTTTTTCTGATCAGAAGCTCTGCTAATGGCAATAACGAGAGTGGAGCTAATGATGGCCTGTGTATAGATGCAGACGAAAAGGCCTCCCTTACTCTTGATTCTATTTGCGATTCCCCATGCTACTAGTCAGATCCACTGTACAATGACCAGTTTTATTTTAGTTTTATTTATATACTATTGTAGTATTTATTAATATTTTTTTTATTTTTTTTTATTTTCGGTTTTAAGTTTTAATTAAAGTTTTTGTAATTTTGGTATGTGCTTTTATAATTTGCATTTGTTTTTGTTTTTTTGTAAAATATTTCTATTTGGTTTAAATTTGTTGTCTTATTACAACTTAAACTTCTAATTTTATTTAATTTTATTTAGTTTTTCATTTAATATTCATATTTGATTTAATTTCAGCTTTATTTCAATTAAATTGTTTAATTTTTTGTTTAGTTAACAATAATGCTGATTATGACTCATCATTGAAATCCAGTAACTGTCCAATCAGTTCCAGAGATTATGTGCTGCCATTTCCAAGTTTAGGGTTTCTAGATTTAATGAAACCATGTTTCCCATTTAAAACACATTTTACAATAGATAGCATTTTTAAGGATTGGTGCTTGTCAATGCAAATCTTGCAACCATTGTCGCTTATCCACCGTCGAGCTGAGTGGTTCTAAGAATGGAAGGAACGGTTCCAGTTATATTTCCACTTGAGCTTTGTTTGGAGCGATTACAAACTGAATTCTCAGCATTTGGCTAATCGTGCTGGTAGAATTCGTGTAGTGATGACGCCAAGGGTGTTGCCAAGTCTTCGGTTTTCCCACAGAATTGGGCTACTTTTACACTGTTGCAGCGGCTTGTTTTTCTAGTTTGCGGGTTAAAACGGCACTCCCCCCACCCCTAACCCCAGATTTTTACCAGGGGGACCCAAGGATTCAATTAGGCTAGTTTTGATTAGCAATTGTGCGGGTTTTATTGTGCAGACCTGGCAACTCTGCATCGCCACTCAGGATTAGTCACTTGTCCGGTTTGGCCCAACGATGGTGTGATGCAAGGGTGTGCTGGGTGGTTGTCAGGGCGTTACTATGCAGTTTCTAAATTCTAAGTGGTTTTAAAATATCTATGCAGTTGTTTCTAGGTGATTGTTAGGGTATTAATGGGTGGTTTCTTGAGTCAGGGTTGTTGCTTAAGGCTGGCCCACACTAAAAGATTTTTAAAATGTGAGAGACCACAAACATGGCGATAAAAAAAAAAAGATCTTAGATTTAACAGTTTAGATTTGTTCCTAGTGTGTGGAGTGCCGTGATGTGAACAAGACAGCACACCACACACTAACAAATTTCATTCACAAACAACCAGAGTCTCGCCTCTGAACACAGGAAATTTAGCAAAATCTCTTGTGGTCAAACATGACTTTAGAGCAAACTAAACATGGTGAACGACAAGCAAGAAGAAATGGCGATAATAGTGTGTGGACTGCTTTTTACAGAAAAAAAGGTTTGGGTGAAGTCATGTTATGCTTCCATCAGCTCGCTTTCTGATTGGTTATCACTTCTTTTCACATGACAATCTACAGAGTGTGTGCGCGTTTATCCTCAGGGTTCCCCCCACACAACAGGATTACAGATCGTAACTATTCAACATGTTGGCTATTTACGATTTAAGATCGGTGCGGCCCTAATGTTCTTCCGAGCAGATTCAATCACTCTTAACACACCTCACACCACAGGAAAATCTGATAAGATAATCTGTAGAACCATCAAGATAATCAGACTTTACTCAGGATTGTCGGAAGGGGAGAATTAGGCCCAAAAACAGCCTGTAGTAGCAGTCAAAAGAGCCCACCGTCAACGGTCTATGATATTCTGGTCTCTAGGAAAATAAAATAAAACAGGGCTCTTCAAATCTGGCCCTGGAGGTCCACTGTCCCGTAGAGTTTAGCTCAAACCCATATCAAACTCACCTGCCTATAATAACTTTCTAACTTTTCGGGTGTGTTTCATTAGGGTTGGATTTAAACTCTGCAGGACGGTGGACCTCCCGGGCCAGATTTGATAAACCCTGAAAAAAAGAAAGAAAAAAGTATAGTCCTGGCTTTAAAATCCTATTCAATGAGCCACATTCAAAGCTGTTTTAAATTAGCCAGAATATGCACACATTAACTGTAGTAAATTCAGTAATGCATGGCATCTCATGGCTTTAGTGAAAGTATGTATATTGGATCTAGCGCAACTGTTTTAATTATACTTGTTTCTTTTGGCTCTAGTAATTCATATTCATATTACAGTAGAATTTACAACTTTCTGAAGTAATTGCCTCAAACATCAGCCAATAACACAATGTTGTTGTACACACAACAAGCCATCAATTCTCAACAATATATTAAGACATAATTAGATGCATCTGAATAATTTGTGCAACTGTCTTGTCTAGCATTTGTTTATAGGATTTTATTACATTCAAAGTCAATTTTCATTGTTCTAACATAAAAAAAAATATGGTTAATCCTTTGAATGGCTTGGTGAAAGTGCAGTCCGGAAGTTTCTAGACATAGCAACTGGTCTGGTTCTGTTTTGGTTTGTGTGATGATCTACTAGCTTACATCAATGACTGATTGTGTGTGCACCATTGATGTACAAAGAGAGTTTGATGTGACTTAACCAAACACTGGCTGACCTTTTTTTTTTTTGCTAATCGTGAATACTGCATGCCAATTTGTTCAACCATCATGTCATTTGATGTTTTCATCAAGCATCAGAATTATTTTACCATGCCTGCCAAACTTTCCGCTCACTCCTCTCGTAACTCTCTGTGTTGAATGGAACGGACCGTCTGCATCCGTTTCTTCACGTCTGTAATCTCAAACTCACGCCTTTGTTGTGTGTCCAGGCTTTGGCTTATTCGGAAACCGCCATCGTCTCCATGTGCATGTTTTATGTGAAATGCTGTTTTCAAAGTATCCGGTTTACAATGTTGGACATCTTTTGGGACTATGACTATAACTTTGTCTTTCTCTTTGTCTTCTGATTGGTTGGATTTTCACCACAGGGAACAAGGGCAAGTACTGCACCCTCCTCTTCTAAGATCTTCACATTTTATTACATTCGTCAGTTGTTGTATCATTTTATTTTCAATGTCATTTGCATGCATCTTTCTGTTTTTTTTTTTTTTTCTAGAGCAGTCATGTCACATCTGTATGCGTGCAATTAAAATGATTTGTCACTTCTCATGAGTGCTTGTGATTTCATATAACATACACAGCTTTTTTAATCTATAAACATTTTGCATGTTGTTAATTTTTTTGTTTATCATTTCTCTTTTACAGTTTCTCCTGTAACATGTGTTCTGTCAAATCAATCGATATGGGTTTTTGCAATGGCCAATGCTAATACAGATAACTAGAGATTGGCATGGTGGATATAATGCTAAAGAAAATATTTGATATCCCCCTCAACATTTTTTAACCAATCCAGCTGGAAGACCAGCTTGGTCATGCTGCAAGACCATCTAAACCAGTTTAGGCTGGTTTCATAATGTGTATTACAATGAAATTAAGTTTTTGTTATGCCATATTAATTCTAATTTCACTTTTCTAGTCTATGCCAGTCTAATCTCAGAATGGCCACATATTGGCCGATATATTCTCATTTTATAGTTTTGAATATTTTTAATATGATCTGTCTTAAACACGTCTTTCTCTCTTTCTTTCTCTGTGTAGTCTCTGAGACCATGCAGCAGGAGAAATTTGAGGAATATGGGTACACCTTTATTGCACCCAGGTAACACACACACATACATATATACACCAAGCAAAAACAGCAGACCTCCCACAGGGTTTAGTCATGACAGGTTTATATGAGCTGTATCTAGACTCCATTGGTCTTTGAAGGCCTGTAAATTCACACCTTCAGACCCACACATCACTCCCCTTAACAATGGATCCCACAGACACGGCTGCAGCAAAAATGTTTGGTCTCAATTTCATACTACCTAAATGCACAGGCCTCATTTTGGTCATCAAACTAGTGCTATTTCTGTCAATAATTATTCAACTTTTTTCAGGGAATACTGCAAGGACCTCAAAGTCTCATCCAACAACACCCAGTTCTTGATGGACTTCAATGAGTACATTGACAGAAAAACACCAAATGATCCTATGTGTGAGTGCAAACTTGAACACGTTTATACATCTGAGAGGGTGAGCTGTGAGTATGTACTGTATTGGACACATAGTACATACACATAGTATGCAGATACTGTATTATGTGTACACAGAGCACACTACAATATAATACTGTGTCCCACAATGCAATATGCTTGACTTGACATTTTTCATTCATCCCCCCCATCCCTCCATCCCTCCATCCATCCATCCATCCATCCATCCCTCCCTCCCTCCCTCCCTCCCTCCCTCCCTCCCTGGTTTCATACCGATTACATAAACAGTGAATATTTGTTTTCGATATGGATTACTTAATTTAAAAGTAGATACTTCGAGCTTCCTAAAAACAAATCTTTCATATCTGTGTGGCAAGTATTCGCTGAGTTTCAGTTAATTTTTCTGACGCATTTCAGAAAGAAGTTCACAGAGACTGAGACAGCAGAAAGCACACCCTGTTTGCTTTCTTTATTTTACAAAAGTTTTGTCGCTATTGTGAGTTTACACAAATTAAAAGTACAGTTTTGAATGATGTATTACTCGTTTCTGTATAACAAAAATTGACGAAGTATTTTAAGTTGATTTAGCTGCTATGTGTAATAAATCCACCAAAACGCACCGGCGTGTTCGTCGACCCCAGAGGGTTAAAAGGCAAAATGACAGTTTTACAAAATTTTGGATTAAAACCAGTTTTACTGCTGTTTAATTTTTAAATAGTACTCTTTATATAATTTTCACATACTTCAAAAAGCAGTAATTAGTATACAGTGTGTAGTGCAGTATGACATGAATGTTCTATTCAAATGAGCATAGAAACACCCTCAGTGAACATTCATTGGTTCATAGTTAAATGTGTAAGTGTTTTCTGAGTCATTTTTGCAACTTTAATCAAACCAACTGGATATTTTATCTAATGTGAAGACATCTAAGTTTCAAATACTTTTTGGGACCGCTGTATCACACTACCTTTTGCACATATAAACCACTGCTGTCATTATTGATGTAATGATATCAGAGGTGAGAGGACTCAGATTACTCTCTTGTAGTTGCTGAGTCAGGTTGATTCCCGCTCAAGTGATGTCAGCGTGTGTGGCGGGCGGTCCTGCTGTCTGTGAAGGTGACCCCTGTCAGCACTTTGTTTAATCAGCCTGTAATTGATTAGTCTGCTCCGTAATGACTCCACCGCTGTCATCCTAATGCTCATACCCGTGATGACTCACTGTGTTTTCTGTAAAGAGATGCTATCGCTGCAGCACTCATACGCGAACGCACCCAAAGATGTTTGCTAGCTTTTTGATTACTCAGATAGGCATTACTTTTTTCCTGAAAAGTATCCAGCAACTGTTGCTTTTAAATGTGTAGGTCCATATCATATAATTGTTTTAAATAATTTCCCCCTGAAGTCCACTTGATGATTTAAAATGTTTTACCTCATAAAACTATGGAAATGTAGCTTTATATGACCATTTCCATCTTCTCCCCCTCTCTCATTTGTAAATGTAGGTGTGATGAATACACTGGTGTGATGAATATACACTGATCAGGCATAACATTATGACCACTGACAGGTGAAGTGAATAACACTGATTATTTCATCGTCACGGCACCTGTTAGTGGGTGGGATATATAAGACAGCAAGTGACAGCATTTTGTCCTCAAAGTTGATGTGTTAGAAGCAGGAAAAATGTGCAAGCGCAAGGATTTGAACGAGGTTGACAAGGGCCAAATTGTGACTGGTTCAGAGCATCTCCAAAACTGCAGCTCTTGTGAGGTGTTCCCGGTCTGCAGTGGTCAGTATCTATCAAAAGTGGTCCAAGGAAGGAACAGTGATGTACCGGCGACAGGGTCATGGGCGGCCAAGGCTCATTGATGCACGTGGGGAGCGAAGGCTGGCCCACGTGGTCCGATCAATCAGACGATTTACTGTAGCTCAAATGGCTCAGTTAATGTTAATGCTGGTTCTGATAGAAAGGTGTCAGAATACGCAGTGCATCGCAGTTTGTTGCGCATGATGCTGACCCCTGTCAACTGCCGAAAGCGCCAACAGTGGGCACGTGAGCATCAGAAATGGACCACAGGTGGCCTGGTCTGATAAATCACGTTTTCTTTTAAATCACGTGGATGGCCGTGTGTGTGTGCATCGCTTACCTGGGGAACACATGGAACCAGGATGCACTATGGGAAGAAGGCAAGCCGGCAGAGGCAGTGTGATGCTTTGGGCAATGTTCTGCAGGGAAACTTGGGTCCTGCCATCCATGTGAATGTTACTTCGACACGTACCACCTACCTAAGCATTGTTGCAGACCATGTACACCCTTTCATGGAAACGGTATTCCCTGGTGGCTGTGGCCTCTTTCAGCAGGATAATGCATTTGAGGAGCGCATAATGCATTTGGAGGTGTTTACTTGGCCTCCAAATTCCCCAGATCTCAATCCAATCGAGCACCTGTGGGATGTGCTGAACAAACAAGTCCGATCTATGGAGGCCCCACCTCGCAACTTACAGGACTTAAATCTGCTGCTAACATCTTAGGGCCAGATACCACAGCACACCGACAGGTTAGGGCTGTTTTGGCAGCAAAAGGGGGACCAACAAAATATTAGGTCATAATGTTATGCCTGATTGGTATATTCTACTGCTGTTTCATTTTACATGCCACGGTTTCCACCCTCTCTCTAAACTTTTTTTTTTAAAGGAAATTAAATAGGTAGCTATATATTAATGTTCTTGGTTGTGATATACAGATATTGTCACAAACTGCTCAGACGCGGTTGTGGATCTAAATGCAGCTTTATTAGGGCAATCCAGAATCATAATCCATAAAACAAGCAAGAGGTTCAAACACGAGGCAGATAATCCAAAAAAACACAGGGAAATCAGGTAGAACGTCAAAACACAGGTAACCAGCAGGAGAGCACGCAAAAATGCAATGCGACACTTACAAGACTTTGCATAGAATGAGTGAATACACAGGGCTTAAATAGGCAGGCATTAACAAGATAATGAGACACAGGTGGAAGTAATCAAACATAAGTCCAGGCAATGGGTTATGGGAAATGCAGTTTATGATGGGAAAGCAAAGGAGACGGGAAGAGTGCCCTCTGGTGGAGATCACTCCAGCTGGCAGATGTAACAGATATATATCCACTAGACTGACAAACAATTTCTGTTTTTCAATTTTCTAGTGAATTTTGAATAAATATAGCTTCTGAAAAGCTCAAACCAGTCAACTGGTAGACCATATTCTGGGTCAGTGGAGTTTGAACAAGGAAAATCCTGTTTTCCATGACATAATCCAAAACTATCAACTATAAAGACTTTCATTTCTCTCTGTCTGTATTGGTCAGGTCACGTCACTCTTGTAAATCGGTTGCTGCTGGATGCCGGTCTCACGGCGGACCTCGTCAATGTCTGGAAGGAGCAGAGTGTGTAAGTTTAGGACAAAACACACACATGGAACAACATAAAACACTCATCCATGTCTGTGTGAAATGTCTCGAGTTTTCAAGTACAAAGATCTTCAGAGAAGACAGAGAGACGCCTTCATATAACTACTGAACACAAAGCTAATTTTAAAGTCCTGTCATGAATAAGAATGCTGTCTTATTGTCAAAAGCAAACTCGAGAGTCTAGCAATTATTACCAGGATTAAAGACCCCGACCATCTGGGAGTCCAAAAACACAACACACATTGCATATGACACATGTCAAAATAGTGTTTTTAATTAAACAAAGGGTGTTTCAATTACGTTTTTACACTAAAGAATGGCCTAAATATTACATTGTTTTCTTTTTGTTTGAATTGGAGGCTGAATGTGTTGTTTGATACTTGGAATGTCCTTGAAGTAATTTAATTTAATACTATGAATACCTAGTCTGTTTGTGGTCTTTCAGAAATGTCTTTTTATTTTATTAGGGATGGAGTTTTGGCCCGGTTTGTGGCTACAGATGGAGGCATTACACGTGTTTATCCTAAAAGGTAAGTTCCATTCACAGTTGTGTGAAATATGTGCACCTCTCCATCCCCATGTGTGCATGTGTGTGTGAGAGATGCTAAATTCTTTACGATTTTTCCTCTGTCGGCAATCCCCGCGGGGGTCTGCGGTTGAGACTGAAAGAAAGAGTGAAAAGGCATGTTTCAGAGGATGTTTCTGGTACAGAGTGTCTCTTTTGAGATTTCTTATGGGAGCCATGTGCAGCTCTCACTCTCTCCCCTGTCTTTATTAGCTTAAATCTATAACATTGAGTGCTTGAGTTCATAAACTTAGTCTGCTGGTGTAAAACAGCAGGACAGTGTTAAAAAGCTACAGCAGTGCACTTATTCACTGTTCATATTTACTCACCTTAAAACACAAAAGGCTTGTTTTCTGTGCCTTTTTTTGGAGCTTCACAGCACCAATTACTGTCCACTTGTGTTTTATGGCAAACACCAGCATGGCATACTGCTAATCATATTCTTTTGTGTTTCATTAGGGGAAATTTTATTTTATTTTATTTTATTTTATTTTATTTTATTTTATTTTATTTTATTTTATTTTATTTTATTTTATTTTATTTTATTTTATTTTTTATTTATTTTACAAAAAAGTAATTGCGTAAGTCCTCGATATGCTGTATTATTAATACTTATAGAAGAGATTCATGTCCACACATTGCTTTCTTTATAGCAGAGATTAATGTCCAATTTGTGTCTTCCTCCCATCTTTGTCATATTCTTAGTGCTGGGGAAGAATGGGGTGAAAACTCTGAGACCTATGACTCAAGTTTTTACAAAAGGAGTCTGGACAATGACATATACATCTTCACTGCCCCATACATCAACAGTAAGAAACACACTCACACTTACAGTACACATCCCCTCTGTTCGGCACTCTGCTGCTTTACTAAGACAGCTGTTGATCTACTCGAAATGCACACCTACAGATCTCTTGCCAAGGTCGAGTAAGCTTATATTACTGGGGGATTACCATTCAATGAGACTACCTCACATTCACGCACGTGTGGTCTGCAGGACTAATACACACACGGTCAAGAAGCACCCATGCGCCAAGATGCAACCCCAGGGGAAAGCCTGGTCCTTGTGTTTATGGGAGGTTTTACCATCTAAGCTAATGGTGAAAGCAGATTGAAACATTTGCAGATCTCTCTCAAACATTTGGATATCAGATGTAACATATCTACCTTGGCAGGTGTTACCAGATGAATTGAATCAGCATTTGGATACTAAAACCATGCTTGTTCGGATTAGTTAAATGAAGCACAGAGGGTCAATTTGACCTTTTTAGTAAATTCATTTTATTGTTCTGCATTTGTGTCATCTTTTCCCTCAAAACAGAGAGCAGAGAGTCTGGTTATGAGTCTGGTATCCTTGTCAGTAAAGCAGTGGACTTGGACATTAATGGAGCAAAACTCAAACCTGCTGGTGAGCTCTTAAAATTCAGTTACACTACCGTTCAAAGGTTTGGGGACAGTATGATTTTTTAAATTTTTTTTGAAAAAAATTAATACTTAAAGGGATAGTTCACCCAAAAATGAAAATTCTGTCATTATTTAGTCATGCTCAAGTTGTTCCAAACCTGTATAAATGTCTTTGTTCTGCTGAACACAAAGGAAGATATTTGGAAGAATGTTTGTAACCAAGCAGATTTTGGCAGCCATTGACTACCATAGTGGGGGAAAAAAATACTATAGTTCAATGGAATATAATTCAATGGCTGCCGAGATCTGCTTGGTTAAAAACATTCTTCCAAATATCTGGTTCTCAGCGTCCCGCCTCGGTGCCATTTTTCCCGGAGGTGCATGAGGAGATTACCAGATCGTGGAAGGCACCTTTTTCTGCCAGGAACCAATCTGATACCTCCTCACCCCTCACTACCCTCGATGGCAGAGTAGCTAAGGGGTACGTGTAGATCCCCCCAGTGGAGCAGGCTGTCGCGACGCAACTGGGTCCAGCGTCCTCTTTCTCCTGGAGGGGTAATCCGCGTCTCCCATCCAAGGTCTGTAAATTCTCGCCCATTCTCAAGGGCAAGGCTTACAGAGCCTGTGGACAGGCGGCTTCCACTCTGCATGCCATGGCGCTATTACAGGTGCTTCAGGCCCAGGCGCTATTACAGGTGCATCAGGCCCAGGCGCTCATGGACATGCACAAAGGTAGGCCTGACCCAGAGCTCTTGCAAAGCTCTTGCATGTGGCGACGGACCTCGCTCTCAGAGCGACGAAAAGCAAAACACATTCAGTCGGTCAGGTTATGTCCACATTAGTGGTCCAGGAACGCCATCTCTGGCTCAACCTGGCCGACATGAAGGAGGCCAATAAATATTAGTTGCTGTTTCAGGACGCACTCAACAGGCCTCCACACACCCTCTCTGCCCTCCAGCGGAAGCAGGTAAGTGTTGCACCACACACTCAGACTCCACTTCTGGCCGCTACGCCGTCCGAGTCGGGTCCCTGCATTGCGCCTTGCTGCCCCACTGTGGGACCGTCTGTGGTGCCACTGGTCCCGCTTGCTCGGTCGCTAGGAGCCTGGTCAGCGCTTCCCAGCCCGTCTTGCTAGCTCACCTATACCCTCAGACTTGGCTATGCGATTCAGTTCGCCCAGCAGCCGCCCAAGTTCAGAGGCATACACTTTACCTCAGTGCTTAAGGAGGCTCTGCCCCTGTCTTACGGGCGGAGGTCGCAGTCCTACTGGCGAAGGACGTGATAGAGCCGGTTCCTCCAGCCGATATGAAGACCGCTACAGCCCATACTTCATTGTACCCAGGAAAGGCGGTGGGTTACAGCCTTGGACCTGCGAGTTTTGAATCCGTCCCTGCACAGGCTGCCGTTCAAGATGTTGACGCAGAAACGCATCTTCGGATGCATCCGTCCCCAGGATTGGTTTGCAGCGATCGACCTGAAGGACACTTACTTTCATGTCTCGGTTCTCCCTCGACACAGACATCTCAACGCTTCGCATGTTAGGGACAGGCATATCGGTACAGGGTCCTGCCCTTCGAGCTGTCCCTGCCGCCCCATGTCTTCACGAAGGTCGCGGAGGCGGCCATGGCTCCCATAAGAGAGCGTGGTGTTCGCATCCTCAACTATCTCTATGACTGGCTCATATTGGCCCAGTCGAGAGAGCAGTTGTGCGAACACAGGGACATGGTGCTTAGTCACCTCAGCCAGTTGGGCCTTCAGGTCAACTGGGAAAAGAGCAAACACCACTCATATTCCAGGCCTGCTTAATCGTGCAGCCGACGAGCTCTCACAACAGCAAGTGCTCCCAGGAGAGTGGAGACTCCACCCCCAGGAGGTTCAGCTGATTAGGGTAGATCTGTTTGCCGCCCCGGACACGTTTCACTGCCATCTGTTCTATTCCCTGACCGAGGGGACCCTCGGCACGGATGCACTGGAACACAGCTGGCCCCGGGGCTTGCGCAAGTATGCGTTTCCCCAGTGAGCCTTCTAGCACAGATGAGGAGCAGGTCTTGTTAGTTGCACCCTATTGGTCCAACCGGACCTATTGGCCCAACCGGGCATGGTTCCCGGAACTGATGCTCCTCGCGACAGCATCTCCTTGGCCCATTCCTCTGAGGAAGAACCTCCTTTCTTAGACACAGGCACCCTCTGGCACCCGCGTCTAGACCTCTGGAAACTCCATGTCTGGTCCCTGGATGGTACGCGAAGGTTCTAAGTGATGTACCACAGTCCATGGTGGACACCATCACTTCGGCTAGAGCCCCCTCTATGAGGCGCCTCTATGCATTTCAGTGGAACCTGTTCGTTGAGTGGTGTTCTCTTTCAGCCAGGAAGACCCCCGAAGATGTTCCTTCCTGCAAGATGGGTTGGAGTGAAGGCTGTCTCCCTCCACCCTCAAAGTGTATGTTGCTATCGCCGCACATCACGACGCAGTTGATGGTAAGTCCTTGGGGAAGCACGATCTGATCGCCAGGTTCCTGAGGGGAGCGAGGAGATTAAATCCACCTCGCTCTCACTCTGGATTTATCTCTGGTGCTTACGGCACTGCAGAGAGCACCATTTGAGCCTTTGCAGTCAGCAGAGTTAAAAATGGAAGAATTGAAAGTGGAAGAATTGCATGCATTTTCGGTCAATGAATCATGCCTAGAATTCAGGCCGGATAACTCTCACGTGATCCAGATTGGCGAACCCTGTTGAGCTCTTCCGCAACCCATGGCAGTCAGACGTGGCGGAGCGTCTGATGCCAGGCCTAACATTCGTATGCATTGGTGGAACCTGTGCTAGGCTGAGTTCCATATGTTTTGACTCCTACAGCTGTCCCATATGTGTATTCTTCCACGATACAGCTCCCTACAGCGAGCCCATGTCTTTCCCTTGGCAGAGTCCGCTCTGCCGTCCCTGCCAGGTGCTGTTCCCCCTGGATTGGCCGGAGCCACCACAGGGACATTCTGTATGTTGCACTGCCCTAACTGGCCAGTCCATATGTGTAACTGCCAGATGATACCTCCCTTCGGGCAGGATGTGGGCTCCGCAGCATTCTTTCCCTGAACGGGCACACTTTCCTAGTGTTATCCAATAGTCACTGAATGGGTCATGCGGAATGCAGTGATTGCTCTCTGCGCAAGTCTTCTGCCCTAGTATGGGAGCCTGAGAGCTTTTGCACAGGGCACTGGAAGTGGCAGCAACTGTGGAGTTTTCCATAGGGATCCCACGACGTAGCGTCTCCGTTTCCTCCTTCAGGGAACGAGAGTTACATACGTAACCGAGACGTTTTACTGTGTTTTTGACCAAATAAATGCACTTTGTTTAAAAATAATAATAATAATAATAATAATAATATTACAGGCCCTAAACCTTTGAACACAAGTGTAATTGTTTTCTTTTAAATAAAAAGTTAGTGTAAACTCTTATAACATTTAGTTTTAATATATCTCTTTATACTAAATTATCAAGGATTTCCAACAATAGTAAAAAGGTTTGTCATAAAAACACAAAAAAACAAAACAGTAATGTCACCGGTATGTGGTTAGTTCTTGCAAAAATCATTTTGTTTGTGTTTTTTATGATTCGTCACTGATGACTAACAAATGTTATGACTAATGATTTGGTTATACTCTACAATAATTTATTTAAGAGCTTTGTGCTTATCAAGATCTGACCCTGACATAGCTTCTCATCATCATCTTTTATCATTATTAATGTGTGTTTTATGTTATCATACAGTGGTGGGAGTCAAACTCAACGTGTCGGCCTGGATGAACAGCTTCATAAACGCTACCACCAAGAAAAATGTAAGCAGAAATGACCCCTTTTCCATATCGGCGCATGTGGAAGCTGTTTAGTCACAATTGCAGCCTCTCTAGATAGGCCGATATTGCTGTCTGAGAGCGGAGATGAATTGACTCGCTCCAATAGTTGTTGTTAAAAGCTTGTTTCATGAATTCTCAGTTCTCTCCTCACATAATTTCCTCTCTGCAGTGTAAGGATGAGATCTGTGGGTGCCTCAGGAATGATAAGGTAGGGCGATGACTGCTTCATGCTGCTCTGACCTCTGTAGTCACTTATCTGAAGCTGCCTTCACTCTCGGTTTCTGATGAATGGCTGTTTTTACTCCTCAGCAAGTGGACTGTGTGATTCTGGATGATGGCGGCTTTCTGCTCATGTCCAATCAGGATGAATATATCACGCAGGTAGAATATATTTATAAGGCTGATTTAGTCTTTTTGCTATTTTAATGCCAGCTCCAGCAATACTTTATGCTAAAGGAGTCTTTTTAATATGTTCACCCTGATGTTCAGATTGGTCAGTTCTTTGGTGAAGTGGACCCTGTTCTGATGATCACTCTGGTCAACACCTCACTGTTCTCCTTTAATAAAACCTACGACTACCAATCCGTCTGTGACCCAGAGAGAGAAACTAAAGCTGCTGCAGGACCCCGTTCTATATACGTGGTATACGCTTTATATTGTTAACTTCTTTAGAAAGCCATCATGTATTGTATGATTGTGTGTCTTTATTAACTGTAGCATCTATATTTGTGTGATTGTTTTTGGCAGCCAACGATAGCAGATATGCTAACTGTAGGCTGGTGGGCCTCCACTGCGGTCTGGTAAGAAGGAATAGACACCGCACACTGAAAAATAGACAGATGAAGGATAGCAGTGTGAGGTAGATGTTCTCATTTGTTTGTCACTGTCTCCCTCTTAGGTCAATTTTGCAGCAGCTTCTTCTCAGTCTAACTCTCCCAAATGTCATGGGGACAGGTATGTTAAGTGTTTAAGTGATGGAATTCTGTGGATGTTTTAAATCGAGAAATAAATAAAATGTAAGCCTTTAAAAAAAAAACTAATTTATTCTAGTCTTGTCTTACCAACTTAAATGTATTTAGTAATGGCTACTAGATGCATTGGACTGAGTGGAATGCTCAACTATGTGTATATATATATATATATATATATATATATATATATATATATATATATATATTGAGGATAGAATCTTTAGTACTTCTATTCCACAGCTGTGCAGCATATACCAGACATGACTCCGAAAGTTGCTCTTTGCAGGAATAGAAGTTTATTCACGGCCGGGAGCTCACTGGTCACAACAAGCAAGAGAAACTCTCTGAACAGAAAGATACATGTACATTTATACCTCGCTGTTGAGTAGAAATCAATGTCACTCAAGTCTTCTTTACTGTAATTGGATATACTGATCTGGTGATTGGTTTGTAATGATCTAAGCTAGTGATATGACTTAGTTATACTGTGTTAAGTACTTTTTGGGTAAGTATAAATTCTTTGATGTATATAGATATACATGGTCTTTGATCTATCATACACCCGAAGCAATGCGACGGCAGGCATGACGCAAGTGTTTTTTGCTAGTTTCAGCTCGATGAAGTTATCATTTTAACGTCCAGTGGCACGTTGTTTAAATAGCAAATGCACTCACGCCCATCTGTTCGCCCATAGGTGTGCTGGTCTGAAAATAAGGTGTGTTCAGGCGCATTGTTGGTGTATTGCTATTTTGAGGCAACTGAAAACGACTGCACCATCAAAACCTGGTCTAAAGTCAATAGTGCAGTATTTTTTGTGTTATTTAAAGGGCACGTTAGTAATGTGCACATATAGGTGGGTGCACAATGCGCATCACACTCTGCTTATTACACACACAGGGATGCGCAGCAGCACACAAACATGTTTAAATATTAAAAATAAAAGGATTCCCCTCTGGAGAAGCGTTCAGTCTTTCCGCTCGCAAATTCCGCCATGTAAATAGCGAATCCACCATGGTGCAAGCGCAACTGGCTTTTAAAGGGAATGGGAGATGAGACTCTGATTGGTTTATTGCACGTTACGCCAAATACACCCATGACTCATTAAGAGACTACGTACAACCTTTGGACCATGTGCATGGCGCGCCGACCGTTTTTTCCGTCGTTAAACTAGCAAAAGTGAATTCGGACACACCCTAAATGCACCTGCGCCATGCGCTTCAGACCATGCGCTCAGATCGTTAAAATAGGGCCCTTAGTTCGCACTTTTCTGAATATTCCATGTTGAAATACTCTTTTGACCCATTCTAAAGCCATTACATAAAATATTTCCATCATAAGTTAAAACGCATGGATTAAGTGAACTTCCATTGTACAAATGTAAATTGATTAGTAATTGTACAGCTAAATTGAACAAGCATCCAGAATTCATTCTGTGTGTTCTTGTAGGCTGTTGATTCACATGTGTGTTTTGATATTTACAGTATGCGGATGGTGTGTTTATGTGTTTTCAGCATACTCGGAGGATGACCTCTCGGATGCGTTCTCCAAAGAGAGCTGTATCACCGAACAGACTCAGTATTTCTTTGAGAACGAGAACAAATCTTTCTCTGGAGCTATGGACTGTGGAAACTGCTCCAGGTGAGGGCTGTTTTTATGTTTGTATGTGCATAAATCCATCCGCATTCCCTCCATCCGTGTGCACAGTGTGGGAGTGTGTGTGAGCATGTGCAGATGATGTCAGCGCTCTCTTTCTGTCTCTTCCTGGATAATTGCTCGTCCCAGTAAGTCATCCCTCCAAGGACCCAGCAGCTCAGCTTTCCTTCTCTTTTCCCCTCCGTCCCCTCGTTCTCCAGATCCGTCCGACGTCCAGCCGGCTGTAAATCCCGCTGGCCGTGCTGTTTAATGTAACACCGCTAAAGCAAAACGTGTTGGGGTGGGTGGGGGCGCTCGGCCTGACAGAAACTCTACGCCTTTTTTACGAGCCCCACGTGTGACTCTGCGTACGATAGTTTTTCTTCCATGTTAACTACTTTAGACATGTAAAGTTTAACAAGAGCCATAAAGAGAAATCCATTTGTGAGATCTCAGGAGCTCAAGACCTGAGCTTCGGCATATGTAATTCAATCTTGCTCGCAGAGACATCAACACCAGATCAGTCTAAAGGAACGCATGTACTGATGAGAGAACTGCTGAAATTGCCAGCATGAGGATCACTTAAACAGAACATCAAGATTTCCATTATTAAAGTCATATTTCTTTTTGCACTAGTTATCTGAGGTTTGCTTGTCTTCTTTCAGCCCTATAGATCTTCTTGGATAACAAACTGTCCTCAGAGGTTACATAATGCCTCTGTTTTGAAACCTAATGTGCTGCCGTGCTGTCTTCTGCCTACATAGACACTAGGGTTGGATCAATATTGAAATTTTGGCTTTCGTACAGTACCATCCTCTGGTCCTGTTTTATCGATACTGAATTAACACCTTAGGCAACAAATAAACCGCTTCGACCGACTGGCGAATTGCAAGAAGTGTCAGTAGATCTAACTGTGCGTTCACACCGCCGGCGGCGAGAGCGTCAAAGTGGCCAGAAGGCTTTCATTTTCAATGGGAGCCGGCGGCGAGCTCCGGCGAGAGTGGCGCGTCTTAGACGATTTGGGCGTCAAGGAGAGTTGAAATCAGGTCAACCTAATGGTAATGAGCTATGGCGCGGTTCGGCGGCAACCAAATGGAATGTAGAAGTGCTCCGCTTGAGGGGACTCCAGACGCATTCCTGTAAACTTTGGTTCTGACCACATTAGTTCCCAAGCAAAATATGATAAGAAGGCGTGCAACACTATTTATAGACAACATTTTAGCTCTAGAATGCTTGTTTTTCAGCGGGAATGCAATTCATTTGCTCAAAACAACGCCGATTTGACCAACTGCATTAATGCTGCACTTCAACCAGGACAGTTATTGTAATGTAGCCTGCACACAAATTAATGTTAATGTTAATGTTAATTAAAGACCAAGGCTAGCAAACGTCTCCTATAAACTGCATGTTGAAATTAGACTAGCACTTAACCATGAACACAAAAGCCACACCACACAAATGGCTTTTTAATTGGTTTATTTCGTTAGCAAACATGTACTATAATTAAGTAGTTTCCATCAATCTGTTTTTTTTTTTACTTTCACATTTAAATGATTTCATGAGGTTAACTTATACAGTTACTTATACCCTACTTGTGGTCAGTCAGCACAAATGCCGATCAACATGATTGTTTGCTTTGGCCCCTTTAAATAAAGTTTAAAAAAAGACGAAGCATTCGATCTACGTCAGTGCGTCAGCACGTCCACAAATCTTTCTACAGCGTCATTGGCAGGGCGGCCAGAGCGAATTTTGACGCTACCGCTGGCGGCGGTGTGAACGCACAGTAATTAAATAAAATAAGTCTTGGGCTCATTAATTAATTAAAATGACAATTAGAATAATATGTGTATTTCAGTTTTTCCTGGATAATATTGCTTTTGCATCATAACATAAAATTTAAACACTGAAATTGTAAACTGAAAATAGATCCATATAACGTTTTCACTGCCGTCTACTGGTGTACAATAATATTTGTAGTAAAATGCAGTATTTAATTTTGTTGCAATTAGATGGGATCGGTACAATTTGAAAAAAAAAAAGAATACAGTAAAAACAGTAATGATGTGAAAATATTACTATTTAAAATAATTAAATATTTTACTATATTTTAAAATGTAATTTATTCCTGTGATGGCAAAGCTGAATTTTCAGCATCACTACTCCAGTCTTCAGTGTCACATGATCCTTCAGAAATCATTCTAATATGCTGATTTGCTGCGCAATAAACATTTATTATTATTATTATTATTATTATTAATGTTGAAAACAGTTGTGCTGTTTAATATTTTTTAGAAACTGTTGCAATTTTCAGCATTCTTTCATGGATAGAAAGTTCAAAATAACTATATTTATTTCTAATAGAAATGTAACATTATAAATTATACATTTGCAACATTATAAATGTCTTTACTGTTATCCTTGCTGAATAGATGTATTCATTTCTTTAAAAAAACTTTTGAATGGTAGTGTATATTCTGGTTTTGATTTATAAATAAATTACAGAATTAAACAATTATTTCAAATTCAGTAAATACTAAATACTCAGTAAATACTAAAGTATAATACTCATTGAAACTTTTATGTTTCACACACTCACACATACAGACACACACACACATATATATATATATAGAGAGAGAGAGAGAGAGAGAGAGAGAGAGAGAGAGAGACTGTATGTGTATCAGTGGTGTGCGGTGGTGTTTTAAAATGAGGAGGCAAAGTCCTCACATTTTTATTTTATATATTAAATGTAAATTTATGTCCGTTACACTTAATTTTCATGGTTAAATAAACATTACATAAAAAAGACAGACCAAATACAATTCTATTTTGTATTTTTACACTATGTAATGTTCTATTAATTATAAACAAGTATAAATTTAATCAAGTTAGTGTTTTTAATCAAATGTTTTAGTTTTTTTTTATTTATTACAAAATAATAACTAAAGGCAGTAACAATTTAAACAATATATTTTATTTGTAAACTAATGTTGATCTTTTCTTTTTTATAGTCAACTTATTTTCAGCAGTCATCAAACTGGTCACAGACACGAAGATGTACCTTTAATTTCACCAAGCTGGTTGCTCACTAAAACCCCCACAGTCATCATGTTTTCAGGCCATTTCAAGTTTGATTTTGACGTGATATAAAGCGTTGATAATTAAGTGGTCGAGTTGTTTAATTAGTTTTTAATTTCGTGCACGAAAACAAGAGGTGGGATTTATCGCACAAGCCAATCATATCCAATCATAACCGATCATATCCAATAATAGCGCAATGGAGGCATTGCCTCCTCACATGTGACTTTTCCCCATTCATTCTCAATTACCCCCCACTTTAGTCTCAGCTTCAGACGTCACGCCCACGGACCGTTAGCTGAATGTCTGATGCATATGGCACACTTTTCTGGAAACACTTCAGGAGTTTCGAAGTCGTCATCTGATTGGTTGAATTCTACAGGATGTCCGCAAGACGTGTGCGTTCTTTAATGGTCTGCCTGGAAACAAAGTTCTTACCAGGATCAACTAAACGCTGGATTTTCAAAAGTATGTGAAGTTCGCGGCTCCATTGTTGCAGTAAACTTACACAACGTTCTAGAATGAATAATTTATAGATGCACGCCGGTCTGTTATTGCAGCGACATAGACATAGCGGAACAAAACGAACTGTGATTGGTTGTGTTTCATGTCGGTCAAGCGTACTCTTGGGCGGTCCTTGGCCAATGAAAGCTGCGAAAAATTCCAGACCTTCTGGAAGAAGATTTTTTTTTTTAAAAGTCTATGACTTTTTTCTTTGAAACACAAAAAATTTTATTTCAGGAATGTTTCAACTCTTTTTGTCCATATAATGAAAGTCAATGAGATCCAAAACAACATTGGAACTCATTGACTTCCATTACAAAGACAAAAGCAGTTAAAAATGTCTCAGGTTACACATGTAACCTATGTTCCCTGAGAACAGGGAACGAGACACTGCGTCCTAGAATGCTTTGGGGAACGCCTCAGGCGTGACAGGTGTCTGAAACTGCTATCGAATCACGGTAATCCTATTGAGCGGTGACAGCCCATGATGTCATCATCATGCGACCCGGAAGTATATAAGGGCGCCTTGGAAACATGACATTCACCTTATCATCTGAAGGGACTGTTTGGCAAAGAGACGCAGTGTCTCGTTCCCTGTTCTCAGGGAACATAGGTTACATATGTAACCTGAGACATTCCCTTTTCGAAGGCAACTCGTACTGCATCCTAGAATGCTTTGGGGAACGATATACCCACTCTGCCATGCTAAGGGGAGTGCATGCCCACTGGCAGTGACAACTGTCAGAACAAGAAATTCAAATGAAATTCCCGAACCACTCTCCCTCAGGTCACAATGGGCTGTCAGTTACAGCATTCCCTACGGTCATAGCCCAAGCTATAAGCCTGAGGAGGAAACCTTCATACACTTTACATGAAGTCCTAAGCAGGCTGCTCGAATGCCTGGAACCAACCACTTCAGCAGAAGGGGTCCCTTTAAGGGAATGTGGCTAGGGAACCCGAAGGAACCCCAGCCAATCACTACTCAGGAAACATATTCACCCGAATGCCACCAGGGAGGCCTGACCTGGTGTCACTTACATTGGACACGTCAGTCTGCCAAGAACCAGTCTGTTCAGAAACAGAGCCTCTGGACACTTGCCTCTAGGTAAGGCATCCAGAGAGAGGGACTGCGAACTGACAGTAACCAACTCAAACCGGATCTCAGAGACGTGTATCCCGGAGAGCAAAACTCAGCTTAGTGCTTTACAACCCTTGCTAGCGAAGGGAGTCTATCTGCTCGAACCAAGGATCTACAAAGCACTTATCTTTCAAAACACTAAGGAGGCTGGACAGGCCTACGGACTGATCTAACTGGGAGGCCTCACGAGAAGCCTACAACCGTCTGACCAGACTCAGGAGGCTGAGTACTCATGGCGACCCTCATTGAGGGGAGGTCATGGCCAACCTGGTAGGAAAACCAGGCTGTAGGCTAGAAATAAAGAGGTTCCGGGAGGGAACCAGTAGCAGAAAGTACACACTTTAATCATGCTTGGGCGCAAGCTCACCTTCAGAAGCTGCCTGCTAAGGCCAGCTGTGCTGATAGCAAGCAGCTGCTAGCTGCCAAAAACCCAGTACCACTGGGAAACCACTTACAGGGAGGCCTGGTGAGGCCTACTACCTGATAACAAGCAGATCATCCACCTAGTGCCATACTTGTTGAACTTGCCTTAAGGGAGGCCTGGTGAAGCCTACTACCTTATACCAATTTGTGCTAACTGACAGAGTAACCACACTCAGGCACTCGCCTTCAGGGAGGCCTGGTGAGGCCTACTACCTGATAGCCAGTCAGGCTAGCTGTCCAGTTGCCCATACATTGGAACTGGCCTTCAGGGAGGCCTGGTGAGGCCTACTACCTGATAGCAATTCATGCTAGCTGTCAGAGCATCCCAACATGGGAACTCGCCCTCAGGCAGGCCT
This sequence comes from Rhinogobio ventralis, assembly GCA_039654625.1. Taxonomy (NCBI): domain Eukaryota; kingdom Metazoa; phylum Chordata; class Actinopteri; order Cypriniformes; family Gobionidae; genus Rhinogobio; species Rhinogobio ventralis. Next base: position 16,603,555 of record CM077206.1, on the reverse strand, counting down.
GATGAGGCCTAGTACTTATGCTAGCTGCCAGAGCATCCCAACACGGGACCTAGCCTTCAGGGAGGCCTGGTGAGGCCTACTACCTGGTAGCAACTCATGCTACCTGCCAAAGCATCCAAACTCGGGAACTTGCCTTCAGGGAGGCCTGGTGAGGCCTACTACCTGATAACCAGTCAGGCTAGCTTTCCAGTTGCCCATACATAGGAACTAACCTTCAGGGAGGCCTAGTGAGGCCTACTACCTGAGTGCAAGCTAAAAAACTGGCTGCTAAGAACCCCAATTCCGGGTGTCAGTCTCTTTTTCTGCGCCCAGTATAGGGGAGTGGGGCTTGCTCGCAAGCCACCCATCTTCAACACATCGCTTGAGCAGTAGCTCAGCAAGCTTAGTGGAGCCTACTCTGGTGGCCCAAGTCCATATGCTAGCTCTGTACGGCAGGGTTGGGCAAAACAGTCTCTTCATGAGATGAAAGACGGCCTAACCCTGCCTAACAGGGGAACTTTAGGGCCCTAACAATTCCTACCTTACCTTACCTTTCCCTAATAGTGACATAAACCTTTAACTCTATACAGGGAACGAAGGTCTGTAAAGAAATTAATTTTAGTGTTAGTTGCACACAAATATGAAGGAAGACCCACTCAGCTCACCTGCAGCGTGCAGAGCCAAGACTCACCACACAGTTCTTTTTTTAATGAACGCGGTATCTACCACCCTTACATGCTTAAAGGAGGCACTCTCACTAACCAAGCCAAGGCGGGCATTCAGAACATCGTTCCACTCATCATAGGCAGAGTTTATGGAAGAGAGGAGAGCGCTAAGATATAATTATGCCCTCAGGGGAGGCGATCCATCACCAACGCTGCTTGCGTTTGTTCTGGATCACCTCCTTAAATCCTTCTTCTTTCGGGAGTCCTGCCTCTTCTGTGACCTACTCCTCCACGGAGGGGGTGCACGAGAAGAGATGCTGGCTCTCTGGTCCTGTCTATGGCCCTCGGACCATGACGGGCCAGGCCCTGATCTCAGCGGTATACAAGTCTTAAACTCAGCTGAGCGTGCCTTCGCCTCCCTTAACTTTCCAACCACTGCCTCCACGGAGGTGCCAAAAAGCTCAGAGGGCGAAACCGGCGAATCGAGGAGAAAGCCCTTCTCTTTCTCCTCAATGTTGGCCAGGTGCAGCCACAGATGTCTCTCCGTGGCCACCATCACCGTCATTGACTGGCCGATCGCGGCAGCAGTTTGTTTGGTGGCCCAGAGTGCCAGATCTGTGGTACGGCGCAGCTCAGCAACTACCTCAGGGGACAGCCCCACCCCCTGGTGGAGATCCCCCAGCTGGAGCTCTCAGTGTCGATGTTTCCCCTAATGTGCCACCACGGCAGCTGCTGCCTGCCCACGGCGCATTCCATAACATCCAACAGCTTAGCATACACGGCATAGGGTGGCTGAGGGGATTCAGGATCTCCCTGATTACTATCACCACCCTCATCAGCCATCTCCTGCTCGTCCAGAAGAGCACACAACTTTGGAGGTGTTCCCCAAAGCGTTCTAGGACGCAGTGCGAGTTCCCTTCGAAAGGGAACAATTCTTCAAAATGTCATATTTTGTGTCTTGCAGAAGAAAAAAAAAAGCCAAACACATTTGATGCAACATGAGGGTGAATAAATGATGACAGAATGTTCATTTTTGGGTAAACTACCCCTTTAAAATGCTGTCTAGGTATGCAGCTCACTAGGTTTTGGAACATCACTATAGTTTCTCACAGGATGTTTTTCATGGAGACCACATAAACCCACCTGAAACACTCCTCTGCGCTCTTATAACCTCTCCTGCTCTCATGAATAAAGCATTCCTCAGAGGGCAGACAGATGTGAGCCACTGAACTTTAGGACTCCATGCTTCTCTGTGATCATCAAGCGCTCCGTGTGTGTGTGTGCATATGTGTTTGCATGAGTGTGACCCCAATGGCCGCTATGATCTGAGGCTCGTTATGCACCGCCGAGCATGCTGGGTAGCAGTAAACAGCCTGTGATTACGGAGAGAGCAGGTGATGTGTAACACAGAGCTTTAACACACACATCCTGATCCCTTTATATACGCTTACATGCGCACAGGCCGGTGCAAAAACCTGTGTCACTGTTTTAAGGAGGGGGGGGGGAGCCGTAAAAGAGAACAAGAGAATGCTATAAAGAAAAGTCATGGCTGAAACTCGTTCGGTGATGACAGTACGTAACAAGCTGCCAACCGACGCAGATTTCCAATATAATACACTCATCTCCTGTTACACTTACTAAAGACTTCCACACATGTGGGGACGGTTTTGGATATGTAAGATGTGTATAATTGATTCCTGACAAAGAGCTTATGCGTAATGTTCTGTATGCGCAGTGTGTGGACCGCCGTTTATACCTACTTGCTTATGTTTACTGTTCCTTCCGTTAAATGTCATACATGGGTGGTCTTGCTGAGGCTTATGTCTGTTTAGTTTAGAGTTGTATAAACCATGATACCTGTCTTAAGATATAAGCTATTCCTGTGAGAACTGTGTTTGTGTCTTAATCACTTTGCTGTTTTCTTTTTATTTATTTTTTTAGAATGTACCGGGCGGAGAAGCTCCCTAACACGAATTTGGTATTTTTGATCTCTGACGCAAAGAGTTCCTGCCTCTCTTGTGATCCCAAACCACTGAGACAAGCCGAACAGCCCTGTATCCTTTACATTATGCATTTTCTTACGTCTTCTTGTGGTGATCAAACAGTACAGCATGACGCTAGCAACACCAAAGTCATGGGTTAGAGAAAAAAAACATTTTTGCTCACCAATGATGCATTAAATTGATCAAAAATGAGAAGGACTTACATTCTCTACAAAGATTTCTATTTCCAAATAAATGCTGTTCTTTTATTTTTTGATCTTTGTATTCATCAAAGAATCCTGAAAAAAAAAAAACATCACTTTACACAAAAATATTAAGCAGTACAACTGAAGACTTCAGATGCAAAAGCCTCTAAGTCTCTCTAATGTTTTTCTTTAAAATTAGAATTTTTGTCAGGCTCCTATGTATAGGTTTCTACCTAAGTACTGGTAGCTTTCCTGTAGCTCAACCAATAGAGGTCATGGGTTCGATTCCCAGGGAAAGCAAGTACTGACAAAAATGTAAAATGTGTATCTTGAATGCAATGTAAGTCGCTTTGGATAAAAGCATCTGCCAAATGCGTAAATGTAAATGTAATGTGAATGTACTTCTGAATGGGCTGAGGCTGGGATTTAGCCGGTTTGAAGTGAAAGCATTTGATGAACGTATACTATGTGCAGAGAGCATTCACTCAGTATTGTTATGTCATTTTTGACCCAGGTGGCTTTTAGAGGCTTTTGCATTGGAAGTCTTTAACTGTTTTCAATGTATAAGAAATGTTACTATAACACCAAATTAGCATATAGAATGATTTCTAAAGGATCATGTGACACTGAACACTGGAGTAATTCAGTTTTGCCGTCACAGGAATTTATTATTTTAAAATATATTAAAATAGTAAAACCTTGTTCTAAATTGTAATAATATTTTACCACATTAATGTTTTTACTGTATTTTAACCCTTTGGTGCTGTTTGGTCATTTTTGATCAAACATTTTTAAGTTTTTACTTTTTTTTTCAGAATGGTATGAAACTTGGTAAAGGTTTTGGCATTTGCTGTGTGAACACAAAAAAAAATCCTGGACATGATTAGAAAAGGATAAATGGTCCTGAAAAAATTAGTCACACCTGAATTTTTTGCAGTCAAAAATGACCACATTGGAAATGAATGGGAGACGAATTTCATCTATTGGAAACATTTGCTACTGCGCAAACAAATTTTTACTGAAAGCTCATTTTTTGAGATATCAACCTAAAATTTGGAACACAGCTTGTTTAGATTCATGGCTTTGATTTTCTCAGTTTTGGAAAATATATATTTCATATTAAAAAAATTGTGCATTTTTCATAATAAATTTAAAATTATATACATTTTTTTTTAAGGTTCATGCTCAAAAACTATATAAATGGATTATAACTTGCATAAATATAATTTAGTACTATAAAATCCCCTGAAAATACAAAATATTAAATAAAAAACATGATCAAACTAAAATATAATGCAATAATTTCAATGAAATAAAAAAATGTCATTTTTGTCTGACACGCAAACAGTACCAGAGGGTTAAAATAAATAAGTAAATAAATGCCTTGGTAAGCATAAGATACTTCATTCAAAAACTGTAAAAAAAAATCTTGCCAACCACAAACTTTTGAACTGCAGTGTCACTTTGGATAAAAGCATAAAATGCATAAAGAATGACTCTTTTTCTTTTTATTAGTTGTTTCTAAAGTGTCACGTGACGATAGGGAAAAATGGAGCGAGGACTCAAATGCAGGAAGAATGATTTATTTGAAAATAATAAAAATAAATACAAAACAAAAACCCACAAGGGGGAAAATCAAACTAGTAATACATAAACACCAGGCGCAGGAAACAAGTAGAACAACTGGGAGCAGACGACATCGAACCTGACAACGACAACGAACCAGCACAGAACTGAAGACACGAGGGGATTATAAAGAGTGACAAATCAGGCAGGAAATGAGGGAGAACAGGTGGGCCAAATAAACCAATAATGAGATAACAAGAAGGGCGGGGTGACAAGGGACCAGAGACATGACATCACATCAAAACCACCACATGTGCTGCACAGGACAAGACAGACATGTAACATAAAGGCCCTGGTAATGAACTTGTGCGACATCATTTCGAACAAAATCAAGCCAAAATGAAGATCTTTTTGTGTTTTATTTCAGGAGTTTGAAACAGCTTGCCAAAACAAACTTTCCTGAGAATTTAGCTCTTACTGGTAAATACCACCAAACTACAATTGCTCTATGGCGATCATGTAATAGGTAGGTGTGGCTCTGAGGCTCTTCCTTCTTTGATGTGGAAATCATCGCTGATGAATTTCTTCTGTTCAGTCCACCGAGGTCAGACGTCCGAAAGTAAAAACATAAATCGCTTTATAGTAGAAATTGGAGTAATTCTAATTTAAAGAGACACTGACACTGACATTTTTTTCATGTTTAATAATGTAAAGCTGCTTGCTTTAAAGCGATGTGACTTTACTGGAGTGTTAAATTGCAGAGCTTGTGCAAACATATCCACATCGCTATGATCAGATTTCTCACCGCTTTCATTTTTGTTGTGTTTATTTTGTTGTTGAAAGGAAAGCATGCAGCTAATATTTTCATATTGATTTAAACTCCGCTCTCAGCAGTGTAGGCGGCATCAGGATGTTCACTAATAGTATAACGCTGCTCACATTTTTCAAAGATATTTTTACCCCTAAGCGAAAAAACGGAAAAAAAAAATCGGAGCCTTAAGATTGAGATAATTACATTTGTTTTCAAGTTCCAGCTATTTTCCTTATAGATTTGTTTCAGCCACTGGTCCTGACCCATGTGTGCTGGCCCAGAACCCTCGATACAGGAAAGGGCCGGACGTCTGCTTTGACAACAACGCAGATGTAAGTTAAAACCAAAATGGGCAAAACTCAAAATTTCATCTTCCTCATTCACTGCTGGTTTTTTCTCCTTTTTTTAAGCTTTCTGTTTTCTGTTTGCATGTTGAATGCTCATTGGCTGCTCATCATGCCTGTCACTGCTAGGATGAGCCTTTGTGTCCAATCAGTGGCTCCTTTTATCTTTTACCCGTCTATCATTTTGCTGCTCCTTCTGCTTTGTGTTTGATGGTCAGTTTCAACTTGTTGTTTTGTTGCCGTTCATATTTCAAGCAGTTTCCTCATAAAAGCAATGTGGCAAAAATGTCTTTATATGTTCTCAACCCCAATTTAATTGTATCATGCTAGACTTTCTCTAATATCTGCGTATCATATAAGGGTTACAATGCCCTATATTGTTTATTCAATGCCTCAATATGGACCCAGAGGCAGGACGCCACTGCTTTCCTCCTGCTGTGAAAGTAGGAAGTGCATGTTCAGCTAGTTCCCTGAGAGATTTTCTGTGGAATAAACATAGGAAGCTCCAGATGTGTTTCCATCCTTTTGACAGCAGCATTGATAATACGCCCTTATGCCTCTCAAACCTGGGGCATCCCAGGACTTTCATTGGCACGCCCTCCATGCACATATAGCATGCAAGCCTTGTTTCATAAGACCAGCACGTAGACCATCAGTCAGAGTCGTGCATTATTACTACAGCAGGACTTTTTGCATGCGTGCCATTGATTTGATTCATTCCTTTTCAGTTCAGCCAAAACTTGTTTTAATATTCCCTTTTTATTTCACATAGACTGTGTCTTATGATTGAGTTGAATGCTTTATGGATCTTCTCCCTGCTGGAAAATCCAACATATAGTATCTCAGTAGCTATGTTTTCATCCAAATTTGCAAATTTAACTAATGTGCAAAACTGGAATATCACGTAAAACATTTGCGACTAAAGCACAGTTTACATCCCATGTGTTAAAGAAAACAAAATCGACACGTAAATTGGAGCAAAATATCTGCAGATCTTTTTTCCTTAATCATAAAGGACTTGCATTCGGATGCCTGGTGTTTAGGAACGCAATCATGTGAGAGACTTCTGGGAGGCCATTATACCAAATCATTTTGATGACAGACTTTTGCTCAGGCATCCCAGATTGATCAAACCAACATTTGAGATGCTGTGCAATGAAAATGTTCCGGTAGTCAGTCCAGTTATCCAATCACATCCAGTGTTGAGTCAAAGTTATTTGAGTTTTTTTGTTGTGCATCAAGGGATTTATTCTGTAAATATGTCTCCATCATAATTTATGCGCATTTCTTCTTATCGAATAAAGTTTTTTATGCACATTTTTAGAATTTACAACCATCCTTCCAGCATTTTTTTTTGTATGCAAAATCCTAAAATGTGCATAAAATAGGTGGATGGAAACATAACTAATGATACCCAAAGAACACTGGACCAAGCTGGTGATTTTTTTTTTTTTTGGTTATTAACTAGTTAAACATGTTCTAGGTGGTTGATTTACCTGGGGTCTTGTTAAAGCCAGTGTTCTTTTTTTTTTTTGTGTGTGTGTGATTATAATTTATTATATATTTTTTTTATTTGAAATAATAACAACAAAATACAAAACTAAAATAGCAGCAAAAATACTGACAGGATAAAATAACATAAATACAGTAAAATATATTTTAGGGTAATAAACGAACATACAAATAAACGACGGCAGCAAATTATCACATAGATAGTAAATCTTCAGTTTAAAGCAATTCTTTTAAGGCTTAGGCTGTTTTACTCCAATAGGTAACAGTATGTATTCTAGCCCCATTAATCCTTGCAGTGCTGCATTCTAAGCAAACAATATTATGAAAAGAAAGCAGCCAGAATCTTTTAAGGTCCATGTTAGGTGTAAACCATTGCTGTAAAATTGTTTTTTTAGCAGCAGTGAAGCCAGACATTAACAGTCTTCTCTGAACTAATGTCAACTTATAAGAAGAATCATCATTTAACAACATAAGACAGGGATCAAGGTCAAACGTCTCGGTTACGTATGTAACCCTCGTTCCCTCGTTCCGTACGTCGGAATTGACCGACGAATTGGGGATCATTTTCAGAGACCAATCTACTTCGAGTGTATAAAAACGAGCCAATAATGTTGGCATGCGGTCCACGCACCGCCCCGCAACGCGGGTATAAATACGGAAGTGGAATACCGCATCCTCGCTTTTCCAACTGAGGAGCCGAAGAAATGGGTCGGCCCTTCAGTGGAAGCACAGCTCCTGGCGACGGGACGTACATCTCCGTTCCCTCCTTCAGGGAACGAGGGTTACATACGTAACCGAGACGTTCCCTTTCAGTCGGTCACTTCGACGTACGTCGGAATTGACCGACGAATTGGGGATCCCTACCAAAACGCCAGGAAGGCTGGCCCTTCCAGCGTCCTGCTTGTGCTCACTGGTTGCTCCTAAGTTGGAGCAGAAGTCAGGGCACCAAGCAGGGAAGGTCCTTCACAGCTGTTTCTGCAAGACCCACTCAGCGTGACTATTGGATAACGCTGGGAAAGCGTGCCCGTCTCGGGGAGATGGTACGCTGCGGAGCCACGTCCTTCAGAGGAAGGAGAGGTGGGAATACTCATAAGGACTAACCTAGCAGGGTAGAACTACCTATGGCAGTCTCTGGGGTGGATCCAACCTGGTCCCAGGGGAGAAAGAACACCACCAGAGAAGACAGAGCGAGCTCTGTCAAGGGAAAGACACGGGGCTAGCCGAGTAGGGTAGCTGATACCGTGGAGAAAATACATATGGGGTTACCGTAAGGGAACCACTACATATGGACCCAGCCTACACACACGTTCCACAAGCATACGGGTGCAGGCCTGGCGTCAGACGGCCGCAACGTCTGACACCGAGGGGTGACGGAGGAGCTCGACAGGGTTAGCCGTTTCCGGGGAACACAACTGGAGACAATAGACGCACGTATCCGGCCCGGAGGCGGGAGTGCCGTATGCAAGCCGACACAAGAACGGGTACTTTGCGTTACCGGCCACTGGAGGCGAGTACACGGGAAGAAACCGGCTCTACACGGAGGCTATAAAATCTAGCGAGCTCTACATATATCTGTCAGCGAGGCGCCTTGAGCCAGCGCCCAGGAGGAGGCTACACTCCTAGTGGAGTGAGCTCGCACCCCGAACGGGCAAGGCACGTCTTGGGACTGATAAGCCAAGACGATAGCATCCACTATCCAGTGGGCTAACCTCTGCTTGGAGACAGCCTTTCCCTTCTGCTGGCCTCCATAACAGACAAAGAGCTGTTCTGAGGTCCTAAAGCTTTGAGTCCGGTCAACGTAAGCGTGAAGAGCGCGGACGGGACACAACAAAGCTAGGGCTGGGTCTGCCTCCCCTGAAGGCAGCGCTTGCAGGTTCACCACCTGGTCTCGGAAGGGAGTGGTGGGAACCTTGGGCACATATCCAGGCCGGGGTCTCAGGACAACGTGAGAGTTGGCCGGCCCTAATTCTAGGCACGATTCGTTGACCGAAAGTGCATGCAGGTCCCCTGCCCTCTTGATTGAGGCCAATGCAGTCAGGAGTACCGTCTTCATAGACAGGATTTTTAACTCTGCAGACTGCAAAGGCTCAAAGGGAGGGCCCTGAAGTGCTCTAAGCACCAGGGCTAAGTCCCAAGAGGGTATCGAGGTTGGACGAGGAGGATTCAGTCTCCTCGCACCTCTGAGGAACATGACGATTAAGTCGTGCTTACCCAAGGACTTACCCGCTACTACGTCATGATGCGCAGCAATTGCGGCGACGTACACTTTGAGGGTGGAGGGAGACAGGAAGGAAAGCACGATATTAACCGAACACCTTCGGGGGTCTTCCTGGCGGGAAGAACACCAGTCAACGAACAGGTTCCACTTCAGTGTATAGAGGCGCCTCGTAGAGGGGGCTCTAGCTGAAGCAATGGTGTCTGTCACAGCTTGTGGCAGGCCACCTAGAACCTCCGTGTCCCGTCCAGGGACCAGACATGGAGTTTCCAGAGGTCTGGACGCGGGTGCCATAGTGTGCCCCGTCCCTGAGAAAGAAGGTCCTTCCTCAGGGGAATCAGCTGGGGCCCCGTCCACAGACCCGAGACTGTATGCCCGTTGTACGTGGCCCCCCCAGCCGGTGGAAGAGGCATCCGTGAAGACCACAGCATGCCTGGACACCCGTTCTAAGGGCACTCCTGCCCGTAGAAACGAGGGGTCTGACCACGGGCTGAAGGTTTGGCGACAGTACGGGGTAACTGGAACCCGATAGTTGCCGCTCTGCCACGCCCATCTCGGGACTCGGCCATGAAGCCAGTGCTGAAGTGGTCTCATATGAACCAATCCGAGCGGCGTTACCGCGGCTGCAGATGCCATATACCCCAGGAGCCTCTGAAAGAATTTCAGTGGAACCGCTGTCCTGCTCTTGAACATATTCAAGCAGTTCAACACTGACTGGACTCGCTCCTCTGTGAGGCGCACAGTCTGGTTGACCGAGTCCAGTTCCATACCAAGATAAGAGATCCTCTGCGTGGGACAGAGTTTGCTCTTCTCTCGGTTGACCCGAAGCCCAAGCAGGCTGAGGTGACGGAGCACCAGGTCCCTGTGTTCGGTCCTCTTGGTGCCCAGGGAGAGAGGAAACTGCTCTTTTGTTGACAATGTGGGTACCGCTGGACTCCGGAGAGCAAGCGGCAGAGATGGAATATGAGTCGGGGCCCCCCGGTCCTCCTCCGGGGGGGGGAGGGTTGCGAACACCATCTCCCACAGAGCAGCTCCTGACGTCCCTGGGCTGCCCGTCTCAGGGCCGCTTACCCTTGCGTTTGCCGTAAGGTTTGGCGGAACCCTGAGCGGGCTAGGCGGCCCCTTTGCGTCCGGCGCCCTGCTTCCCGGATGGAGGCTGCTGCTTGGGCTTAGCAGGGGCGGAGGCAGACGCAGGGGGACGCCCTCGGAGGCAGCAGCTGGTCGCCGGGGCAGAATGTTCTTAATTGCCTCCGTCTGCTTTTGGGCCACCGAGAACTGCTGGGCAAAGCTCTCGATGGCGTCGCCGAAAAGGCCGGCCTGACAGACAGGGGCGTCGAAGAACCGAACCTTGTCGGACGCGCGCATGTCTGCCAGGTTCAGCCACAGGTGGCGTTCCTGGACCACCAGGGTGGACATCGCTCGGCCCAGGGAGCGCGCAGTGATTTTCGTCGCCCCGAGGGCGAGGTCCGTAGCTGTGCGCAGTTCCTGCGTAACCCCTGGGTCAAAACTACCCTCGTGCAGTTCCTTTAGCGCTTTGGCCTGATAGACCTGCAGGAGCGCCATGGCATGCAAAGATGACGCAGCCTCTCCGCAGGCTGTGTAAGCCTTGCCCATTAGACCGGACGAGAACTTACACGCCCGGGAGGGGAGACGCGGGTTAGCCCGCCAGTCCGCAGCGGCCCTGGGACACAGTTGCATCGCCACGGACCGCTCGACTGGGGGAATCGCCGTGTACCCCTTAGCTGCGCCACCATCGAGGGTAGTTAGGATGGAGGAGTCGCTAGATCGGGATCGAGCGCTATACGGCGCTGTCCACGACTTCGTGAGCTCCTGATGCACTTCCAGGAAGAATGGAACCGGGGCGGGGCGCTGAGAACCAGCGTGGGCCGTCCCGAGAAACCAATCGTCCAACCGCGAAGGTTCGGGACACGGTGGAGGGTTCCACTCGAGCCCGACACTTGCGGCGGCCCGGGAAAGCATAGCCGTAAGCTCTGGATCAGATTTGGGCAACGCTACCACACCCGAAGGGGGCAGCGCAGCCGGATCCTCATCTCCAGAGCCCATTGGCTCATCCTCCGATGCAGCCATCGAAATCATATCCTCAGCTGGAGCTCCAAATGAAACGGCCGGCCCCCCATGGCTGGGGCCAGGTCGCTCTTCCGGAAGCTCTACCGGCGCAGCGGAGGGGGGAGGGGCCCAAGGGGCTTGTTGGCCTGTCGGGGAAGCCCTCACTGTCACCCTCAGGTCTCCACCAAAGGCATCAGCCAAAGTAGCAGCCCTCTGCTTTACAGCGGGAGGACCACTAGATCGGGGGATGCGCAATGGGACTCCACCCCTTTTGAGGTACTCGAGCCTAGACCGTAGTACTGCGATGGTCATGTTCCCACAGTGAGAACATGAGTCATTCACGAACGCTGCCTCAGCGTGCTGAATGCCCAAACACGTGAGGCAGCGATCATGACCGTCAACTGGGGATAGAAAACGATGGCATCCAGAAACGCACGGTTTGAATGACATCTTGAAAAAGACGCAGGGTCAAACCGTGCTGCTCTTTTAGGAGTGGAAACTGCTCTCTTAGTAGTGCTGAAGCACTCAGGGAGATGGCCGCGGCTCACAGCGTTGTGGAAATGCAAGCCCGCGTGTGAGCACTCAGAGAGGGAAACGCCCAGCGATACCAACAAAAACAAAGAAAGTGTTGCAGCGGCCACTCGCTGATTCGCGCCGTCACACCCGCACTGGTAAGTGAGCGATTCCGTAGACTCGTTGCTTGGTTACACACTCACGCAGAAAACAGCTCGGTAAACAAACTGTTCGGCTCCGAAGTTGAAAGCGAGGATGCGGTATTCCACTTCCGTATTTATACCCGCGTTGCGGGGCGGTGCGTGGACCGCATGCCAACATTATTGGCTCGTTTTTATACACTCGAAGTAGATTGGTCTCTGAAAATGATCCCCGATTCGTCGGTCAATTCCGACGTACGTCGAAGTGACCGACTGAAAGGGAACTGCAACTTTGTGATGTTTTTTAGCACCTGAACTACATGCTTCCAGAAATTGGATATGACCAAGCAATCCCTAAACATATGCAAAAAAGTACCTTTAGAATTGTTATTACACAGACTACAATTAGGATTGGAAGAGAGTTTCATCAAGTAACGCTTATATGGGGTACAATACATTTTGTGTGCAGTTTTGAAATGAATAAGAATGTGCGAGGGGTTTTTGGAGGTGAGGCAGAGATTTAAAGCCAGTGTAATTTTAACATTATTTATACATCAATATTTTTATTTAGCTTTTATTTTCACATTTCCATTTTCCATTTTCACATTAATACGGGTTTTATTCATTTTGTTTTGTGCTTTTGTCAATTATTATTAATAATATTTTATTATTAATAATATTCTATTTAGCTTTAATTTAATTTATTTTAATTTCAGTTTTAGATGTCGTTATTTTAGTACTTCAACATAAACTTATTTCAGTTAGGTATATATATAATATATAGTGCCCTCCACTAATATTGGCACCCTTGGTAAATACAAGCAAAGGCGGCTGTGAAAATAAATCTGCATTGTTTATCCTTTTGATCTTTCATTCCAAAAAATCACAAAAGCAAAACAATTGAAAGTGGGGGGTGGGGGGGTGTTCTCATTATGGAATAAATGTTTTTCTTCAGTCCACGTTGGCCACAATTATTGGCACCCAATTATTGCAACGTCCTTTTTCCAAGATAACAGCTCTGAGTCTTCTCCTATAATGCCTGATGAGTTTGGAGAACACCTGACAAGAGATCAGAGACCATTCCTCCATACAGAATCTCTCCCGATCCTTCAGATTCCCAGATCAATTTTCTTCAGTTTACCCTGTTAGTTAGTTAGTTAGTTAGTTAGTTAGTTAGTTAGTTAGTTAGTTAGTTAGTTAGTTAGTTTGTTTGTTTGTTTGTTTGTTTGTTTGTTTGTTTGTTTGTTTGTTAGTTAGTTAGTTAGTTAGTTAGTTAGTTAGTTAGTTTGTTTGTTTGTTTGTTTGTTTGTTTGTTTGTTTGTTTGTTAGTTTTAGATCATTTTCCTGATGGAAGATCCAACCATGGCCCATTATAAGATTTCTAGCAGAAGTGGTCAGATTTAGATTTTTTTATCTGTTGGTATTTGCTAGAATCCATGACACCATGTATCTGAACAAGATGTCCAGGACCTCCAGCAAAAAAAAATAGGCCCACAACATTAAAGATCTAGCAGTATATTTAACCGTGGTCATAGGGTACTTTTTATTCCTGTTTGCACCTAACCTATCTGGTGGGTTTGCTGCCAAAAAGCTCTTTTTTTTTTTTTTTCGTCTAACCATGGAACCAGGTCCCTTTTGAATTTCCAGTTATAGATTTTTTTTTTACAGCTGCCTTTGCTCATGTTTACCAAGGGTGTCAATATATATAGGTAGTCTTTCATGTAGTATTCATATTTAATTTTATTTCAGTGTCATTTCAATTAACTAAAATGTTTTTAATTTATTTTAGTTTTAGTTACCAATAACAACACTGGTTAAAGCTGGTAGACCACCTTGAGCCAGCAGCAAACCAGATGCCATGTTTCAAAAATCAGTTATAAACACTTAAGCTGCTTCATCTGAAATGAAATGACCTGATTATAATATGTACTTATGTTTGTGTGCGGTAGAAGTCACTAACATCTTTGTATTGACCGCAGGAGGATGCAACTGACTGTGGTGGTGGCTGCAGTTTGAGTCCGTCTCTCTGGCCGATGTTGGCTCTTCAGCTCCTTTTACTCTGGCTACTTACCGGAACCAGAACATATTTGTCCTGACCAGAGCGAATCTACAGACTAGAAAAAACAACTACTGACTGAACTGCTTAATATAGAGACCACATGACCACAACATAACCACACTTCGAATATACAATCTAAGATTGTCCGTTAGTCAACCCAAAATAATTTGACTAACGCAGATACAGAACTCTACTGTAAAATTGACACGGCTCATCAACTCACTGCCAAATTCTGTCCTCTCAGACCAGAAACAGCAACACAATCAGACACGAGAGACAGATATATGCTCGTATTTTTTATTTTATTTTATTTTATTTTATTTTTTTACCTCGGAACAGAACCACATTATGATCACAAACATGATTCATGCAAAATGTTTAGTGCCACAAACAGGCTGTGTGACAACAGTGTGGTCAGAGACAGCTCCAAGCACCCGCCTGGATCTCAAGCACGGTTAAACGGTACAGGAAAGACTATTCAGCTCTGGAGCTCATTATGAATTGAGCTCGAAGTGAGCTTTGCACCAGTAGTAGGTCAGTGATGTCACACCCAAGCCCTTTAGGCCCATTGAGGGCTGTTTTTCTTGTTTTATGTTTTTTGATTTCTTTGGTATGTGCAGTCGGGGAAATCTCATGAAGAAATGTGTAGGTCACATTTCATCCCCATATATATATATATATATATATATATATATATATATATATATATATATATATATATATATACACACTCACCTAAAGGATTATTAGGAACACCATACTAATACTGTGTTTGACCCCCTTTCGCCTTCAGAACTGCCTTAATTCTACGTGGCATTGATTCAACAAGGTGCTGAAAGCATTCTTTAGAAATGTTGGCCCATATTGATAGGATAGCATCTTGCAGTTGATGGAGATTTGTGGGATGCACATCCAGGGCACGAAGCTCCCGTTCCACCACATCCCAAAGATGCTCTATTGGGTTGAGATCTGGTGACTGTGGGGGCCATTTTAGTACAGTGAACTCATTGTCATGTTCAAGAAACCAATTTGAAATGATTCAAGCTTTGTGACATGGTGCATTATCCTGCTGGAAGTAGCCATCAGAGGATGGGTACATGGTGGTCATAAAGGGATGGACATGGTCAGAAACAATGCTCAGGTAGGCCGTGGCATTTAAACGATGCCCAATTGGCACTAAGGGGCCTAAAGTGTGCCAAGAAAACATCCCCCACACCATTACACCACCACCACCAGCCTGCACAGTGGTAACAAGGCATGATGGATCCATGTTCTCATTCTGTTTACGCCAAATTCTGACTCTACCATCTGAATGTCTCAACAGAAATCGAGACTCATCAGACCAGGCAACATTTTTCCAGTCTTCAACTGTCCAATTTTGGTGAGCTCGTGCAAATTGTAGCCTCTTTTTCCTATTTGTAGTGGAGATGAGTGGTACCCGGTGGGGTCTTCTGCTGTTGTAGCCCATCCGCCTCAAGGTTGTGCGTGTTGTGGCTTCACAAATGCTTTGCTGCATACCTCGGTTGTAACGAGTGGTTATTTCAGTCAAAGTTGCTCTTCTATCAGCTTGAATCAGTCGGCCCATTCTCCTCTGACCTCTAGCATCAACAAGGCATTTTCGCCCACAGGACTGCCGCATACTGGATGTTTTTCCCTTTTCACACCATTCTTTGTAAACTCTAGAAATGGTTGTGCGTGAAAATCCCAGTAACTGAGCACCAACTGGCCCGTCTGGCACCAACAACCATGCCACGCTCAAAATTGCTTAAATCACCTTTCTTTCCCATTCTGACATTCAGTTTGGAGTTCAGGAGATTGTCTTGACCAGGACCACACCCCTAAATGCATTGAAGCAACTGCCATGTGATTGGTTGATTAGATAATTGCATTAATGAGAAATTGAACAGGTGTTCCTAATAATCCTTTAGGTGAGTGTATATGCTCACCAAGGTTGCATTTATTTGATCAAAAGTACAGCAAAACAGTAATATTGTAAAATATTATCAGTATTTTTTATATATGTATTTTTAAAATTGTATTTATTCCTGTAAATTTCCAGCAGCATTATTCCAGTCTTCAGTGCCACACGATCGTTCTGAAATCATTCTAATATGATGATTTGGTGCTCAAGTAAAAAAAATGTTTTTAACCATGATGCATTTTTTCAGGATTCTTTGATGAAAGCTCAAAAGAACAACATTTATTTGAAATATAAATCTTTTGTAACATTATAAATGTCTATAAAGCAATTTAATTCAGCATTGATGAGCATTACTGAATTAAAGTTTTATTACTGACCCTTTCTTACTTTCTTATTCAGTACCTGTCAAAAGTTTTGAAACTAAAATTTTTTTATGTTTTTGAAAGAAGGCTCTTATGCTCACCAAAGCTGCATTTATTTATTCAAAAATATGGTAAGCAGCACGACTGTTTACGACAACATTGATAATAATAATAAGGAATGTTTCTTGAGCAGCACATCAACATATTAGAATAGTTTTTTGAAGGATCATGTGTCACTGAAGACTAGAGTAAGGATGCTGAAAATTCAGCTTTGCCATCACAGGAATAAATTACATTTTTAAATATATTCAAATAGAAAACAATTATTTTGATTTGTAATAATATTTTGCAATATTACTGTTTTTTTTACACTAAATAAATGGTGCCTTGGTGAGCATAAGAGACTTTTGACACTTTGCACTTTACACATTTTACTTTAATATATATTTTTTATATTGTTTCAAATATTTACATTTAAAAAATAGTATGGTATTTTGTATTTTGCATTAAGTAAATGGATTTCATTGTCATAATAATCATAAAAAATCCTATGTTTATATAGAAAAGCATTTCATATTTTTATTTCTTTTGATTATGGGATGACATATGACCTGGACATTTTTTGCCGTTTTTGTGAGATTCACCCAGTATAATTTTTAATTTGTGCAAATTTTATTGTTATTTTTGCTAATTCTTTGAGCTTAGAGTTCTTTTGTTTGCTAATTTTAAACTTCTCTGAGATCACCAGATAACTTTATCATCAAAGTGTAAGCATCTGATATAATCATTGGAAAAAAGTGCCATGTTAAATATCATGATTCACTACAGAATTTTGCGATCAAACCACACTTGAGCAGTGCATCATCTGATGCGAAATGCAGACTGCTCTAAAGACTGAACAGGCTCCAATTAGTTTACCGAAGCCTTTTTTTGTTGTGTCAGAAGTCACACGCTTGCGTCCAAGGGTCCAGAGCATGTTGAATGTTCTTTGTACCCTCCCCATCCTGTCTTCTGGGCCCCCGCTATCAAACGATTGCGTGTTTTACTGTATGTCATCCAGATACTTCATCTGTCAGATTTTGTTCCAGCATGACAGACATGATATCACAAGCGTGTCAAATATTACATCCACATGTTGAACCACTATGTGAAAACACAGCACGATAGGTTATAAAAATGTTAAACCCTGGAGAAATGTGCTAAGATGGTTGAATGTATGTTCATTTTATTTATTTATTAGTTTTATGAGAGAAAGTCAGTGTATGAGATTAGCTGATATCAATCAAAACTATTGCCAATGGGGAAACATTTCCATGTGTTCCTTTGAACGTTCTAGAAGAAGAATAAATACCAATGGCAATGCCTATAGCTATGAAAAGTGAAATATTTATCCATCCTAATCCAAAGGCCAAGTATCCAGGAATAAAATAACATCCTTCTCTCTTCGTTTCAGAGGTGTTTTAACATTTGATGACTTAAAAGCTTTGTCTATTTTAAAATATAAACTTACAATCAGTGTTTGCATGAGTTCTATGGCTTTTTATTCATGCAAAAAATAAATTATGATGGCTTGTATGGAGCTTTATAGATTTTTTTATTTCTTTGTTATAGCCTTTATGACAAGGAGGCTGTTAAAGTGATGTAATTATACAGTGATAATATTAAGTGCAACTGAATTTAAAGGTGGAAGGTTTAATGTCGTGGTGATTGCCAAATGAGAATAAAATATAATAAAACGCACGAGATAGATCTAAAATAAAGTGTGTGTTTAGTTTACTGGATGTCCGCGAAAATATCGCTCGCAC
Source organism: Rhinogobio ventralis (assembly GCA_039654625.1). Lineage (NCBI taxonomy): Eukaryota > Metazoa > Chordata > Actinopteri > Cypriniformes > Gobionidae > Rhinogobio > Rhinogobio ventralis. The sequence continues at coordinate 16,585,408 of CM077206.1, read as the reverse complement.
CTGTGAGTCCATGTCAGGCTTTTTTCTTCGGAATGAGATGAATTTTTCTTTCTGTCTTCACTGATGTAGCATTGAGTTACAGACCTAAATATGCAGTGCATTTATGAATCATTACAGACGTTTTGGACCCCTCTGAGGCTTTTGGGGTCTGGATTTCTCATCTCAGGCCTGGGGTGGAGGCCGTAGGATGTAACATTTAAATACCTCACTAAACGACGACGTGAGTTGTGATTTGATCCAAGAGAGCTGAACTAACTCCCCTCTTTACAAACTATACCACATTTAAAACTCCAGTGAAATATACACAAACCCTGCAGAGGCCGTTTCACCGTTTGAACGCAAATTGATCCCATGCCATGTCCAGCAAAACATCCGCAAAACATGAAACAGGTTAATGAAATGATTACAAACGAAAAATTCGAAATCTGGCAGTGCCTACACTGTTAGTCAAGAAGAGCGAATTACTTAAGAGTAGCACTCAGCTGGGGATTTTATTGGCTTGCTGCAAAAAAAGTGTTTTCATATGTTCTCTATCATGGTGGAGTACAAGGAAAATGAAGTTTTTAACTTTTAATATTGCAAAAAAAGAAAAAAAAATTACGTTACACTCTTAAAAATAAAGGTTCCAAAACAGGGTTTTAATAGAATAACCATTTCTGGTTCCCCAAAGAACCTTTCAGTTTTCTTAGTGTGAAGAACACTAAGAATATCTAAAGAACCTTTTTTTTTTTTTGACTATAAAGAGCCTTATCTGAAATGGAAAGGTTCCATGAATGTTGAAGGTTCTTCATGGAACCATTGATGCCAATAAATAACCTTTATTTTTAAGACTGTATTGTAGATCCATTGATAATAAATAGTGAAAACCAGACACTCCAAAGTACAAGTCATGAATCCAAAAATGTTTGAAAATCTGTTTTAACAATAATAATAATTAAAAAAAAATTCCACTTTACATAAGAGGGGATAGACAATTTAAGTGTGTTCAGGTTTGCACGGTGCTCCCGCAATGCTCTTTGACATTTCGACCCTCGCATGAAATGTTAGACGTGTATAAACATGCCCCCCTCATGTAAAGAGGAATCGGTTGTGTGTATTTATTATATGTTTTCTGAATGCTGCTCTCAGCTGCTGTGCTGTCTCATAGGGCTACCATGTGTCTGTGCTACTGAACGTATTTACTGGTGTTGGTGCTCAGTGTGGCGGAAAGTTTTCTCTGAGGTTGCGCTTCTTTTCCTGAGTGTGTATCAAAGTCACTCTTTGATTTGTGTGTTCAATGGTGGGGAGGGCGTGGTATGTGCCTCCAAAGCCCCGTCCACCTCACTTGGTTGTGCTTACATATATATATATATATATATATATATATATATATATATATATATATATATATATATATATATATATATATATATATATATATATATATATATATATATATATATATATATATATATTCTTTTGTGACACGCCTGAAACAATTTTGTATACATTTGTACAATAATGTTGTTCAACAAAATAAAACAAAAAAGTTTGTAAAGTTTACAAATGTGTAATTCTTGTGCAAATACAATATATTCACAATAAAAGTTTATCATTACTACTTCTGGGTTTATTGTTGTATTTTTGTTTATTTTATTTTTATGTAAAAAATTGCCTGGTCACAGAGATGCATGGAATGAATCAAGTTAAATGGCTAGAAATGCATACATATTTAGTATCTGTATAATATTTTTAAGAAATAAATTCTAGGGTGCATTAATCATAAGTGACAGTAAGACTCGCATTGTTACAAAAAAAATCTAATTAATATCTTTTTAACTTTCTATTCATCAAACAATCCTGAAAAAAAAGTCTCCGGTTACGACTGTAACCTTGATTCCCTGAGAAAGGGAACAAGACACTGCGTCATGCGTTTATGCTATGGGAACGCCTCGAGCGTGAGCTGGGTCCTCATTTATAAAACATGCGTACGCACAGATTTGATCTTGGAGTGTGCGTACGCTAAAATCCACGGCAAAGTTCATATTTATAAAAATGATCTTTGACGTGGAAAAGTGCTTACCGCCACGTCAGGGTCTGAGCAGACGTACGCACTTTTCCTTGTGGCAGAGTTGGGAGTACTGCATGTATTTGGAAATCCATAAGCAGTAGCAATAATAATTATAGTAATAATAATAATTATTATTATTATTATCCTGATAATAGTTATTGTCCCTAACAATAGTTATTTATCCTGACAGATAAATCTACTCTTATTAAATTAGAAATAAATTCTATGGTTTTGAGACCATTAAAAGTTTTCTTCTTGGGGCGGAGGGGAAGACCCATCTTGCAACCAATGTGGAGCAGCCTCCTGTACACTGAACCACATCCTGACCGGTTGTCCAAAGGCATTGGCAGAAGGGCGGTACAGATGGAGGCACGACAAGGTCCTCACGGAAATCGCCAAATGGGTGGAACAGCAGCGAGTCAAAGCCAACAATAAGCAGGCCCATCTGCCCAAAGCCATAACCTTTGTGAGGGAAGGAGACAAGGTTTATAAGACCGGCACGGTGGCCAAGAACCCACCCTCTACTTTGCAACGAGCCTCCGACTAGGAGTTGAGAGTAGACCTGAAGAGGAAGCTTGTCTTCCCACAGGACATGCCAGTGACCTCCCTCCAACCAGATATGGTCCTGTTATCCAAGAGCAAGAAAACCATCATAATTGCTGAGCTCACGCTGCCCTGGGAAGAGAGGCTATCCATGTCCCACTAACTGAAAAAAAGCCAAGTACCAAGACCTGGTCGACGAAGCTGTTCTAAAGGGGTGGCATGCAACGAGCTACCCCATTGAAGTCGGCTGCCGTGGGTTCCCAGCAAAATCACTGCGCTACTTCCTCCAGAGTGTGGGCCTGGAGCCTAAACAGCTTAAGAAAGCCACCAGGGACATAGCTGCAGCAGCCGAGTCCAGTTCAAGGTGGCTGTGGCTGAAGAGAGCCCACAGTTGGAACCTTTCTGCAGGTGAAGTCTTCGCTGCCCCACTCAGGCGAGTTGTTCAGGTTAAGGGGCGAAACACCTGAGACCCCGATATCCCTGCTGATGATGCGGAAAGGTTCCAACAAAGGAATACCATCTCAGAAGATCTGCATCACCATAGTTAGTGTAGTTCCTACAGGTGCAGCTTGTGGAAAAGCATCTCTGATGTTTATTTCACCCCATTAGAATAAAAATGTCTGTCACCCATTATTATTAATTTTACATGTGCAAATATCAGCATGGACAACAGCTGCAGCGCTTCTGTGAAAGGAGAAAAACAGAATAAAATTATGTGTGTATATATATATATATATATATATATATATATATATATATATATATATATATGAATAAAAATAAATAGGCTTACACGAACTTACGTTTCACTTAAATAATTAACACATTAACAAAATGAAAGAAAAAAACAAGTGTAGGCTACACTAACTGACACGCTCCACAAGTTAAAGGAATTTTATTACAAATTAAAGCGCAATATTTTGTTTTTATTGTGAGTGTACACAAATAAAAGTAAACCAGCAGTTTCAGTTTTTTTTTTTCTCAACCCAGTTTTGACTGATATTTAGCATACCTTAACCATGCAGCAAATGTTTTAAAAATAGCCTGAAAAAATAACTTTACAAATTAATCAATTAAAAGAATACCACTTGTTCAAAATAAAGCATATAGCATATATAGTTGTTCAAAACCCTGTTAGCATAATTACACCGCATTAAAGTAAAATTATTTAGCATGTATAGGCCTAATTTGATTCCACACGTGTAAATTATTTAGACTAATCTAGGCTATAAAATGATATTAATTATATTAATTATAGGGCGTTTACAAGGCGGAGAGCTGAAACCATTCAGCTGCGCACAATTTCAAGATCATTTGCGATTTATAGATTTCACATGTGAAAGAGAGGCATATGCAAAACATTTTGCCACACATTTGAGAAATGATCTTAGATCAAACTTAGGACAGTTTCTACGCAACATTTTATAAATGTGGCCCCTGGTGTCTGAAGCATGTGTGCTACACAGCAATCCCAATTGGCCATGACAAGAGATGACATCACAGGCGCGCTTGATAAATAAGCAGCACGACATAACAGTTCATATGCTTGTCGTATCCTAATAAGGACACGAAATATAAAAATATTAAGTCTGCTTTAAAAGGTTTTAAAGCGGCATCGAGCGGTGACCACTCACTCACCCCTCGCTTTTGAAGCACATAGAGAAGCTACGGTGGCTGACACAGGACAAAGATGTCGTCGTCTGACACAACAGAGAGTAGCTAGCGCTCTGTAGAGCAGTTTGTCCGTTTAGGGCTACTGTAGAAACATGACGGTGCAAAATGGTGACTTCACTGTAAGGGGACCGGTGGTGTATATAGATAGAAATGGCTCATTCTAAGGTAATAAAAACATAACGGTTCATTATGTAAGGTCTTTACACCACTGAGAACATAGTTATGTATATTATATCGCATTTCTGTCAATAGATCCTCATAAATACTACACACTGCACCTTTAAAACAAAGAAAAGGAGGATGATTAGTATGCAACAACAGCAGGAAACTATATATTCGTGCAGTGTACGCATGTCAAATGATTAAATCTGCTTGTGACATATAAACGCGTACATCAACCCGATCACTTTATTTAGTATTCATGTAAACACTACATTCAGATTCATCAATCAGAATGAATTAATCAGAATGAAGCAAAAAGTGTCCATATAAACATAGCTAACTTCCTAATTTTATATTTTAAATGTTCCTTTCTAAAAAAAGGTATATTGCTTGTATATGTGCGGCCACTAGTTAGGCGGCTGTAATTGCATGGAAAATTAAGAGGCTACATTTTTATTTTAAATATTTTCAGAGAGTACCTGAAAACCATACTTGAGTACAAGTACAGATACCTTACAGCGAAAATGACCAATTCCAATACGACTTGAGTAAAAGTCTTAGAGTATCTGATTTTAACAGTACTTAAGTATGTTACTCGTTCTCAGTTAAGTCTCAGTTAAGCTCAAGTGCACAAAAGGGCCATAAGTAAACTGATATCCTCCTGATATAGTTCTCGACAATATAGAGGATAAATAAAATAATGTTATGTAAAATTAAATAGTCAAAGTCTACTTGCACTGGATGTGAGCTCCTAAATCAAACAAATGCAATTCACAGTTACCTGCTAATGCACTTACATTCACGTAAAGTAGACTTGTTGACAACGTTGGTGAGTAAAGGCAAAACGCACAAGATATCAAACCTTCAATGCCCTTAGATGGCGATATCACTTCTTTATAGCAGAAACAAACTGCTGTTGAAAAAGTTAGGCGTCATGCAAAATGTAATGTGTAACTGCATTACTCATCACAAATGTATTGGAGTAAAAAGTACATTTACTTATTCAAGAATGTAGTCAAGTTGAGAGTAAAAGTTGCTTATATCTTTGATACTCAGTGAAACTACAAAGTAGCCAAAAAATGCTTAAGTACAGTAACTAATTTAATTTACTCAAATACTTTACACCACTGAATACTTTCTTTTAATTGAACATTTTTAAGATGTAATTATTAGTTTCGAACCCCCTGCAGTTCCTACACAAACGTCTCCGTTACGTATGGTAACCCTCATTCCCTGAAGGAGAGAACGGAGACGTATGTCGGACGTCACAGACGAATTTGGATCACTTCAGGGATCCCCTATCAGCTTCGAGATATAGAGAACCGGCCAATGACTATTGGCGTGCGAGATTTGCATCTCGCGCTCCGCCCCGCAGTGTGGGTATAAAGCGGAAGCGAATGCAGCGCACTATTGTTTTTCACTGAGGAGCCGAACTAGTGACGGTACATGCAGTGATGGTACAGCAACTGTGGTACGGTTCCTTCAGGGAACGAGGGTTACCATACGTAACCAAGACGTTTCCTTTCAGTCAGTCACGTTCGACGTACGTCAGACGTCACAGACGAATTGGGATCCCTTTGGAAAACGCCACAGTTACTACCACTTCCAGCGCCCAGCGGGAGCCCCTCAGACCCCGTCTGTTCAGGGTGGGAAAACTCACGCAAAGAAGTCACTGCTGCTATTCCGCAAGACCCACTCAGCAGAGAATTGGATAACGCTGGGAAAGTGTGCCTGGAGGGACGCTGCGGAAGCCACATCATGCGGAGGGAGTTACCATGTGGAGAATACACGTATGGACTGACCGTGGGCAGTGCAACATACGGAAGTCCCAGGGGTGGCCCCGGCCAAGCAGGCAGGGGAGCAACACCTAACTGAGATGGCAGAGAGCTCTGCCGAGGGCTTGCCGTAGGGAGCCGTACCGTGGAAAATACACATATGGGACCGCCGTAGGGGTCACAATTTGGGCAGGGGAGCAACACCTAACTGAGACGGCAGAGAGCTCTGCCGAGGGAAAGACACGGGCTCACCGTAGGGGAATAGAAGTCGAACAAAAGATTCACTAAGGTGGACATCGCCTGGCCAAGGGAACGGGCGGTGACTTTCGTCGCCCCGGAGGGCGAGGTCTGTCGCCGTCCGGAGCTCCCGGAGGAGCTCTGGGTCAGGCCTACCCTCGTGCATGTCCATGAGTGCCTGGGCCTGGTGCACCTGGAGCAACGCCATGGCATGCAAGGCGGACGCAGCCTGGCCACAAGACCTGTAAGCCTTCGCAGTCAGACTGGAAGACAACTTACAGGCCTTGGACGGGAGACGCGGGTCACCGCGCCAGTTAGAGGCGGTCGCCAGACACAGTTGCATTGCGACGGTCCGCTCCACTGGCGGGATTCCCACGTACCCCTTGTCTTGCCTGCCGTCAAGGGTAGTGAGGAGGGAGGAGCCACTAGGTCTGTTTCTGGCACTAAATGGTGTCGTCCACGACCTGGTGAGCTCCTCATGCACCTCCGGGAAGAAAGGCACTGGGGCGGGACGCTGAGAACCAGTGCGACCCGCCCCGAGAAACCAATCATCCAACCTAGAAGGTTCGGGATGTGGTGGAGGGTTCCACTCAAGCCCGACCTTTTCAGCGGCCCGGGAAAGCATAGCCGTCAACTCGGGGTCCAATTCGACTGTTGCCACTCTCCCAGAGGGAGGCAGTACAGCCAAATCTTCATCCTCCTTAGGGGCCTGCGGAGGCTGGCTCGGCAGGTTTGCCCTAAACGGAATCCTCAGGTCACCCCGGCCATCCATCGAAGTAGGTCTATTCTGCTGGGCAGGAATAGCACTAGATCGAGGTATGGGTAGGGGGACTCCGCCTTCCCAGAGGTAGGTGAGTCTCGACCTAAGCGCCGCAATAGTCATGTTCCCGCAGTGGGAACATGAACTATCCACAAAAGCCGCCTCAGCGTGCTGAATGCCCAGGCACGTGATACAGCGATTATGACCGTCAGCGGGTGACAGGGAACGACCGCATCCAGAAACGCACGGGTGGAATGACATCTTAAAAAAGATGCAGTGTCACACCCGTGATGCTCTTTTTGTGAGGAAACGCTCTTTTAGTGCTGAAGCACCCAGGGAAGACCGCGGCAGAATACAGGAAGTAGTGCAGCCTGTATCTGCTCTAACAGGGAAATGCCCTCACGAACCAACAGTGAAATTCAGCAGTTGGTTTTTTTCTCTCAGCAGCGGTGAGCATGCGGTCGCGCTGTTTTGTGCCGTCTGACCAGCACAAGAACGATCCTCAGCCAATTCTCTCTCTCTCTCTCTCTTGCTGAATACAGGCAGTCTGTTGCTTCATCAACGCCATTCGGCTCCGAAGTGAATGACAATAGTGCGCTGCATTCGCTTCCGCTTTATACCCGCGCTGCGGGGCGGAGCGCGAGATGCAAATCTCACACGCCAATAGTCATTGGCCGGTTCTCTATATCTCGAAGCTGATAGGGACTCCCTGAAGTGATCCCAATTCGTCGGTGATGTCCGACGTACATCGAACGTGACCGACTGAAAGGGAACCTCGGTTTGATTAAGCCTGATGTATGTTTAATGCACTTCACATTGTTGATAAAGAGTGAATTTCTCTTTGCATTTTTATATCAATATCGCCATTTTGGAATTATACGTTTCTATCTGCGTTCTGAACTGTTTTGAGATATTGATCTTCAAAGTTTTTGCATTCCATTCGACTTTGTAGATGGAACCTTTTTGATTTCTAAATAAAAAGTCCCAAAATGTACACAACTTAAAAAAAAAATGTAAATAAGTTGTCACAGAACAAGAATATGTGAATAACTCAATTTGGACAAAAATGTCAGATAGAACCTTAGGGTGACGTTATGCTACAAGATTATTCTATTCAAATCAATATGTTAAATGAGTTAGGTCAAAAGTAATCAAAAAGTAATCCGATTATATTACCTAAAATGTGTAACATAATAGATTACTAACTACAATTTTCATCATGTAATTTGTATTCAATAGTAGATTACTATTTATTTATTCTATTTTTTTTTTTTTTTGTCAATCGCTCAAGGAATGCCCACCCAGGAATGTGACCCCTTAAGAGTTAGCACAAGCATGAAACAGCCATTTCCTGTTGACTCTGCCCATCTTACGAACAGACTGAGCCAAAAACATGCACCCCACCCGGCCACTAAGAGGACATCCCCGCTGGCAGATGAAACAATGTTTAATTGAGGGTGACGGAGCGTGGACCTTAGTCCAGATTTTGGAAGAGCGAATCTTCTGGAGCTCTTTGCTGTCTTCTTGATGGCTTTTAACAGGCTATCTATGACGACAGGCCTGCACTGTTATTTCCAACTCATTGAGCAGAGGAGGTCCAGATGCATGTGCGTCTGTGTGTGTGTGTGTGTGTGCCACGCTCCAGCTTTTAAGAGAGCATCATTTAATTTCTTCAGTGGTGTTTGGAGAGCGGTTTACTGTGTCTGGATGTGCAGGATGCTTTTAGGGCTCGGCGGATGGGTTTGAGATGGTTATCTGGGGTGTGGGGTCACGGTAATCTGATATCACTTGTTGTCGATGCAGAGCTTGTGACCCGAGGCGCAGTTACCATCTCAAAACAAGCAAGTCATGGACCAATAACAAACATAGTGCGATACGAGAGACACTCCATCGCTTTGCTCCCTGGAAGAAATGACCTCACGACTCTTTTCTTTGCAAACCCGAGCAGAGATAATCAAAGTCTAAATAATAATAGTATTCATTACACTTCAAGGATACTGGAAGGTTGCAGAATCTGAGGGTTGAACACAGATCTATGCAATGTTTGGGTTATCTGTTGGGATATAAATACATATATATTTATATTGAAATAAACCCTGCTCTTTGTGTGTATCTATGGAATACAGACATAAATTTGTTTAGGTTTAGTCTAAGCACAATGTTTCAGTCATTACGCAATGGCAGGACAGGCGTGATTTATTTGTAATAGAATCATCAGTCGTGTGGTTTCGAGTAGACGTGTGCTATTACTTTTCTAAGCATTCGAACTTGGCCTGGCTGAAGAACAATCCCTTAGATTTAGATTGCAAAGGCATCAGAGGGATCAAATTAACATCGGGCCCTTTAATGTGAGCCAGTGTACTGAGGTCTTGTGTGGGGCCACAGAGGCCCCATGGGGGCCTCAACTATAGTCTCAGCACCCAATTATAGGGCTCGTGGCAGTGTACAGAGGCCATCCTGGTGGCAGGTTTTCCTACTCGCATATTTTGTTCAGAAACTTACCTCTGTAGAGTTTTTTTTTGTTTAAAAGCATGCTGTAAATTGAGGGTAATATTTCAGAAATAGTGCAGATATATGCATTTTTGTTTTGTTTTAATCAAATCAATATTTGGTGTGACCATCCTTTGCTTTTAAAAGAGCTTTTGCAGATACAGATTTTTTTTTTTCTAAAAGAAATGAATGCTTTTATTCAGCAAGGATGCATTAAAATGACCAAAAGTATTTCAAATAAATGCTAATCTTTTGAACTTTCTATTCATCAAAGAATTCACTGAAAAAATATATAGTTTTCACAAAAATATAAAGCAGCACAACTGTTTACAACATTGATAAAATCAGCATATTAGAATGATTTCTGAAGGATCATGTGACACTGAAGACTGGAGTAATGATGCTGAAAATTCAGTTTCTCCATTGCAAGAATTTAAATAAAAAATAGAAAATAGTTATTTTAAATTTCACAATACTAGTAGTACACTTGTTCACAGTTCAGTATGTAGTAAATTGTCTTAATTCTTCTATTAATTTAATCTCAGTGCAGCTAAAGTACTCAGTTTTCTTCCTGCATTTCACATGCCTTACAACTGTTCTATTATTATTATTTTTTTTTTTTTGTTTTATAATATTTGATGCAGGTCTAGTAGCTACTACTAAAAAAATGTTATACAACTGTTGTACGCACATAGTTCCAGACGTACTCTCTGAGTGCACCCCTGACCTCTGTGCACCGAAACTTAATTGGCCAGTTCTGGTTTGAGATCTGTAAGGGTGCTGTTTGTTTCTGTAAGGAGTGTGAGGGTCACGGATTAGTTCCTGCCCCTTAATAGAGCACAGATTGCACTTAGAGAGAGAGAAACTAACAAGTTCGACATGAGGAATGGTGTGTTCACCTCTCGGTAGGCAATTCAACACAATTATTGAACATTTTGTCAATTTTTTTCATGCATACATTATGTAAAATAGAAGTTTACGTGCTGCGTTAAAGCTGCATGAAGTAATTTTTGTTGGTGTTAACAGAGCAATAACTGAAACCGAGCAAAGGATTTCCAGTTCCCAGCATGCTTTGCATGGGACTGGGTGAATGAAGTGAATGTTGAAATGAAGTGTTGTATGTTTAACCGTATGTGTTTTTGAGTAATATGAGAAAAGTTGGTGACTACTCCATGACCGAATTTATGCATAGGCATTCTTGGCACACGTCTATGCTCGCACATCCGGGGGGGCTCATAAAATAATATATATATATATATATAATTTCTCCATATTTTGCCTTTATTTCATGAATCATTATTATTGGTCACCATGTATGTCTGTCTGTCAGAAATATTTAACCAATGAAATGTATTAAGCTTGTGACTAAACCTCGTAAGTTCATTGGATCCTCACACTGTTGATCAAACCACATAACTCCGCCACGCCTCTATCGTAAATGAAGTGCCACACACACAGTTTGGACCGTCTCTGCTTGTTTGCAATGCAAGGGTAAATAAACAAACTGTTTGTTTGAATAAGTACAGTGTTTTCTTTACTCAAGAAACACTAAGGGCACTATTTTAACGATCTAAGTGCATGGTCTGAAGCGTGTCCGAATCCACTTTTGCAAGTTTAACGACGGAAAAAACGGTCAGCACGCCAGGCACATGGTCCTAAAGGGTTGTATGTAGTTGCTTAACAATGTGCAATAAACTAATCAGAGTCTCATCTCCCATTCCCTTTAAAAGCCAGTTCTGCTTGAACCATGGCAGATTTGCTATTTACATGGCGGAATTTGCGAGCAGAAAGACTAAATACTTCTCCAGAGAGGAATCCTTTTATTTTTAATATTTAAAAATGTTTAAATGTTTGTGTGCTGCTGTCTGTGTGTGTGTGTAATAAGCAGAGTGTATGCGCGTTGTGCAGCCACCTATAGGCGCGTATTACTAACACGCCCTTTAAATAACACAAAAAATTCTGCGCTATTGACTTTAGACCAGGTTTTTGTTGGTCAATTTTTGTGCAGTCTTTTACAAAATAGACTTCCTCAAAAAGTTTCCTCAAAATAGCAACGTACCAACAATGCGCCTGAATACACCTCATTGTCAGACCAGTTACATATCTGTCCACTGCAGTGGACACCATGCATCAACGGTATAAAAAGTGATTAATTGTTTGGTCTTTAAAACATTTACTAAGAGCAAATGGTATGAATACACATAAGAACATTAAATAACAACAAGAATAGAGAGGACATTTGAAAAGCATATCATTCCAGGTGTCGAAACGTCGTAACCTGACGTAACGTTGAACGTGACTGACTGAATGGGAACTCATTTTATTTGAAACCAATTAAAATCATAATTAGTCTCATTTGATTTACCTTCTTCCACCAATTAAAACTATTAATAAATTAATTTTGAAATATATAAAATTAGTATATGCTTACACTTTTATCTGACCTAATAAATAAATATAGACTGTAAGCATTTAAATAAATTATAAAATATAAAGACTATTTAATATTGCTGTTTAATAAAACTAAAACATACAAAATAAGGTGAAATCTATAGGCACAATATACCATTTGGCGCATGACGTCCACTGAAGTGGACAGATGTATTTTCTGTCACAGAAGAAAATGTACACGAAAAATATTATAAAAAATCTGGATAAAAGTATCTTATTTAGCTGAAAAATATTTTTGTTCCTGTCTGGTTTTCAAAGAATAAAAGGATTTAACCCTGAGGTACTCCTCTTTCCTCCACTATTTTGAATGTATGATGCAATATCTCAAAACAACAAAGAGGTACAAAGACAGTAATTCAATTGAATCATAGACAACGCTTTGGGGGTTCGCCACTTAGTGTTTGGGACATGGTACTAAAACTTAAATGGTTCAAAATGGCTTCCAAATATCTGTCCACTGTAGTGGACGCCATGCATGAAAGGGTTAAACAATGTGGCGCTGGACGTGAAAATGATAACTGCGTCGGGCTGAAACTAGCAAAAAACACTTGCCTGGCGTCGCATTGTGCTGTGTGTATAGCTTTTATATATATATATAAAAGCTAATGTTTTATGTATTTGAGGAGTGGCCCTCAAAAGGCCCCGATATACTTAAAGCGAAATCGAAGAGCGAACTGATATGACGTCATTTCGAACTAAATCAAAACAAAGTTCATTTTGTGTTTGTTTCTGGAGTTTGAAATAGTTTGCCAAAGAAAACGCTCTGGCTGGTAAACACCTTCGAACTCGCATTGGTCCGTGGCAACTACATAATAGGTAGGCGTGGCTCTGAGGCTCTGAGGCTCTGCCTTCTTTCATGTGGAACTCTTCTCTGGTTTATTTCTTCTGTTGAGTCTGTCGAGGTCAGATGTCCGTGGGTAAAAAAATTAATAAATAAATAAACACACTGGAGAGTCACTTTATAGTAGAAAATGAAGTTGTACTTCTTATGAAATGAGACACTGACACTGTTTTTCATGTTTAATACTGTAAAGCGGTGTGCTTTTAAGCAATCTATAGTATAAAGTGCTATAAATAAACATGACGTGATTTTAGTGCAGAGTGCACAGCGCATGCAAACATATCCACGTTGCTCAGATGCTTATCTTACGCTTTCTTTAAAAAAATGCTTCTGTTTATTTCGTTATTGAGAGGAAAGCGTGCAGCACATATTTACATATTCATCTAACCATCGCTCTCATCTGCTCACGTATTTCGAACTTCGTTTTAACCCTAAGCGTTAGTCTACGTTTAGTCTAGCATTTTTCATCGAGTCACAGCCAATACAATGTGTGTAGCACTTTATCTTTTATAACAAATTACATTTTATAGAAGAAAAATATACTTACTGCAGATGCGGTCGTTCTAATGATGGGCAAAACACGTAGCTATATGTCTGACATTCGCTGGTCAAAAACCTTGTAACTTCATTTGAGCTTGATTTTGGTAGAATGTTAATAATAGAATGACACATGCAAGTGTCTGACCATATATAAATCCACAATAGCAACTTTGACAGCAGTAAAACGCTTCAATGGTGACCACTGCCAGACTCACCTGCAAGCAATAAGCAAAAGAGTGCATGAAACTAGCTGAAAGTCTTCAGTATCTCAATAGTGCAGCTTTAACTCTGGCAAATATTGATGTGGTGCTTTATTAAACAATGCAACAGGGCCCTTTCTTTGTCCTTAGGTAATTTCCATGCCTCAGTGGCTAATTGTAAAGATCTGTGAAACCACTCAAATTGAACAGCCCTCTTGCACAGAGAGAAGAGAATTAGTTTTAATTTAGATGTAATGAAATATTGATGAGTATATATTGTGTTCTACGTGCTGTGTAAAAGCGAGAGCCAGCGTTCATGACTGCCAGACCTTTCAGATCATTAGGAGCAACATGTTATTCTCATTACTGAGCTGTATGGTAATTAGTCATTAATATGTAAAGGGCCTGTAACAATCCTCTGGAGCTTTTATAATGGTAGAATGAGTAAGACAGCAACGCAGAACCAGTCAAATAAACATGCACACTTGAAGTACCAGCAGCCCCTCTTTTAGATCTAGTAGTAGATGTGCAATAAGCATAACTTCAATTGGCATTTGTGCAAGGCATGCGCCCATGTGTAAATTCGATTGGAGAACAGAGGCTACGAAACCTAAAACATGATCTTGTAATCATCTACTTTTACCTCATTGACTGTTGCGTTTCTTTCTCTTTGACTCATTAAATTGCCAAGCCCCATATAAGCTATAGGATGGATTTGTAGCCATTACATCTACATTACAAATCCCAAAGTTCTCCTTTATTAGTCTTCTTGTTGCTGTCAAGAGTAATGACATTCCACCTTGGGAATTTTTGGCAATCAGGAAAGGGAAACCAGGGCCTCCATTCCAACCTAGGGAATATTTGACAGAATGATACACCGTTTACACAAAAGATAGCAATTTGTTTTGAAATGTTTAAAAAGCAAAACTCACCACTAAGATGCTAGCATGTTGTTAGTGGTTGCCAGGGTATTGCCATGTGGTTGCTAATGTGTTCTGGGTGGTTTTGAGAGCAGTATGTGTATGTGTCTGCAAAGATGTCTTTATACACTACCATTCAAAAGCAAAACAGTTATATTTTAAAAATAATATTTCTATTTAAAATAACTCTTCTATTTTAATATATTTTAAAATGTAATTTATTCCTTTGATGGCAAAGACAAATTTTCAGCAGTCATTACATCTTTCAGAAATCATTGCTCATTTGGTGTTCAGGGAAATATTTTGTCAATGTTGAAAACAGTTGCTTAATATTTTTGTGGAAACTTTTTTTTTGTTCAGCATTCTTAGATGTATATTATGTTCAAAAGAACAGCATTTGTTTGATATTGAAATATTTTAATAAATCTTTTTATAAATGTATTTACTGTCACTTTTGACCAATTTAGTGCAACCTTGTTTGATAGAAGTATTTTCTTCTTTCAAAAAAAAAAACAGAAGAAAAAAAAAGACACCCAGGTTCTATATTGGACATCTGCATTAAACAGACATTTTTCAAACAAATCTTTTGTGTTCCACAGGAAAAAATTCATACTGGTTAGGAACGGTTTGAAGGTGAGTAAATAATGAAAGAATTTTCATTTTCTGGTCAACTTTTACAGTCCAAAACTACTTGAATTCTGAGCTGACAGTTGATCTGACAAAAAATTGAGACAGATATGTCAGATATGGCTAAAAAATCACTTGTGGGACGTCAATGTGAACAATGCCTTATATTCAATTCTGTCAATGTTAAAACAGCCTTAAAAAGTATCCAGCATTACCCACAAAGTGCAAAACAATACCCCTGGCTAATTTATTATGCCCTTCAGAAACACTACCAGACCTCCAGCACTGCCTTCAATATGACCACTTGATAGATGATGTTCTGTCAGCAACTACTAGTTCCACTGGTTTCCTGGTACAAGGACCATGACTATATGACAGAACATTAACCGAAACCTCCCACCCAGATACACACACCCTCACACAAATTCAAAGTCATACACAAAAGAAAACACGTAAGACAGAATAACACACACATGTGCTAATGGCTCATCTGTTGGTCATTTAGCATCAGCGGTAATTATTATAGCAGGCTAGCAGGACCATAAGCACACAACCCACCCTGACGTTTGTTTTAAGCACCTCTATTGTGCTTATTTCAGACCAAATCGGGCTGAAAGGAGGGTGTGTGTGTGCGTGTGTGTAAGCTAAAACATTTACAGATGGTGCTAGTACTGCCTCATCAAGAGCTAATCACGCAAACATGGGGCCGCTGTAGATACACTTCCCAAAAATCCAAGAGTGGCGTGTGTATTTATGCCCACAGATTTGTGACTGTACACTGCATGTGCCTCACTGTGTGTGTTTGTGTGTGTAGGTGTCAAGGGCAGGACTACACAGAATATGAGCCAGCAGAACTCCACAAAACCTTATGCAGATTTGGAATGCCAGACACTTTGGGTCATAAACCCCGCCCTCGCCTGTAATCGAATGAGACGTGAGACAAACTAAACAATCAAATTACACTTCAAATTAATTTTGTCATTTTAGGTCGTTTTTATCACGCTGTTGTTAGTTCAAGTGTCTTTTTTTTTTTTTTAAAGTTTGGTTTTAGTTAATTATTTGATGCTATAAAAACGGGGGATGTGACATCATGATAGACAGCTGTGATTGACAGCTTCTCTGAGCAAAGTAGTCACTGAAGTACCAATTTCTTTTTTTTTTTATCTGGATTTTCGGGAGGAGATTGGAGCTTTAACTTTAATTTCTACATTTCCATAACTGTTTATTTCACACCGACATAATAAGTTGTTCTTTATGGCGGGGCCTTGATACTGCGGTTCCACTTTACGCTCACTACTTGGGTCCCAAGTTCACTACTGTGCAGACTCAGGTCCTGTATCAGCGCAAAATGTCAGCGCCATATTGGGACATTGGCAGCTTTTCTACAATGGAAGAGACAGTCTATGGTCCACACGCATTCCCACTTCCCTTGCTGGGGACCGGCAAACCAGCAACCAGCATCCCATGCTGGTTCTAACAAGCAAAACATACCTTATGCTGATTACCAGCAATGCTGGATTTTTCAGCAGTATGGGCCTAGTGAATGGTGTGAGGTGGCATTCTCCATTTCTTTGTCCTGCCTGAGCCCAGCTGTGAGCACAGGTCCCTGTGCAGAAGTTCACCGGTGTTCCCCTCAGGCTGGCTCCTTTATTCAAGTCAGGACCTTCTGACTTCTGCACAGCTGCCTGTAATGGACCCTCCAAATCTGGCTACTATCAAAGGTCTAATTAGGGGTATGCATATTGACAGGTGCTTAGGAGGTAGAAAGAGACTGATGTGTGTGTTTATTGTGTGTTCGGGTGCAAGTTGAGGTGGTTGGCGTTTTGTTTCTTTGAAGATGAAAAAAAAAAGTAGCTTTTTTTTGTCATTTGAAATGTACCCCATGACTATCCCCAAATGAGATGCATTCAAACATTTCCAGTCGCCATGTAAAAGATAGAAGCTTTACGACTGCCTCATTAGTGTCTTGCATTTACCCAGGCTCCTCTGGATCGCCTTAAGTGATTGAAGCACTTTGCTCTAATAGGTCTATTATAGACACAGTAAAGAAAGAACAACATGTTTGTATACTGTGCATACATGCACAAGCTTACTGAACAGTCCCTCTTACATAATTTCTCATTCTAAGCCTAAGCCATTCTAATGTCAATATTATTTTGTACATTCACAAGTACTTTATTCAGTGCGGCCGTCTAATAAATCATTCACACTGTTTTTTTGATCTGAGAAATAAATAACCTTAGTCCCTTGTTCTCACTCTTTTCTCTCAAAGAGTTATTCTGTTCTGTTTTAGATCAAGTTAGCAGAATCCTTACACCTAAGAACAGGTTCTTCCTATTAAATAAAAATGTACCCTAGTAATCACAGTTACTTTTTTATTTTTATTTTGTAAATATGTAATAGCCTATGTAAATCTATGGGAGCTGTTTTCCCAATTTACATACTGATTTTAACTACTGTTTTTCATCTACTTTTAAAATTGCATTAATTATGATATTTATGGTTACCATGGACATTTTTGTATGGAAGGATATTACCTTTTATTTATTTATTTATTTATTTAAAGGTGCACATTGTAAATTTTAGCGGAATCTAGCGGTGAGGTTGCAATAGCTCACCCCTCCCTTTCGAGGCACATAGAGAAGCTACGGTGGCCGACACAGGACAAAGATGTCGTCGTCTGAGACAGCCGAGAGTAGCTAGCGCTCTGTAGAGCAGTTTGTCTGTTTAGGGCTACTGTAGAAACATGACGGCGCAAAATGGCGATTTTACTGTAAGGGGACCCGTGGTGTATGTAGATAGAAATGGCTCATTCTAAGGTAATAAAAACATAACGGTTCATTATGTAAGGTCTTTACACCACTGAAAACATAGTTATGTATATTATATTGCATTTCTGTCAATAGATCCTCATAAATACTACACACGGCACCTTTAATGAAGCTTTCTACTCATTCAGGAAAAACATAAATAAGTTCTTGGGATATTTGTTAGGTCATGTGACATGAAAGGTCTATGGTAAAGGATGCCACATCCAAACACTACTTGACACAAACACAATAGCTTTTTCATGTGTCTGCACTGTCTACACCCATAAATATTATAAATATAAATATATTCCCATGGCATTCACAATTTTTGCCATGTGAAGTAAATGTACGTGACTTTGAGAAAGTTCTGGAGCCTTCTTGTCCAAAGGAAAGCATAATACTGTTTATAGAGAGGGAGAGAGAAAGAGAGGGAGAGAGAGAGAGAAAACATCCTAAACTTTGGTTTGATGAAATTACTTCAAAATTCATAGATGAAACAAACTCACTGCTCACTGTTCAGAATGTTTATAAATGTTGATTATTATTAAATTTCCTCTTCTAGACTGATTCCTAGATCCATTTCAAAAGCATTATAGATGTTTTTGGGTGATTTACCGGGCAACATGTGATTTTTATCTGAAATAAACACGTGTTAAAAGAACTGTATGCTTTTATTTTATTTAGATAATGATAAACCAGTTTACAGATTTTTACTTATTTATTGACTTTCATTTTCTGCCTTTTTTTCACAGGAAAGTGCATCACAAGGAAAGAGTGTCAACTCTCGGCTATCTCTAATCCATAGTGAGAGTCACACACAGGAAGTGTGTGTTTATTTGGAATGGACTTCTCTGTTTACTGCGCCTGGAAGTTTCACAGCAGGATGCTCAAATGCAGCTCTATGCTTTGTTTTTAAGTGACTACGTATTATTGTATAATCTTTATGTTCCACATACCTGCTCAAGCTTTGAGTATGTGGGGGGGAGGTGAAACTTAAGTGTGCCTGTATGTATTTTTGGAGGGATGGCCAGGATATTGTGTGTACTTGGGGGTCAGAAGAAACGGGTTTAGGTAATTTGCTGCAGCTGAAGTTAAAACCAGCACCAGTTATGAATGACAAATCTCTACAAGGCTGCAGGAAATCTATTAGCACCCTAAGGAACTAACCTTCAATGTTTTTTTTTTTTATGCTTGAAAATTGCTCTCTCTGTCTCTCTCCATCTGTCATAATTTCCATATCCCCATTACAAGTTTTTATCAAATTCCCTCATTTTTTTCATATGTGACATTTTCCTCTTAATACCATCATAATTCTGTCTGAAAAGACTGCCTTGTTTACCACTTTTTACAGTAGCATTGTGTTTGTGTGTGGGTCCTGGTATTCCCTGCATTATGGGGACCAAATGTCCCTACAAGTATAGTAATGGCAGTAAATTTTGACCTTGTGGGGACCATGAGGAAACAAGTGTATAAATCATACAGGATGATCTTTTTTGGAAAATTTTAAATAGCAAAAAGTTTTCTGTGATGGGTATATTTAGGGGTAGGGTTAGTGTAAGGAGATATAATGTACAGTTTATACAGTATAAAAACCATTATGCCTATGGAATGTCAACATAAAACATGAAAACCCAACATGTGTATCTTGGGGTTTTAAGTTTAACCTACATTATGGGGACAAAACAAAGATGGCAATATCCAAAATCCTTGTCCTTGTGGGGATTTTTTTTTTTTTTATTTTATTATTTTTTTGTATAGAGCTTATAAATCATACTAAGTGATGTTTTTTGAAAATGTAAAATTGTAGAAAGTTTTCTGTGATTGATGGGTAGGTTTAGGGTTAGGGGATAGAATATATAGTTTGTGCAGTATAAAAATCATTATGTCTATGGAATGTCCACATAAAATATGAAAAACCAATGTATGTGTGTGTGTGTGTGTGTATATGTGTATGTGTGTGTGTAGGTGTGTGTGTGTGTAGCACTAACTTCAAGTGGCACTCTTACTGACCATTCACAGACCATCTGATGAATATTACACTCTAAAAATGCATTCTCAAAATGTCAAACTTCAGTTTGATTGGCCAACATTATCCAATTTCCAGGAGTTAAAGTGCAGGCTTTCATCAGTCTGCCATGTTTCAAGTTATTAAGCTGCTACACTGGATTTGCCAATCGTTGCAAGGTTCATGACATCCAATCTTTAAAATATATTCAGCTGGCCTGTGTGCCATCCAGAATTGAATTGTGAATGCCTTTTATATTCCAATTAAATTCCTCAATTTGACTTGAATTTGAATTGAGGTAGCAAACCAGATGTAGAATTGCAGAATTTGACAAAACATTTGAAACCTTAGATAGATAGATAGACAGATAGATAGATAGATAGATAGATAGATAGATAGATAGATAGATAGATAGATAGATAGATTTTCATAACATAATGGGAACGTTAGAAAAACATTCTTAGAACATATATATTTTTTTAGCTATTTACTATTTAACCCAACCATTTTTAGCCAATATAAGCTGCAATGTAGACCAAACTTGTGAATAGTGTGCTTAAGTGTACTTGTAAGTAGGTGTATGTTTATCTGTTTGTGTACACAGCAGCAATAACACATCCCTGTGTTGACTGAAAGGTAAATTAGTCTGTTGTCTGTAGCTCCTTACATCTTTACCACATCAGCACCACAGTGAATGACTCATTATATGTTTGTGTTTACTGCACATGGTCTTCGTTAGACACCAGACACACACCAGAGTGAATTAGTCTGTTGTTTTGTTTATTTGTGGGAACAAGAGCTAAATACGTAGACCAAACCACGTGTGGTGAAATCGCTGTTTGATTTCTGATCCCGATATCAAGCCTGTTAAAAGTTCAACAGATTATGAATATGATTCACATGATTCACTTTCACAAAGTACCATGTTATGTGGGAATCACAGCTGTACCTTTGTGCTGTCATGATGGAGTAACAGATTCCACATGGACAGTTTATGAAAGTTCCCTGTAATTAAGGAACGTTTTCAAAACTTCTCCCTTGAAGAATGAAAGTGACCTTTAGATGTGCGGTTCTCACTCTGAATGCATCATGGAATTCGATGCACTTATTGACTGATGTGGCTGTGAATCAAATTCCATGTTAAATTCCCAATATGATCAATGTCTTTGCTCATGCCCTATTAATGTCTACTTATACATGCTACTTAATTTATCGCCACATATGTGTTGGGTGCAGTTTTTGCAAACTTAGACACAATTAAGTGGCCTGGTTGACCACAGATCCCGTAATTCTGACTTCAACGGTGGGATTCTTTATATTTTGCAATCTGCATGCATCTGCTCTTAGTTATGGTGGTTTGAAGCCTATTTACACATACCAAGGGCTCCTGACAATTTGATCCATGTTGCTACATTGTTTTTGTGTTTTAGAGAGTCACTCAGATGTTGTCAGAGAATGAGATGGACAGCAATTCAGGAAGAGGAGAGGAGGGAAAGCGCATTCACACTGAAAGTGATTTGCTGCATCAAAGCAACCAGAAGTCATTCGTTTGGGCATGATGTGACAGCTGAGGAAGTTAACTTACACAAATATCTGACTTAGAGTGGCGATTATCAATAGGGGTGAAATCAGTGGAGATCACATGATCTATCTACTGTGAAATAGTGTTGAGTCTAGGTATTTGTTTTGTCCCACATACAGCAATATAACATATAAAGGAGAACTGTATCCGAAATTGTCTGCATTCTGATCAATTGATTCATGCTCTCATAAAACATTCATTTCATTGACCAGAACATGTCTAGGTCATATTGCACCCCACAATTCAAATTAAATCAATAAGAAAATACACTACCCATCACAAAAAAAAACAAAAAAAAAGTTGCTGGATTTAAAGAGGCAAATACTTCAGAGTCTATGACTGGATCATTATTGCTGTGATTATTATGTTTCTAGCATGTTATATGTTTGGCAACAGTTCTTCTAACCCTAATTGATGGAGTGTGTAGCTTTTCATTTCTTAAACAACCATGTAGGAAGACGTATCATGGTCATATTCCAGAATGACAATGTCAAGATTTATCAGGCTCAAATGGTAAAATAATGGTTTTATGTTATTTATTAACATAAATAATCATTTTCACACATGAATCAGCACCTCTGAGTCCAGACCTTAAATTCATTGAATGTTTTTGGGATGTCCTGGAGTAGACTTTACAGAGTGCTTGACTCTTACAATACAAGATCTTGACCTCTCGATGGAAATGACATCACAACATTTATTTCCATCAAGAGGTGCATACATTTTTGGTCAAGATCTTGTATTGACAATGCAAGTGTCAAGCACTCTGTAAAGTCTACTTCAGCACATCTCAAAGACTTTCAATGAATTTAAAGGGGTCCTATTAACGAGCCCTAGGCATGCAGACTGCTTCTACAAACATTTGTGAAAGAACGGGTTGCTCTCAGGAGCTCAGTGAATTCAAGCGTGGTACCGTGATAGGTTGCCACCTGTGCAATAAGTCCATTCGTTAAATTTCCTCACTACTAAATATTCCACGGTCAACTGTTAGTGGTATTATAACAAAGTGGAAGCAATTGGGAACAACAACAACTCAGCCACAAAGTGGTAGGCCACGTAAAATCACAGAGCAGGGTCAGCGCATGCTGAGGCGCACAGTGCGCAGAAGTCGCCAACTTTCTGCAGAGTTAATAGCTACAGAACTCCAAACTTTGTGTGGCCTTCAGGTTAGCTCAAGAACAGTGCGTAGAGAGCTTCATGGAATGGGTTACCATGGCCGAGCAGCTGCATCCAAGCCTTACATCACCAATTGCAATGCAAAGCGTCAGATGCAGTGGCATAAAGTATGCCACCACTGGACTCTAGAGCAGTGCAGATGTGTTCAATGGAGTGAAAACACACTTCTCTGTCTGGCAATCCGATGGACTAGTCTGGGTTTGGGGTTTGCCAGGAGAACGGTACTTTTCTGACTGCATTGTGCCAAGTGTAAAGTTTGGTGGAGGGGGAT
Source organism: Rhinogobio ventralis (assembly GCA_039654625.1). Taxonomy (NCBI): domain Eukaryota; kingdom Metazoa; phylum Chordata; class Actinopteri; order Cypriniformes; family Gobionidae; genus Rhinogobio; species Rhinogobio ventralis. Next base: position 16,562,294 of record CM077206.1, on the reverse strand, counting down.
TATTGTGTGGGGTTGTTTTTCAGGTGTTGGGCATGGCCCCTTAATTCCAGTAAAAGGAACTCTTAATGCTTCAGCATACCAAGACATTTTGGACAATTTCATGCTCCCAACTTTGTGGGAACAGTTTGGCCCCTTCCTGTTCCAACATGACTGCGCACCAGTGCACAAAGCAAGGTCCATAAAGACATGGATGATTTTTGGTGTGGAAGAACTTGACTGGCCTGCACAGAGTCCTGACCTCAATCCGATAGAACTACCTTTGGGATAAATTAGAGCGGAGACTGCGAGCCAGGCCTTCCTGTCCAACATCAGTGACTGACCTCACAAATGCACTTCTAGAAGAATGGTCAAAAATTCCCATAAACACACTCCTAAACCTTGTGGAAAGCCTTCCCAGAAGAGTTGAAACTGTTATAGCTGCAAATGGTGGGCCAACTCCTTATTAAACCCTATGGATTAAGAATGGGATATCATTAAAGTTCATGTGCATGTAAAGGCAGGCATCCCAAAACTTTTGGCAATATAGTGTATCTCCCTTTGGAGTGGACTTTGAGCTTTGTAACTTTGCAGATATGTTTTATGCTCAAACAGCAAACTAAATTTGAAAAAGTGAAAAAGCATAATAGAACCCCTTTAAGGTCTGGACTCTGGACCATTCTTTTACAAGTTGAACCTGATGAATCTTGGCTATGTCATCCTGGAATATAACCATGATACGTCTTCCTACATGGTTGTTTAAAAAATGAAAAGCTACACACTCCATCAATTAGGGTTAGAAGAACTGTTGCCAAACATATAACATGCTAGAAGCATAATAATCACAGCAATAATGATTCAGTCGTAGACTCTGAAGTATTTGCCTATTTAAATCCAAACATATATATATATATATATATATATATATATATTTTTTTTTTTTTTTTTTTTTTTGGCTGGGCAGTGTATATTGTCTTATTGAATAGACAAGAAAAAAAAATAGACTGTTTAAAAAAAAGAAAAAAAAAAAAAAAACATTTTCATGACATTTAAGCACATTTCCATACCATTGTGGTACCATGTCATGCATAAATCCTAAAAAGTGAATGACTTATGCTATATGGTTGGTAAGAAGCCACCAAGGCTGCATTTATTTGATTAAAAATACAGTAAAAATAGTAATATTGTGAAATTATATTACAATTTAAGGTAACGGCTGCCATTACTCCAGTCTTCAGTGTCCCATGATTCTTCAGAAATCATTCTAATATGCTGATTTGCTGCTCAAGAAACATTTCTTATTGTTATCGATGTTGAAAACAGTTGTTCTCAATGTTTTTGAAAGAAATTAAAAGTGTTATTCAGTCACTTTTGATCAATTCATTGCAAACTTGCTGAATAAAAGTTTTAATTTCTTTCAAAAACATTGATTAACCTCAAACTTTGAAATTGTATTTTAAATTGCAGTAAGTAATAAGAACATAATACGAATCACGTTTAAGAATAATGGGGCGAAAATGTACTGGCACATTCAGTTAATGAGAATTTTGGGCTAATGTGCTTAATCGTCTTGAAAATATATATTTAAAAAATCCTGAAGAACCTTAATAACCCTGAAATAAGCCTCATTGTCATTATGCAAAATATAATTTTGTATGTTTTTTCTTTTAATTTTAGGGGTGAAATGTGATCTGGACATGTTGTGAGATTCACCCAGAGGTGTCGAGAGATGAGAGGGCAGGATGTGGAATGACAATGCTGGAAACAGTATTAGATACACGCAACAGTGACTGATTACTCTCATGGGACTGTCAGGCATGTCATTTGGCATTTGTAGTTGTACCTCCATCATCAGAGGAAGGAGAAGCAATACGATCACAGAGTCACAGAGGACACTCACATAAACACTACTGCTATTAACTAAACTAATACAAACACAGTATGGCTAAACAACCAGCCCTATACACAAACATGCCAAACTGAGTGAAAAATATATATTTAAACAAAAAAGCTCCAATTCATCCAAAAGCAAAACAGCCTGGAATAGGTTACCTGTTTGAGTGTGAGCATATCAAAAATAAACAGATGGAGTGTATTTCCATCATGGAGCACAATAGAAGAGCTCTTTCTGTTCCAAGAGAAGAGGAGAGCATCTTGAGTGTAGTACGGTTTAATAAACAACTCGTGCTTCCAACCTGCTCTCATCCCTCTCTCTCCCCTTCACGGGAAGATGAGTTACCTTCATTGTGACATCAATATCATAAACTTCCGATTACAAAAAGTATAAAGCTTAATATGTGGTGTAGCTGTTCTTTGAATATTCACAGATCTAAAACTTGAATGTGTTGCCTGTCTGTATGAATTCATAAATTACACAAATAACATCTGAATGTTTGTGAACGATAAAATGACAAGATGATATAAAAAGATTATAATTACTAAAAAAAAAAAAATTTTTAGATTTTACCATGATAACCAGTTTCCGCTGCTGTATCATTGCAGTATCTGTCATTTCATTCATTCATTCACTAAATACAGTATATATCTGTACTGTATTTATTGTTCTATTTTATGAGCAGACCATACCGTTGTCACAGCAAATGCAATTTTGTAATGTAGTGAAATGATAGCATATTTGTGAATGATAAAGTGAACATGATAAATCATTTCTTTTCATCATGACTAAGAGGTTTGCCGATAACGAAATATAAAATAAGCTGTCTTACAAACTAAAACAACGTGAGTGGCCTAGAGTTTATCAATTCACAACTTTACTCCCAAACACCGTGAGGACGGTTAGTGCAGCATCACACAGCTGTGTTGACATTTCCTTAACACTTTCCATCCGCTCCACTAAATTAGACAATATAAACAATTTGCATTTATTTTACTTCCCGGATCGGTTCAACAACCTCGGTGTCTATCAGGAAATGCGATAATATGTGATAATATTATGTGGAGGAGTGGACAGTTGCGGGGCGACTTTAAATGGGCTGAGGGAAAGGGGAGGGAGCGCGTGAGGTAGAGTCTCTCAGCTCGCGCTCATCTTCAGTCAGTCCATCGCGCGCTTGTTCACTATCCGCTAGAGCACCGCTACAGCCACTGCTGGTAGACTAGAATCTTACAAATAGTCTTATTAAAAGGAGGACAACGCCAAGACTTCTGACATCTCTTTTGTATTTTTGGAGTCACATAAAACTATTCAAAGCGATATGTGGATTTACAAAATTTTGCTTTGTGTGGCTGTTTTGGTTTACTCAGGTAAGTTTTTTTTTTCCTTCAGTCAGACAAAGCTTCTTTCTGGGTATCATGTATAATGTTTTGCAGTAATAACTGTATCATGTTTTACAGTAATACCAGTAACTGTAGTAAATGATTTCAGGGCTGAATATGGCATGGTTATTTATCTCTGCGCAAGCTTCATTATGCTATTTATGGGTAATTCATAATTGGTGCATTTTGGGCTTTGACAAATTAACGTATAGCCTAATTATCATTGTTTCATGAAAGGAACATATTAAAGTTAAGCTCACTGATGTATTGATACATTTACATATAGAAATCGTTTAATCAAATTATGAGTAGAGTTAGGCTGACAAATGTTCACCATGTTATTGTCAAATAAACAACAGCATGTGATAGTATTTTTGGGTGAATCTGGAGGTTTGTCACAATGTTTTATTTGATATTATAGGCTATATAAAATATTACACAAAATAATAATGAAAAGTGTTATTTCACAGGTATATCATGTTTAAAGCATAGGTATCATTTCACTGTTTACTTTTAAGATAAAGATTAATTTACAACATGTATATACTTCATAATAGTTGATAATATTACCATGAGTAAATATTTATGCAAGCATGCTTATTTCTACTGCATTGTCAAGATTTGAAAGACTGAATGAAATCAAAATGGACTCTATTTACTTTGGTATCGCACATTACTTGTCTTGTGGTGAACAATAACCCATGCAGGTTAATCTACAGGAGAAAAAACAAAAAAGTCCAAATTGGATCATTTTCTTCCACTCCTTCTCTGATGATGTCAGTTTGGCATCTTGGGCAGAACATCATCAAACACTCCTCTTCAAGGAAGAGGTGCACTAAAATTAAGCCCCTCCCTTTATTTGTTCTCACTCAGTATTACTTTTCATTCGGAAATATGCCTCAATATTGAAGTAAAGTAAACTTCAGCTTTATGTGGACTTTAAACAATATGACACAAAGTGCTCTTTTGCTGAATATTAGCACGGTTGTTATTTGGCCTTGCTAATAGTATGCAGACCAATAGCATAGTTGTGAATGTGATGTTATTTTAATACAACAGCTCTTTGTGTTTCAGATAAAAAAGGCTTTTTTTCTCTGACAAGGAAAATTGTTCCAAAAGAAGCCAAATCACAAACTCTGATCTGAAACCCCACAAACACAGACAAGTAAACAGTAAAACATCCCATTGCTTTTGGACTGTATACCAGCACTATTGGAACACCACTCAGCCAATCAAATGTGTAAACCAATGCTAAATATACTGTAAATGAGTGTGCTACATATTTCATCTTAAATAATCTCTTGAATTTCTATTTTTTAATCTATTTTAAAAGCATCAAAATGAACTGGGCATGCAGTTCATTACTCAAATTACACATGTATCAAAAGCGTCACAGTTCCCAAACATTGTATTAAGTTTCACTACGGAAAACTTCACAGATGTTGACATTCATGGTGAGTGGGCTGTTTCTTCGCAAAACATCTGGATAAATGAGTCACCGACAGTGTGCGTGGAGCTGAAGCGAGAGATTAAGTGTTAGAGTGTGGCACTATGAAACTCTCCTTCTGAAATCAAAACCGCTTCATTGTGCAAAGCCTCTAATTATTCTGAGTTTAGTCATTTAGTTTCTAATCTGCAGTATGATCTGTGACATTGAAGAATCATTGGGGCTTGTTGGTTGCTCTGATCATAGATTATTCAGGCAACTCTCTAGTCGATTATGAAAACATGTAGATTTGCCCTTTCTTATTGTAATCTAAGCAGGTTTTTGAAATACAATTTCGTCATCTTAGTTCCTTTTTTGCTCCATTTTTTATATCCTATTTTATGGCCACTCTGCTCACTCCTATGAGACTTATTATCAGCCTTAACCGATTGTTCTGTACAGACTTAATTTCTAATGATATTCAGAGCTAGTCGAGAACTGGAGTCTCTTCAAAGAGCATGACTGTTGGCTTTGTGTTAGTTTTAGAGCTTAGATGGAGAGTTGGTTGGTCTACTATCAGTATTGAGGGCTCGTTTCACATCCAAAAACATGTCTGATCTTACAATGTGGTTTGTGGCTGTGAAATTTGTGTTTTCTAACCATGCTTGACAGATAACTTCGTTCTTATGACTGCAGCTGGCATGGATGGGCTCTTGTGGTGGTTTTAGAAGGTTTGGTGCTACACACTCAGATCAGAGCCAGTTTACGTTGGCCTTCACAATCCGCTCCACTACCTCACCAAAGCAGACAGTGATTGATGGCTTTGCATTCTGATATACACTCAAAAATAATCTTGAAATAAAACGATAAAGCCCTCTCAAAAAGCTAATTTATTGCTCCACTGCCTTAATACAGTTTTTTAATTACACTTTTTCCCTTACTGTTGTAACAATCAGGTCACAATCCAGGATGACCAAGAAGAATCCCCTGTTAAAAAAAAACAGCATATGCTGGTTTAGGTATGTTTTGAAGCCTTGCAGCTGGTTTGAGCTGGTTTATGCTGGTCCTTAGCTGGTCATGAGCTGGTTTAAGCTGATCAAGTGCTTGCCCTAAAATGGTAGCTCCAGCTCAGGACCAGCTTATAACCAGCCCAGGACCAGCTTATAACCAGCTAAGGACCAGCATAAACCAGCTCAGGACCAGGTTATAACCAGCTCAGGACCAGCATAAACCAGCTCAGGACCAGGTTATAACACCAGCTCATGACCAGCTAAGGACCAACATAAACCAGCTCAGGACCAGCTTACAACCAGCTCAGGATAAGGTTATAACCAGCTCAGGACCAGCTTAAACCAGCTCATGACCAGCTAAGGACCAACATAAACCAGCTCAGGACCAGCTTACAACCAGCTCAGGACCAGCTTATAACCAGCTCAGGATAAGGTTATAACCAGCTCAGGACCAGCTTAAACCAGCTCATGACCAGCTAAGGACCAACATAAACCAGCTCAAACCAGCTGCTATGCTTCAAAACATACCTAAACAGCATATGCTGTTTTTTTCAACAGGGTCCTAACTGCCCCAAAACTGACTAGTCATTTAGTGACATCACTAATAGGTTGTTATACAACTAGGATCTTAAGTGTAATATTTTAGCTGTTTTATTCAAAGGAGATGCAGTTCTCAAATAATTTAAATGCAACTTCTCAGAGAGCTTTAGCATGCTAACAGTCAAACTGGTAAAGCTGACTTAGCCCCGTTTCCACCGAAATTACCCGGAACAATTTGTCCCAGTAACTTTTTTTCTCCCAGACCTGTTGCTGTCTACGTTTCCATCGCAGTCTAAAGTACCATGAAGATTAGCCCGGTTACGTAGGACTGCACGTGACTTTCCAGAGCCCACTGGATTTCGTCTTCTGCAAATACACTTAATAAAGCCTGAACCTCATCGTCGGTCCATCTGTCGAAACTTCATTGTTGATTCAAATAGCAAACAACTCTTACTGCACGCACCACAACTGACTTTTAGGTTGAAATAAAATGCTGGGTGAGCTCAACCAGTCAGCATGTTCAGCGCCAAAGTCCCACCCCCGAAAGTTCCTAAACTTTGAAAAAGGACTACCTCGCAAGCAGAGCATTTTGAGGGGAAAATTTTTACCCGGAACTTAATTTAGACTCCGATTCCTGCGGTTGAAACACACCGAGTACCACCCCAAAGTCCCTAGATCCTGGGGAAAGTTCCTGCAGTGGAAATGCAGCTTAAGTTTAGTCTGATCAGGCTCTTGTGGACGTGATACCACATCAATTATAGAAGGTTTCCTTAAAGGGAAAATTTACCAAAAAGTGAAAATTGTGTCATCATTTACTCACCCTCATGTATTTCTAAATCTCTGACATTTTTCTTCTGTGGAACACAAAAGGAATTTTTGGGTCCATGCAATGAAAGTGACGAAACATTCTTCAAAATATCTTCTGCAGAAGAAAGAAATGCATCCAGGTTTTTTGGCTAATTATTCCTTTAACATAGACTAGTTGACTAGTTATTCAGGCAACTCTCTAGTCGATTATGAAAACATGTAGATTTGCCCTTTCTTATTGTAATCTAAGCAGGTTTTTGAAATACAATTTCGTCATCTTAGTTCCTTTTTTGCTCCATTTTTTATATCCTATTTTATGGCCACTCTGCTCACTCCTATGAGACTTATTATCAGCCTTAACCGATAAAGTGGAAGAAAAAAACGTACCATCTGTCATGAAATTCATATTTGGATTCGACTAGTGCTTCTCCGCATCCTAACATGTATGTTCTGTGTTTCAGAAACTAAGAGGCATGCCCTGCAAGACTACCAGAAGACTGATGCTGTGCGCTTGGTCACGCCACCTGATGTGTCCTACATGTCCAAAGGCCGCAAGATGAGTGTGGGAAAATGTGCACGTCGCTGTAGCCGCAACAGGAAGCTTCAGTTCACCTGCAGGTACAGAGGTCTACAAAGGTTAAAGCACAGAGACACTCCACCTTACACGTAACCACAAACAGCCAAAGCCGGAGTTCTGAAGAGTGTCTAAATAAAATAAGCACACTTCCAAGTTGCTGTTTTCAAAAAAGCTGATTTGAAATAGCATTGGATTGGCTAACTGTGTACAACAAAGTGTGAGAGGAAGCAGCTGGAATCTGTTTCACCAGTGGAAATCGAACATCAGCAGTCCCAGTATTTCCTATTTTGATATTTCAGGTCGATGACCTCTGGTTACTTCTGCATAGAAAGAAAATGCAGCTCTTAGATAGAAATTGCATGAAGTTGCATGACATTTGATCTTTAGCTCTTGCAATGCTTTCATTTTTGGGAGGCATCACCTGACTTCCAAATACAAAAATTGGACAACAGTAGATATTTTATGCATTGCTCTACAGGATAATAATATCTACTGATGACATTACGTGTTTTAATTCAAGGTTCACAATCATCATTTTTGTCACCATCATCTCAAGCTTAACATCATTTAATGGTTAACATCTGTCATGTATCTTTGCAGAGCATTCAGCTTTGATCAGAAAAGTGCAAAGTGTCATTTACTGTCATACGACAGCCTCACCATTGGTGTCCGCATGGAGAATGACTTCAACTTCGACCTATATGAAAAGAAAGGTAAACTGTAAAAAACTGCTTTATTCCCACTATAGGTTTGACATCATTTAGACCAGGGAGTAGTTCTAATAGGAATGTCAGCTAACTCTCATTAGAGTATTAGTAGACTGTTAGGTTAGGATTAGGTGTTAGGGTTAGAATAAGTTGACAGGTACTTGCAAAGTTATTTATAGTCAGTAGAATGTCTGCTGGAGGACCATCAAAAAGTGTTCACAGATATTAAAATCTACTAATACTGTAATGAGAGTTAGTTGACATGTATTTGCAAAGATACTTAGTTAGTAGAATGTCTAAAGTGGACCATCAAAATAAAGTAATATAGAGAAAGAAACTTATTTTTTTCCATTTTAAAAATTATATATTTTTTCTATACCAGGTTTCAAAAGTACTGAAGTACTGTTAGCAATCATATTCACTGTGAATTTTTTTAATTTTTTTTTATGTCTGATGTCACTTGCATATAGGGTTGAGTACCGTTCACATTTTAACCAGTGCCAGTACCCAACGGTACCTTTTTTTTTGGTACTTTAAGCATGTTTACCTTATAGTTTAGTAATCAAAAAGCATGTCTAATTAATTGAAATCATGAAACTTATACAATTTAACAACAATGTATTAAAAGTTTAACAAAAATTACATGTTTAGGGCCCGATGAAATATGTTTTTTTTTTTCAAATTCCATTACATTTTTTACCAAATTCGATGTTTTCTGTTTTAAGTTTTCTGGATTCCATTTGAATGGTTTAATTAAATAAGAATGTCTAATTAATTGAATTCATAAAAAAAAAAAAAAATAATAATAATAATAATAATTAAATGTTAAAATTAAACATGGAAGAAAAATTGTGATTATTCCTTCAAAACATTATTTTTTTTATCAGAATTGATAATTATTAGTGTTAGTATTATTATTACATTATGACATATCTAAATTCTACTGCACAACAGTAATATATTTGTCAAGTTAAACCGAATGACGGGTTGCTGCGAAGACCTTTGAGTTTCTGTGTGTTTATGATATGATGATAGTTTTTCTCAAATTAAATTGTAAAATGCTGATGAAGTGAATCTCAGAGCGGCACTGGAGATGAAGTTCAAGCATTTATGTCCTTATATAATGAGACGACAGAGGCTGAAAAAAGTGCGAGCGCTACGCGTGCTTTTGATTCATTCACACAGAGACACACAGGATTTGTAATTGCCTAAATATCAGTTATCAAGCATAAAATGTCTATATCACACCAAAAGTGTAAATTGGTACATGCTTTGCTTTTAAACCCTTTTAAATCTCAATACCAAGACATCTAGAGTTAAAGCTTATGACGTGATCTGTCACTGAGGGGTTTTATTTATGAAGATCTGTTCTCAAACCTTAGCCAAGTATTGGACTCCTAAGGATGAATTAAGTTTCAGTGTGAATAAATGTGAGATCAGTGTCCATGTGATGATGACACACTCATGCAAACACACACACACACATTCTATCTATCCACCATCACGATGAGGATGACAGTAAATACCCCTCTGTTCACTTCTACTTCTAATAGTATTGCATATTATATGAAGTCTTGCCTTCACGACTTGACATTTATCAAATCAACTCATGTTTATGTAGCACTTTACCCAAAAACACAAAGATCAGGCTGGGATTTCTGTTGACTTTGCTTGTCTATATGTATTACTGCTGAAAATTGTGTGTAAAAGTGACATTTAAAGACTTGGTTCAAAACTTTTTTTAAAGAATTGAATGCTTTTATTCAGTAAGTGTACATTAAATTGATAAAAAGTGACAGTAAAGACATTTACAAAAGATTTTTATTTTAAATAAATGCTCAAAGAATCCTGAAAAAATCACAACTTCCACAAAAATATTAAGCAACTGTGATGATAACCAGACGCTAACTGGTAGACTGCATTGGTCAAAATGGAAATTATCCGGTTGCGTCTGTGTTCTTTAATTTACGTGTCGTCAGTAGATCACGCACAGAACTGTCCGCTCTCATTTGCGTTTTTTTGGAATTTTGCTCTCACGCTAATTTGCCCTGTTTAGTAAATCTGGCCCTTAAGCCCGGGATACACTGCACGATTTCCGGCTGTCCCAGACGAAAGATTGCCATCGTGAAACAATCGTGGCGATTTCTGTGATCGTGGCTCCTAATCGGTGGTCCTATGTCATACCCTGAGAGAGGTTCAAAGACGGCCGTTGTCACAGTCTTGCGACCAAAGATAGCCTACGATCATTTTCTGACAGTGTCAGAAATCCAGCATGATTGTCGCACAGTGTGTTTGCTGCTACGGCCTACGTCTACTGACCAGCCAATAAAAATGTGACATGAAATCAACGTGACATGGCACTTAAACTTAAAAATGATTACCACAAGCTCTTTTCTCTTCCTCTTTCGCTGCGTCTTCTTTTTTTCAGCACACATAAAAACTACAACTGCCAAAGTGTGATTCATCATGCTCTTTTTGTTTACCACTAGCGCATGCTGATGACTTTTTATTCTTCTATACTAACTTGTATCGTAGCTTACGAGCCATTAGGTGTCATCATCGTACAGTCTACATGCATGTCGTACCCAAGTTTATTAGACGTCGCACAGTGTGATTTGTAATGATCTTATAGGATTGATAAAACCGTGCTGTGTATCTCAGGCTTTAGAGACTTTTAGAAACTTTAGAGACGTTCAAAAACATTAAAAGTGGTAAAATATTTAAAATGTAACATTGACTTCAGAAACTACAGAAGCATACACTATTGCCTAATATGTTCGGAGTAGATGATAGGTTTGTCTTGAAATGTCACAAAAAAATCTTTTTGATGAAAATGAATGAGATTTTTTGCTTCCAGAACCCGATTGTTGCACATAAATATTGTTGCATTATCTAAGGTGTGTATGCCTGTTGTCTTTTAGACTTCATGAGAGAATGCATCATCGGCAATGGACTTAACTATAAAGGAAAGAGATCAGTGACCAAGAGTGGAGTCCAGTGCCAACTCTGGAATTCCAAAACACCACATGAACACAAGTAAGTGCTTACTCACTCTCTTTACCTCCCATTCTTGGTTCGGTCTCTCTCTACGGACAATTAAACTCAATTACCCACTATGTGTATTTATGTGGCTATCAAAAGTCTTGTGGAGAGCAGATAGCGGTTAACATCTCCTTGGTATGTTTCAGTTTATTTATTTATGCACATATTACATTATTAGATAGCTAATGGCAAAATAGACTCGATGAGTTATAAAAATCCCAATTAGCCTCTAATGATGATGAATGTGCAAGTTTATGTATGCTGCCTGTCTTACTGGCTTTGATTCGTTAGAGGGTTCTCGCTGTGTGACAGTAAGTGCAACTCAACGATTCTCAGAAGTGGAACACCGAAGGAGAAAATTAGGTCAATGGCAGGAATGCCAACAAACGGCCAGTAGGTTCAAACAATTGCTTCCGTTCTTGCATGACCAAAAATAGACGTTTTTGTACAATTATTCCTATGCATAAATATTCAATGCAAGTGTACCCAAAATATAAATTTTTGTATACACTAACATCTAAAAATAAACATTGAGAAGCCATATGCAGCCTGGAACTGATGTCCTGTTTAGAGGATTTGAGGGTTTTTGCATAAGTAGGAGTTTGACAGAAAGCAGCACAAGGCTAAGATAAGATACCTAATGCAGAACACGTCTTTGATACAAGTTCATTACTGCTGCAGAAATTCATTAGGGACACCACATGGGGCTTTCAGTTTACTTCCTGTACAGCAAGTCGATACGATAGATCTGCCCTATTTTTGGTACTAGGCATGTACAAAAGTTTCATGCACTTTTTTTTTAATCCTGAAAATGTGATTACCTTTCAGAGACCTTGACCCTACCACCAACTTCCCAACTCTGGATATCTCCCTCTCTCTCCTCTTTTTCCTTCAGCTCTTTTTTTATCTCTCTAATGGACATCAGCTCAGTTTTAAAGCCAGCTTTTGATATGCTTGCCTCTGAAACATCACAGGCATGTTTTATCGGCTCAAGAAGCCAATGGACCTGAACGTTTTGGAATACCAAACAGGCCTGTAGGTCAGCTAATTTGTCACAGATTGCCTTTTTATCTGTATTCATCAATCATCATGAACGTGGCTAATTTGTGTTGTGAATTGCACACAAGATAATTACCGTTTGGCTTAAGGCAATGATTTATTAATGGTTTACAAATATTAGCATGGCAAGGGTAAAATAATTTGTGCAACTATTTGCATATACACTGTATTGCCAAAATATTGGGACACCCCTCCAAATAATTGAATTCAGGTGTTCCAATCACTTCCTGGCCAAAGGTACATAAAATCAAGCACCTAGGCATTAGTGAAAGAATGGGTCACTCTCAGGAGCTCAGTGAATTCAAGCATGGTACCATGATAGGTTTCCACCTGTGCAATAAATCCATTCGTGAAATTTCCTCACTACTAAATAGTCCATGGTCAACTGTTAGTGGTATTATAACAAAGTGGAAGCAATTGGGAACAACAGCAACTCAGCCACAAAGTGGTAGGCCACGTAAAATCACAGAGCGGGGTCAGCGCATGCTGAGGCGCACAGTGCGCAGAAGTCGCCAACTTTCTGCAGAGTCAATAGCTACAGACCTCCAAACTTCACGCTGTCTCTGGACTGTAAAGCAGTGGAGACGTGTTCTCTAGAGTGATGAATCACGCTTCTCTGTCGGGCAATCCGATGGACGAGTCTGGGTTTGGGGGTTGCCAAGAGAACGGTACTTGCCTGACTGCATTGTGCCAAGTGTAAAGTTTGGTGGAGGGGGGATTATGGTGTGAGGTTGTTTTTCAGGGGTTGGGCTTGGCCCCTTAGTTCCAGTGAAAGGAACTCTTAATTCTTCAGCATACCAGGACATTTTGGACAATTTCCTGCTCCTAACTTTGTGGGAATAGTTTGGGGATGGCCCCTTCCTGTTCCAACATGACTGCAAACCAGTGCACAAAGCAAGGTCCATAAAGACATGGATGAGCGAGTTTGGGGTGGAGGAACTTGACTGGTCTGCACAGAGTCCTGACCTCAACCCGATAGGATACCTTTGGGATGAATTAGAGCAGAGACTGCGAGCCAGGCCTTCTTGTCCAACATCAGTACCTGACCTCACAAATGCGCTTCTAGAAGAATGATCAAAAATTCCCATAAACATACTCCTAAACCTTGTGGAAAGCCTTCCCAGAAGAGTTGAAGCTGTTATAGCTGCAAAGGGTGGGCCAACTCCATATTAAACCCTACGGATTAAGAATGGGATGTCATTAAAGTTCATGTGCATGTAAAGGCAGGTGTCCCAAAACTTTTGGTAACATAGTGTAGCAGCATCTCAGAGTTTTAGCTCTATAAAGTGGTACCACTAAAGAAATGAATAGTAACTTAAAAATAAATAGGTTCAAAATGATGAGCACTTACAGTAGATGAAGCTACTAATCATATTGGCGGCCCAACAAAAGCTGTTCTATATGGGGTGTGTCACCATGTCACATGACTAGGCATATACTACTAATCCATTAGATTTAGAAACTTTTGGTTTTAGAATAAATGGATTATTGGATGACAAAAAAAGTCTGCAAATGTAGCGTGTAGTTCTGCAATGGCATTGGTTGTGTGACTGCACTTTCAGAGCGTTCATATAACCAAGAATAAACTCTCTTAAAACAACAACTACATAATAAGAGTAGCCTGTGTAGTTTTTGACCTTCTCTGGCCAAAAGCTTAATACTACCCCATTCTCTTGCCAAAACCATTATTTCTCTACATGCATTTGTTGTTTTAAGGACAAAACCCTTTACTTTTTCCATATGTGAAAAAAATAAAGAGGTAACAATTTACCCAGGGCCAAATACATGTTAAGTTCTTGCATCACAATGAAATGTAGAGTAGCAGCTGCATTCTGATGTTAAAGATACCGATAGTCTTGCCATTTTATTAATACAATATAAATTATTGAGATCTTCTGTTGTATTTGGCTGGAAGTCATAAATGTGTCATGTGACACCCAGTAAAATTCTTCCATAAGTGATTCTTGGTTCAGTTGTTTTTGTATTTAATAAGACAAAGCAGCTAATAATCGCAAAGTATTGTTGACGTCACTATACAACTGGTTTAATACGATCATCAATCCTCACTCTATGCAGCTAAAAATCTCAAGTCACGTGTCAAAGAGTAACTGTGTGTTGTTCAAGGAATTTGGAGCAATTTTGCTGTGTGTATGATTTTGTAAACATCACCTCTGTTTCTGTCCTGACTCCATCAGTTTCTTACCCCTGAGGCATAAGCACCGAGATCTACGGGATAATTTATGTCGTAACCCAGACAACACCACAACAGGTCCTTGGTGCTTTACCACGGACCCCAGAATACGCCACCAGGACTGCAGTATCCCACAATGCTCGGAGGGTGAGTTCAAGACCAGCATTTATTTGAAAATCATACTGAAAATGTAATACTTAAATCGGTGAAATTTATAGCTAAACATTAGTTTCACGAGTTCACACATACACATAATTAAGTAAAGGTTATGCTTATTTGGCGTGCTGTCCGAGGGGAGGGCTCCGAGCTTGGAATTTATAACCTAGAGTAATCCCCCCATACCAGGTTGGGATAGGAATAATTAGAAGTAAGGAGATGGGGTAGTAGAAGGATGCTGGAAAAGGAACAGAGGCTGCATATACCTCTTATCTCTTTAATTGAGTTGATTAACGGAATGTGCTCCTCCCGTGTTAATTAGGTTAATTATCTGAACATGATCCTCCCGAACTTTTTTTTATGATAAAGAAAATTTCAAAAGTCTCCATTCACTCTCAGTTTACTGTCTAGGAGAAACAGTTGAGATGTTAAAACTATCTCACGACTTGTGAAATATCTTTCCTCTTGGTTTGCAGTTTAACCTGAGGGATGTTTAAGCACTATTGTATGGATTGATTTTTAGCCTTTTAAAAACAAATTTTTCATGTGAATTGCTAATTTATTGGATTTAAAGCTTAATCACTTGAAAGAGAATGAAAGTGCTTGATTGTTAGAGTGACTGGGGATTTTCATTGATAGGAGATCACATCGAGTTGCATGCAAAAAAGAGGGGTTTTCTGCAGAGATAGTGATCAGACTAACAAAGAGAGCCTCTTGTCTATTCTATGAGTTGCATGGTAAAATATGGCCGGGAGGGTTTGTTAATAAATTAGTTTCCCATAATCAAAAACACACAGACACACACACACAAAGAAGGAAAATCATGCTTGCATGAGAGTGGCTGACATTAACATCTGTTTCTACTACAGCAATCTGCTCCTTATACTGTGTGTACTGTACAACTAATAACAGGATTTAGAGAGATGTCTCTAGCTGAGGTGACCTCCATCTGCTGTGATATTTGGTTTTGGTCCTACAGTGACTAAGCTTTTTACTAAGTACTGTAATAATTACATGTTGCTTTAACCTTTGATCATATGAAATCTGTTGGAAGCCACAACGTACCTTTGGGGTTAAATGCAAGGCATAATGGGTGGTATGTCTGCCTAGTAAATTGAAGCGTTAGATGATTTATTATTAGACATTCTAAGGGTCACATGTGACTCTGTAATTGCTTGTCTTCTTGATAAATATGATAACAATCCCTGCAGGCATTAATCATTAGTGATTAGCCTATGCGTAGTTAACATGTGCACTAATTTACTACCAAGATTCTGCCTCTTCTAACCGTTTAACATGACAACCAAGGTTGAACCCTGTTGAGTCATCCTCTACAAGCGTGCTAATGTCGCTCAGCTGGAGTCTTTTGGGACTCGTCCTGGTTAACATTCTTACCAGGCATGTTCCTTATCCATAGTGGAATGTATGACGTGTAATGGAGAAAGTTACCGTGGACCGATGGACCACACGGAGAGAGGCCGGGAATGCCAGCGCTGGGACCTTGAGGAACCACATAGACACCTTTTCCACCCTAAAAGGTATGAGACCCACCAAAAAGTGTAAACAGTAAGGGACGACATCAATCAGACAGACTTCAGGTCATGATTTCTAGTCAATATGAGAAGCTTTGCCAATTTGGCAAAAATCCCTTTTGTTCGCCCTTTGTGTACTATGGTGATGCGTCAAATCATTCAGTTTGTTGCAAAAAGGTGGGCAATTACTTTCAATCAAAATGATATGATTTTTCACTAAAACAGGTGAAAAAAATCCATAGACTCACATTGAATGAGGTACACAAGAGAACTGTAGAATGTTATGGTTGTCTGTTTTGAGTTAAGACCTAGAAACCATTTAAAACTATCTAGCAACCACATAGCAACACACTAACAACCACACAGAACTCCTAAGCAACCCCATAGCGACACCCTGGAAACAACATAGAGCACTTTAGAATCGTGGTTGTGAGTTTTGCATGGCACCACATGATTTAAAAAAAAAAAAAAAAGTTAATGTTAAGATGATTAAGTTCTTCTTAAAGAAAGGAATCAGATATCAGTTGAAAAACTAGTGGGGAGGTATAATAATGTTATGCTGATGAAATCTGGGGTCTTGAGTGGATCATTTGCCTCATGCCATTGAAAGTGAACTGTAGAAAAAAACTCTTTAATCTGTCTGAAATCACAATGTGAGAAGGCATCTTAAAGTGATGGCTAACAGCAGTCATGAAAAATTACACTTTTTGAAAACACTTATTCTTTATGGTTTCATAATTTCTTTGGACCATGCTCATTGGACAAAAATAAGTTCCAAAGTTCCTTGCACATCTTTTCTCAATTAAACATTTATTTTGTTTAGCATAGCAACTGAAACAGTTGACCACACATTGCTACCTAATGTATGCACAGTACATGTATGCACTTTTCAGCCAATAAATGGCATTTTCATTTTGTATGACCTTCCCAGTGCCCTAGTTACATCTTTACTAGTTCTGGGAAAAAACAATATCGTTAATCTTGAAATAAATGTCTGTTTGGCTTGTTTGAATACTCTCCCTTAAGAGTCTCTAAACACACAAAAACCTTTTTTTTAATATCTTAGATTGCATGCATGGAAAATGCTCTTGAATTTACCCTAATCCGGAATGGCATTTGTGAGGAACTTTTAAAAATATTTGAAAAATCAATAAAGTGTTTTCCCACTTGACCTCATGGGAACTGTGTCATGCCCCTGTTTGATATAAATCACTTAATAAAATGACTGCTTTGTGTGAACCTATTAAAGAGGCAAATTGTCGATGATGTCTTAAGCCTTATTTTATTATTTTAGAAGTCCAAACAACAAAAAAACCCCATTGAACACCACAAGGCAGAAGCTCTTCACCCTTTACATGACCAGTCAGCCGCAAAAAGTTTCAGATCATAGCCAACCTTAGTGTAAATATAATGCAAGAAATGGTTGTATATTCATTTCTTGACGTTAAGTTTTTTAAAAATGTAATTATTGGAAAAACAAATATGGGAAATGAGCATACATTTTGAGTATTGGCTGATATACACTACTGTTTAAAAGCTTGGTGTTGGTAAGATTCTTTTAATGTTTTTGAAAGTCTCCTATGCTCAACAAGGCATTTTTTTCTATTTCAATATATTTGAAAATGTAATTTATTCCCATTAAGGCAAAGCAAAATTTTCAGCGTCATTACTCCAGTCTTCAGTGTCACATGGTCCTTCAGAAATCCTTCTAATATGCTGATTTGGTGCTCAATAAACATTTCTTATCATACTTGAAAACAGCTGAGCTGCTTAACGGGATAGTTCACCCAAAAATGAAAATTCTGCCATCATTTACTCACCCCCAAGTTGTTCCAAACCTAATTAATTTCTTTCTTCTGCTGAACACGAAGGAAGATATTTTAAAAGAATGTTTGTAACCGAGCAGATCTCGGCAGCCATTGACTACCATAGTATTTTTTTCCCACTTTGGCAGCCAATGGCTGCCGAGATCTGCTTGGTAACAAATATTCTTCCAAATATCTTCCTGTGTTCAGCAGAACAAGAAAAATGTATACATTTTTATTTTATCAATTTAATGTGTCTTTGCTTAGTAAAAATATACATTTATTTAAAAAAAATATATATATATATCAACAGACGCTGGAAAATTAAAAATTGTGACTAAGTGTGTGCAGGGCAACAGGCTTTTTTTTCTCTTGTGTGCTTGGCTTAAGAAGTCCTGCTGTACCAGAAGCAGAGAGCATGTTATGTATTTTCTGGAGGTTATTAGAATTTTATCCTGACTGTAAATCAAAGTTGCTGTAGAACTGGGATGGTTGATATGTGGCGTGTTAAGAGTGTTCGTTTTGCCCTTCTTATGACAGGTACCCCGATAAAGGTCTAAAGGACAACTACTGCAGGAACCCAGACGGGCGCCAGAGACCCTGGTGTTTCACCACCGATCCAAGCACTCCATGGGAGTACTGTAACATCAAACAGTGCGGTGAGTGTGCGCCTCTGAGCCTATGTGTAAGATGAAGAGACAGAGGAGGACAAAAAAGAAGCCAGAGACAAAAAAAAAAGAATGAAAAGAGGCAGAGTTTGCCAAATTTACAACTTCCTCTTCCTGTAGCCCAGGCTCCCCTCTCGTTTGGGACCCTCACAGGAATGTTGTTTGTAACTGGGAGAAGAGAGAGAGGAGGGTCCACCTATAAAACTCTCTCTCCTCTCTTTCTCTTTCCTCGGCTCTCGCCCTGTCTTTTCAGTAACGTGCCTCTGTGTTTATTTTTCCTCATCAGCGGAGTAGAGAGTTCCCTTATCTGCATGAGAGAAATGTGCTTGAGTTTCAAGTGCTATGTAAACCTTCCATGCTAAAGACAAAACACGCGTGTGGGTTTCAAACCCCCAGCGCGCTCAAACACACAAGCTCACAAGCGCCCAAAAACCTATTATTATAATGACACCCCCCTCCTCCTCATCGCACTGCCTCCGTTTATTTTCATTAGCAATGCAACTCCGTTGGTTCAAGTGGGAAGCGAGGCAGAAACTCAGGCGTCCAACGCTCAGGCCCTTTACCATTCTAGACGTAACCATGGGGGTCGCTTTTGTTTTTCAGAACAGCTTGGCAAGCCCTGCATCATAACCTCTGAGCAAAATCCTGTGATGGATTCTCAAAGATCACCGTCCTTGGAGACACTTTTCACCACGCTTTTTTGTATTTGGCAGAACGTAGCTTCATTTCAAACACCTCAACATCTCAATAAGCAGCTAAACAGAGTTTAACCATGTATGTCACTTCCCACCTGTGGAAATCATGATAGACGCATCTGCTTTTACAAGAAGTGGATTTCGTCCTCTTGCAGAATGAACAAGACTATTTGATCCTCTATAAAGCTAAACATGCTTTTAAAAATACCACGCTCCTCTGCAGTAAACACAGCAAGACTTTAAGGCACAGAGCACTTCATTGTTTCCAATTGCTTGGCCTTTGCATTTGTCTTCATGACATTGAACACCACTGCAGTTAGTATTCTTTAATGCCGTAAAAAATGCTAACCTAGCATTGCATGAATACAATAACATCACTTACGCTGGGATCCTCTGAATAAAACCCACTGTGAGAGTTTGACTTTGGGTTTTATTAGCAGGACTTAGCCTATATCCCCATTCTGCTAGCCTCATTAGCAGACTGAAGCACTATCAGGTTATAAAACATAATAACTGTCTCTAATAAGCGTACTATATTGCAATGACATGCATGGGCAAAAACAATATATCATTCATAAAATGCTTACGTTTTACCCTAAAAAAAGCTCTGTAGGCTACTGTTTTAGCATTTGTCACAGACTTAGTGACTGCTTTGACTCATTCAGGAAGCATCTCTCTCCATTAAGCAGGACAAAGCTGTTGTTATTCCTCCCTGAGGCAGCGCTGTCTTACAGTTAATGCTGAATCTATGATTCAGTGTTCATCATGCCTAAGGAGTGATATTATGCCTCATTCTCTCACTCCCTTTGTCTTTCTGTTTATGTTTTTCACCGTTTACTCAGATTCAGACAACGGCGGTGACGTTGACAACACAACAAGTTGTTTCCGTGGACGCGGAGAGGGTTATCGTGGAACGGTTGGCATCACCCCCGAGGGAGTGACCTGTCAGAGATGGGACGCCCAGTTTCCCCATCGACACTCTTATACTCCACAGAATTATCGTTGCAAGTAAGAAAATTCATGAAAAAAAGTATTCATTAAGTATTCATAAATAGTTCAAATATGTGTTAGCTGGACTTCCATGCTGGTTTATGTTCATGCACATGCATAGCCAAACTTTGATGGCCTTTTTATAAGGGGGTAGGCCAAAGTCTTGCTGAAAAATCTACTTGCTGGCACAGATATTAGAATTCTGCTTAATACCAAAAAGACTTCCATGCTGGTTTATGTTCATGCACATGCATAGCCAAACTAATACCAAAAAGACTTCCATGCTGGTTTATGTTCATGCACATGCATAGCCAAACTTTGATGGCCTTTTTATAAGGGGGTAGGCCAAAGTCTTGCTGAAAAATCTACTTGCTGGCACAGATATTAGAATTCTGCTTAATACCAAAAAGACTATATATATGTATGTATATCAGGGGCATGCGGTCCATATAATCTGCGAATGCTTTGCATACCCAAGCCATTCATGGACTCACTGATTAGTATTAACATTATAAATTACAAAAAATTCCCTTGTTTGAGTTGTACCATAAAGCTTACATGATACCATTTTGGTAATACATATGTAACTGTTCATGTAACTGTCATTTATTTATTTGCCAAACGATTTATTTTCCTCGAATCTGACAGTTACGGAGGGTTTTGGGAAAGTGGATCACAGCACATCAGCTGTGGCGTCTACGCTCTGTTATTATGTATCATCATCATTGTCCCGCGTTCTCATTAAGTCTGCTGGCATATGGGAGATGCGCAGGGAGCGCTGTCTGTGGAAAAATGTGATGTTGCTGATCTCGATCAGAATTAAATAGACTAAATCTAATAAAAAAAGTCCTAACTGAATACATTTTCATAGTATTTAATTTTCTCCATAGAGAAATAATTGTTTTTAGGAGCACTTATTAACTGTTAAAGACAGACCTACTGTAACTATCCGAGGTTGTTAAACGATAGTCTATGTTTGTTAAAGTCGTAGCATATAACTTGTTTTTAAAGCAGCAGTCTGTAAGTTTTGCCTCTTTGTCGCCATCTCTGTTTGAAACCTGCAATTGCAGTTATTTGCAGAATTTTTATCTTTACATTGTTACTGTTAACAACATCAGCATTGCGTGACTACGTGTATTTAGTGTGTATTAGCGTTACCTGTAGATTTCAGATATCTGTACAGTCTAATCTTTTGCTTTTGACTACGGGTGAGTCAAGCGGAATGCAGCTTTAAAGAAAACATATATTTTTATTATTCTTATATTTATTATAAGTATATTTTACTTATTTTATTTATAATAGGCTACTAATTTGTATCATATTATACTTTTTTAATTAAAAACAAAAACGTCCGGCATACATTTTAAATTCTTATTTGTTGTCTCTGATTCGTTTGTGTGTCCTACGCACTGTTCTATATAAATGACTTAATATTTTATTAATATTTATAAAAAGGTTCTCTATATAGATCAGTGGTCTTAAGCCGATGTGCCGTACCATTTAACGGTGAAGTATGTAGTTTCTGTGATATTAGTGCCACCCAGTTGAATTACAAAAATACTGCATGTTTTGCAAACTGCCCTTTCACATGTCATGCCACCCTCAACTCCCTCAATCACAATTCTTACAGGTGCTTTGTGACAGCATGTCTCAACAGGTAAATGTAGGCTACTTTCAATGAAAGGTCGAACATATTAGGAAAATTTTAGCTGTGTGTCATGAGAGTAAGCCACTGAGTAGCTAACACTGTATAGAGCGAACGCGAGCATCTCGCTTATAATAACCCAACCCATTTTTGGCACGCCACCCAGCATACCCGGTTAAAAAAGTCACTTGCCATGTTATGTACTGTATGTAACCAGTTCTGATATATTGGTTCTGATATTACACCCCCAAAAATACATATGTTCACCAGGTATGCTGGTTTTATCAGCAGGGCTTTCTGCCAGGTTCTGTCATCACTAGGAAAACCTGAATGTTTCCTCTCTCAGATTCTTATCTGTCATCATACAGGTTTATATATTTTTTTTAAAATCCGATAATTCTTCAAAATTAGTTTTTAAGCTCAATCGCAGTCTGTTCAACATATGCTGTGTAACAGTAACATGTGTGATGTGTGTAAATATGATTAAAATGTATGCGTCTGCATGGCAGGGATCTCCGGGAGAACTACTGTAGAAATCCTGATGGTCGTCATCTCCCATGGTGCTTCACGACTGACCCCAATGTACCTGTGGCGTTCTGCACGAACATTCCTCGCTGTGGAGTCCCAACCTCTGAACCCGAAGGTAAGAGTAATTCATGATATATAGTGTAGATATAGTTTGACATTCCTGTTGAACGGTATTAGTATTGCAATGTTTACGTTCTCATACACTGATGAAGTGCTTTAAACCGTTTACACCTCCCTTGCTTTATTAACTTCATAACCACTCAAATACTATGGGCCCTATCATACACCCAACGCAATGCGGTACACGCAAGTGTTTTTTGCTAGTTTCACCCCGATGCAGTTATCATTTTCACGTCCAGCGCCACGTTGTTTAAATAGCAAATGCACTCGTGCCCATCTGTTGGCTCATGGGCGTGCTGGTCTGAAAACGAGGTGTGTTCAGGTGCATTGTTGGCGCGTTGCTATTTTGAGGCAACTGAAAACGACTACGCCATTGACCAATAAAAACAATTTTTTGTGTTATTTAAAGTTAGTAATAGGTGCATAACACTTGTACACTCTGCTTATTACACACACAGGGATGTGCAGCAGCACACAAACATTTTTAAATATTAAAAATAAAAGGATCCCTCTTCCGTCTTTCTGCTCTCAAATTCCGCCATGTAAATAGCGAATCCGCCATGGTGCAAGCGCAACTGGCTTTTAAAGGGAATGGGAGATGAGACTCTGATTGGTTTATTGTACATTACGCCTAAAACACACCCATGACTCGTTAAGAGACTAGGTTCAACTTTTTTGGACCGTGCGGCTGGTGCGCCGTTTTTTTCCGTTGTTAAACTAGCAAAAGTGGATTCAGACACACCCTAAGTGTACCTGCGCCATGCACTTCAGACCATGTGCTCAGAGGGCCAATAGGGCCCAATATGTTCTTAAAGAACAGTAAAATAATATACACATACACACACAATCCAGTTCATGGCATTGGGAAATACACTGTCTGTGAAATACACAGGGCTGCTGTGTTTTGAATTCAGTGAAGCTACCATTACCTTATTGGGTAGCTAATGTTCAAGATATTTACATGTTCTTTTCAACCATATTTGTCATGCAGTACATGTATTCAGGTCATGAATTCTTACTGACTAATCTGAGCTCAGGGACATAGATATACATATAGTATGTAAAATATCAGCATTAATCCATTAATATCAGAAAATCCGTGGGGAAATTTGCCTTTTTATTGACATTTTTATTACAATTTTGATCATTTTAAATACATTTAAACATTTCAGTGGCTTCCTAAATACATTTGTAAAATTGTAAATCATCTTCAGTAAAAGCACTGTGGCAGCTGTAGCTTATTAGAGAGCATTTCAAACCAGTCACTGTCACTGTGTCCTTGACCGGAGACATTTAACCCTCAAATTGTTCTGAAGTACCGTGATATGGTTTTGCCACATCTGTCTAGATGTGTATTTCTGTACTGGTGAGAGTGAGTTATGCAAGAGCGAAAATTCCAGTACGCCAGGCGAGTTTACAGACAGTGACCATAAAACCTATTACACTTATTAGCTTTTTTAAGAAACATGTTTATAATCTACTGGCTTCATCTTGTTTTCCATGTTGTTATGGCTGGCAATTTTCCAACTTTGTTTCGCTGACTGGGTAAAAAAAAAGAAGGCTATAACTTTTGAAGTCATGCCTTCTTTGCATATCAAAAACGTCCTTGCCTTTGTTCTTATTAATCCTCCCCAGCAAGACATAATATCTATGTAATTTCTTTTCATGATGCTCAAGAATGCCATAGCTCTTTCTCCCTCCCTTTCTCCCTCTTTCATTTGCTCTTTCTTGGATGTCTTGGCATCGGTACACTGTGGTCCCTGTAGTCCGATCTCCACGGTCACTAATGGGGGCTGTTTGAAACATGTGCAGGGAGCAGGAGCTGCAGTGTGGGAATGAGACAGCATGAGTCAAGCATTAATCACTGCTGACAGCTTCGTGTGACTGGCAGGGCCCAGGAGATGCTTCATAGAAGGACTCGCACAGGCGCTGATGTTAAGATCGATTTAGCTGGTGTTCCAATTGAGGCCGTTGGGATGATCGCTTGACTATTGTGGTGCGCTGGGAGCCCTGCTGTGTTTCCATAAGCACTGTGTTTCCACAAACCTGCTGTGTTTCTTCAAGCACTTCGGCTTGCAGAGTTTGATAATAATTTTAGGTTAACAGTGTCTGATTAAAGTTAGAGCTCTCATTGGGATAATTACAACATCTATATTTGATCATGCTGCATTGCATTTATTTTTCACTTTATTCAGATTGTGCATATATTTAGAGGTGCTTGCTAATACTGCTTGTACTTAGCATAGTACAAGCGGGTTTAGAAAAGTGCATCTAATTTTTTTTCTGTATGTAAATTGTTCACACTGTTTGTTTATCCTTTATCTATTTTTAGATATGCTTATTAATTTGTTTATCAATTTTTTTTACTGATTTTACAATGTTCCTACCATGAAAATAGCCTTATTAGCTGCTGCCGTGGCATAAAATAAACATATGAATAAATTCTGCCGTGTTACTCATCCCGCAATGTTTGTGCAACGGACATGAACCTTTACTTCAAACTGTGCGGCTGGCAGTGCTGCAATTGTTAACTCTCTCTCTCTCTCTCTCTCTCTCTCTCTCTCTCTCTCTATATATATATATATATATATATATATACTGAATATATATATTTAAATTCTGTAATTTAAGTTTTATATTGAGAAATTAAAATTAAAAACTCTTAAACAAAAATTAGAAATGTTTCTTTGCCAGTTAGGTTGATGTACTAACATTTTTTAAACTAAAACTAAAGTAAAAATGTATTAAAGCTAAATAGAAATAAAATTTAAAAATGTAAAAAATCACAGAAGCACACTGAAGATATAGAAGCAACAGCCAACTTAGAATTTTAATAAATATTGTAAGTATATAAATGATACTAAACACTGGTGGCCGGTTGAGGAAAAATGGGCCATTACTTTTCTGAGCAATTTGATGTACAATTTTTTTTCCCTGAAAATGATAAAGAGTAGAATGTGATAGCGAGTTTTGAATGCAAGCACCACTCACATTTTCTTCACTCACATTCTTTTAAAAATGTTGTTGCTTACAATAACTGCACAACCCATTTTTTCATCTCTGCCTCTTTTTATTTTTGTTATTTTAGAGTGTTATACGGGCATTGGTGACGCATACAATGGCAAACGGGCAAAAACTCGCTCAGGCATCCCCTGTGCTCCATGGAAAGACCACAGTGAAAGGTAAAAGCTGGCCATCCATGTCTAGATTGCAAAATAAACTTAAAGCTGAAATGTATATTTAAAGTTGTCTCTGCATATTAATCTGAGAGAAAGTATTTGATTTGGAAAAAAAAAACTTCTTTCTCTTTAAAAAATCTCTTTAAACTGATTAAATAACAGCCTCAGCCTTAGACAGAAGAAATGGATTGTTTATAGTCCTTTGGTATGGGCACACACAGTTTTCTCTATGAATTTTTTTATAGTTTAGTATTAAGCAGATTTATAGTGGTACAGTGCATAGTTTCAGTCATGGACATTGACTCAGTTTCCATGGAAACCAAACTAGGTCCATAACTTGCAAAGCAGGATCTCAAGGACAATCCCATGATGTCGTTGTGCTGCTTTGCAAGGTGAACAACTCCATTTAGTCATTAGGTTCAAGGGTCAACCGCAGCAAGTTGTCGTTAAATTGGGGAAAGTGAATAAATGAGACAGATGCTCTGTGAAATATCTCGTGTTTTTTTTATATGTAAACAGACAAGCATATGAAGCTCTCAAATATGCATGCACAGTTTTACTTGTGTGTTAAATAGCTATGGTTTATATTTGTTCCTGCCAGGTGCGGCCTGTTTCCTCTAATGCAGTTATGGTTTTGCCTGTGTTTAATGTAAATTGGCACAATTTGTAGTGAGCGTGTGTGTGTGTAAGTCTCAGAGGAGTTGAACAATCGCTTCCACAACAGGCCTGTGTTGTTTCTGCCATCCACACTCACCCTGAGATGTGTGGCGTTAAATAACTTCCTTGTTTTATGAACAAGTTCCAGGTCAAAGGTCGACCTTTCCAGAACCCCACCAGCTCGTTGATGCAAAGCGCAGGGATTGTCAGGTTTTGTTTGTCTTCGTTGAAAAAATAAGACCCTCGCAGTTTTCTGAGGAAGAAAAACACGTTTTAGTGGAGGACCCCCATTCTGAAGATCTCTAATTGATAGTAAACGTGGAGCAGTCGGAATGACTCAATTCTCCAAAAATTACAGGCAGGCCAACCCAGCTGGAACGAGATTCTTTAGAGCCACCCTCTGACCCCTTTCCTCACCCTAACCCCTCTCCATGAACACATCAAAGCCAATCAACTCCTTTATTTGGCCTGCAGCCTGTGAGCCGCCAAGGCCGGGTTGCGAAGGTCACTGCCGGGCAGGCATTAGGCATGGATTGTTTACATTGTATAAACCCTAGCGTAACACGGCAAGAAGATCATTGGTGTTATGCATATTTGTGCTTTTCATTGTAGCACTTTTGGTCTCTGGTGAACTTTTGGAGAATCGTTGCATCTTTACATCTGTGAATCTTCCTGAATCTGACTGATAATGTGGAAAAGCTTAGGGAAACATGTCATGAGTAATGCACAAGCTAAATACTTCACCTTGCCTCCTGAGAGGAGCTATACACAGCTGGGGCTTAAGATAAACTTATAAGAAGAAGATGTTTCTTTGGACTCTTTTTTTAAGTAGTTTTATATGTATTGTCTTGTTACAAACACCGGATAGACGGTTTGATTAGTGTTAAATGGCTTTGGATGTGCCTGAATGATGCACCTGTTTTGGATGTTTATATGTAGACATGTAATGTTAATTTTCACTCTTAACACTCATATTTTAAAGCTGCACATGTTCTGAAAATGTCCTGAGTTGTAATGATGAGATTTGTTTTCATTCTCAGTAACGAAAGAGAAGTGGACTTGCTGACGGCTGAACAGGCAGGGAACTTCTGCAGAAACCTGGACAAGGACAAACACGGCCCGTGGTGTTATACCAACAGCTCATCCATCCCGTGGGACTACTGCTCTCTCAAACCCTGTGAGTGAGCAACACATGTCTGTGCTGACATTACAAACTGATTGAGACCTTTGGGTTCACTAAAAGTGCTACTTGAAACATGAAGAGGCGAACACAAGCTGAGGAATAGGAGGCTAATGTAATCCACTGACCTCAAAAAGCGAAATGCTAAAAAGCTATAGCATTTTGCGACGTACTACATTAGGTTTTCTGTATTTTATTAATTTAAAACAGACTGCCTCATCATACAGTAACCAGAGGTTGGAGCAGAACTTAAAAGTATACAAAGGTAATGATAAAAAGTGTAAAATTTTGAAAAGCGAATTATTTTTTTTAATCAGACACACTCCCGAGACCCTTTCATTTACGACTATAAACCACTGCAAAGTTGCAAATAAGTGGCTTGATTATAGTATTGTACAGGTAAGTCATTTGTTTGAATCGGTTCCTTTTAATGAATTAGTTGAATGAGTTTGTGTCCAAAATGGGTCTGAACAGTTAGTTTGCAAACCAAAATCTCAAATATTTCAGTCAGTCACACAACTCACTCTCTGATTTGATTGTAGTTAATCTACTGTTTAAAAGTTTGTGGTCGGTAAGATTTTTAAATGATTTAGGAAGAAGCCTTTATTCCCACCAAGGCTGCATTAAACTGTTTTCTATTTTAATGTATTTTAAAATATAATTTAATTCCAGGGATGGCAGAGCTGAATTTTCAGCAGTCTTCAGTGTCACATGATCCTTCAGAAATCATTCTAATATGCTGTGCTCAAATAACATTTCTTATTATTATTATCAGTGTTTAGAGCTGTTGTGTTGCTTAATATTTTTGTGGAAACGGTGATACGGGATTTTTCAGGATTCTTTTATTAATAGAAAGTTCAAAAGAACAGCATTTATTTGTAAATAGAAATCTTTTGTAGCATTATAAATGTCTTTACTGCCAAAATGTCTTTACTATCAATTTAATGCATTCTTGCTAAATAAAGAAATTTTTTTCTTCTTCAAAAAAAAAAAAAAAAAATACACACACACACACACACACAAAAAAAACTTACTGACCCCAAACTTCTGAACTGTAGTGTAATAGGTACTTCATTCACTGAATCAGTTGGAGTAGTTCTGGAGTTTAGCATTTAAAGGGTTAACTCACCCAAAGATGAAAATTATTCCATAATTTTTTCACTTTTTTCTTTCAGCCAAACACAATTGAAGTTATATATAAAAAAATATAATGGGAGTGAATGGTAGATTTTGAAGCGCAAAAAAGTGCATCCATCCATCATAAAAATAATCCACACAGTTCCAGGATGTTGATAACGACCTTCTGAAGCGAAGCGATGCATGTTTGTAAGAAATATATCGATATTTAGAGGTCACTCTTCCGCCTGAACTCGACTTGCGTATGGCCATTACCGGAAGCCAGTGATTATAGTTTATAAAATTATAAATATGGCTCTTTTTCTCACAAAAACGCATCGCGTTGCTTCAGAAGGCCTTTATTAACCCTGGAGCCGTATGGATTACTTTTATGATGGATGGATGCACTTTTTTGGGCTTCAAAATCTAAGGTACCATTCACTCCCATTATAAAGCTTGGAAGAGCCAGGATATTTTTTAATATAACTCCAATTGTGTTTGGCTGAAAGAAGAAAGTCATATACACCTAGTGTAACGTGTGAGCAGGGATGAAGCTGAGTGAGAATACAAGTGCAGTATGAATGATTTAATAACAAACAACACACAGAAAGTCCAAGAACGAGGGTATCCAAAACAGGCAGGAGCGCAACAACAAGAACACACATACAGGAGTACATCGCCCGACAAACAACAACTGAAGCACAGAGGTATAAATACACAAAGGGAAACAAGGATAACAAGATAACAGTTAAAACTAGGGGGAAACTAATCATGATGAAAAACTACAAAGGACTACAACACATGGCACAAGGCAGGAAATAACAAAAGTCCTCACAAGACAGGGAAACACAGGCTGGGATCATGACACCTAGGATGGCTTGTGGGTTTGTGGGTGAACTAACCCTTTAACAGCTCTCACACATTTTGCTGTCAGAAGCTTTATACTTAAGTTTAAGCATTAAGTCTTTCACTCATATTAAAGTATGACTATTGAGTTCTTTATTCATTACAGACAATAACCATATTTGTGACCATTATGTCCCCACATTGCTGTATCACATGTGCTTTCCTGTTGACTTACGCTCTCATCACTGACACCGCAGACTTGTGTTGAGCATGTAGGCCATGTGTTATGAATCTACCTACGGCACATCAATCACTCACCCACACATGCGCACACACTTTCCACAGAGGCTTCAGTTTAATTAAAGAGTGTAAAGTCCAGGTGGCTCGGACTGTCAGCACTCCCTCTGTCTCTGTCACACTCACAATCACATGTATAAGTTAAGCTTCAGTGCTGTGCAGGTCTAACTGGTCCCACATGCTGGACCAAGACTAGTCCTGTGCTAAAGACCTCACACACACTTTCACTCAAATTATACTCTAAACAGCCATCACACCGGCGACCACTTCTTCTTTTCATTTCTCATGCCTATTCATTGCTTAGAACAAAAATAAGCTTCCTGTTCTTTTTCCTTCCTTTTTTAGGTGAGCCCTCACATAACAATCTGCCACAAAAAGGTAATCACATCTTTCA